>CM035839.1:41861612-43061612 GCA_020510985.1 Pholidichthys leucotaenia
TATACATTCAGCAGGGTGATATCTTTTCCCTCTAGCCGACCAAGTACCATGCTAAATCTCCCTTCTTTTCTTTCTTTCTTTTTTTTTTTTATTTTAAGTTTTTGTAAAGGGTATACAGGTCATTACAGCATTGCATTGTTTACATTTTCATCACATGTTCCCTTATTTTTTGCTATTTGACAACATTGGAAGAATAATTATTAAAACACCCCCTTTTTTTTAAAGTGAAAGAAAAAGTGAAATTAAAGAGAATAAGAAAGCATACAAACAAAACAAAAGAGCAAAAAACAAACAAACAAACAGAAAAATTACAATTAAAAATAAAAGAGCATCTGAGTAGCATTGGAACAAAGAGCGGAACCATTATTGAAATGGTATTTGTCAAAGATTAGATCTAATGGAAGACACATATGCGATCCAGGGTTGCCAAAAGTTCAAGAACCCATCCATGTCCTGTCTCAGTGCGAATGTCAACTTTTCCATCGAATAAATGTCTTGGATCACGTTAATCCAATCTTCAGGTGTAGGACAGTCCTTCAACATCCATTTTTTAGTTAGGGCTTTTTTACTTGCCAATATTAAAACAGTGAATAAGTATTTTTCTCCTCGTCTTTCCAGTGAGTCCGGTAGTAAACCCAAATACAAAGTTACAAAAGAAAAGGGAACTGTTATTTTGAATATTTTCCCCAATATTGTCTGTACATTGGTCCAATATTGGTGGATAACTGGGCATGACCAAAACACATGAAAATGATTTGCAGTCTCTTCACCACACAAGCGCCAACAGTTCAACCCCTTATGGGTAAATTTGTTTTGTGTAGGTGTTCTGAAAAATCTTACCAAATTTTTCCATCCAAATTCTCTCCACTGCAGGGATGAGGTACTTTTCCATTGCTGTTTATTTAGCTTTTCCCATATTTCCAGTTGTAAAGTGAAATTCCCCTCTTTTTCCCATCTCTCTTTTATATACAGTATGATGTGTTGTCTCCTTTTAAGTCTTGAAGACCCTGGTATATTTTAGAGATGTATCTGATCCCTGGGATCCCTTTATATGCCATTAAGAAGACCTTCAGAACACCTGACTGGGCCCTTTCCAAATCCTCCTTTTTAAGTATATTGTTTATGTGGTGTCTAAGCTGAAAGAACCTGTAAAGGTCTTGATTTATTAGACCTTGTTTTTTCAAATCTTCAAAACTTCTTAAAATTTGCCCCTTAAAAAAATCGTAATATTTTATCAGGCCGTTGTCTTTCCACTTTTTAAATCTAGTGTCTGTTTTATTAGGAGTAAAGTCTTGATCATAAGCAATCCATTGCAGAAGTCAATAGGGCTCTTTAGTTTGATTCTCTCTAACTATCTTAAACCAAATTTTTAGCGGGGTCTCTATCCACGGGTTAGTGTTATTCAAAAGTTTAGGTAAGGCATTGTTCCATATTATCGCCTGTAGGGGGATGTCACTTGTTATTTGGCATTCGATCTCCTTCCATTGTGCAGTGTAGACTGGGTTACATATCTCTACTCAAGTTTTAATTTGTGCGGCTTTAAAATAGTCCCTGATATTTGGCAGCGCAAGCCCACCTTTGTCTTTGTTTAGCTATAAAGTTCTATATCTGATTCTAGGTCTCTTGCCCTGCCATATGAATCTTGAGATCCTTCTGTCCAGCTCCTGCCATGTTTTTTTGGGAGGTTCTACCGGTATTGTTTGGAAAAGGTATAGAAGACATGGAAGTATATTCATTTTGACTGCTTCAATTCTTTGTACAGTACCCAAGAATGGTATCATATTCCATCTTGCTAGGTCAGATTTTATTTTTGCCACCAGTAGATCATAGTTTAATGTTATAATTTTGTTGAGTTGTTTCGGGATATTGACCCCCAGATATTTCATAGATTCCATCTCCCAGTTGGTTTTGATTTTGCTTAGTGAATAATGATTTGGGACATAGTTGAATGTTAAAACTTGGGTTTTATGCATGTTTAATTTGTACCCCGATAAATCTCCATAGTCTGAAAAAACTGAGATTAGTTCTGGTAAAGAGGTGTCCGGCTGCCCCATGTATATTAAAATGTCATCAGCAAAGAGTGCTATTTTATGTTCCTTCTGACCAAGTGTAATACCTTGAATTTTTTGATTCCGTCTTATCCATTGGCTCAGAGGTTCAATGAAGATTGCAAAGAGCAGTGGAGACACGGGGCAGCCCTGACGACATCCTCTTTCCAGCTCAAAAGATGATGATAAATTACCGTTAAGCCTTATTTTAGCTGTCGGTTTTTTATATAGTGCCTGGATAGTTGTAATGAAGTTGTTATGAAAATTGAAACTGGATAAGATTCTATATAGGAAAGACCAGTCAACCGAATCGAATGCTTTTTCAGCATCTAATCCCAATATGACTGCATTTAAGTTATATTTTTTTATATGATGAATTATGTGTAAAGTGCGTCTAATGTTGTCTTGTGTCTGTCTTTGTCTTATAAAACCTGTTTGGTCTAAATTAATTAAGTCTGTCAGTATATTTTCTAACCTTTTGGCAAGAATAGTGGTAAAAAGTTTATAGTCCTGATTTAATACACTGATTGGTCTGTAGTTGGAGCATTCTAGTTTATCCTTTTCAGGTTTAGGTATAACTGCAATGACCCCTTCTCTCCAGGAGGGGGGGATTTCCCCCGTGTGGAGGACATAGTTAAATGTTTTCAGGAGGAGAGGAGATAGTTGCTGTTTAAAGGTTTTGTACCACTCTGCTGTATAGCCATCTGCTTCTGGGGATTTGTTAGCTTTAAGTTTCATAATTGCTTTTTCCAATTCTTTAGGTTGTATTTCTGACAGTAGTGTTTTATTTTGAGACTCCGTAAGTTGGGGAAGGTTTAATGTGTTTAGGAATGCTTCGGATGTGTTTTTATGTTTTTTGAGGGAGTATAAGTTCTTATAGTAGTTCTCGAAGCTTTTAAGAATATCCTGAATTCTGAATTTTATTTCCTTTGATACTGGGTCTTTGACTTTGTAGATTGCTCTTTCTGTTTGTTGTTTCCTCAATTTATAGGCTAGTAATTTTGCCGATTTACTGCCTGCTTCATAGTATTTTTGTTTCAGAAATGTAAGTTTCTTCAGGATTTCTATTGTGTAGATCTCATTTATTTGATTTTTAATTTCCTTAATCTTGAGCGAGTCATTAGAATGAGTGTTGCCTTTGTGTTCTTTTTCTAGGTTCTTAAGTTCTGACTCTAATGTGATTAGTTTTTCTTGTCTCAGTTTCTTTTGGATTGCCAGTTTTGCAATAATCTTTCCCCTTATTACAGCTTTGCATGCATCCCACAGTATTAAAGGGGATACTTCTCCATTATCGTTTTCTTCCAAATATCTGAGAATATCTGATTCCAGTTCATCTTTCAGTGGTCCTTTCAGGACATTTGAATTCAACCTCCAAGAAAATGTATTATTTGTGTATTTTTGGATACTTAAGTCCATATAGATCGGACTGTGGTCAGAGAGATCCATCAGTCCTATTTTACATGTTTTTACTCTTCCAATGTCTCTATTAAACATAAAAAAATAGTCAATCCTTGAGTAAGATGAATGTGGCGTTGAGTAAAATGTATAATCTTTTACACTGGGGTTGAATTCCCTCCACACATCACAGATTCCCATTTCTTTTAGTAGCATTACTTTGAGTGTTATTTTGATGTGGAGAATTACCTGATGCATCCCAGTATGGATTCAGTCTTAGATTGAAGTCTCCACCACATATCACTAAACCTTGAGCTTTAGTTATCATTAGGTCAAATACATTTTTATAAAATTTCCAGTTAGCCCCTGGAGGTGCATATACATTCAGCAGGGTGATATCTTCTCCCTCTAGCCACCCAATTACCAAACTGTATCTCCCTTCTTTATCTTTGTGTTCTGATTTTTTTTCAAATGTAATTTTGGTTGATATCAATGTCGCTACTCCCCTCCTCCCTGACTTATATGAAGTTGAAGAGATCATTTTAAACCCTTGTCTATTGAGTTTAGTGTGCTCTACGTCTGTTAGGTGGGTTTCTTGTAAAAATATTATTCCTGCTTTGTCTTTTTTCATTTTGCCTAGAATCTTGGATCTTTTAACTGGATTCAGGATCCCTTTTACATTATATGAGATTATTCTGGTTACACCCTGTTTCTCCATTGTATTGTCTTATTTGGTATAACAGTGTGGTGGCCCTCTTTTATGCTACTCAGAAACTGAAAGAACATTAAGAACATAAAAAACATTAAGAACATAGTGTATAAAACTTTAAAACAAAAAACTGTCAAAAGAACTTCCTGAGCTGGGGTCTTTTTAAAGACCCTGGAAGAGCCTTGATGGAGTGTAGGCTCTGAGGGAAATTCCTCAAACTCTTACATTTTGAGGGCCCTCTCTTACCCCTGTAAGTAGTCCCATGTTTTTAACGTGAATTTCAGATCCCAATCCGAACTTGTAATGATTTTTTTTTTTTTTTTATGCCTATACCCTATGAAATTGTGTGCACCCTCCCACCCCCGTCACAGCAAACATTCACGCTAATACAGTATTTGTTAGTGTGGGGAGAACATGTGGATCATTGTCACATTTTTATTTTAACAAGTTTTGTTTTGTTTTTGTTTTTTTATTAAAAAGACTTATTTGTTTCTAATATTATGACTGTTCCATGAAATGTTTTACCACATGCTGATTCTGCATCTCCTTTAATGTTTGTTACCTTGTAGGAGGGGGGCTGGATGTGCAGATTGACTAACAAAAAAAAAAAAGGTCGCTATTCCCTCCTGTAAACAGCCAGCTTTTCCTCGTAGCTCTGGCGCTGGGCTTCCCGCTGCTGGCCCGTGGATTTTGAAGGTCTCTATGTGGACCACGGTTGAGCCTTGATCCTATCGCTCGGGTCTGCTGCGGGTTTAAACATCGTTACCGGGAGCCCTCTTCTCGCCATGTCAGTTGTTGCTTCTTCCGCCGAATTATAGAGACATGTCTCTTCACCGTAGAAGACCCTTAACTTCGCAGGAAATGGCGTCTGAAAGCGCAGTTTTTTCTCTCGTAGCACCTTTTTAGCGTCGTTGTATTCCCGGCGCTTTTTAAGGACCTCCGGGGCGTCATTGTGCTCCATGAAGACTTTTCTCTCTTGGTGCATAAATCCTTTTTTCTGCCAAGCCAGTCTTACAACCTCTTGTTTTATTTTGAAATTGGAGAATCTCACCACCACCGAACGTGGGGGCGCTTCCGCCGCTGGCCTAGCGGCTAATGTACGATGGGCCCTTTCTATCTTCAAGTCGGTGGTTTGGGGGATATCCAGCTTCTCTCTCAGTAAAGATTCCACGCATTCCACCATTGTGTTGAAACCATCTTCGGCTCCTTCTTTCAGACCATGAATTCTTATGTTGTCTCTTCTCTGTCTTCCTTCTTGGTCAGTTAGCTTAGCTTCTAGTCTTGACTGTTTTTTGTGTAGATCCAGCACGGAACCTTCAAGCACTTTTATTCTTTCTTCTGCTTCCAAGATTCGGTTCTCGGCCTGGTCCACTCTGCTGTTTGTCCTTTTTAATTCTTCTCTGAATTCACGAAATTCGGTCCAAACCTCTCGGCGAAATCGTCGTAATTCTTCAAATAACGATTTCAAGCTAACCTTCTTGTTAGCTACATTCAGGTCCTCGTCTTCTGAACGGAAATCTTCCGGTTCAGATTCTTCGGCCGATGCGTGTCCTGGCCTGGAAAATGTCAATTTCTTCTGTTTTCCTTTAGGCATGATTATTTTGTCTTCTGATTTTCACTCTTCCAAAAATCCGTTAAATCTGATTTTCAAGATATTTTCCTGGATTAGGTCTGGGAGCTTCAGCGTTAAGCTGCTATCACCATGGTGTCCAGACCGGAAGTGTAAATCTCCCTTCTTTATCTTTGTGTTCTGAATTTTTTTCAAATATAATTTTGGTTGAGATCAATGTCGCAACCCCCCTCCTCCTCCCTGATTTATATGAAGAGATCAGTTTAAACCCTTGTCTATTAAGTTTAGTGTGCGCCAAGTCTGTTAGGTGGGTTTCGTGTAAAAATATTATTCCTGCTTTGTCTTTTTTCATTTTGCCTAGAAACTTGGATCTTTTAACTGGATTCAGGATCCCTTTTACATTATATGAGATTATTTTGGTTGTACCCTGTTTCTCCATTGTATTGTCTTATTTAGTATAACAGTATAGTGGCCCTCTTTTATGCTACTCAAAAACTGAAAGAACATTAAGAACATAAAAAACATTAAGAACATAGTATTTAAAACTTTAAAACAAAAAAACTGTCAAAAGATCTTCCTGAACTGAGGTCTTTTTAGCGACCTTAGAAGAGCCTTGATGGTGTGTTGGCTCTGAGGGAAATTCCTCAAACTTTGTTACATGTTGAGGGCCCTCTCTTACCCCTGTAAGTTGTCCCATGTTTTTAACGTGATTTTCAGATCCCAATCCGAACTTGTAATGTTTTTTGTTTTTTTTATGCCTATACCCTATGAAATTGTGCGCAACCTCCCACCACCATCACAGCAAACAATCACGTTAATACAGTATTTGTTTGTGTGGAGAGTTCATGTGGTTCTTTGTCACATTTCTATTTTAACAAGTTGTTTTTTTTTTTTTTTTTAAAGACTTATTTGTTTCTAATATTATGACTGTTCCATGAAATATTTTACCACTTCATATTTGCTGATTCTGCATCTCCTTTAATGTCTGTTACCTTGTAGGAGGAGGGTTGGATGCGCAGATTGACTAAAAATGTCATTATTCCCTCCTGAAAGCATCCAGTTTTTCCTTATAGCCCTGGCGCTGGGTTTCCCGCTGACATAACGCACGGCTCAGGAGACGCACACACACAGGCTTAGAGTAGTTCAAAGAGTTTATTAACAACAGGAGTGAATGAGTGCGTGTCTGCGGGATGTAAATGTGTTGGTGATGGTGTCTGCTCCAGGCACAGAGGCAGGTGACCGTACAGCCGAGCAACCCTATGGAGAGAGCACAGGGAGAGGGTGACGGGCATACACCAACACAGGAGGAATTTATGGCGAGAGAAGGACTTACTTGGTGGGTCAGGACAGCTGGCACAACAAGGGGGTGAAGCCCGGAAGACAGCCACCTGGAGAGCTCCGTGCAGCAGCGAGGATTGGGCGATGGAGAGGAGATGTCCGCCGCTGGGAAATCCACCTGTGCACAGGGGAGAAGACTGAAGAGAAAAGGTAAGCGATCTTCTTACCAAAATGGTTACGCTGAAGGGAAGTATGCTCACAACGGTGAGGGACGAAGTCTGACGGCTTCAGGCCGAGCCTCCGGGCGAGACGGCCTTTATCCCTCGCCGCTGATGATTGGCAGGTGCGTGAGCAGGTGGCGCCGCTGATGAATGGCGCGGCGTGACAGTACTCCCCCCTCTAGCAGCGCCTCCTGGCGATGGCTTATCCGGGTGCGCTCGGTGGAAGTCCGCGATGAGCGATGGGTCCAACACAAACGACGGGGGCACCCATTGCCGATGCTCGGGCCCATAGCCCTCCCAGTCCACCAGGTATTGCAACCCACGGCCTCGGCGCCGGGAGTCCAGGATGGAGGAGACGGACCAGGCCGGATGGCCACCAACCATCCGGGGCGCGGGTTGCGCTGCAGGAGGAGGGCAAAGGGGGTCAGTGACTGCCAGTTTCACCCTCGACACATGGAAAGTGGGATGGATGCGGAGGGAGGGGGGGATAGCCACGCGCACAGCCACCGGGTTGATGATCCGGGTGACGGGAAAGGGACCCATGAATCGCTGTGCCAGCTTCCTCCTCTCGCCTTTTAATGTGACGTCCTGGGTAGACACATACACGAGTTGCCCAACTCTGTACGCCGGGGCAGGTCTTCTGTGCCGGTCCGCCACGGTCCTGTTGCGCTCCGCTGTGCGTAAAAGCGCATGACGCGCGGCAGCCCAGGTGGAGCGGAACTGCCTAAGGTGCGCCCTAACGGAGGGGACAGTCACCTCGTTCTCCTGCGCTGGAAACAGCGGGGGGTCGTAACCCAGGGACGCCTTGAAGGGGGACATCCCCGTTGCAGAAGAGCGGGCGGTGTTGTGGGCATACTCCACCCAGGCGAGATGGTTGCTCCAGGACGTCGGCTTGGATCTGGTAACACAGCGGAGCGCAGCCTCCAGCTCCTGATTGGTCCTCTCACACTGCCCGTTAGACTGGGGGTGATGGCCGGAGGAGAGGCTCACCTTGGCTCCGATGGCGTTACAGAAGGATCTCCAAACCTCGGACGAAAATTGGGGGCCCCGGTCCGAGACCACGTCCACCGGAATCCCGTGCAGCCTGACCACGTGTTGGACGAGGAGGCCCGCCGTCTCCAGGGCAGTAGGGAGACCCCGCAGGGGAATGAAGTGCGCCGCCTTGGAGAAACGGTCCACAATGGTCAGGACGGTGTCAAAGGAGTTGGAAACGGGGAGTCCGGTGACGAAGTCCAGTGCGATGTGCGACCAGGGCCTGCCGGGGACGGGCAGAGGCTGGAGCAGACCCGCTGGGGGGGCATTTCCCGACTTGCTGGTGGCACAGATTGGGCAAGCCCGGGCGTAGCGGGCTGCATCCCTCCGCAGGCCTGGCCACCAAAAGGACCGCTGGAGGAGGCTGATCATCCGAGAGGTGCCGGGATGACAGGTGAGCCGGGAGGTGTGGAGCCAGTGGATGACCTCTCCTCGGACCGCAGATGGGACGAACAGTCTTCCCTCCGGTCCGCCGCCAGGATCAGGTTCCACCTCCTGCGCCTTCCGGATCTTGTCTTCAATGTCCCAAGAGATGGCACCGAGGACGCACGACCTGGGCAGGATAGTGTGGGGCGTCTCCTCAGCCTCCACGGGGGTGAACTGCCTAGAGAGGGCGTCAGGCAGGCCGTTTTTGGAGCCCGGCCTGAAGGTGATCGAGAAGCGGAACCTGGCGAAGAACAAAGACCAGCGCGCCTGGCGGGCATTCAGGCGCTTGGCAGATCGTAAATACTCTAAGTTCTTGTGGTCCGTCAGGACCACAAACGGCAGGTCCGCCCCCTCTAGCCAGTGGCGCCACTCCTGTAAGGCGAGTTTAATGGCCAGGAGCTCTCTGTCCCCCACATCGTAGTTCCTCTCCGCCGGGGACAGGCGCCGGGAGAAGAAGGCGCACGGCCGCTTGGCGCCATCGTCAGGTGACCGCTGGGATAACACTGCTCCCACTCCCGTGTCCGATGATCGAGCTGAAATTTGGGACAAAGCGGCGGTAAAAATTGGCGAAGCCAACAAACTGTTGCACCTGCTTCCGGGATGCGGGAGTAGGCCACTCCACCACCGCCTTCACCTTCTCTGGGTCTGGGAGCACCTGATCTTGAGCGATGATGAATCCCAGGAAGGATGTGGTCCTAGCGTAGAATTCGCATTTCTCAGCCTTCACGTACAGACGATTCTCCAGCAGTCTTTGGAGGACCCGCCTCACATGGACCTGGTGCTCGTCCCTGGACCTGGAGAAGATAAGGATGTCATCCAGGTAGACGAACACAAAAAGGCCGATGAAATCCCGGAGGACGTCATTAATGAGGCGCTGAAAGACGGCAGGAGCGTTGGTCAGCCCGAACGGCATGACGAGATACTCAAAGTGGCCGTTCGGGGTACGGGAGGCTGTCTTCCATTCATCTCCCTCCCGGATCCGGACGAGGTGGTAAGCGCTGCGTAAATCCAGCTTGGTAAACCAGGTCGCCCCCTGGAGGGAGTGAAAGGCAGTGTCCATGAGGGGCAGGGTGTAACGGTCCCTCTCAGTGATGTCATTCAGCGCTCGGTAGTCTATGCAGGGGCGGAGGGATCCGTCCTTTTTCCCGACAAAGAAAAACCCTGCCCCCACGGGTGACGACGATGGGCGAATAATCCCAGCGCTCAGAGATTCCTTTAGGTATGTATTCATGGTCTCCTTCTCCGGCGCCGACAGGCTGTAGAGCCGACCAGATGGCAGGGGAGCCCCCTGGCGGAGGTTGATGGCACAGTCATATGGTCGATGCGGGGGAAGAGACATAGCTTTCGATTTGCTAAATACCATACCCAGGTCGTGAAATTCTGGAGGCACCAGTGACAGGTCCGGAGGTGCTGTATCCGCCACAGGGGGAGCCGCGGATGGGGAGCAGGCAGCGGACTGAAGGCAGGTGCCCATACAGAAGGTACTCCATGCCGATACCCCAGCGGACCTCCAGTCCAGGACAGGGTTGTGGAGGCGTAGCCAGGGATACCCCAGGATGACGGGTGACACAGAGTTGGGCAGGACGTAAAATACCATCTCCTCCCGGTGGTTCCCTGAGATGATGACTGGGACAGGCATGGTCTGGTGAGAAACTCTCCCAAGGGAGGCACGGGAGAGATGGACCAGGGAGATGGGGTGTTTTAATGCCTGACAGCGGATGCCCAATCGGGTTGCCAGGCCTTGTGAAATGAAGCTGCCCTCTGCGCCCGAATCCACCAGTGCGTGGGTGAGGTGCCCAGTGGGATTGTGGCAAAAACGGATGGGCAGCTTTAATTGGGTGAGAGAGTCTAACCGGTTGGGATCCGCGAGGCTCCCTACAGCGATTCGCGGACCCCGCCGACTGGCTTTCCGCGGGCAACGCTCCACAGTGTGTTGGTCACCTCCGCAATACATGCAGAGGCCCAACTCACGGCGGCGTTGTTTCTCCGCAGGGGAAAGCTTGGTCCAGCCCGTCACCATCGGCTCCGACTCCTCGGGGCACAATGCTGGCGGCGCCGCCAGGGGGCGAGCTTGGAACAGGTGCGGCGAGACTCCACGAGGGCGAGAAGAAGAAGACTTCCGCCCCGAGGAGCGCTCGCGCAGCCTGTTATCCAAACTTATCGCTAAGGACGTCAGCTCCGCTAGCGTCCCAGGGATATCCCGTCCAGCCAGTTCATCCCTCAGATCACTATTGAGGCTGCGGAGGAACAGGCCACAGAGGGAGCGATCCTCCCAGCCCAATTCCTCCGCCGCTACCCGGAAGTCGACCGAGTAGTCCGCTGCCGACCGGCCTCCCTGCTGGAGAGCGAGGAGCCGATCGACCTGGACCGTCTCGGTTTGAGAATGGTCAAAGACCTCCAGGAAGCGCCTCACGAACTGGTCATAGGTGAGGGTGGCATAACTGGGCCTCGCCATTACGGCGTAGGTCCAAGTTAACGCACGCCCCTCCAGAAGATTCCCTATGTAACCAATCCGACTGTGATCCGAGGGAAAATCTCCGGGCACACGGTGGAACACGGACTCACACTGCATAATGAACCCCCGCGCTCCGCCGAGCTTACCGCTAAAGCGGGCGGGGGTCGGAATCGGTGTGAGCCGAACCGGTGCCACTGGAGCCGGCTGGACGGCCGCTGGAACAGCAGGAGCCGCGCCACCCTGGCGAGCCGGGGGGAACGGCTGTTGAGGATCCAAGCGGCCCAACCGGTTAGTTAAATTCAATAATTGATTAAAGATCACCTGTTGTTGATAAGCTATTTGATCCACTCTAGCCTCGAGAGTGGAAAACCGGTGTGCGAGCCCGCCGTCCGCCGAGCCGCTCTGCTGAAGCCGTACTGACATAACGCACGGCTCAGGAGACGCACACACACAGGCTTAGAGTAGTTCAAAGAGTTTATTAACAACAGGAGTGAATGAGTGCGTGTCTGCGGGATGTAAATGTGTTGGTGATGGTGTCTGCTCCAGGCACAGAGGCAGGTGACCGTACAGCCGAGCAACCCTATGGAGAGAGCACAGGGAGAGGGTGACGGGCATACACCAACACAGGAGGAATTTATGGCGAGAGAAGGACTTACTTGGTGGGTCAGGACAGCTGGCACAACAAGGGGGTGAAGCCCGGAAGACAGCCACCTGGAGAGCTCCGTGCAGCAGCGAGGATTGGGCGATGGAGAGGAGATGTCCGCCGCTGGGAAATCCACCTGTGCACAGGGGAGAAGACTGAAGAGAAAAGGTAAGCGATCTTCTTACCAAAATGGTTACGCTGAAGGGAAGTATGCTCACAACGGTGAGGGACGAAGTCTGACGGCTTCAGGCCGAGCCTCCGGGCGAGACGGCCTTTATCCCTCGCCGCTGATGATTGGCAGGTGCGTGAGCAGGTGGCGCCGCTGATGAATGGCGCGGCGTGACACCCGCTGCTGGCCCGTGGATTTTGAGGGTCTCTGTGTGCACCACGTTTGAGCCTTGATTCTTTCAATCGGGTCTGCTGCGGGTTTATACACTGGTACCGGGAGCCCTCTTCTCGCCATATCCCTGGTTGCTTCTTCCGCCGAGTTGTAGAGACACGTCTCTTCCCTGTAAAAAACCCTCAGCTTCGCTGGAAATGGAGTTTGAAAGTGCAGTTTCTTCTCTCGTAGTACCTTTTTAGCGTCATTGTATTCCCGACGCTTTTTAAGGACCTCCGGGGCGTAGTCATGCTCCACAAAAACTTTTCTTTCTTGGTGCATAAATCCTTTTTTCTGCCAAGCCAGTCTCAACACCTCATCTTTTGTTCTGAAGTTGGAAAACTTCACCACCACCGATCGCGGGGGGGCTTCCGCCGACGGCCTTGGGGCTAATGAACGGTGCGCCCTTTCTATTTTCAAATCGGTGGACTGGGGAATTTCCAACTTCTCTCTCAGTATGGTTTCCATGCATGCAGCCATTGTGGTGAAACCATCCTCGACTCCTTCTTTCAGACCATGAATTCTTATGTTGTCCCTTCTTAGTCTTCCTTCCATGTCAGTTAGCTTAGCCTCCAGTCTTGTCTGTCGTTTGAGTAATTCCAGCGTGGTTTCTTCCAGCCCTTTTATTCTTTCCTCTGCTTCCATGATTCGGTCCTCAGCCTGGTCCACTCTGTTGTTTGAAGTTCACGAAATTCGGCCCAACACTCTCGGCGAAATTCTCTTAATTCTTGAAGTATCGTTTTTAAGCTAGCCGTGTTGCTAGCCTCATTTTGCTCCTCTATTTCCGAGTGGTTGTTGTCTTCGAGGTCAGATTCTCCAGTTGATGCATGTCTTGGCCTGGTAAGTGTCGATCTCTTCTGTTTTCCTTTAGGCATAATGACTTTGTCTTTTGATTTTCACTCTTCCATAAGTCCGTTAAATCTGATTTTCATGGTATTTTCACGGATGGGATCTGGGAGCTTCAGCGTTAAGCTGCTACCACCATGGTGTCCAGACCGGAAGTCCATGGTTATCTTTTTTAAATTAAATTACAAATCATTTTATTCTAATTTACCGAGACGCACGGATATCCAGAATGAGGGCTTATTACTGCGACAATAATAGAGAAGAGGAAAAAGACGCTACTCATGTAATTCACTCATTTACTGCAGTTAACACGTTACCAGCAGAACTGAAACAGCTCAGCCATCAGTAAACATCATTCAAGAGAGATTATTGTCCGACAGGTAATGTTAGCACATGCAAACAGTTTAATCCATTTTCTAAAGCTGAGACAGTCGCTCATTGAAAATAACAAGCGCTAGCTTTACTCGCTGAAAACTCACTAACCTTACTGGTGTTGTGTGTAGAAGTAGCCCAATTTCAGTCATTCTTCACCAGGTCGGAACACTGCAAAAGTCTGCTGACAGGCGCCCGGAGACGGGGAAACTGAGAGGTGGAGGGAGCACAATATGACAGTTACACTTTCTGTCCATCACTCAATATAGTCCATGTTGTACCTCGGTAGACGTGTGTACCTTACCGTGGGTGGTGTACCGAAAAATCCGAAAACAAATACAAGTACCGTTACACCTCTAATTCACATCCATCAGTTACTGCTTTAGGGTTACTGTTAGCTTTCCCTTCTCTGACAGCAGCTTGTCATCTCCTCGGAAGATCCCACCAGTAGTGAGCTGGCTTGGTTATTTGGTTCTCGCAAGGTTCTTTCTGCCTTCAGGGAGTGGGAGCCAGCCTCTGCACCACAGCGAGGCTGCTTTTAAAGGCTCTTCTGATGGGTGCCCGTTCCACTCCACTTGTTGTTGGAGGCCAAAAAGGAACCACGGAAGACTCGCTGGCTGGGACAGATGGCCCTTGATTGGCAAAACCACGGGGAAAACCACGGGGAGCTGGTGTTCTATAATTCTGTGCTACTTATCAAGATGGGCTACCCTGTGTCTTTGCGCGTGTGTCTGCGTCTTCGTGCATGCGCAGACTCGTGTACATAAGTTCCATTTTCACGCCCATCATTCCATGCTACCGTAAACATTTATGTGCATTTTTGAAACAAAGGAGCCTCAAGCTCATGAACGGTCTGTTGCCTAATGCTGAAGAAAATCTCATCAATGGTCAATGACCTGTTGCTGTGCATGTATTTAGTCAAACTTTTTGAAACAAAGGAGCATCACGCTTTGTTTTACACCACAGCAACATAGAGCAGAGCACTGCTAGCCTACTCCCACAAGGTAAAAGGGGATCTTCATTTCCCTCCTCCTTTTAAAGCTCCTTGGTTCCAATCTCCAACTGATCTTCACGTAATATTCTCTACTTTCTGATCACAAATTAATCCCCATAGTTTTGATGGAAACTAATCAACAGAAAAGTAATTTACGGTAAGTGGGTATTGGAAATTAAACAGTAAATAAATTATATTGTTTGTAGGTAGTGAAAATAATGTTTCACATACATAAAAGGGAATTTTTAAAGTTTATGATAAATTCAGCAATCAGACGGAGCAAAGAAATTAAGGAAAATAAATAACTAAACTGAATTATGGACTAATTAAACACATTAAACATTTATATTATATACTTTATATAGAAACATTTTTAAAACATCCATCCATCCATCTTCTACCGCTTTTCCGGAGGTCCGGGTCGCGGAGGCAGCAGTTCAAGCAGAGAAGCCCAGACTTCCCTCTCCCCAGCCACCTGCTCCAGCTCTTCAGAGGGGATACCAAGGCGTTCCCAGACTAGCTGGGAGACATAGTCTCTCCACCGAGTCCTGGGTCTGCCCCGGGGTCTCCTCCCAGTGGGACGTGCCTGAAACACCTCAAGTGGGAGGCGTCCAGGAGGCATCCTAATCAGATGCCCATACCACCTCAACTGACTCCTTTCAATGTGGAGGAGCAGCGGTTCTACTCTGAGCCTCTCCCGGATGACTGAGCTCCTCACCCTATCTCTGAGGGTGAGTCCAGCAATCCTACGGAGAAAGCTCATTTCAGCCGCTTGTATCCGCGATCTCGTTCTTTCGGTCATTACCCAAAGCTCGTGACCATAGGTGAGAGTAGGAACGTAGATTGACTGGTAAATCGACAGCTTTGCCTTAGAACTAAGCTCCCTCTTCACCACAACAGACCGGTACAACGTCCGCATCACTGCAGATGCTGCTCCAATCCGTCTGTCGATCTCTCGCTCCATTTTCCCCTCACTCGTGAACAAGACCCCAAGATACTTAAACTCCTCCACTTGGGGCAGGAGCCTGTCCCCAACCCGGAGAGGACAATCCACCTTTTTCCGGCTGAGGACCATGGACTCGGACTTGGAGGTGCTGATTCTCATCCCAGCCGCTTCACACTCAGCGGCAAACCGTCCCAGCAAGAGCTGTAGGTCATTGCTGGATGAAGCCAACAGGACAACATCATCTGCAAACAACAGAGATGAGATCCTGTGGTCACCAAGCATGACACCCTCCATTCCCTGGCTGCGCCTAGAAATCCTGTCCATAAAAATTATGAACAGGACCGGTGACAAAGGGCAGCCCTGGCGGAGTCCAACTCTCACTGGGAATGACTCCGACCGAGTGTTGGCAATGCGAACTAAACTCTCACAACGGTCGTACAGAGACCGAATAGCTCGTAACAACAAGCCCGATACCCCATACTCCCGAAGCACCCCCCACAAAAATCCACGAGGGACGCGGTCAAATGCCTTCTCCAAGTCCACAAAACACATGTAAACTGGTTGGGCAAACTCCCACGAACCCTCAAGAATTCTCGAGAGGGTAAAGAGCTGGTCCGATGTGCCACGGCCAGGACGAAAACCACATTGCTCCTCCTGAATCCGAGGTTCGACCAACGGCCGGACTCTCCTCTCCAGTACCTTGGCATAGACCTTCCCAGGGAGGCTGAGGAGTGTGATCCCTCTAAAGTTGGAGCACACCCTCCGGTCCCCTTTTTTGAAGAGAGGAACCACCACCCCGGTTTGCCATGCCAAAGGCACTGCCCCCGACCTCCACGCAATGTTGCAGAGGCGTGTCAACCATGACAACCCAACAACATCCAGGGCCTTGAGGTACTCGGGGCGAATCTCGTTCACCCCCGGGGCCCGGCCACCAAGGAGATTTTTAACCACCTTGGCGACCTCAGCCCCTGTGATAGGCGAGTCATCCCCCTCGTCCCCAAACCCTGCTTCCTCTGTGGAAGGCGTATCAGTGGGATTGAGGAGATCCTCGAAGTATTCCTTCCACCGCCCGACGATATCCCCAGTTGAAGTCAACAGTGTCCCATCCGCACCATACACAGTGTGGACGGGGAGCTGCTTTCCCCTCCTGAGCCGCCGAACAGTTTGCCAGAATCTCTTTGAAGCCGACCGAAAGTCTTGTTCCATGGCCTCACCGAACTCCTCCCATACCCGGGTTTTTGCTTCAGCAACCACCCGAGCTGCACTCCGCTTGGCCTGCCGGTACACCTCAGCTGCTTCGGGAGTCCCACAAGCCAACCAAGCTTGATAGGACTCCTTCTTCAGCTTAATGGCCCCCCTCACCACTGGTGTCCACCACTTGGTTCGGGGGTTGCCACCACGAGATGCACCGACCACCTTGCGGACGCAGCTCTGGGCTGCCGCTTCAACAACAGAGGTGGAGAACATGGCCCATTCAGACTCCATGTCTCCAGACTCCCTCGGAATGTGGTTGAAGTTCTTCCGGAGGTGGGAGTTGAAGACCTCCCGGACAGGGGCCTCAGCCAGACGCTCCCAGCACACCCTCACTATACGTTTGGGTCTACCAGGTCTGAATGGCTTCCTCCCCTGCCATCGGATCCAACTCACCACCAGGTGGTGATCAGTTGACAGCTCTGCACCTCTCTTTACTCGGGTGTCCAAGACATACGGTCGCAGGTCTGATGATACGATAACAAAATCGATCATCGACCTGCGGCCTAGGGTGTCCTGGTGCCAGGTGCACATATGGACACCCTTATGCTTGAACATGGTGTTCGTTATAGACAGACTGTGGTTAGCACAGAAGTCCAATAACTGAACACCACTCGGGTTCAGATCGGGCAGGCCGTTCCTCCCAATCACCCCCCTCCAGGTTTCACTGTCGTTGCCCACGTGCGCATTGAAGTCCCCCAGTAGGACAATGGAGTCTCCAGGAGGAGCACCCTCCAGCACCCCAGTCACAGACTCCAAAAAGGGTGGGTACTCTGAAACATCATTTGGTGCATAGGCACAAATGATGGTCAGGACCCGTTTCCCAACCCGAAGGCGCAGGGAAGCAACCCTTTCGTCCACCGGGGAAAACTCCAATATAGAGGCAGCAAGGTGGGGCGATACAAGAATACCTACCCCTGCTCGTCGCCTCTCGCCCGGGGCAACTCCAGAAAAGGCCAAGCTCCAGCCCCTCTCCAGGAGACTGGTTCCGGAACCGGAGCTGTGTGTTGAGGTGAGGCCGACTATATCTAGCCGGTATCGCTCAATCTCGTACACCAGCTCAGGCTCCTTCCCCACCAGAGAGGTGACATTCCACGTACCAAAAGCCAGTTTAGAAAGCTTGGGATCAGTCCGCCAAGGTCTCCGCCTTTGACTGCCACCTAATCCACATAGCACCGGACTTCCATGATCCCTCCTGCAGGTGGTGAACCTACTGGAGGGCGGACCCATGTAACTCCTTCGGGCTGAGCCCGGCCGGGTCCCATGGGTGGAAACCCGGCCACCAGACGCTAGCCTTCGAGCCCCTCCCCCAGGCCTGGCTCCAGGGTGGGGCCCCGGTAACCCCATACCGGGCGGGGTACACTGAATCCTTGATATACAATTTATCATGAGAGTCTGTTGGATCGTTCTTCGTCTGGCCCTTCACCCAGGACCAGTTTGTCTTGGGAGACCCTATCAGAGGCAAATTGCCCCGGACAACATAGCTCCTGGGATCACTGGGGCACGCAAACCCCCCCACCACGATAAGGTGACGATCCATGAGGGGGATTTTTTAAAATCCCCCAAATTTTTAAAACACATTTATATAATATACACAAATGTAACAATAAGTAACCGTAGCAGTTTTTGGCAAAGCAGTATAAATCGATGGACTCTGCTGTCGATCAGCGCTACCGGTAGCATTTTTCCATAGGGCAGCACAACCCGACAGAGTTAATGACCTGGTCAATGACCTGTTGAACCACCACCGGAGTGGTGGTTCAGTTGGTAGAGCATCCGCCCCACACCCGGGAGGCAGGGGTTCAAATCCCGGCCGGGTCATGCCAAAGACACTTCCTGCCGTCCAGCTTGGTGCTCAGCAATAAATGGAATGGAGGAGGGAACTCTGTGGCAGCGCCTTGCATGGCAGCGGCCCTCTGATTCTGCACTTGGGGTGTGTGTGATTTACACTGTAGATAGGTAAAGCACAATCTCGTTGTGCTGTACATGATTGGTTGTACAGTTGAATGACAATAAGGGTGATTTAATTTTTAATTTTAATTTAATTTAATTATGTTTATGGTTGTGGCTGTTAGCATGGAGACAGAAGAGGACGCGATGACAGCCAGCATGAGAAGGTGTGGCCAAGTTACAGTTTTGTTCTGGTTTGAGAGTGAAGCTGTAGTGCAACATCCAGTATTGGATAAAAATCCTGACTTTAAATCATCAAACCAATTTCTAACACTTCCACAAGGTCTAGATCCACATCATATTGTAGACACTCATAGATTCCCACCTCCCATGTGCATGAGTGAATGAATAAATAAATCTTTATTTCGCGTAGGTTAGATTAAAAGAAAGGAACAGAATAATATAACGGGGGGGGGGGGGATCCAACAAGGTCAAATTAAACAATAACTCCTCGGATTATACAATTCAACATAAGTTATCCGAAATGGGTGATGGCTGAAGCCGCAGCTTATATTGCCCACCCATGTTCCATCTAAGAATTCAAAAAAATAAATAAATAAAAATGTCATGATGGCCGCTGGGCCGTCATCTGCCTCATCACCTCCAGCTGCGCATACACCGGCAGGTGCCAATCAGCGGCCTTTAAAGGCTGGCATCACTGACGGCTCGGCACGGAGTCGTCTGTCGTCTTTGCCTGGAAATGAGCCAAGACCACGACCTCAAGCCAAGCCGAGAACTTCACGTCAGGACCGGTCACGTAAGAGATCTCTCCACTCATCATCCCCTAGCCTTTTCCCCTGTGCACAGGTGGACCTCCCTGGCGGCGGACCAGCCTCCCCGACCAACGGGGCATCGCCTCCTCCATCGCGGAGTTCCTCCTCACCCCCACAGCTACGGGCACCACGAGCACCACATCGCACGGGCACTCGGAGCCAGCAGAACACATCCTGTGGCACATGCAAGTAAGCCTAACCACCTACAATTACCCGCCATCGCCGAACAGCTGTAATTGTTTATGCTTGTGTGTTCCAGGGTTGCCAGGTCACCACCAGAACTGCTCAGCTCCTGTGACCAGACATCTATACTCGCACTCACACACGCACTACACTCACTTTCACTCAATAAAGAATAACTGTCTATATCTGCTCGTGTCAGCGTCTGTCTCCTGGGTCCTGAAACATGTCAGTACGACTCCGTCAAGTTGATCCAGCGGACAGTGCGCTGTCACGCAGACTAAACACCCTTAGCGCTCGGGTAGATATGATAGCACACCAACAGACGGTTATTCTTAATCAACTGACTCAAATTAACAGCAGGCTGGATCGTCTGGAAGGACACCAGACGTTTCCCCCGGCCGCCAGGGCTTTTTCAACCCCTGCAGGCTTATCGCCTGGTCAAACTAACACACTACCTGCACCTCGCCTCACTCCCGTGCCTACCCCTGCCCGGTTTAGCGGAAAACTTGGGGAGGCACACGGTTTCATTCTACAGTGTGAGTCAGTATTCCTCCGCGTCCCGGGAGACTTCGCCATTGATTCAAGTAAGATAGGATATATCATCAACTTGTTGGGGGGTAGAGCCTTAGACTGGGCATATACAGTTATGGCTAAACCAAGTTATCCTGTGTTAACTTACCAGCAGTTTTTGGCGGAGTTTATGGACGTGTTTGATCATACGGACAGGGGTGCAGTGTTGACAGAACGGCTGTTGAGCCTGCAGCAGGGTAATAGATCCGCTGCTGATTACGCCATTGACTTCCGGGTCTTGGCCGCTGAGATTGGGTGGGGGGGAGCCATCGCTTTGTGGTATTTTCCTTCGCAGTCTCAATGCCGATTTGAAGGATGAGCTAGCAGCACGGGATAAACCGGACAATCTAGGAGAGCTAATTGCCCTTACTATTAGCTTAGATAGTAGGTTAAGGGAGCGAGCAGCCGAACGGTGGTCTACTTCCCGTTCGAGTAAGCCCCGCCCTAGCTCCACTAGCTATCCCCTGCTCGCTCTACCCTCGTCAGAGGAACTTCCGGGACAAGAGGCTATGGTAATAGGGCAATCAAAAGTGTCAGCGGCAGAGAGACAGCGCCGCAGGGATCTGGGTCTTTGTTTCTATTGTGGCAAGGGGTCTCATGGGGTGTTTGAATGTCCTAGTTGGTTAAAAGGGGAAGTCCGTGGATCGCAGTAGGGGGATTCACGGACAAAAATCAAAAAGAACCCCTCACTAGTTTCCGCATATCCATCAGACTACTACACAAGCATAATGAACACTCCACACTTGCTTTAGTAGACTCAGGAGCTGAGCAAAACTTTGTCTCCAGAGACCTGGCAACCCAGATGGGCCTCAGCTGTCAACCTCTACATCCTCCTGTCAATCTCATCACCCTGTCCAAGGCGTCACTGACCACCGTTTCCCATCAGACGGCCCCCGTATCCGTGATTGTCTCGGGCAACCACAGGGAGGAGATTAGGTTTTTGATCCTGCCCGTCTCTTCCTCACCCGTCATCCTGGGGTATCCCTGGCTTCGGCTACACAACCCCACCATTGACTGGCAAACCGGGAGTATTACAGCATGGAGTACATTCTGCCTGAGTGCCTGCCTTCAATCTGCGGCGTGTGCCCCCTCTGTCACGGTGCCTCTACCCTCGACGCCACCCCTGGATCTGTCCAAGGTGCCGGAGGTTTACCATGACCTGGGGTCAGTATTCAGCAAGTCACGGGCGCTGTCCCTACCCCCCCACCGACCGTATGACTGTGCTATAAATCTGAAGGCTGGGGCCCCTCTTCCTGCTAGCCGCCTGTACAGCTATCAGCCCCGGAGCGTGAGGCCATGGACACTTACATTAAGGAATCTCTGGCCTCTGGCATCATCCGCCCATCGTCCTCGGCCGTGGGTGCCGGGTTCTTCTTTGTTGGGAAGAAGGACAGCTCATTACGCCCCTGCATCGACTTCCGGGGTCTTAACGAGATCACGGTCAAGGACAAGTATACTCTGCCTTTGATGAACACCGCCTTCGACTCCCTCCAGGGGGCGTCCTGGTTCACCAAGCTAGATCTCAGGAATGCCTATCACCTGGTGCGCATCAGAGAAGGTGACGAGTGGAAGACGGCTTTCCGGATCCCAAGCGGACATTTCGAGTACTTGGTGATGCCGTTTGGGTTAACCAACGCTCCGGCCGTCTTCCAACGGCTAATTAATGATGTTCTTCGAGACTTCCTCAACTCATTCGTGTTCGTGTACCTAGACGATATACTTATCTTCTCCCGCACGTTGGAAGAGCACCAGGTGCTCGTTCGGAGAGTGTTGCAGCGCCTCCTGGAGAACCAGCTGTTCATCAAGGCAGAGAAATGTGAGTTTCACACCGACCGAACCTCCTTCCTTGAGTTCATCATTGCCCGGAATCAGGTGCTTCCCGACCCGGCCAAGGTCAAGGCGGTAGTGGATTGGCCCACGCCAACGTCCAGAAAACAACTACAGGGGTTCCTGGGCTTCACTAATTTCTATCGTCGGTTTGTGCCCAACTTCGGGAATATTGCCCGCCCCTTGACTGCTCTCACCTCCCCAAAAACCCTTTTTTGCTGGAGTGAGGAGGCAGCCAGGGCGTTTGAAAAACTCAAGGAGGAGTTTGCCTCGGCCCGTGTACTGACCCAGGTGGACCCTAACCTACAGTGTTTGGTGGAGGTGGACGCTTCGGATTCGGGGGTGGGGGCGGTGCTCTCTCAACGTTCCCCGGAGGACGGCAAGATCCGGCCATGTGCCTACTTTTCCCATCGCCTGTCGCCGGCGGAGAGGAATTACAGCATAGGAGACAGGGGCTTTACTGCTCTTGGCAGTAAAGCTCGCCTTGGAGGAGTGGAGACACTGGCTAGAGGGGGCTGCTCAACCGTTCGTCGTATGGACTGACCACCGTAACCTGGAGTACCTCAGGACGGTGAAGCGTTTGAATGCACGCCAGGCTCGTTGGTCTCTCTTCTTCGGCCGATTCAACTTTACCATCACCTATCGGCCGGGGAGCAAGTACGGCAAGCTGGATGCCCTCTCGCGGCAGTTCGACGCACCATCCACCGAAGATCAGGAAGCACCCATCCTACCGCCCTCCTGTGTGGTGGGCGCCTTGTCCTGGGGTATTTGCATGAGGGTCCGAAGAGCGCAGAAGACGGAGCCAGATCCGGGGGGGGGGGGTCCCCCGGGTCGTTTATTCGTTCCTCGTTCCATGCAGGGTCAAGTGATTGAGTGGGGTCATGCTTCCAAGCTGGCGTGTCATCCGGGAGTGGGTCGGACCGTGGATCTTCTCCAGAGGACCTTCTGGTGGCCAGGGCTGCGGAAGGATGTCTTAAGTTATGTCCGGGCCTGTGCTCAATGCGCCACTGGGAAAACGTCATCTTCCCCCCCGGCGGGCCTGTTACATCCTCTGCCCGTTCCTTCTTGCCCCTGGTCCCATGTTGCCATGGACTTTGTGACTGGCTTGCCCCCCTCTGATAACTTCACCACTGTTTTGACGATTGTGGACCGTTTTTCGAAGGCGGCCCATTTTGTGCCCCTTCGGGGGTTGCCTTCGGCTCAGGAAACGGCGGACCTCCTTGTCCAGCATGTGGTCTGCCTTCACGGCATCCCCGCTGACATAGTGTCTGACCGGGGGCCACAGTTCATCTCCCAAGTTTGGAAGGCGTTCTGCGCAGCATTGGGAGCCACAGCCAGCCTCTCCTCTGGGTATCATCCACAGAGCAACGGCCAGTGCGAACGGGCTAACCAGGAGCTAGAGGCTGCACTGTGTTGTGTCATCTCCTCCTGTTCCTCTTCATGGAGCAAGCATCCACCTTGGATTGAGTACGCACATAACACCACAGTCTCTTCGGCCACGGGACTTTCCCCCTTCAAGGCGTCGCTCAGATTTGATCCACCACTGTTCCCTGAGGAGGAAAGGGAGGTAGCGGTCCCTTCTGTACAGACCCACGTCAGGCGCTGTCGGCGGGTCTGGTCCATCACTCGCAGGGCCCTTCTGAGGACCACTGAGCGCAATATCCAGGTGGCCAACCGTCATAGGAGGCCCGCCCCGGACTACAAGGTGGGTCAGAAAGTGTGGTTGTCTACTCGGAACATTGGTGTGCCGGCTGAGAAACACAAGCTAACTAAGCGCTTCATCGGTCCCTACACCATCTCTCGTATTGTCAATCCTATATCTGTGCATTTGTCTCTCCCCCCTTCTATGCGCATCTGCCCCACCTTTCATGTCTTCCAGGTCAAGCCATACATCTCTGATCCTTTGTGCCCGCCCCCCGTGGCCCCTGCCCCCCCGAGGATGATCGATGGCCATCCAGCTTGGGGGGTGACTGCCATCCTGGACGTGTGCCGGCGGGGCCGAGGTCTTCAGTACTTGGTGGACTGGGAGGGCTTTGGACCGGAGGATCGTTCTTGGATTCGCCCAGCATTGATCCTGGATAAGCAGTTGATCCGTGACTTTCATCGGGCGAATCCAGGTAGAATTGGGCAGGTGCCTGGAGGCACTGCTAGAGGGGGGAGTACTGTCATGACGGCTGCTGGGCCGTCATCTGCCTCGTCACCTCCAGCTGCGCATACACCGGCAGGTGCCAATCAGCGGCCTTTAAAGGCCGGCATCACTGACGGCTCGGCACGGAGTCGTCTGTCATCTTTGCCTGGAAATGAGCCAAGACCACGACCTCAAGCCAAGCCGAGAACTTCACATCAGGACCGGTCACGTAAGAGATCTCTCCACTCATCATCCCCTAGCCTTTTCCCCTGTGTACAGGTGGACCTCCCTGGCGGCGGACCAGCCTCCCCGACCAACGGGGCATCGCCTCTTCCATCGCGGAGTTCCTCCTCACCCCCACAGCTACAGGCACCACGAGCACCACGTCGCACGGGCACTCGGAGCCAGCAGAACACATCCTGTGGCACATGCAAGTAAGCCTAACCACCTACAATTACCCGCCATCGCCGAACAGCTGTAATTATTTATGCTTGTGTATTCCAGGGTTGCCAGGTCGCCACCAGAACTGCTCAGCTCCAGTGACCAGACATCTATACTCGCACTCACACACGCACTACACTCACTTTCACTCAATAAAGAATAACTGTCTGTATCTGCTCGTGTCAGCGTCTGTCTCCTGGGTCCTGAAACATGTCAAAAAAGTGATTACAAATCAGAACAAAGCTAAGACAGAACGTGACAAAACAAAACTAAGCAACAGCACAACACAGACTGGATATTATAATCCTTATGTGATTTTCCATGTCGTTTTGTATATATGTTTGGAGTATTTCTTCCTTTAGTTTTTGTTTAAATTGTCCAAGCGTTGTACATGATTTTAATTCAGGTCCAAAAGCGTTCCACAATCTGACTCCGTGCACTGAGACACAGTGTTGCCTGGTGGTAGTTCTCACTGAAGGTTTTTGAAATATACATGTTCCTCTAAAATGATATTGTTTCTCCCTTATTTGGAACAACTTTTGGATATTTGCGGGCAGTGATAGATTCTTCACTTTAAACATTATTACTGCAGTTTTAAAATCAGCCAGATCTTTCAACTTGAGAGCTTTTAATTTAAGAAAAAGTGGGTTTGTTGGTTCCCTGTAAGCAGCTTTGTTTATTATTCTAATAGCTCTCTTCTGAAACATAAAGACTGGATATGTGTTTGTTTTGTATGTATTTTCCCATACTTCAGTACAATATGTCATGTATGGGAGTATTAATGAATGATACAAAGTATATAGTGTGGGTTAATTCAGCAAATATTTCACTCTGTGTACTATTGCAATTGATTTGGATATTTTACCTTTAATATAATTAATATGTGACTTCCAACACAATTTATTATCAATTATTACTCCAAGAAATTTAATTTCAGTCTCTACACCATTTACACTGAGTTTAGATACTGAGTTTTTGTGATGATTGTTAAAAATTATAAATTTTGTCTTACTTAAATTGAGCGTTAATTTGTTTGAATCAAACCACAGTTTAAGCTTTCCTAATTCCTTTCCGAGTGTATCCAAAAGTTGTTCCAAATTGCTTCCACTGCATAATAAATTAGTGTCATCTGCAAACAATATTAAATCCATTTTTTCCGAAACTTTACATATATCATTTATATACATATTGAATAACAATGGCCCCAAAACTGAACCTTGTGGGACTCCACAAGTAACCTTCAGTAACTGCGAGTTTTTGCTACCAACACATACATACTGATATCTGTTCTTTAAGTAACTACATAATCAGGACAGTGCTACCCCCCAATACCATAATTTTGTAGTTTCTTTAACAATAATTTATGATCCACTGTATCAAATGCTTTTTTAAGATCCAGGAATACCCCAGCTGAATACTCATTATTTTCTACAGCAGTTGATTTTTTTTCTATAAATTCCATTAGAGCAAATGCAGTTGTCCTCTTATGTCTGAACCCATATTGCTGCTCACACAATAAATTATTCTTCATTATAAAGTTGTCAGTTCTCTCACAGAATATTTTTTCGAGTATCTTTGAAAATTGCAGTAATAGTGAAATTGGTCTATAGTTTGAAAATTCCCCTCTGTCGCCCGTCTTGTATATCGGAATTACTTTGGCTATTTTCATTGCATTGGGAAATATACCTATTTGGAGAGACAGGTTTCAGATATACGTCAGTGGCTTCACTAAGCAGTCGATGATAGTTTTGACTAAAAGCATGTCAATACCATCACAATCCGTAGATGTTTTACTTTTTAATGATTTAACAATTTCAATGACCTCTCTGTCATCTGTGTTCTTTATGAAGATGGAGTCTTTTATAGCAATGTTTTTGCTTATTGTATCACCTGTAGGTGCCGTAATGGGTATTTCTCGTGTCAAATTAGGATCAATGTTAACAAAAAATTTATTAAATTTATCTGCAGGTGAGACTGCTTTCACACTCTGAGTCATTTTTTTTTTTTTTTGAAAGATTGGCTGGGTAGCTTGTATTTCTGTTTTTATTTGCAAGAATGTTGTTAAGTATTGTCCATGTATTTTTAGTGTTATCTCTGTTTTTCTCCAGTTCTTTACTGTTATAGTCTCTTTTACTACATCTCATTATATATATTAACTTATTTTTGTATGTTTTATACCGCTGCTCAGCTTCTTTTGTCCTTTTCTTTAGAAAAGCTTTACATAGTGAATTTTTCTTTTTACACAATTTTTGTAATCCTTTGGTTAACCATGGCTTGTCGACAAATTTCTGTGTAAGCTTTTTCTTTACTAATGGACAATTTTTTTCATAAAGAGCGGTTACAATGTTCATGAATGTATCGTAGACTTCATTTACATCTGATACATAGACTTTTGTCCAGTCTTGCTTCAGCAGGTCTTCTTTAAAAGAATTGATTGCATTTTATGATTTGTATCTGAAAGATTTTAAATTTTTTTCTGTATTGGCCCCCGTGTGGCCATGGATAAGTGCAAAGACTGGCAGATGGTCACTTATGTCATTTATCAATAATCCACTTTCTATTTTCTTATCAATAATATTAACAAACAGGTTGTCAATAAGTGTAGCAGTGTGAACTGTGATTCTACTGGGATGTGTTATTGTGAGATATAGACTTATACTGTACATAGAATTCATGAAATCTGTAATTACATTTTGTTGAAATGGATTTAGTAAATCAATATTGAAGTTTCCACAGATTACAAGCATTTTCTTATTAGTTATATTATTGTACAGCTCGACTAACTTATCTCTGAATGTCTCAATGCAAGTTCCTGGCATTCTCTATATACAACTTAGAATTAGATTTTTTGTTTTATCTTGGTCAATCTCAACAGTAACACATTCCAGAATCCCTGGTAGTGCAAAGGACATTCCATTTACAAGTTTACACCTATACAGTTCATCAATATACAGTGCAACACCACCACCCTTTTTTTGAGATCTGTTAATATGAAATATCTGATATCCCTCTATTGCCGTCAAAGAAGCCTGCTCTTCATTGAGCCAAGTTTCAGAGACTGCGATAGCTGTAAATTTTCTATCTAGCTGTTTTAAATAGTCCTGAATCTGTGGAAAGTTTTTGTTAAGACTTCTGCTGTTAAAGTGCATTATTGATAGTTTACCATCTACTTGCACTTGACTTTTAAGATAAGATAAGATAAGCCTTTATTAGTCCCACAACGGGGAAATTCCAGGATTGCAACAGCACAGGGATAGCAACACTCAGAGCAACAATCAGAAGGCAAGAAAAAAACAAGCAAGCAAGAGCAGCTAATATACATATGTACATATTACTATAAAATATATATATATATACACACACACAGACACACAGTGCAGAGCATTGTAGCTGGATGGAATAAATATATGAATATATGAACACACAGTGCAGAGCATTGTAGCTAGATGGAATAAATATGTAAATATATAAACACCCACAGTACGGAGCATTGCAGCTAGGTGGAATAAATATGCAAGTATATAAACACACAGTGCGGAGCAATGTAGCTAGATGGAATAATATGTAGATATATAAATATAAACACACCCAGTGCTGAGCATTGTAGCTAGATGGAATAAATATGTAAATATATAAACACACACAGTGCAGAGCATTGTTGCTAGATGGAATGAAACAGCATAACCGTCTACTTAGTTATCCTACATGGTATGATTATGTGCCCATACATATTCTCACCCTCCATAGCGACCGGTATGTTCCTAGTTGTATGCCGGAGGGGACCATTGTGTAAGTCTATTGCATCTTTTGCATTCAAAAAACTATTAGTTTGTTACGTCTTTTTGCTATCTCTGCGAGCAGCCCTGCTTAGGTTGTACAGTCTGACAGCCGTTGGTAGGAAGGACCTACGAAACCTCTCGGTTGTGCACCTGGGATGATGTAGTCTGCTGCTAAATGAGCTCCTCAGTGCATCCAGTATGTCCTGCATAGGGTGGAACTCGGACTCCAGCAGAGATGACAGTTTAGCCACCGTCCTTCTCTCTCCTATCTCCTCCATCGGATCAAGGCGCTGCCCCAGGACAGAGCTAGCTTTCTTAATCAGTTTGTTCAGTCTCTTCCTATCGGCTGCAGTAATGCCACTGCCCCAGCAGACCACTCCAGAAGTGATGGCTGATGCCACCACCGTGTCATAGAATGACTTCAGCAGCGCCCCTTGTACACCAAAAGACCTGAGTCTCCTCAGCAGGAACAGCCTGCGCTGTCCCTTCTTGTAGAGTGCATCAGTATTGTGTGACCAGTCTAGTTTATTGTTCAGATGAACACCCAGGTACTTATAGGATGTCACCATCTCGATGTCTGTTCCCTGTATATTTACTGGTACTGTGAGGGGCTGCCCATGCCTGCGGCAGTCCACCACCAGCTCCTTAGTTTTTCTCGCGTTGATCTGGAGGCAGTTCCGATGGCACCAGTCCACGAAGTCCTGGATAAGCCCTCTGTACTCAGCTTCATCTCCATTGGAGATGAGGCCAACGATCGCAGAGTCATCAGAGAACTTCTGTAGATGGCAGTGTGTTGTGTTGTGTGAGAAGTCCGCAGTATAAAGAGTGAACAGGAAGGGAGCCAGCACCGTTCCCTGGGGGGCCCCCGTGCTACTGATGATCGTGTCGGACACACAGTCCCGGGTTCTCACAAACTGAGGCCGGTTCGTGAGGTAGTCCAGGATCCATGATGACAGGTGCTGGTCCAACCTTTTGAATTGCTTTTCAATGTAATATTCACAGTGATTATGAATATTATTGAAGAAGTGGTTATCAGGATCAATATCATTCTCCATCTCTTGTAGTTTATGTTCAGCATAATGAGATATTTTCAGAGTCTGAATTTCCTCTCTCTGTGTCAAATGACTTCCTCCAGTTGGGGATGATTGATGTCTACTAAAGTCAGTCATGAGTTTTTGGGATTTTTTTTGTAAAGTACATTATCATGTTATGTCACAAAAGGGCTGTTCTTGCCGTGTGTGTGGATATGGATTATCATAGTCTCTTTAATTTTCTTAATCAATGTTCATCTACAGTATATTTATTTAAGTCAGTGAGATCTCTTATTATTATGGCCTTTGCTTCCTCAGGTGTTCCATTTAGTTTAATCCAGTTTTGTCTTTTCAACATCCGTGCTTGCCGTGCTATTTCAGAATTAGTCTTTGTTAAAGACTACATCTGAATGTTTTCATCAGGTTCCATGCAGAATTTTCCAGAGATTATTGGAAATGTCAAAAAAATGTACTGTCACAATATTAAAGACATGCTCTGGTGGCTCTAAACCTCAAAAACAAATGTGTATTGCTCAAAATAGTATATTGTGGCTTTTTATACACAAAAAGCTTTCATTGCCTTAGAATTGCTTGGAAAGAGCTTTTACATCTTTCACCTACTTAAGTACAGTGGGGCAAAAAAGTATTTAGTCAGCCACCAATTGTGCAAGTTCTCCCACTTAAAAGATGAGAGAGGTCTCCAATTTTCATCATAGGTATACCTCAACTATGAGAGACAAAATGAGAAAAAAAAAATCCAGAAAATCACATTGTCTGATTTTTAAAGAATTTATTTGCAAATTATGGTGGAAAATAAGTATTTGGTCACCTACAAACAAGCAAGATTTCTGGCTCTCACAGACCTGTAACTTCTTCTTTAAGAGGCTCCTCTGTCCTCCACTCGTTACCTGTATTAATGGCACCTGTTTGAACTCGTTATCAGTATAAAAGACACCTGTCCACAACCTCAAACAGTCAGACTCCAAACTCCACTATGGTCAAGAACAAAGAGCTGTCAAAGGACACCAGAAACAAAATTGTAGACCTGCACCAGGCTGGGAAGACTGAACCTGCAATAGGTAAGCAGCTTGGTGTGAAGAAATCAACTGTGGGAGCAATTATTAGAAAATGGAAGACATACAAGACCACTGATAATCTCCCTCGATCTGGGGCTCCACGCAAGATCTCACCCCATGGGGTCAAAATGATCACGAGAATGGTGAGCAAAAATCCCAGAACCACACGGGGGGACCTAGTGAATGACCTGCAGAGAGCTGGGACCAAAGTAACAAAGGCTACCATCAGTAACACACTACGCCGTTAGGGACTCAAATCCTGCATTGCCAGACGTATCCCCCTGCTTAAGCCAGTACACGTCGAGGCCCGTCTGAAGTTTGCTAGAGAGCATTTGGATGATCCAGAAGAGGATTGGGAGACTGTCATATGGTCAGATGAAACCAAAATAGAACTTTTTGGTAAAAACTCAACTTGTCGTGTTTGGAGGAGAAAGAACACCATACCTACTGTGACGGATGGGGGTAGAAACATCATGCTTTGGGGCTGTTTTTCTGCAAAGGGACCAGGACGACTGATCCGTGTAAAGGATAGAATGAATGGGGCCATGTATTGTGAGATTTTGAGTGAAAACCTCCTTCCATCAGCAAGGGCATTGAAGATGAAACGTGGCTGGGTCTTTCAGCATGACAATGATCCCAAACACACCACCCGGGCAATGAAGGAGTGGCTTTGTAAGAAGCATTTCAAGGTCCTGGAGTGGCCTAGCCAGTCTCCAGATCTCAACCCCATAGAAAATCTTTGGAGGGAGTTGAAAGTCCGTGTTGCCCAGCGACAGCCCCAAAACATCACTGCTCTAGAGGAGATCTGCATGGAGGAATGGGCCAAAGTACCAACAACAGTGTGTGAAAACCTTGTGAAGACTTACAGAAAACGTTTGACCTCTGTCATTGCCAACAAAGGGTATATAACAAACTATTGAGATGAACTTTTATTATTGACCAAATACTTATTGTCCACCATAATTTGCAAATAAATTCTTTAAAAATCAGACAATGCGATTTTCTGGATTTTTTTTTTCTCATTTTGTCTCTCATAGTTGAGGTATACCTATGATGAAAATTGGAGACCTCTCTCATCTTTTAAGTGGGCGAAATTGCACAATTGGTGGCTGACTAAATACTTTTTTACCCCACTGTATGTGCAGATCTATGAATATTCTAATTAGCTCCACCCATTCCGCCCACCAGTAGTAGATGCTGTAAGGCCAGTCTTCCACTGTCCTCTGACCTGAGAACACCAAAGACTGCCTCGCATGGCTAGTCAAAACATTGGAGTGATTCAGCCCTACATGTTTGAACCTGAAGAAAAGGACATTGTACAAGGTGGAGAGTCGCCGCCCAGCCTCACATGGAGGCTGGAGGGCTCCCCACCAGTCTCTGGTTGCCCACTTGCTGAGGGTCTCCCCAGTTGCTGTCTGAGTCTGTCCCATGTGAGAGTGAAGGAAGCAAGCCGGTGGGTGCAGCACCTCATCCGCCGCTGGAACCCGCCAAAGCAAGTTGGCTCTCGGCGGTCCCACCTGTGGGTTGACGGGTGCCCACCAGGCAGCTCACTGGGGGCTAGCGGTCCGGTGTGCCCACCCGCCGGTGTGGAACTACGATCTCAGTGCGGCTTTGCCCATGCCATTGTGCCACGTGCCCCCCAGGTACTCAACTCTCCTCCCTTCTCTGGAGGGAGCAGGGTGTTTAATGTCTCCTCCTCCGTCCTCGCTGGCGGGGATGGAATGGAGTGCCCAGGGGGTTTTATGCCCCCCCGAAAGCCTCTTCACTAAACAGAGCCAAACGAATGCAAAACGGACGGATGAATGCAAAATGGTATGGATGGTGGTCTTGGCTCCTAAGAGGAGATGTCTCTCTCTGATTCAGCCTTCTGACCGTGTGCCTCCCATTCCTCCGTAACCCCCAGCCCAGGCCAATGGAGTGGGGCACCACCGGGACCCTCCATGTGCAGGTGCAGCAGCCGGTGGACTCCGGTCTCCGAGCTGACTGCACCCCGCAGGTTCCGGAATACGGTAGCCCCAGCAGTGGAAAACTATGGGTGGCCGTGGTCAGTTTCCCGCCGTCCCCGGGAAGCAGGGCTGGACTGGCCATCTGGCATACCGGGCATTTGTCCGATGGGCCGACGCACATGTGGGCCGATTGGTCATCATCAATATAATTATGTAACCACAGCTTCAAGGACCACTGTGCACTGGCCTTTGAAGTACTGACAGCAGCCCATTCATTTATTTTCATTACTGACTCTGGACTGCCCAATCAAATCTCTTAACGCACCCTTAACACCCCCACCCCTTCCTTCCCAGTATGCACTGGCCGCTTTCAGAGCTGAGTTTAGTGTGGAAGAAATTATGTGGCCGCAGAAGTGTCGGATGAAAATGGACAAATAAAAGCGTAAAAATGGAGTTGAAAAGATTAGAGGGAAAAATTAAAAAATGGAAACAGATGCCACTATATTTATTAAAGGACATATTTGTTGGTTAAAAAAGCTCCAGACAAAGCCTTATATCAAACTTTATGTTTTAGCCTACTAATTCTGATGTAAAGTCAAACTTCTGAGTGTAATTGAATGTAACATTGGATTATGTCACCCTGGGCCTCCCGATCTCAACAGCGGGAAAGGTGAGGGGACAGGAGGTCTACACAGGAGGCCTTCTACAGGTAACACCTTAAGATCTCATGATGATGTATGACGCCAGCCTCAGCTTGAATATTCTGCAAAGTTATTAATAGTTTTGGGGTCTATCTAAATTTATTCAGTAAGAGTATGAGGCATACTTGCAAACATTTAGGTTTCAAAGTATGTGAGGTTTTCACCTGGGGTGGGGGTTAGAAAATAGACTATTACTAGGCTATAAATAGCACCTATAATATAATGGAAAATGCTGCGTCTTTGCTCATTTTATTTTTGATTTTTAATTTATGAGGAAAACCTCACAAATTTATGAGAGTAAAGTCTCAAATGTACAAGAAAAAGTCCGAAATAAGCATTGCACACAAATTATGAGAAAAGGTTAATTTAAGTGGGAAAAAATCTTTCAAATTTACAAGCTAAAAGTAGCAAGTTTAGAATAAAACTGGCATAAATGTAGGACAGAAATTTCAACCTGTCAAAACTAAACTCACATCTCAGTAGCTACTTCTTAAACTGAGGGTAATTACTCTTATGTATGAGTGACAGTATATAAAGATAACCTACTTTTACTCATGTACAGTTTCAGGATACTCTGCCACCTAAATTAGAGATATTTTTTTAATTGAAAATGTTTATTTTTATGTGAATTTGGGGAGTTCTCATAAAGTTCTCATAAATTACCTACTTTTTTCTTATGATTATTTTTATTCTTTTTTTAATTACAGACTTTTCAACAAAATTTTGAAACTTCATGAAAACTGAAACTTGAAAAATTTTGCTCATGGATTGACATTTTTTTCTTGAATTTGTGACTTTTGTGTTATAAACTGGCATATTTTTTTTAATTCTTTGTACTTTTGCCTCAATAATTTTTTCTCCTCTTTTCATTGACTTTTTTCCTTAATTTTTCTAATTATTAAGATAAGATAAGATAAGCCTTTATTAGTCCCACAATGGGGAAATTCCAGGATTGCAACAGCACAGGGATAGCAACACTCAGAGCAATAATTAAGAAGATACGAAAAATATAAATAAGAGCAGTGGATATACATACATACACATAAATATATAAATATATATACAAAGTGCGGAGCATTGTAGCAAGATGGAATAAACAGCATAACCGTCTACTTAGTTATCCTACGTAGTATGAATATGTATCCACACATATTGTCACCCTCCGTAGCGACCGATATTGTCCTAGTTGTATACTGGAGGGGACCATTTGTGTAAGTCTGTTGCGTCTTTTGCATTCAATACTACTAAGTCGTCACGTTTTTTGCTATCTCTGCGAGCAGCCCTGCTTCGGTTATACAGTCTGACAGCCGTAGGTAGGAAGGACCTGCGAAACCTGCGAAACCTGGGCTGCACGGTGGAGCAGTGGTTTAGCACTGTGGCAGCACAGTTTACCCTCGGCCGGGGGATCGCGGGGATCATGAGATCGTGGGTTCGATCCCAGCCCCCGACCAACAGTGAGTTGTGTGGAGTTTGCATGTTCTCCCCGTGTTGCGCGGGTTTACTCCGGGATTTCTCCGGTTTCCTCCCGCACACCAAAAACATGTAGGTTTAGGGCGCTCGCGCACGCAGCGACCAGCAGCCGGTGGCTTGTCACCAGACTGCAAACCAAGTCTACCTACAGGTACAAATAAGTAACAAAAAAAAAAAAAAAAAAAACCTCTCGGTTGCGCACCTGGGATGATGTAGTCTGCTGCTAAATGAGCTCCTCAGTGCGTTCAATATGTCCTGCATAGGGTGGGACTCAGACACCAGCAGAGATGACAGTTTAGCCACCATCCTTCTCTCTCCTATCTCCTCCACTGGGTCAAGGCGTTGCTCCAGGACAGAGCTAGCTTTCTTGATCAGTTTGTTTAGTCTCTTCCTATCGGCTGCTGTAATGCCGTTGCCCCAGCAGACCACTCCAAAAGTGATGGCTGATGCCACCACTGTGTCGTAGAATGTCTTCAGCAGCGCCCCTTGTACACCAAAAGACCTGCGTCTCTTCAGTAGGAACAGCCTGTGCTGTCCCTTCTTGTAGAGTGCATCGGTATTGTGTGACCAGTCTAGTTTATTGTTCAGATGAACACCCAGGTACTTGTAGGATGTCACCATCTCAATGTCTGTTCCCTGTATGTTTACTGGTGCTGTGAGGGGTTGTCCTTGCCTGCGGCAGTCCACCACCAGCTCCTTAGTTTTTCTCGCGTTGATCTGGAGGCAGTTCCGATGGCACCAGTCCACGAAGTCCTGGATAAGTCCTCTGTACTCAGCTTCATCTCCGTTGGAGATGAGACCGACGATCGCAGAGTCGTCAGAGAACTTCTGTAGATGGCAGTGTGTTGTGTTGTGTGAGAAGTCCGCAGTATAAAGGGTGAACAGGAAGGGAGCCAAAACCGTTCCCTGGGGGGCCCCCGTGCTACCAGTGATCGTGTCAGACACACAATCTCGGGTTCTCACAAACTGTGGCCAGTTAGTGAGGTAGTCCAGGATCCATGATGACAGGTGCTGGTCCACCCCTGCGCACAGCAGCTTGTCCTTCAGGATCATTGGTTGAATGGTGTTGAAAGCACTGGAGAAGTCAAAGAACAAATTATTACAAATGAGCTACAGTTTTCTTGTGATTTTCTGACCTTCGTCTCAACTATTTATTCATTTACTTTTTCTTAATGAATTTATTAAATCTTTTAAATAACTTGCTGTGTTTACATTCTCAATGACTGTAATTGTACATACAGTATGTGAATTTTTTCCTCATAAATTTACAACTTTTGCCAAGAGTTTGTAACTTTTATCTTTTATATTCAAGATTGTTTTTCTTGTAATATTGCAATTTTTCCTCATTAATTTAGTAATAAATGGGCATTTGTCCCTATATATATATATATATACTGTATATACAGTATATATATATATCTTTTACATTATTCTAGTAAATTTGAAGCTTTTATTGTATATTTGTTTGTGATGTTTTTTTCCTTGTAATTTTGTGGCTTTTTCCTCAAAGTTTTGCACCTTTGGAAAATAAAGCCATTTTCTTTCTTTCTTTCTAACCACAGGGATTCTCTTGTCAAGGGCAAATGTGGGATAATTCTGACCTCTGTTAGACCATTAAGTGTGGTGGTTGAATGTTGCCACTTAACAAATTGTTCATAGTCAACATGAAGCCATGAACAAAGCTTCTAATATTAGAAGATTTACAGTAGGCTGGTAATTATTCAAAACCCAAAAACCAGTTTAGGAAGCTTGGGATCAGACCCCCAAGGTCTCCGCCTTTGACCGCCACCTGATCCACATAGCACCGGACCCCCATGATCCCTCCTGCAGGTGGTGAGCCCACTGGAGGGCGGACCCATGTAACTCCTTTGGGCTGAGCCTGGCCGGGTCCCATGGGTGGAAACCCGGCCACCAGACGCTAGCCATCAAGCTCCTCCCCCAGGTCTGGCTCTAGGGTGGGGCCCCGGTAACCCCATACCGGGCGGGGTACACTGAGTACTTGTTCTGGTATTTTTCATGAGTCTGTTGGATCATTCTTAGTCTGTCCCTTCACCCAGGACCAGTTTGTCTTGGGTGACCCTACCTGAAGCAAATTGCCCCAGACAACATAGCTCCTGGGATCACTGGGGCACGCAAACCCCCCACGCAACCCCCCCACCACGATAAGGTGACAATCCTGGGTCTACCAGATCTGAATGGCATCCTCCCCTGCCATTGGATCCAACTCACCACCAGGTGGTGATCAGTTGACAGCTCTGCACCTCTCTTTACCCGAGTGTCCAAGACATACGGTCGCAGGTCTGATGACACGATAACAAAATCGATCATCGACCTGCGACCTAGGGTGTCCTGGTGCCAGGTGCACATATGGACACCCTTATGCTTGAATATGGTGTTCATTATGGACAAGCTGTAGTTAGCACAGAAGTCCAAGTTGAGATCGCGGATACAAGCGGCTGAAGTGAGCTTTCTTCGTAGGATCTCTGGACTCACCCTCAGAGATAGGGTGAGGAGCTCAGTCATCCAGGAAACGCTCAGAGTAGAACCGCTGCTCCTCCACATTGAAAGAAGCCAGTTGAGGTGGTATGGGCATCTGATCAGGATGCCTCCTGGACGCTTCCCTCTTGAGGTGTTTTGGGCATGTCCCACTGGGAGGAGACCCCGGGGCAGACCCAGGACTCGCTGGAGAGACTACGTCTCCCAGCTGGCCTGGGAACGCCTTGGTATCCTATCTGAAGAGCTGGAGCAGGTGGCGGGGGAGAGGGAAGTCTGGGCTTCTCTGCTTGAACTGCTGCCTCTGTGACCCGGACCTCCTGAAAAGCGGTAGAAGATGGATGGATGGATGGATGGTAATTACTCAAGTAACAGGAGTCAGAGTGGGAGGGTGCCCTTACTTTGGCCCCTCAAAATGTCTCTGCACATTCCTGCAATTGCTGTAAGGGGAGAAGCTTTATATTATGAAATAATTCCATTATGCATTTTTTAAACAGGAATGTGATCATGTGACTAATTGTTCTATTCCTCTGTTTTTCATGTAGCCTACTACTCAGCTTGTCATGTTCAGGGTTGTTTTCTGCCCTTCCGGTCCTGGGGGCTTAACCTTGTGGGCAGGCCTCCCGAAAGACTGGTTTCCTTTGCTGGGTGGTCCGTATGTCCTGGCAGGCCACCTGATGCTATTCTGCGGGCTGGCCGCTGGGCCCTGGAGTCTGGCCGGCCGCCTGAACTGTGGGACTCTTGGGGGTGGGGTGGGTTAGTTTAGGTTTTTGGGGTTGGGAAGTGTGGTATCTTGTGTTGTATTGTGGTGTTTTTTTTTTTCCTTGGGTTATCCCTCCTAACCTGTTTCCCCCCACCTCCCACCCTGGTTTGTTGTGTTGGCCTTCTGGGTGGGGAGGGGGGGTAGGTTTTCTTTTGGGTTTTGTTTTCCGTTTTTTTGATGGTACGGTGGGTGTCTTGTCTCCACCCCTTGGGGGGGGGGGGGGGTGCTCTGTCTCTTCAGGGTTGTTTTCAACCCCATCCATGATCCGTGGTCGTAGGTCTTTGATTATTTTTTTTTCCACAATATCTTTATTGAACCTTTTTTTTTTTTTTTTAACAAACATGATACAAACAATCAAACACTAACACTAAAGTACTACAAAAAAAAAATGCACTAAAAACACCAACAACCACCAACAAAATCAAGTCTTCAACAATGCTCCTCTGTTTAGTCTAGACAATCCAATACATAAGTATACATATTATGTTCACCAGTTTGGAATTTACAAGGTCCACACACATCATTCACCTTCTTCTTCAAGAGTTATGTTTAAATTTTTTACATAATCAATAAAAGGTCTCCATATATTCTCAAACACAATTTCCTTTGATTTCAGTATATATGTTATTCTTTCTAATGGAAGGTTTGTTAACATCTGTCTTAACCACTGAGTCACATCTGGTCTATGAGTCTTTTTCCATAATAGTGCAATACATTTTTTGGCATTAAGCAAACTGAGGTCTATGAATGTTCTTTCACTTTTATTAAAATTATGCTTTTCTGGGTACAGACCCAACAAAAACAGTTTAGGATTCAATATGATTTGTTTTGAGATTATTTTTTCAATTGTTACCCTCACCTCTTCCCAAAACATTCTTATTAATCTACATTCCCATAAACAATGAAATAGGGTTCCTTTACTTTCCATGCATTTTGTGCATGTATCTGGTATATTTTTGTTATATCTATTTAATTCCTCCGGTGTAACATACATCCGCATTAACCATTTGAAATGTATCAATTTAAGGCGTGCATTTATTGATTTGGTTTGAGCTTCTGTACAAGCCAATTCCCATTGTTCCTCTGAAATTTCAGTTTGCAGATCTTCTTTCCAGTAGTTTAATCTTTTCAGTGAATTTTCACTTGAAGATAGTGTCAATGAGTTATAAAACTCTGAAATAATACCCTTTCTTTTACTATCTTTCATCATCATTTTTTCCAAGGATGAATAAATAGGTCGAGTGAGAGCTTTATTTTGATTTGATCGAATAAAGTTTCTAAGTTGAAGATATTTAAAAAAATGTGTTCTATTGAGATTAAATTTGATCCTCAGCTCTTCAAAAGACATTGTTATCTGCACATGGCAAATATAAATCCTGAATCTTTTGTATCCCTTTTAAATTCCATACTTTAAATACAAGGTCTTTGATTATTGCTTATTAATTCCAGCTGGCAGGGTAAGTGAGCGTTGCTCTCTGCCAGTCCTACGGCCACGCCTCCTCCTCATGCCAGACATTCACCGGCTGTATTTTTTCACCACATGCACACACATGTACCCACACACGCATGCATGCACACACACTCACACTTGCACACACACACACACACACACACTGTCCAATTAGTCACGCACCTGCTTGCCACACGGCTGTGACTACTTGCCTTCATTAGTGATTTGCATACTTATGGGAGGCAGTGGGATCAGTCAGTGCAGCAGCTTAACTCAACCCTGGACTTCCTGGCTCGCAGACTGTTGTTTTTTTCCCCTGGACTGAACCGTGCAGTTACTCCAGAGGTTTTCCGCTCCTACGCATATGTATGTCCTTTTATTATTGCCTTTCCCTCTGCTCCTGTTCTGTCTGGAGTGTGCTTGGCTTTTCTTCCCCCACCAACAAAGCTAGAAGCCGGTTGTCTGTTCATCTGTTTGTGACTGTTATATGGATATTGTGAACATTTTTCCTTCCGTTAATAAACATGTTACATTACTGCACTTTGGGCTCGTCTCTATTCATGTGTCCCCTGCGAGATTACGCAGCGGACATGACACAGCTTTACCGTTGCTTTGGGGAATGACACAATACTTGCACATGTTTAACTGGACCGTCTGTGCTAATGTTGTTTGACCGATCATGGTGGGCCACCTGGATCAAAAATGCCAGGGACGATTTTTTGTCCCAGTCCAGCCCTGCTGGGAAGAGGCGCTGACTTCAGACCGTGAGCCCCCATCCACGGAGCCACGTTGGCCTCTCCCTCTTCCCATGGGGGAGTGAACTCAGGTGTTAAGCCATGCCCTTATAACCAATCAGGCTAAGCATGAATGCTTATGTAGCTAGAAATGCTCGCCCTTTTTTGGGGGGAAGGGGGCAGAGCTTAACTGGACATTCACAGCAGAAAAACAGACTTGGGACTGATTTTGCACTTGATATGTCTTGTAAGTCTCAAAAAACATGTTACAGACATGTTGACAACAGAAAAAACTTGATTTTTGGTAGTGTGTCACTTTAAAGATTTAATTCAAATCAGTGCCAAGAACTAATGGGATCTTCTGAGGACCAAGCTGAACAGTTTCTCCAAATTTCATTGAAATCAGAGTAGTAGATTTTCTGTAATCCTACTCAAGGACAGACAGACAGACAGACAGACAGGAAATTTCACTGCTGTTGGTAATACATTTTTGACAAAACTGTTTGTAATTTGTCCTTAAAACTCTTAAATTAAACCTTCTTCTGCCTGCAGATACCCTCTAATAAAAACTGTTTATTTTATCCTGGAAATCCCAACAGTTTACGTTACATGTTGTTCTGATGTTTGTTGTCTCTCTCTTTTTAAGTGTGGTGCGCACCAGACTGAAGAGAACTCCACCAATGGAAATGGGTCTGCTGAAGCCCAGAGAGAGGGACCCAGAGTCCGAGGATGAGATTTTATGAGGACTAACAGGACTCATGAATATCACAGAAAAATCAGGGAGACGATGGCAAGAAGAGACAGAAATCAACAGAATATGGATACGTTTCACTTTAGGAATATACCTCTACCTCTGCCTTATTTAACCAGCTTCACACCACATTTAGCTTTATTCCTGCTCTCTACTGCTGTTTCTATTCAGCTGCATGATCATTTTCATTCACCCTATTAAAAAAGTGTTGAACATGTCAACATATTTCTCATTAAACATATTTCTAATGGAGCCATTAACCTGAGATTTTCACCAGATATCAGTAACAATCCAAGTAATCCATACATACAAAGAAATCAAGGTAACTGTGTTCACAAAGCAAGTCATATTTAATGACATGGAATGACACAGGGAATAAGTATTGAACACATGAAGAAAAAGATGTGCAAAAAGGCATAGAAAGCCAAGAAACCAGCTGAAATCCATCAGAATTTAGGAAGCCATCCCATCTCCCATCAGTGCAAATTAATTTCAGCTGGTTAAGTCCTGACTGATAGCCTTTAAAAAGGTTTGTGAATATCAGATTGTCAAACCACAGATGTGTGTTGTGAACCAAAAATGAGCCAAAATAACTGGGAAAATGCTGGAATTATTGCACACTTTTCATTTGTTTTTGTGTTCAGTAATGCCATCTTGTGGTAAAAGCACATCACTACAGCATAATTCATATTACTCGAAAGGCCTATTTATTGTTACCTATAGCTTTTGTTTTTTCATTTCGTCAGCTGTTCCAAACCAATGCTGAACAATAACAATTTCATTAAAATATTAAAACTGTATCAAAGTTACGGTTTTATATTGTAGACCTACAGTAATCTCGTCATACATTTTTGAAAAGTCCTATGAAAATGCTATCCATTTGGCTCCATTGACACACATTATTTTATTTTTTAGGCTGTTTTATTTCTTTATTCATTTTTACATGCTAATGTTTTAAAACTAAGTGCAGTGAAACATGGCGGAAAACTTGTTTACAATGTTGCTGACTTTAGAAAGTTTTAAATGTTTAGTCCCACAGGTAAAAGTTTTAAGGTGCCAAATGTCTCATGTATGGTTGGCAGTTTAATAACAGACAAAAACTAAAAAGATTATATAATAAATAGAATTTAAATAGATTAAAACATATGACAGAAGATTGCTATAAAATGAGTCTACTTCATAAAGAGCTGAATATGTTTTATCATTTGTTTATTATTTGTCTGTAAATAATTTATTTTGAGTAAAAGCCCACAGGAGTAAAACTAATCGTGTATCAGTAGAATACAGCTCTCTCATTAGCCCCAATTAGATTCAAAGATTTTATTTGTCAATACTACTATATGTATAGGAGATACAGGAGAATTAATCAGTCTGTTCCTGTATACAGAGAATTGTTTGAATTGATGCTGTAAATAAAAGTTTTCCAGAGTATTTACATGTTATTGTCAAAAACCTCCGTGCGCCATGGCTTGGCGCACGAGAGCGAGAATAAAACTCAAAAGCGAGAGTTGATGGTGCACTTTTATTAACAAACCCAAAGAAAATAACAAGTCCAAAAATCACGGGGCTCAGTCCAGTTAAACCACACAGTTTACAGAGAGGTGCAATGACATGGTTGGGCCACCAAACATACAGGGCGCCAGCCGAATGCTCTAGAGCTTGGTGAATACAGAGCCTAGTGCTGCAGGGCTGCACTGGGCACAAAACAAGAAAGGCAAGCAGCCTAGTGCTGCAGGGCTGCTAGCACAAGAGGAAAGGCTAAAGACACTTACAGGTCTGGAGCTGATCCAGGGCGAACCATGCAGTCTGGTGGGTGAAGATAGGAGGCTGGGGCAGCCGCAAACATCCAGGGATAGATAGTCTGAAGATGCCGGGCTGAATGCGCGAAGGGAGTGGAACGTCATTCATGGAGAACAGGCTGCCATGAATGAGGGTGAATGCCCCAACAATCTCTTTCCTCTGACGCGGCAAACAAATACTCCTGAAGCTAACGAGGAAAGAGATTGCCGGTGCGAGAATGCGTGGGCAAAACTGATTGGCATCCAGTGCGTGAGAGGGCGTGTGAATGAGAGTGAATGGAGCGTGTGCGTGTGTGTGTGTGCATGTGGGTGTGTGTATGTGTGTGAACACTTGTGACAGTGCAGCTGATCGCACTAGACAGGAGGAGGGGGCGTGCCCGAGCTGTCAGAGGAAAACTAGGGCAAAACATAACAATGAGTCAGAACTGGGTTTGCCCTCCAAACCCAGATTCATGACAGTTATGATCGATTCTTTACACCAGTTGTTCTTCCAGCTGAGGCAGCCTGATGCTGAACATCACCAAATAATACTATTATATATAGTAATAATATTAAATGGCTAGTTGACTGGTTGTGATCCACACTGGGTCATTTCATCCACACAGATTATATTTGTTCCAATAGAAGCTGATGTGATTAAAGTTCTAAAGTATTAGAGTTTTTAGTGATATTTACAACTAAAAATCTACCTGTGCTTTAAGATAAGATAAAATAAGATAAGCCTTTATCAGTCCCACAGGGGGGAAATTCCAGGATTGCAGCAGCATAGGGGTAGCAGCACTCAAGAGCAATAGTAAATAAGATACTAAGATAACAGTTGGTTAGCCAAAGCAGTAAATAGACATACATATGAACAGTTATATACACAGTGCAGGAGCATTGCAGGTAGATGGTATCAACAGGTTGTTGGTTGTTGGCCCTGCAATGGACTGGCGATCTGTCCAGGGTGTACCCTGCCTCTCGCCCAAAGATGCTGGGATAGGCTCCAGCCCCCCCGCGACCCGAAAAGGATTAAGCGGAAGAAGATGAATGAATGAATGAATCGTATCAACAGCATTACAGTTAGTTAAATTGCCCGGCAAAATATAAATATGGACCCAGACAGTATATATCACATTTTAATCAACAGTGTTGTTGCCACCTACAATAATTGTAGTTGTCTTAGTTGTGTATTGGAGGGGACGATCTCTATTGTGCAAAGGTGTTACGTTTAATACGACCTCTATGAGCAGCACTGGTTAGGTTATAAAGTCTGACAGCCATAGGTAGGAAGGACCTGTGGAATCTCTCCCTTGAGCACTTAGGATGACACAGCCTACCGCTAAATGAGCTCCTCAGTGTGTTCGGCGTGTCCTGCAGGGGTGGGACTCGGACTCCAGCAGAGATGACAGCTTGGCCACCATCCTCCTCTCTCCTATCTCCTCCACTGGGTCGAGGTGATACCCCAGAACGGAGCTGGCTTTTTTTTTTGATCAGCTTGTTCAGTCTCTTCCTGTCTGCGGCTGTGATGCCGCTGCCCCAACAGACTACTTCAAATGTGATGGCTATTGCCACCACTGAATCGTAGAAGGTCTTCAGAAGTGTCCCTCGCACTCCAAAAGATCTGAATCTCCTCAGGAGGAACAGCCTGTGCTGCCCCTTCTTGTAGAGCACATTGGTGTTGTGTGACCAGTACAGTTTATTGTTCAGGTGAACACCCAGGTACTTGTAGGATGTCACCATCTCAATGTCTGTTCCCTGGATGTTTACCGGTGTTGTGGGGGGTCATCTACGCTTGCGGCAGTCCACCATCCGTTCCTTGGTTTTCCTGGCATTGATCTGGAGGCAGTTCCACAGGCACCAGTCCACAAACTCTTGGGCAAGTCCTTTGTACTACATGTCATTCCCATCAGAGATGAGGCCGACGATCGCAGGGTCATCAGAGAACTTCTGTAGATGGCAGTGTGGTGTGTTGTGTGAAAAGTCAGCAGAGGGTGAACAGGAAGGAAGCCAGAACTGTTCCCTGGGGGGCCCTGTCGTGCTGAGTTCTACTCGCTTGCCGAGAATTGCATCCCATCGTCACGGACACGCGGAAATGGAGAGGACTGGCGCGCAACCGTGTGCGACAACGCGCATGTAAGGGAGTGACGCTGTAATACCACCAACTCTAAAATAGAACCCGACAGCCAGGCTTGTAAATGGGCTTTAAATTATGTTTATTCGCCAGACATTTTCATGTTTCAAAGGGGGTTAGAAATCAGTGATCAAAGTCTACATAATAACAGAATTAAATGACTATCGTGATTTTTTTTTTCCAGATTCTTTGAGACGCTTGGATTCTTGAGTACATCCACGTTTCAAGTTTGAGGGTCAGTTTATTATTAATGTGTCAAGCTGGTGCAAACTTGTTTCTGAGCATAATTTACCTATTATTATTACATATACATTATTTTTTGATCATTTATTTTCAGTTAATGCTGTAATGGGGCAGCACGGTGGAGGAGTGGTTAGCACTGCGGCAGCACAGCAACTCACCCTTTGCCGGGGGATCCTGGGTTCGATCCCAGCCCCCGACCAACAGTGATCTGTGTGGAGTTTACATGTTCTTCCCGTGTCTGCGTGGGTTTACTCCGGGATTTCTCTGGTTTCCTCCCACATGCCAAAAACATGCAAGTTAGGTTAATTGGCATCAAGCTGGGGATTCTAAATTGTCCTTAGGTATGACTGTGAGAGTCAATGTTTTTTTTTTGTTTTTTTTTGATTTTGTATACTTTATTGATCCCCAGAGGGGAAATTGAGGGCATCCACCTGGATGAACGAAGCAGCCACGGTACGGCGCCATCCCTTAACCATTCACACACACATTCACACCTAGGGCCACTTTAGAGTCTCCAGTTAACCTAACCTGCATGTTTTTGGCCTGTGGGAGGAAACCAGAGTAAACCCATGCAGATACGGAGAGAACATGCAAACTCCACACAGATCACTGTTGGTCAGGGGCTGGGATTGAACCAGGGATCCCATGGCCAAGGGTGAGTTGCTGTGCTGGAGCAGTGCTAACCACTGCGCCACCGCACCCTGTCTCTCTGTGTCGGTCCTGTGATGGACTGGCGATCTGTCCAGGGTGTACCCTGCCTCTCGCCCAAAGATGCTGGGATAGGCTCCAGCACCCCGCCCCCCCCGCGACCCGACAAGGATTAAGCGGAAGAAGATGGATGGATGGATGTTGTAATGATGTTGTAGTTACAATTTTGATGATGACGGAAGTTGTTTTTTCATGTATTGTTCATTGCTGAGTCAGCTTTCCAATAAAATGTGTTAATTCCAGCTGGTGTCTGAGTGTGGATTTATTCAACTAGATGAACTTCTTTGTAAGGGGGATTCATCTTGATGTGTGTGTGTGTGTGTGTGTGTGTGTGTGTGTGTGTGTGTGTGTGTGTGTGTGTGTGTGTGTGTGTGTGTGTGTGTGTGTGTGTTGGATGAGACTTTAAATTTATTATCATATTTTTCTCATTATCAGCCACTTAGGTTTGTAAAAATTCTGGCATATTATTATTACCTGTCAGTTTAATTTTCATGTAAAATGCCCAGTAGCTTCACTTTTAATCATGAACCTACAAGATCCAGTCTGCATGCATGCATTTATTTATGTATTAATTGAGCTGATGACATTTTTGACATTTTGCAGATGGAGCAGAACGGAGACTGTGTGCAGCTGTACACAGACAGGAGAACTTCTATAAAGACTGAACACACAAACATGAGACAACTGATATTTAATAAGCACTATAAAGTAAAAAGGTTGGAATTATAATCAAAACTTACAATAGCTCAACCACAGTGTGATCTGACAAAATAAAAGTCAGCCTTCAGATCACTGCTAAAAAAAAATCTGAGACAGTACTCAATCTTTTTAGACATGTACTTTTAGAGGAAGTAAAGTCAAACATGCCAAGGAAAGAACCCCCCAAAAACTTACCTGAATTTGCCCTGGTGTAAAATTCTGTTGCAATCAGAATGAAATTATGATGATTGAAGCTAATAAATGTAGTAAATGTCTTCAGTCATACTCTGTGCATTTCCTGGCAACTACTCCTGCTGGAAAATGCCTCCATCCTAAAAGTCACCTTCTGTTGGTCCAAACATCAAACAGTTTTTGCAGGAGAGTCGGGGAATTACTGTGGAGATGACCCATCTTTGGGGCAGATGCATTTTCCTGCATTTTTTTTCCCAGAAATTGCATGTATTTTCATCTCCACAGCGTAAAGACTGAAATGCATTTAATTTCTCCATTTATTAGTATCATTCCTCTAACTGAAAGTATGGAGATGTGTGGAAAGACGAGGCTGAGTTTATTTCTCAAAATCAGTTTTATTCACCACTACATTCTCCAACATCCAAAAGCAGAAAAAGAGAAAGGCATGCCCCCACCTCTGTCCCTTTTATACCCCAGGACATCACAGCACACAGTCACATTGTTTTTACATCCCAAATCACAATGCACCCCCCTTCAGGTCTTCTGTCTGTCTCCACCTGAAATCCTGGTGGTCAGGAAATCCCTCACGGCCATCTCTCTGCATACAAAAGGCCAGACTTCGCATCCTCCTGCTACCCCTAGGAGGATCAGACCTTTTGTTCCTCTGAGATGTGCAGTAAACAATAAGCATACAGTAATAAGCATGTGAAGCATATGTAACCCACATATGTGCACCACATAACCCCCCCCCCCCAAACGTCTAAGATGGAACAATATCACCACAGATTGCATGTCATAATAAAATCACTACATATCAGTCCAAGTGCCGCTTAGGTCTCAACCTTCTCCCGTATCTGCTGTAAGCAGGCTGCACCACTTCCACGGCGTCTTCCAGCTGTGGGTCTGCTGCCTGGGGATGAGAACTGTTAGTCAACCTCTGTGGGTGTTCTGGGGAATGCTCTCTAAGGGGTCTGCCGCGCCGAGGAGCCTTCGCCAACTGCACAACTTCGTCAGCTACCACAAAAGCGGGTTTGAGCCTGTTAATGCCAATGCTTTCTTTTCTGCCCCCCAAATCTAGCAAAAAATGCTTATCCCCTGTTTCCAGCACTCTATATGGTCCGTCATAAGGTGGGCGTAAAGGCGGACGATGGACATCATGTCTGACAAAAACAAACTCTGCATTTTTTAAAGCCTTAGGCACAAAAACACGCGGAAAACTATGGTGAACGGGGGCAGGTAGCGTGCTCGGGCCCGTGCTATTCTGTAACCGCTGAGCCGGGGAGCACTCTGGCGCTGGATTATCTGGGAGAAATTCCCCAGGCAGCCGAAGTGGCTGTGCGAAAACTAGCTCAGCTGGAGAGGCTTCTAAATCCTCTTTAGGTGCAGAAGGCAACCCCAATAAAACCCATGGTAGCTTGTCCACCCAATTTGGATCCGTAAGCGACGCTCTGAGAGTCGCCTTCAATGACCTGTGAAAACGTTTGCATAACCCGTTAGCCTGCGGGTTGTACGCGCTCGTGCGGTGGATCGTTGCCCCCAGGCTGCAGGCCATCGCTGACCAAAGTTCGGAAACAAATTGAGGGCCTCTGTCGGATGTAATGTCCGACGGGACTCCAAAATGCGCTACCCATGCCGTTAAAAACGCACGCGCCACCTCCTCGGCTGTGGTTGATGACAGCGGGACCACTTCCGGCCAGCGCGTGGTGCGGTCAACCATTGTCAGAAGATGTGTGCACCTTTGTGAGGGCGGGAGGGAGCCTATGAGGTCCACGTGGACATGATCAAACCTTTTAGCCGGGATGTGAAATGGCTCCAAGGGAGCTCTCGTGTGTCTATGAACCTTGGCCCTCTGGCAGGCCGTGCAGGCTGCCGCCCACTCTCTAACTTGCTTGCGCAGGCTCGACCATACAAATTTCTCTCCTACCATTTTGACCGACGCACGCACTCCCGGGTGCGCCAGAGAATGGATCGAGTCAAAAACGTGGCGGCGCCACGCGGCTGGAACCACCGGACGCGGCTGCCCAGTGGAAACGTCGCAGACTGGGGGGGGCATACCGTCTTGTAGCACCCTGCTCTCCAGCCTTAACCCTGTTGGTCCAGACTGGAGCGCGTGCACATCCGCGTCGCTAACCTGCTCCGCGGCCATGGCTGCATAATCTATCCCCACACGGACCGGGGCCGCGCGCACTTCCGCATCGCTAAGCTGCTCCGCGGCCATGGCTGCAGGATCTATGTCTGCATGGGCTGGAACCCCCACGGCGCGCGAGAGGCAGTCCGCCACTACATTAAGTTTACCCGCCACATGTTGGATATCGGTAGTAAACTCCGATATCGCGGCAAGCTGTCTCTGCTGCCGACCCGACCGAGGTTCTGAAATCTTGGCCATCGCGAAAGTCAGCGGCTTGTGGTCAACGAACGCGGTGAAACGGCGTCCTTCCAGCCAGAACTGGAAGTGGCAAATGGCCAAGTGGAGAGCTAACAACTCCCTGTCGAATGCGCTGTATTTTCGTTCGCTGTCGCGCAGGGTCTTACTGAAAGAGGCGAGCGGTTGCCAGGCTCCCGCTACAAACTGTTCCACGACCGCCCCTATGGCCACATCTGACGCGTCAGTAGTGAGCGCCATGCGGGCCGCTGGGACTGGATGTGCTAACAACGCAGCGTTTGCTAGGGCTGTTTTAACTTTGGAAAATGCGCGCTCTCGCTCCGGAGACCATTCGACTTTATTTGTGGGTTTTTGTTTTTTTAGTGCAGCATACAATGGTTGCATGAGCTGCGCTGCGTGGGGGAGGAAACGGTTATAAAAATTTACCATTCCCAAAAACTCTTGTAACGCTTTGACTGTTTGTGGCTGGGGAAAATTTGTTACTGCGCGCACTTTTTCAGGCAGAGGGACCGCTCCCTCTGGGGAGACGCGACGCCCCAAAAAATCAATCTGCGTCACCCCGAACTGACACTTCGCCGGGTTAATTATTAACCCGTGCTCTGCCAACCTCTGGAAAACTGCCGTGAGGTGGTTTTTGTGTTCGTCTTCGGACGCGCTGGCTACCAATATGTCGTCCAGGTAGACGAACACGAAAGGGAGATCGTGCAAAACCGCATCCATCATGCATTGGAATGTCTGCGCTGCGCCTTTAAGGCCAAATGGCATGCGCAAAAACTCGAAAAGCCCGAAAGGAGTTATTACCGCTGTTTTGGGTATGTCCTCAGCGCGCACTGGGACCTGGTGGTAACCACGTACCAAGTCTATTTTAGAAAAAATGCGCGCTCCCGCCAAATGAACTGAAAAATCTTGGATGTGCGGGATCGGGTAGCGGTCGTGCGCTGTGGCGTTGTTCAGCCTGTGGAAATCGCCACAAGGCCGCCACGAGCCATCAGCTTTTGGGACCATGTGAAGCGGTGAAGCCCATGGGCTCTTCGAACATCTGATGATGCCCAACCTCTCCAGGTTGGCGAACTCCTCGTGCGCTATGGTCAGTTTAGCTGAATCCAAGCGCCGAGCTTTTGCGAAAACGGGTGGTCCGGTGGTAGTAATAAAATGTTCCACCCCGTGTTTAGCCACTGTCGCCGAAAATGTTGGGACCGTGAGTGCTGGGAACTGGGTGAGGAGTGTGTGGAACTTACCACCTGCAGCTGTGACGTTGGCTTGTGCTGTTAGCGGGGCCACTCACGCTGTACAGGGGATAGAATGAAAAGAGAGTGCATTAACCAGGCGTCTGTTAGCAAGATCGACCAACAAACTATGTGAGCACAAAAAATCAGCCCCTAACATGTTGAAATTGACTGCCGCTATGCCGAAAGTCCACTCGAAAGTGTGGCCGTGTAAAGACAGAAGCAGAGTCCTCTCACCGAAGGTCTTAATCGCCGAGCCGTTTGCTGCTGACACCTGGGGACCACTGGATGGCGCCAGTCGGTCAGCGTAGGAAGGTGTGAGGAAACTCAGCTGGGAGCCCGTGTCCACGAGGAAATGCCTCCCCGAGTGCGCATCCTTCAAGTAGAGCAGCTTGTTCTCCTCTCCGAGGGCCGCAGCTGCTACCGACTCCCGGTCTTGGCGTTTCCCGAGCGCTTAAAGTGGCACGGTGGAATGCACTTGCGTGCCCTCTCTGCGAATCGGCGATGGTAGAAGCAAAGGATGTCGTCTGCTCCGTGTTTCCCGGCCCCTGCCGCCGCCGTCGTCGGTGAGTCTGGTGCTGCAGCCTCTGGCCCCCTGCCGTCTCCGGACGTTGCGCTTGGACCCGCTGCCGCTGCCGCAGCCGCAGCCGCAGCCGCATGCCATTTACTGGCGTCGACGAGTCGTTGCGCCTCCTGGCCCAGCTCGTGGTAGTCTTTTCGGGCCAGCAGTGGCGAATTGGCCAGGGTCACTCTCACCTCTGACGGTAGGATTCTGAGGAAAAGGTGGGTGAAGATGAAGTTATCATCTTCGGAGTCTCTCAAACTCAACATCTTCCCCATCAGGTCTGCAGGTCTGTTGCCCTCAAATTCAGTCAGCGCCAGGAGCCTCTCTGCCCGCTCCTGCACCGAGGGGGTGAAGTAACAAATGAGTGCAGCCTTCAACGTGCTGTACTTGTCGCTGTCCGGCGGGTGGTTGATCAGGCTCTCCACTCGCTGGGCTGTGTGGTTGTCCAGCTTTGCAACCACATGGTAGAACTTTGTGGCGTCTACCGAAATCCTCCGGAGGTGGAACTGTGCCTCGACTGCGTTAAACCAGGAGCGCGGATTGTTCGGCCAGAAGTCCGGTAGTTGGACTGTGGCTGCATTCATTTAGCTGGCTCCTGGCGAGTCTAACTCGGGAGATTCGTCTCCGCTCATGATACGTCGTAGGGTCACCAGTGTGGAGATGTGTGGAAAGACGAGGCTGAGTTTATTTCTCAAAATCAGTTTTATTCACCACCACATTCTCCAACATCCAAAAGCAGAAAAAGAGAAAGGCATGCCCCCACCTCTGTCCCTTTTATACCCCAGGCCCAGGACATCAAAGCACACAGTCACATTGTCTTTACATCCCAAATCACAATGCACCCCCCTTCAGGTCTTCTGTCTGTCTCCACCTGAAATCCTGGTGGTCAGGAAATCCCTCACGGCCATCTCTCTGCATACAAAAGGCCAGACTTCGCATCCTCCTGCTACCCCTAGGAGGCTCAGACCTTTTGTTCCTCTGAGACGTGCAGTAAACAATAAGCATACAGTAATAAGCATGTGAAGCATATGTAACCCACATATGTGCACCACATAAGAAATATTTTATGCTCGAACAAGATTTGCATTGTAGCTAGCTTATTTCTGTGTTGGACTGATAAGTGCTACATGTGTTATCTTCACAGTGTGCTGCTAAAATGTAACAAACTGTTAAAACCCTTTCACTTCTGGTTTTCCATAATTTTTTGGGTGTCAGTATTCCAAAGTGCAGGGGTAGCTTTAAATAGGCTTGTGTGTTTTATGTCCTCTTTCTCCTTTCATATCCAACACTACCCTTTGTCAATGTCATGTGTCATGAGCTGAGCCGGCTTGGCTTTTCCTGGTTCAGCCCTGATGTCTCTGTGGGGTTTGGTTCTGTTGTATATGTGCATTATGTGTATTTGGTACTCCTTTCCATACCCATAGCCACTGCCTGACCGGCAGCTGTTAGTCAGCCTCTGTGACCTACTTTCTCCCATGCTGCTGACAGTCTGTCAGTCCAGCCACGCCCCTCGCTCTTCCTCTCGTTTCCATCAGCTGTTCCCAGTCCCGGTAATTATCCTTCCTGCACCTCGCCCAAGTGTTCCCAATTTGTGAAGCCAGCGGTGTTTGTATTAAAGCAGCTCTTTGCTAGACAAACACTGCTGGACCATTATATGTGTTAGATGGTTTTTCTCCAATGTCTAACCGTCACATCACTCGAAGGACTAAGTCTGTGTATGCTTGCTGGAAACGCTGTGATTACTCGGACTGCCCTCTCACTGTGAATACCCTCTGTTAGCGTTTCTGTTCGCCACTGTGCTGCTACACTTTCACAGTGTTTCCTCCCTGTGCAGCACAGCCGCTACGCTTTGGCTAATCGCCCAGTATTTCCTCCAGTGTGTGTTGGGCGACCTGTAGGACTCTGAAGTGTATCCAAGCTGGCTATGTCTTTTTATATGTTCACTTTGTGTTAATAAACGTGTGTTTGGTGTTACCCAGCGCGTAAATCCATTTGTCCTTTTCTCCTCGTCTGTGCGCTTCTCCACAGCACACGGGGAGCTTATGACAGTCATGTGTCTTTGTTATGCACTTTCCTTCAGAATTTCAGATATTAATACAAAAAAAAATCCATATCAATTCTTCTGTCACACCCACAATTGTTTCTACATTAATTCAAGTGGTTAGGCCACACTAAACATGTCATGAATCTGGGTTTGGTTGTTCCAAACCCAGTTCTGACTTATTGTTATTTCTTGTCCTATTTCCCGTCAGGCGCGTCAGGTTGCTGTTTGGGTCCTTCGCTCCCTGACAACTCGGGCACGCCCCCTCCTCCTGTCAAGTGCCATCAGCTGTGCGTCATAACGGTTATTCACACACACACACACACACACACACACACACACACACACACACACACACACACACACACACGCACGCACACACACACATGCACACAGTCCATTCATTCCCATTCACACGCTCATACACGCTCTCTCACACACCAGGTTCAATTATGTTCAGCCCACTCTTCCTCACACCGGCAATCTCTTTCCTCGTTAACATCAGGATTATTTATTTGCTGCGTTTGTGGAAAGAGATTGTCGGAGCATTCACCTCTATACGCGGCAGCTAGTTCTCCACATTTGGGTTCTCACTACCGACATGTTATTCAGCCAGTCACTTTAAGTTTGGTTAATCCCTTGGTGTTACGGCTGACACTGCTTTTCTTCCTCATCCTCCAAACTGCATGGACAGCCCGGATCACTCCAGTCCCATAAGTTTAATGTTTGCCTTTCTCCTTGTGCCGGCAGCTGCCCTGCGGCACTAGGCAATTCCCCCCCAGGCTGTAGAGCATCCGGGTGGCGTTCCTGCATGTTTGGGGGCCTCTTTCCATCATTTCGATTCCCTGTACTTTTGTGGTCGACTGGACTTGTTATCTTTGTGGAAGTTTATGTTAATAAATGGCATGTTCTACTCTCGCTATTGGGTTTTTCATTCGTTCCCTTGTGCGGAATAGTGACAAAACATGTAGTATTATAGCTATAAAGTCGCCTAGGGGCCTAAAGACCAAGACCATGCCTGCCTATATTTGCCATAAAATGTGATTAAAATCACTTGCATATTGCTAGAGACCAAAGCCTTCAGAGTTTTTGTTTAAAGGTTCTGTATTGTAGCCTGCTGACAGCCATTTGCTTTGCAATTGACTTGACCTCCTATTATTATTGTAATGCCTAAAAGACAGCAGTCATGCACTTCTTATTCCATTTAGCCATATTTATTTTTGCAGAAATAAAATACAAAAAGTAAAAAATAGTCAATGTACATAATTATTTTATCAAAAAAGGTTTATTTATAATAAATATATACAGTGGGGCAAAAAAGTATTTAGTCAGCCACCAATTATGCAAGTTCTCCCACTTAAAAGATGAGAGAGGTCTCCAATTTTCATCTTAGGTATACTTCAACTATGAGAGACAAAATGAGAAAAAAAAAATCCAGAAAATCACACTGAAGGATTTTTAATGAATTAATTGGTAAATTCCTCGGTAAAATAAGTATTTGGTCAATGACAAAAGTTCATCTCAATACTTTGTTATATACCCTTTGTTGGCAATGACAGAGGTTAAACGTTTTCTGTAAGTCTTCACAAGGTTTTCACACACTGTTGCTGGTATTTTGGCCCATTCCTCCATGCAGATCTCCTCTAGAGCAGTGATGTTTTGGGGCTGTCGCTGGGCAACATGGACTTTCAACTCCCTCCAAAGATTTTCTATGGGGTTGAGATCTGGAGACTGGCTAGGCCACTCCAGGACCTTGAAATGCTTCTTATGAAGCCACTCCTTCATTGCCCGGGTGGTGTGTTTGGGATCATTGTCATGCTGAAAGACCCAGCCACGTTTCATCTTCAATGCCCTTGCTGATGGAAGGAGGTTTTCACTCAAAATCTCACGATACATGGTCCCATTCATTCTTTCCTTTACACGGATCAGTCGTCCTGGTCCCTTTGCAGAAAAATAGCCCCAAAGCATGATTTTTCCACCCCCATGCTTCACAGTAGGTATGGTGTTCTTTCTCCTCCAAACACGACAAGTTGACTTTTTAACAAAAAGTTCTATTTTGGTTTCATCTGACCATATGACATTCTCCCAATCCTCTTCTGGATCATCCAAATGCTCTCTAGCAAACTTCAGACGGGCCTGGACGTGTACTGGCTTAAGCAGGGGGACACGTCTGGCACTGCAGGATTTGAGACCCTGGCGGCGTAATGTGTTACTGATGGTAGCCTTTGTTACTTTGGTCCCAGCTCTCTGCAGGTCATTCACTAGGTCCCCCCGTGTAGTTCTGGGATTTTTGCTCACCGTTCTCGTGATCATTTTGACCCTACAGGGTGAGATCTTGCGTGAAGCCCCAGATCGAGGGAGATTATCAGTGGTCTTGTATGTCTTCCATTTTCTAATAATTGCTCCCACAGTTGATTTCTTCACACCAAGCTGCTTACCTATTGCAGATTCAGTCTTCCCAGCCTGGTGCAGGTCTACAATTTTGTTTCTGGTGTCCTTTGACAGCTCTTTGGTCTTGGCCATAGTGGAGTTTGGAGTCTGACTGTTTGAGGTTGTGGACAGGTGACTTTTATACTGATAACGAGTTCAAACAGGTGCCATTAATACAGGTAACGAGTGGAGGACAGAGGAGCCTCTTAAAGAAGAAGTTACATGTCTGTGAGAGCCAGAACTCTTGCTTGTTTGTAGGTGACCAAATACTTATTTGACTGAGGAATTTACCAATTAATTCATTAAAAATCCTTCAATGTGATTTTCTGGATTTTTTTTTTCTCATTTTGTCTGTCATAGTTGAGGTATACCTATGATGAAAATTGGAGACCTCTCTCATCTTTTAAGTGGGAAAACTTGCACAATTGGTGGCTGACTAAATACTTTTTTGCCCCACTGTAATTTATTACAAATATAATATGCCTTTCTATATGTTTAATGACTTTCTTCTGATGACAAAATAGGATAATTTAAGTATAGCTTATTTATAAACTGACTTTCCCTTAATTGAAATGCTATATCATTTGACAGAATTAATTTGCAGTTGCCAGAAATGGTTCCCACTGCTATCTTCACAGTGGAAATACTGAAATGCATGAAATTTGCTACAGTTAACAGTATTCTTGCCCTGACTCTCCTGCAAAAAATGTTTTACGTTTGGACCAGCAGAAGGTGACCTTTGGGAAGGAAGCATTTTCTGGCAGGAGTAGTTGCCAGAAAATGCACAGAGTATGATTGAAGAAATTTACTAGATTTATTTCCCTCATGGATCATCACCTTACTGTGGTGGGGGGGTTGCATGCCCTAGTGATCCCAGGAGCTATGTTGTCCGTGGCAATTTGCCTCTGGTAGGGTCACCCAAGACAAACTGGTCCTGGGTGAAGGGCCAGACTAAGAACGATCCAACAGACTCTCATGATAAATATTAGAACAAGGATTCAGTGTACCCCGCCTGGTATGGAGTTAACGGGGCCCCACCCTGGAGCCAGGCCTGGGTGAGGGGCTCGATGGCTAATGTCTGGTGGCCAGGTTTCCACCCATGGGACCCGGCCGGGCTCAGTCCGAAGGAGTTACATGGGTACGCCCTCCAGCAGGAGTAGTTGCCAGAAAATGCACAGAGTATGATTGAAGAAATTTACTACATTTAGGTTTTTTTTTTCCTTGGCATGTTTGACTTTACTTCCTCTAAAATTACATGTCTAAAAGTACTATACTGAATACTGGCTTAGATTTTTTTTTTTTAGCAGTGATCTGAAGGCTGACTTTAATTTTGTCAGATCACACTGTGGTTGAGCTATTGTAAGTTTTGATTATAATTCCAACCTTTTTACTTTATAGTGCTTATTAAATATCAGTTGTCTCGTGTTTGTGTGTTCAGTCTTTATTGAAGTTCTCCTGTCTGTGTACAGCTGCACACAGTCTCTGTTCTGCTCCACCTGCAAAATGTAAAAAATGTCATCAGCTCAATTAATACATAAATAAATGCATGCATGCAGACTGGATCTTGTAGGTTCATGATTAAAAGTGAAGCTACTGGGCATCTTACATGAAAATTAAACTGACAGATAATAATAATATGCCAGAATTTTTACAAACCTAAGTGGCTGATAATGAGAAAAATATGATAATAAATTTAAAGTCTCATCCAACACACACACACACACACACACACACACACATCAAGACGAATCCCCCTTACAAAGAAGTTCATCTAGTTGAATAAATCCACACTCAGACACCAGCTGGAATTAACACATTTTATTGGAAAGCTGACTCAGCAATGAACAATACATGAAAAAACAATTTCCGTCATCATCAAAATTGTAACTAGAACATCATTACAACATTAACTGAAAATAAATGATCAAAAAACAATATGTAAATAAATTATGCTCAAAAACAAGTTTGCACCAGCTTGACACATTCATAATAAACTGACCCTCAAACTTGAAACATGTGGATATACTAAAGAATCCAAGAGTCTGAAAGAATCTGGAAAAAAAAAATCACAATAGTCATTTTATTCTGTTATTATGTAGACTTGGATCACTGTGATTTCTAACCCCCTTTGAAACACGAAAATGTCTGGTGAATAAACATAATTTAAAGCCCATTTACAAGCCTGGCTGTCGGGTTCTATTTTAGAGTTGGTGGTATTACAGCGTCACTCCCTTACATGCGTGTTGTCGCACACGGTCGCGCGCCAGTCCTGCTCATTTACGCGTGTCCGCAACGATGGAACACAATTCTCGGCAAGCGAGTAGAACTCGGCACGACAGCTGCAGTGCTGCAGATGATGGTGTCAGACGCACAGTCCTGGGTTCTCACAACCTGTGGTTGGTCTGTAAGGTTGTCCAGGATCCATGATGGCAGATGCCGGTCCAGCCCTGCATGCAGCAGCTTGTCCCTCAGGATCACTGGTTGGATGGTGTTGAAAGCGCTGGAGAAATCAAAGAACATGATCCTCACAGTGTTTAGGTTCAGCTTTATTTATACAGGTGGGGGAAAGAGGAAACACACAGAAGAAGGACAGTGAGAGCCAACTAATATTAATGAACTTTAATGTGTAAAAAGTGTCAAATATACTGTATGAAATTGTGGCCTACTGAATCAGCCTTAGAGGAGGGCAGAGTAGCCAGAAATTGTACTCAAGTAAAAGTATATTGCCCTGTATTAGTTAATCAAGGGTAGGTAAGTGACATAAAAAGGTACTTCTAGACCATGGCTTAAATTTACTATTATTTCTTTAATGTGTTTGTTAAAGAGTTTTCCTCCCTCATTTTAAATGTTTGACACCCCCCCCCCCTTCACAGGTCCCAGAAACGGCCCTGGTTTGACTGGTTGATTAATATATACTAATTGAAGCGGCATGAAAAAATAAGCAGCCGTGCTGTGGTTTTGAGCAGGTTTTATTAATCATGTCGCCTTCACGGGATCCCCTCTCCGGTGCATAGTGGAGCAGCCCGGAGCGGGATCCCTAGGCTCTCAGAGAAGGAGAGGCGGACACAGTGTGTCCACCTGTTGCAGGATCAGAGTGAGAGTGAAAGAGAGAGAGATTGCGTTACAGAGTTGCACCTTAAATACTTGATCATAACAATACATCAAAAAGACATACCCCACAGTCTAGAATGATCAAAGGGACAACAGAACAGGCAGGAGGTATTTGCATTTGTAAGCCATACATCACAATGGGCAGATTAGCTAGACCTCGCTCTAAGTGCAAGACAAAGAGGCTAACAAGCACATCTACATATTGATCTGAGTCTCTAGGTCACAGTAAGGACAGGACTCATGAGTACAAAGGATGAAAGGCATCGATTAACGTCACATAGGTGAGACAGAAGAAACTCGTCTACCTGTAGACATTAATACACCAAAGCACATCTAAGATGCTCAGAAAAAGCACAGTAAGGACAAGCCATATGCACACTATACAGAATGGCGCATTACATCACAACACATGCATGTTTGCATCACAAATACATGAATGGCACATTGCTTCTCAGTAATGCAGCAGAAAAACAGAGAAAAGAGGGCTGAGTGTCCTTAGTCTGTTGTGGGGTTAAAACGAACCGCCACACGCTCCCCCCCCAGAGGACGCGGCAGGGGGCCGCGACCTCGATAATCCATCTGTGTGAGCGAGCTGTGGGAGAAGCTCGCTGCAGGCGGAGGGGGAGGGAGGGGAGGGGTGGTAAGTGCCGGCAGGAGCTGTGAAATCGTCCTGAGCCGCGCAAAAATTGCTTGCTGCTCCGTGACGTCGAGGGGTTGTCCCGCTGCACGTGCGGAGATCACAAGAAGAAAAACTAGTCTCTGACTCCTCTCGTGGCCATGAAGAAAAGCAGGGGCGGCTGTAAGAAAAAAAGTAAACAAAGCAGGGGGACTGTTGGCTTTGGGTGCTGAAGCAACTCCAAAGCTCCCGGGAACAGCTGACGGCTGAAATCCCGTTGTGCCGTGGCTAAGACCATTAAAAAATCCAGTGGCGAGCTGCGTGCTTGCTTCAGGTGAACGAGCAGCCCTGAAGGTTCTGTGGGCAGCGGCGGAGGACGATGGCGGTCTCTGGCGTGGCTGAGACTGTTAACAAATCCTTCGAGCGTGCTGCATGCGTGCTTCAGGTGAGCGGGCAGCCCTGAAAGGCAGCGGCGAAGGAGGAAGGCAGTCTGTGGAGCCGTTACTTGTCCCGTGCGTGATGCGCCGTCCTTGTAACTCCCCGATGCGTGCGCGGGGGTTCAGTGCGTGGGTGGGCCGCTGGAGTGGCGAGTCAGGGTGCAGAAACTTGGTGGAGAACGGCGCAGACGGCGCCGGTAAAATCCAGGTTGAGCTGTGGCTGTAGATTGGCCATGGTGCGTTGGAGCGGTGAGAGGAAATAGACGATCTTTAGTCCCTCAGGCCCGTGCAGATGCGTTGGAGTGGCGGGAGGGAATAGACGATCTTATGTTCCTCAGGCTCATGCAGCTGCGTTGGAGCGGTGTGAGGAAGTAGACGATCTCCGTCCCTCGGGCTCGTGGAAACGCGTTGGAGCGGTGCGAGGCAATAGACGATCTTTGTGCCCCGGGCTTGTGCAGCTGCGTCGGAGCGGTGAGAGGGAGGAGACGATCGTTGTCGCTCGTGCGGCCATGGTGCGTTCAGTTCCACGCGCTGCGCTCCCCGTCGGCCCTGGAGGTTGCCGTCGTGGAGAGAGGACGAGGTGCGTGCGCTCTCTGTGAGAGCGGCCGGTCCAGCGTGGTCATCCAAAACAGAAGGCTGCGTCTTCAAGGGGTCGCCAACGCAGCTGTGCGGCTGTCCAGCTCGGAAGGTTGCATTCGCACAAAACGTGTGCGTGTTCGAGGGGTCACCAGTGAAGCGGCATGAAAAAATAAGCAGCCGTGCTGTGGTTTTGAGCAGGTTTTATTAATCATGTCGCCTTCACGGGATCCCCTCTCCGGTGCATAGTGGAGCAGCCCGGAGCGGGATCCCTAGGCTCTCAGAGAAGGAGAGGCGGACACAGTGTGTCCACCTGTTGCAGGATCAGAGTGAGAGTGAAAGAGAGAGAGATTGCGTTACAGAGTTGCACCTTAAATACTTGATCATAACAATACATCAAAAAGACATACCCCACAGTCTAGAATGATCAAAGGGACAACAGAACAGGCAGGAGGTATTTGCATTTGTAAGCCATACATCACAATGGGCAGATTAGCTAGACCTCGCTCTAAGATGCTCAGAAAAAGCACAGTAAGGACAAGCCATATGCACACTATACAGAATGGCGCATTACATCACAACACATGCATGTTTGCATCACAAATACATGAATGGCACATTGCTTCTCAGTAATGCAGCAGAAAAACAGAGAAAAGAGGGCTGAGTGTCCTTAGTCTGTTGTGGGGTTAAAACGAACCGCCACACTAATAAAAAAAAAAAAAAAAAATCCTCAGAGTGAGACCTCTCTCCTGCTGTCTGTCTCAGGTGTGTAAATTGACCCACGTGGCCAGGTGAGGAATGACGGCGTCCCTGCCAGCTGAAATGTGACGGGTGTTCTCCATCCATTCAGCTGGGAGAAATCCGACAACAGTCCGCAAAACAGATTTATTTTTAATTATTTTCACCAAATAAACCCGACTTTAGAGGATCTTCGGCCATGGATAAATTCAAGTCGGTGTTGAGCGGTGAAGAGGCGCGCAGAGAAGATCGAACCATTTTACAGGTTAAAAAAAAACAAACAGTTTTAACTTCAGTTTCTTTATCTCTAATCACATCTGAGAGTCTGTGATTGACTATTTATCTTAAACTTCATTAACAGACAGTGAATGAGGCCTCCTCTCTAGGATGGGGGACCCATCCGAAGGGCTTCGTGGCCTGTTTCGTGGTGGGAGCAGCCTGCACGGTGTTGGTAAAGATTTAATTGTGAACAACAGCAGCCTTTTCTAAAAATAATGGAGGAAGAGTTCAGATGGGAGCTGCTGTGGTCTTACTGGTTCTACTGGCTCGGAGGAATGTGAAGATGTGAAGCTCCATTCATTTGGCTCAAAGTTCCGCCTTATGTGTCACTGCTGCTGCTGCAGAAATCTGCCAGGGACGGTCAAGCTTTTGGGGAGGGGGGCTCTGTGCAAGATTGTCTGGGGGGGCTGTTTTTGTAATAAGTGTTCAAAACCTTTAATATTGGGGAAACACTTGTTTCCTGACAGAAACATCAGAAAAATAAGCTTGGTTCTGATGAACAAAAACAATAAACTATTACATAAAATAAACCGTAACCAGCTTCCATACAAATGTTGCAGATTCACAAGAAAAAAGTTACAGTTTTATGAGAAAAAGTTGCAACCTTTTGAGACAAAGTTCAGAATTTGTTATAAAAAAAGTTTCATATTTATAAGACAAAATGCAAATTTATCGGACTAAAGTTCCAAATTTATGAGAGAAAACTACTTATTTACAAGAGGAAACGGTTGCAAATTTATGAGGAAAAAAATGCTAATTTACAAGAGAAAAAATTGCAAATTCATGAGAGAGAATGTACAGTTATGAGGGAAAATGATGCAAAACACAGTTGCAACTTAATGAGAAACAAAGTTGCAAATTTGAGGAAATTTTTTTTTCTAATTTACAAGAGAGAAAAAAAGTTGCAAATTAATGAGGAAAAAATGTGCAGTTGCAACAGGAAAAAGTTGCCACACAAAGTTTCATATTTATGAAGGAAGAAAGTTGCAAGTTTAAGAGCATAAGTTGCAAATTTGCAAGAAAAAAGTTGACGACAATTTTAATCCCCTTCCCAAAAAATGTTGACCCCAAGTGGCCAAGGAGGCCTGTTGCATTTGGGTACTCTGCTTTAGAGTCAGAATCTCTCCCCCAGTGACTAATAAAATATTAATAGTACAACAAAAGCGCCAAGGTGCAGCTGCCTCGGTGCGACCTCTACTGGCCCAGCCTAGTTGTTACAATACTTTTTTCACGGCTCCATTGACGGTATAATGGTGAGTTTAATTTGTGTTTATTTTGAAAACAAAGTTTTATCTCAAAATTCTGGCAAATTAAAAGTTGAGAAAATATGGCGATCTAATGATACAAGCCTTTAGTTCCACTTGATTTTTACCAGGCTGGTAACAGACAAATACACACACACACAACCACACAGACACATTGAGTGATTACCGTATGGCATAAATATAAAAAAATTGCACAGCTTTGTTAACTATTTCGAAATTATTAAACATAAAAATGGGCTGAAACTGTGCAGTTCAAGCTTGACCTTTTCTGAGGATCAGTGGATTTTATTTAGAATGATCCAGATAAATAAACATGGTGTGTGATTGTCAGTTTTTGTGTCTTCCAGGTAGTTTGTCTGCTCTTCCTGCCCACGGTTGGTCTCACTCTCTTCATCGTGTTTTACACTTTTGGAAACATATGTGCTCTGGAAAGGTTGGTTCTGATGGATTGTAACTGGAACTTTAATGGTTTTCCTTGTTTTCTCATATGCATATACTGCATTAATCATGACTGGCCAGTTCATTTTATTTTCAACTTATGTGATAATGGTTAAATAGACTAAGGGTTATTTTATTTTGCTAGGTCATAATGATGCTAATGGGAAATAACACGGGTCAACACCAAATTTATTGTCTAAGTTTTGTTTTTTTTTAGCTGATTTAGGACAATTTTGATGCGCTGAATTCAAAAATCACATTGATTTTGCTCAATCAGGTCAACTTTTTGAACTATGGCCACGTTTTCTTATGTTTTTGTTTACATGTATGGGTATTTTCACTTTATATGATTCAAAATTCTTTTTTATTTCTTGAAATTCTCTGACTTTTGAACAATGATGACATAACATTCAATTTACATGTACTTACCTTTATAAATGTCTACTATTCAATTTACAGTACACCTGTACAACTGCTGTACAACTGCTTATAACTTAGCATAAAAACCTGAACTGATCGAGAGAAACGGATGTCATTTTCGGATTCAGCGGTGCAAAATTGTCTTAAATCAGTTGAAAAAACACAAACAACTTACAAAAAAATTATTTTTGTTATGTTGTGTAATTTATCAACTCTGATTGTGACCCACATGATGTTCAGACTTTCTGTTTGTAAGTGGTGGCCAATCAGAGGAAAGTTAAAAGGAGATGCGCTAAAATGGCTTGTGGCAGACAGAGGATTAACTGAGAAAATGTACTCAACTAAAGGTAGCATATGCTTATGATTCTACTTAAGTACAAGTAAGTAGTTACCAAAAAAGTTACCAGAGTAAAAAAAAAATACTGTCTTGTAAAAACCTTACTTGAGTCATAACACCTTTACTCTTGCAATTGATGATGCTTTTCTGTTAAATTTGTGGCTATTTTGCAATAACATTACTATCTCCTTTTAAACTTGAAACTTTTCAAATAAATTTTCAACTATTTTCATGTAAATAAATATTAAACTTTGTCATCAATTGTTTATCATTAATTTTTTTCTTGCACGTTACTTTTTTCTCATAAGTTTATTTTTTATAATAAATTTGATATGTTTTTCTTGTAAATTAGCCATTAAAAAAACTTGCAACTTTTTCATAAATTTGCAAGTTTTGTGTGTAAATGTTCAGCTTTTTTCCCTTGTAGATTTGTGACTTCACTGTCACAAATTTGGGAACTTTTTTCTCCTAAATATTTTAGTCTGAGAAAAATAAACATTCTGTATTTAGCCCTTTTATATTATCCTCATAATCATATAAAATTGTAAATTCACTAAAATACTAAATGTAATTTTTAGTCATTCCACTTTAAACAAGAACATTTTGACCAGTTTTCAAATCAATGATAGAAAAATATCTCAGAGAAAACAACCAAAATTACCTGAGTAAAAGTACAAGTTTTTCTTCAATAATGTACTTAAACAAAAGCAAAAAGTATCCCACAATAAAGCTACTTAGAAAACAGTTGCTGCCCATCTGTGCTGAGAGGCATTATACTGTAAAATATATCAGGATTATTTTGAGTTTAAGTCATGCTTTAGTTGAATAGATAAGACATTTGCATAACAGAGCCACTTTGATGAAGTCTTTATTTGCCACAACAAACTGAATATATCCATGTAAAAGGACTTTGTGTATTTGTTTTTCTTATTTGTTCTCTCCAATAGCACAATGTTTCTGATGGCCCCGCTGAAAGAGTTAAAAAAGATGTGTGGCATAACGAGAGCACTGGCCACCACCATAATGTTGGTAAGAGCGTGGAAAACATTTTAAATTTAAAGATAAACTTGGTCTTCTCAAAATAAATTTACTGTTTAGAGTAAAAACTGAAAACTGGTGTATTTTTCCATACTGAAGGAGTGTAAAACCTGAATATTTGGGAATGTATTCATTAGAAGATTCATAGAAGAAAGTTGGAGTGTCATGATTCTGATACATCCCTTGGATGTTTTAACCTTTTAATCCTTTCATAAATGAAATCGTGGTCAATATAATTTGGCTTTTTTGACAAAAATTTGCAAAAAAAGCTTCTTGTATGTCAAAGTGAAAACAGATTTTTACAAACTCATCATCATCATCATCATAGCAGTCTGCCGTGGGCGACAATGACTGTTTCATTAAGGTCTGATCAGATTCCTCCATACAGCTCTGTCCTTAGCCTTCCACTGCCAGGAACTCCTGTCTATGTTCAACTTCTTCAAGTTTCTTTTTACAGTGTCTTTAAATCTGAGTCTTGGTCTACCGTGATTGTGTTTGCCCTTGCATAACTGTGAGTAGAGTAACTGGCGAGGGAGATGCTGGTGGTCCATCCTCTCAACATGTCCGAGCCATCTCAGGTTCATCTATATTAGCATGTCCTCCATTGATGGTAGACCAGCTCGTTTCAACACTTCTATGTTGGTTATCTTGTCTTTCCATGAGATGTTCATTATGACTCGAAGGTGTCTCATCATGTATGCGTGGAGTTTCTTCACCTGCACTCTGTAGACAGTCCAAGTTTCAGCACCATACAATAGAGTTGCCAGTACTGTTGCTCTGTACACTTTGCATTTCACACGGATTGACACATGACAATTGTTCCACAGTCTCTCCCTCAAGTTTCCAAACACAGCGATCGCTCTTCCCATTCTGAGAGATAGTTCATCCTCCAGCCTAGCATTCTCTGTAACAGTACTCCCTAGATACTTGAAAGTCTTGTACTTGACTAGTGGCTCTGTACCAGTGCTGATCTCTTCTGGTAGTTATGTTGATAAATGGAACTTTGGTGGTTGATAAAGGCACTCTGTCTTGTTGATGTTGATTTTGAGGCTTAATTTGGCTAGCTGCTCTTGCAAATTTCTCCACTAAAGATTGCATATCTTCCACACTGTGTGCAACTAGAGCTCTGTCATCAGCAAAGAGCATTTCTCTTACTACCTTTATCAATGTCTTACTCTTGGCTTTAAACTGTGCCACATTGAACAAGTCTGCCTCTTTCCTTGTTTGAATGTATACTCCTTCTGAAGTATCTTTGAAGGCCACCTCAAGCATGGCTGCCAGATATACCGGATTACCGGATGTACCAGATTACCGGAGTGGTGGCTCAGTTGGTAGAGCATCCGCTCCACACCCGGGAGGCAGGGGTTCAAATCCCGGCCGGGTCAAGCCGAAGACCATATGAAAGCGGAACTTCCTGCCGTCCAGCTTGGTGCTCAGCAATAATGGATGGAGGAGGGAAATCTGTGGCCGCACCTTGCATGGCAGCAGCCCTTCTGATTCTACACATGGGATGTATGTGATTGACACTGTAGATAGAATAAAGCACAATTTCGTTCTACTGTACATGATTGGTTGTATGGTCAAATTACAATAAACGGTGATTTAATTTAATTAATTTAATTTAATATAGGGAGACAAGTGTAGGTGCCAGCACACACCCTTGTTTCACCCCGTTGCTTACTGAAAAGTCTGCAGCGCGAGCTTGATGGCGAGGAGCTCTCTGTCCCCCACGTCGTAGTTTTGTTCCGCCGGGGACAAGCGCCGAGAGAAGAAGGCGCAGGGCCGTTTGACTCCGTCATCTGGCGACCGCTGAGATAGAACCGCCCCCACTCCCGTGTCCGAAGTATCCACTTCCACGATGCATTGCAGCGACGAGTCAACTTGGCTAAGGACCCGGGAGGAGGAGAACTCCGCCTTCAGCGCCTGGAAAGCAGCCGCGGCCTCTTCGGTCCACCGGAACGGGACCTTAGGGGACGTGAGGCGGGTCAGAGGGCCGACGACGGTGCCAAAATTTGGGACGAAGCGGCGGTAGAAATTTGCAAACCCAATGAATTGTTGCACCTGTTTTCTCGATGTAGGTGTAGGCCATTCCACCACCGCCTTCACCTTCACTGGGTCCGGAAGCACCTGGTCGTGGGAGATGACGAACCCGAGGAAGGACGTTGTCTTGGCGTAGAATTCACATTTTTCAGCCTTCACATACAGCCGGTTCTCCAGCAGCCTTTGGAGGACCCGCCTCACATGGACCCGGTGCTCGTCCCTGGATTTGGAGAAGATGAGGATGTCATCCAGGTAGACGAACACAAATAGGCCGATGAAATCCCCGAGGACGTCATTTATTAGGCGCTGAAAGACGGCTGGAGCGTTGGTCAACCCGAACGGCATCACCAGGTACTCGAAGTGGCCGTTCGGGGTACGGAAGGCTGTCTTCCACTCATCTCCCTCCCGGATCCAGACGAGGTGGTATGCGCTGCGCAGATCCAGCTTGGTGAACCAAGTCGCCCCCTGGAGGGAGTGGAAGGCGGTGTCCATAAGTGGCAGGGTGTAGCGATCCTTCTCCGTGATATCATTCAGGGCGCGGTAGTCGATACAAGGACGGAGGGAACCGTCCTTCTTGCCCACGAAGAAGAACCCTGCGCCTAATGGAGATGACGAGGGACGGATAATTCCAGCACTCAGCGATTCCTTGAGGTAGGAATTCATGGTCTCCTTTTCCGGCGCCGACAGGCTGTAGAGTCGCCCAGAGGGTAAGGGTGCCCCCTGGTGGATGTTTATAGCACAGTCGTAGGGCCTGTGTGGAGGAAGAGACATCGCCTTGGACTTGCTGAAAACCATACCCAGGTCGTGAAATTCTGATGGCACCAGGGAGAGATCCGGGGGCGCAGCGTCCAGAGGAGTTGGAGAAGAGGACGGAGAGCAGGCAGCGGATTGCAAGCAGGTGCTCATGCAGAAGGTACTCCATGCCGATACCCTGGCAGACTTCCAATCCAGGACGGGGTTATGGAGGCGAAGCCAGAGGTACCCCAGGATGACGGGCGACACAGAGTTGGGGAGGACGTAGAAGGTGATTTCCTCCCGGTGGTTCCCAGAGATGATCACAGGAACAGGGACGGTCTGATGTGTTACTCTCCCCAGGGAGACATGGGAGAGGTTGACCAGGGCGAGAGGAGATTTGAGGACTTGGCAACGGTTGCCAGGCTTTGTGAAATAAAGCTGCCCTCCGTGCCCGAATCCACCAGTGCGTGAGTGAGGTACCCAGTGGAGTTGTGACAAAATCGGACGGGCAGCTTCAATTGGGAGAGGGGATTTAACCGATTGATGTCCGCGAGGCCCCCTACAGTGACTCGCGGACCCCGCCGTTTGGCTTCTGTGGGCAAAGCTCCACCGTGTGTTGGCTGTCTCCGCAATACATGCAGAGACCCAACTCACGGCGGCGTTGTCTCTCCACAGGAGGGAGCTTTGTCCAGCCCGTCACCATCGGCTCCGACTCCTCGGGGCGCGATGGTGGCGGCGACGCCAGGGGGCGAGCTTGGGACAGGCGCGACGAGGCACCACGAGAGCGAGAAGAAGACGACTTCCGCTCCGAGGTGCGCTCGCGCAGCCTGTTATCCAGGCTGATGGCTAGGGACGTTAGCTCCGCTAAAGTCTCCGGGATGTCCCGCCCAGCCAGTTCGTCCCTCAGACCATCATTGAGACTGCGGAGGAAGAGGCCGCAGATTGAACGTTCATCCCAGCCTAACTCCTCCGCCGCTACCCGGAAGTCGATCGCGTAGTCAGCTGCCGACTGGCTTCCCTGCTGGAGGCTGAGAAGCCGATCGACCTGAACGCTCTCAGTACAAGAATGATCAAAGACTTCCAGGAATTGTCTCACGAATTGGCCATAGGTGAGGGTGGTGTAACTGGGCCTTGCCATTACGGCATAAGCCCAAGTTAGCGCTCGCCCCTCCAAGAGATTCCCTATGTAGCCAATTCGGCTATGGTCTGAGGGAAAATCTCCGGGCACACGGTGGAACACGGACTCACACTGCATTATAAACTCCCGTGCTCCGCCGAGCTTACCACTAAAGCGGGCGGGAGTCGGAATGGGTGTGAGCCGGACCGGTGCTACCGGAGCAGGCTGGACGGCCGCTGGAGCAGCAGGAGCCGTGCCGCCCTGACGAGCCGGGGGGAACGGCTGTTGGGGGTCCAAGCGGTCCAATCGGTTAGTAATGATGGTTAATTGGTTAAGAATCACCTGTTGCTGGTGGGCTATTAGGTCCACTCGAGCCTCGAGGGTGGAAAGTCGGCGTGTGAGCCCGCCGTCTGCCGAGCCGCTCTGTTGAAGCCGTACTGACATAATGCACGGCTCAGGAGACACACACGCAGGCTCAGAGTAGATCTAATAGCTTTATTAACAACAAGTGTGTATGAATGTGTGTCTGCGAGATGTGAATGTATTGGTGGTGGCGTCTGCGTCGGGCACGGAGGCAGGAGACCGTACAGCCGGACAACCCTAAGGGAGAAGCAAAGGGAGAAGGGTGACGGGCACCACACCAACACAGGAGATATGAAAATGGTGACTGGCTTACTTGGAATTAGCAGGTGGCTGGCACAGCAAGGATGAGGTCTGGTAGACAGCGACCTGGAGCGCCCGGTGCAGCAGCGAGGGAATGGAGGCGGAGAGGAGTGGTCCGCCGCCGGGGAATCCACCTGTGCACAGGGGAGCAGACTGGGAGAAGAATGAGGTAAGAGCTTCTTACCAGAATGTTTGCTGAGTGGTAGAGATTCTTTACAGCAATCGTAGCGAGTGAAGACTGACGGCTTCAGGCCGAAGCCCAGGGCGAGGCGGCTTAAATCCCTCACCGCTGATGAGGTGCAGGTGTGCGTGCAGCTGGCGCCGCAGATGAGCGGCGAGGCGTGACGGCATGTTCTGTTTGATACACTTTTGTTGAACCTGTTTCAAGCAGAAAATCATGTCCATTGTGCTTCTTCCACTTCTAAAGCCGCACTGGGTTTCTGGTAGTACATTCTGTGAGATGTGTTCATTGAGTCTGTTCAGTAGTACACGTGAGAGAATCTTACCAACAGTGGCTAGCAGTGATATACCTCGGTAATTTCCACAATCTTTCCTGTCACCTTTCTTGAACAAAGGCACAATACTTGTATCCTTCCAGTCTTGAGGTACTTTCTGGGCATCCCATATCTCTTGGATGAGCTTGTGAAGGCAGTTGGTCAGCTGAACACCACCAAATTTCCACACTTCTGCTGGAATTCTATCCCTTCCTGGATTTTTACCATCCTGTGTTGTCCTGATAGCTGCCATTAGTTCATCAAAATTTGGTGGTTCATCCAGACTTGATACAGCTGATCGCTGCACTAGAGCTTCTTTAGCCTCTTCAGTGAGATCTCCAGGGTTGTTTAGTAGTTGGTCAAAGTGGTCTGCAAATCTGTCCAGGATCTTGTCTTTCTCCTGCAAAACCATTTCACCATCCATAGCCTTTAGTTGGATCAATCCTCTTGGTTTAGGGCCATAGAATTCTCTCAAACCTGTGAAGAATGTTTTCATGTCCTTTCTGTCTGCTGCAGTTTGAAGTTCCTCTGCTTTTTCATCCCACCAGTTGGACTTCATCTCTCTGGTGTACTTCTGTAGCTCACTCTGAGCCTTTGAGTATTTCTTCTTCTTCTTCGACCTTGTGTTACACTGTAGGTTTTCCTGCCTAGCTGTATTCCTCGCTTCTAGTAGTTTCTTCAGGTGTTCATCATGCTCATCAAACCAATCTTGATGTTTCCTCTCAGGGTGGCCTAATACATCACTCGCAGTCTGATACACCGCATCCTTCAGTGTTGCCCATTTCTCTTCTATGTCATTCTCTGAGTTGTTGCTGTCCCAGTCTTTCAAGTTTTCATCCATTTCCTGTGTAAGTTCTTCCTGCTTCTATTGGCCTTTCATTGCACTAGTGTTTAGCTTCTGTGGTGGCTTCGCACCCGTTCTGCAGTGCTGTTTTCGTCTCCAAAACCTTAATCTAGATCTCAGCATAGCATGAGCAGTACCACAGTCCGCACCTCTCATTGCTCTGGTGTCCAATACATCTCTTATGTCTCTCTGCCTGACTATGATGTAGTCTAATAAGTGCCAGTGCTTGGATCTTGGGTGCATCCATGTCTTCTTGTGTGTGTCCTTGTGCTTAAATAGAGTGCTGGTTATCACAAGGTTGTACTCTGAACATAGTGCAAGTAGAAGTTTTCCATTAGCATTGCACTTGCCTACGCCATGACTGCCTAGCTCTCCTTTCCATTTCACAGTGTCTGAACCGACTCTGGCATTAAAATCTCCAACGAGCATCAGCCTGTCATCAGTCGCTACACGCCTGATAGTCTCACGTAAATCACTGTAGAACTCTTCCTTCACCTCCTCTGCGTTGGTCATTGTTGGGGCATATACACTGATGAGTGTGGCATACATCTTCCGCTGTAGTGGAAGTCTCATAGTCATTATCCTGTCGTTGATTGGCACCGGTTCCTCATCAAGCATTGTTGCTATCTCCTTTCTAACTGCAAAGCCCACTCCTGCTTCTCTCCTTTCTTGAGTTGATCTCCCACTCCAAAAGAAGATGTACCCATGGTCTTCCAAGCTGTCATATCCAGGCAATCTTGTTTCACTAAGTGCAGCTATGTCTACATTGTACCTGTTCATTTCCAGGGCCACAAGCGCGGTCTGTCTTTCTGGGCGCTGTGATGTTGTTCTGTCCAACAGAGTGTGTACATTCCATTCTGCTACACACAAGGCTGCTGTTTTCCTCTTCTTTTGTCTCCCTGCTCCTAGCTTACTTTTCGCTGCCTGTCGCAGTGTGAACAGATCAAACTATCCATCCATCTTCTTCCGCTTAATCCTTTTCGGGTCTCGGGGGGGCTGGAGCCTATCCCAACATCTTTGGGCAAGAGGCAGGGTACACCCTGGACAGATGGCCAGTCCATCGCAGGGCCAACACAGAGAGGCAGACAACCATTCACTCTTGCATTCATACCTAAGGACAATTTAGAATCCCCAGTTTGATGCCAATTAACCTAACTTGCGTGTTTTTGGTATGTGGGAGGAAACCAGAGAAACTACTGTCAATTAATTAAAATTATATAAGGTAAAGTAATTGATTGCATAAGTATTCACCCCCTTCAGGTCAGTATTTAGTAGATGTACCTTTGGCTGCAACCACAATACTAAGTCTGTGTGGATATGTCTAAATCAGGCTGGCACATCTGGACACTGCAATTTTTCTCCGTTTTTCCTAGCGAAACAGCTCAAGCTCTGTCAGGTTGCTTGGAGATCAGGCGTGAACAGCTCTTTTCAAGTCCAGCCACAAATTTGAGATCTGGGCTTTGACTAGGCCACTCCAGAACATTCACAGAATCAGAATCAGAATCAGATTTATTGCCATTGTTCATGTAGTACACAAACTAGGAATTTGTCTCGGTGCAATGCTGCAACATTAAAAACATGATAAGATAAAGAGATAAACTAAAAAACTAAAAAACTAAAAACATGCAATAAGTGTAGAATAATAAGTAATAATAATAATAATAATAATAATAATAATAATAATGAGTAATACTAGTCAAAGCAGTTTTAAATAAATTAGCAAGTAGCAGATAATGTGGAGTACCACATAGTGCAGTCGACAATGCAACAGAAAAACAGTGATGAATGACATGAGTCTGGTTGAGCTGCTGTATATAGTGCACGAGAGTCAATAAGTCACTTAATGTTCAGCAGTCTGATGGCGGAGGGGAAAAAGCTGTTCATGTGCCGGGAGGTTTTAGTCTGAATGGACCGAAGTCTTCTACCTGAGGGGAGGGGGGCAAACAGTACGTGACCAGGGTGTGAAGGATCGGCTATGATCCGGCCTGCACACCTCCGGGTCCTGGAGATGTACAGGTCCTGGAGAGATGGGAGCTTGCAGCCGATCATCTTCTCACCTTGTTGTCTTTGAACCACTTCTGTGTAGCTTTTTTGTATACTTGGGGCCGTTGTCTTGCTGGAAAATAAATCTCCCAAGTCATAGTTCTCTGGCAGATTGAATCAGATTATCCTCCTGGATGTGGCAATATTGTTCTACATTTACGTTCCCCTCTACCTTTACTAGCCTTCCAGGGTCTGCTGCTGAGAAGCATACCCAGAACATGACGTTGCCACCACCATGCTTCATGGTGGAGATCGTGGGTTTATGGTGATTTGCAGTGTTTGGTGGTCGCCAAATATAGCGTCTAGTCTGATGGCCAAAAAGCTCAATTTTTGTCTCATCATACCAAAGAACCTTCTTCCAGTTGACCTTGGAGCCTCCCACATGCCTTTGGGCAAATTCCAGGCGAGATTTCATGGGAGCTTTTTTCAACAGTGGCTTTCTCTTTGCCACTCTCCTCTACAGCTTCGACTAGTGAAGAACCTGGGCAACGGTTGTTGCATGCACGGTCTCTCCCATGTGGGCCACTGAAGCTCTCAACTCCTTCAGAGTGGTTGTAGTTGTCTTGGTGGCCTCCCTCACCAGTCTTCCTCTTGCTCGATCACTCAGTTTGTGAGGACGGCCAGCTCTAGGCAGATCTAGGCAAGTGCCATTCTGCTTCCATTTCTTAATGATGGATTTAACTGAACTCCGTGGGATGCCCAGTGAGTTGGAAAATTTCTTGTAGCCATCTCCTGTCTTATACTTTTCAGTCATCTTTTCTCTGAATTGCTTGGAGTGGGGTTTTTTTGTCTTCAAGTTGCAATTGTAGCAGGAATACTGATGAACCAGGGACTGGACCTCCCAGACACGGGTGTTTTTATACTACGATCACTTGACATACTGTTAGAAAAATTCTGTAGATGACCTTCAGTCAAAAAACCAGGCAGGATCAAAAGTTTCAGTAAATTTAATCACTGGCCAGCGGAGAACAATACAGAGAATAGCCCCAGAGTCCATTCACTAATCATTCTGATTCTAACACACATTTTTCGGTCTTTTAAGGCTTCTGTTATCGAAGGGGAGCAAAAGGAAATGTCCTTGCCAATTGGCTCAGTACATCTGGTCAAAACATAGTGTATAGATTATCTCTTGTCCAGGAACTATGGCACCCACTCATCCTCACTCACACAGGAAACTTACAAGGTGAACCAAAACTGGTGATAACAGATACAGCTGCATCAGGATTTTCTAATCCAGTCACACAGACTCTGAGGCAGACCAAGGCCAATATGATTAAACATGAACAATGTATGAAATTCCACAAATATAGAGACAAATATGTAATTATTCTTTCACACACATTAACTGCACTCAGGTGATCTCAATTTCATGAATTGTAAGGCTGCAGGCATCGACTAGCTGGACCTCTGTTGAATTAGGTCAGCCACTTTAAAGGGGGGTGAATACTTATGCAATGATTTACCTTACCTTATATAATTTTAATTATACAACAGTTAGTTCCAATTGAATAATTTGATTGGACAATAGGGATTCCAGGAGTTCTATAATTCGCGATAATTCAATTTCATTGGATACAGTGGTGGGAAAAAGTGTTTGCCCCCTTCCTGATTTCTCATTTTTTTTGTATGTTTGTCACACTTAAATGTTTCAGATCATTAAACAAATTTAAATATTAGACAAAGATACCATAAGTAAACACAAAATGCAGTTTTTAAATGAAGATATTTATTATTAAGAGGAAAAAAAAATCCAAACCTACATGCCTCTGTGTGAAAAAGTGATTGCCCCTAAACCTAATAACTGGTTGGGCCACCCTTAGCCGCAACAACTGCAATCAGACATTTGTGATAACTGGCAATGAGTCTTTTACAGTGCTGTGGAGGAATTTTGGGCCACTCATCTTTGCAGAATTGTTGTAATTCAGCCACATTGGAGAGTTTTCAAGCATGAACTGCCTTTTTAAGGTCATGCCACAACATCTCAATGGGATTCAGGTCAGGACTTTGACTCGGCCACTCCAAAGTCTTCATTTTGTTTTTCTTAAGCCATTCAGAGGTGGACTTGCTGGTGTGTTTTGGATCATTGTCCTGCTGCAGAACCCAAGTGCACTTCAGCTCGAGGTCACGAACAGATGGCCAGACATTCTCCTTCAGGATTTTTTGGTAGACAGCAGAATTCATGGTTCCATTTACCACAGCAAGCCTTCCAGGTCCTGAAGCAGCAAAACAGCCCTAAACCGTCACACTACCACCACCATGTTTTACTGTTGGTATGATATTCCTTTTTTGAAATGCTGTGTAAGCCAGATGTAATGGGACACACACCTTCCAAAAGTTCAACTTTTGTCTTGTCAGTCCACACAGTATTTTCCCAAAAGTCTTGGGGATCGTCAAGGTCAAGTTTCATTCCTTCCCTTGTGCGCCACATAATGGCGCACGGGGAATAATGACAAAACATGTAGTATTATAGCTATAAAGTCTCCTAGGGGCCTAAAGACCAAGACCATGCCTGCCTATATTTGCCATAAAATGTAATTAAAATCACTTCCATATTGCTAGAGTCCAAAGCCTTCAGAGTTTTTGTTAAAAGGTTCTGTATTGTAGCCTTCTGACAACCATTTGCTTTGCAATTGACTTGACCTCCTACTATTATTGTAATGCTTAAAAGACAGCAGTCATGCACTTCTTATTCCATTTAGCCATATTTATTTTTGCAGAAATAAAATACAAAAAGTAAAAAATAGTCAATGTACATAATTAATTTATCAAAAAAGGTTTATTTATAATAAATATATAATTCATTACAAATATAATGTACCTTTCTATATGTTTAATGACTTTCTTCTGATGACAAAATAGAATAATTTAAGTATAGCCTATTTATAAACTGACTTTCCCTTAATTGAAATGCAACATCATTTGACAGGATTAATTTGCAGTTGCCAGAAATGGTTCCCACTGCTGTCTTCACAGTGGAAAGACTGAAATGCATGAAATTTGCTACAGTTAACAGTATTCTTGCCCTGACTCTCCTGCAAAAAATGTTTTATGTTTGGACCAGCAGAAGGTGACCTTTGGGATGGAGGCATTTTCCGGCAGGAGTAGTTGCCAGGAAATGCACAGAGTATGATTGAAGAAATTTACTAATTTATTTCCCTCATGGATCATCACCTTACCGTGGTGGGGGGGTTGCATGCCCTAGTGATCCCAGGAGCTATGTTGTCCGTGGCAATTTGCCTCTGGTAGGGTCACCCAAGACAAACTGGTCCTGGGTGAAGGGCCAGAGTAAGAACGATCCAACAGACTCTCATGATAAATATTAGAACAAGGATTCAGTGTACCCCGCCCAGTATGGGGTTACCGGGGCCCCACCCTGGAGCCAGGCCTGGGGGAGGGGCTCGATGGCTAGTGTCTGGTGGCCGGGTTTCCACCCATGGGACCCGGCCGGGCTCAGTCCGAAGGAGTTATATGGGTACGCCCTCCAGCAGGAGTAGTTGCCAGGAAATGCACAGAGTACGATTGAAGAAATTTACTACATTTAGGTTTTTTTTTCCTTGGCATGTTTGACTTTACTTCCTCTAAAAGTACATGTCTAAAAGTACTATACTGAATACTGGCTCAGATTTTTTTTTTAGCAGTGATCTGAAGGCTGACTTTTATTTTGTCAGATCACACTGTGGTTGAGCTATTGTAAGTTTTGATTATAATTCCAACCTTTTTACTTTATAGTGCTTATTAAATATCAGTTGTCTCATGTTTGTGTGTTAAGTCTTTATAGAAGTTCTCCTGTCTGTGTACAGCTGCACACAGTCTCTGTTCTGCTCCATCTGCAAAATGTCAAAAATGTCATCAGCTCAATTAATACATAAATAAATGCATGCATGCAGACTGGATCTTGTAGGTTCATGATTAAAAGTGAAGCTACTGGGCATCTTACATGAAAATTAAACTGACAGGTAATAATAATATGCCAGAATTTTTACAAACCTAAGTGGCTGATAATGAGAAAAATATGATAATAAATTTAAAGCCTCATCCAACACACACACACACACACACACACACACACACACACACACACACACACACACACATATCAAGACAAATCCCCCTTACAAAGAAGTTCATCTAGTTGAATAAATCCACACTCAGACACCAGCTGGAATTAACACATTTTATTGGAAAGCTGACTCCGCAATGAACAATACATGAAAAAACAATTTCCGTCATCATCAAAATTGTAACTAGAACATCATTACAACATTAACTGAAAATAAATTATCAAAAATAATATGTAAATTATGCTGAAAAACAAGTTTGCCCCAGCTTGACATATTCATAATAAACTGACCCTCAAACTTGAAACATGTGGATGTACTAAAGAATCCAAGAGTCTTAAAGAATCTGGAAAAAAAAATCACGATAGTCATTTTATTCTGTTATTATGTAGACTTGGATCACTGTGATTTCTAACCCCCTTTGAAACACGAAAATGTCTGGTGAATAAACATAATTTAAAGCCCATTTACAAGCCTGGCTGTCGGGTTCTATTTTAGAGTTGGTGGTATTACAGCGTCACTCCCTTACATGCGCGTTGTCGCACACGGTCGCGCATGTAAATGTTTTAAATGTTTGAACCCCCCCCCCCCCCACAGGTCCCAGAAACGGCCCTTGTTTGACTGGTTGATTAATATATACTAATAAATAAAGAAAAAATAACAAAGAAAAAATCCTCAGAGTGAGACCTCCCTCCTGCTATCTGTCTCAGGTGTGTAAACTGACCCACGTGGCCAGGTGAGGAATGACAGCGTCCCTGCTAGCTGAAATGTGACGGGTGTTCTCCATCCATTCAGCTGGGAGAAATCCGAAAACAGTCCAGAAAACAGATTTATTAGGGCCTGAGCCACTGACGTCAGTCGGCAAAAGCCCTATTGTAATTGCTCAGCTCGAAGAAATTCTTCCGCCTAAACAAATGAATTTTTCACCCTCTTAACGTTAACCAAAATGCAATTTTTTTTTTTTTTTGACAGACCCCTCAGACCCGGCGAAAAATTCGATAAACTGGAAAACATATGTTCCCCCCCACCCCTAATTTTTGTGGGTGGGGCCAAACGTACAAGGTCTATGGAGACTGGAGACCATAAACTTTGCCGTACAAACATAAAATTTGGGTGAGGTGTGTATCACCTCAAGACATGCAAAAAACATAATTGTGGCCCATACCCACCACCAACAGGAAGGCCACCACCTTGCCTCAAAGTCGCCTAAACCTCCAATTCAGAAAAAAGTCACACCTCGCATTTGAACAAACTATTCCTAGGGACCTGCTCCGATTGAGCTCATTTTTACATGGCGGCATCTATAGGCATTGGCCATTAAAAATTGTATAAATTAAGTCAAAATCTCAAAAGGTGTGGCCAGGGTGCCATGGCGAATTTTGACTCCTCCCCTTACAACTTCAAACAGCTGTCACTCGGGCAAAAATTGTCCGATGTCCCCCAAACTTTCCATGATGGAAAATAGTCCCACCCCAAACGCGTCAACATTAAAATACCTGATGACTTCCGATCTGGACGCCATGGTGATAGCAACTTAACGCTGAAGCTCCCAGAACCAATCCAAGGAAAACATCTTCAAAATCAGACTTAACAGATTTTTGGAAGAATAAAAATCAAAAGACAAAAACACCATGCCTAACCAAAAACAGAAGAAACTGACATTCCCCAGGTCAGGACGCGCAGCGGCCGCAGAATCTGAACCGGAGGACCTCCGTTCCGAAGACGAGGAGCTTGACCTAGCTAACAAAAAGGTTAGCTTGAAATCGCTATTTGATGAATTACGACAATTTCGGGCCGAATTTCATGAATTCAGAGAGGAACTAAAAAGGACGAACAGCAGAATGGACCAGGCCGAAAACCGAATCTTGGAAGCTGAAGAAAGAATAAAAGTGCTTGAAGATTCTATGCTGGATTTACACAAAAAACAGTCAAGGCTGGAGGCTAAGCTAACCGACCAAGAAGGAAGACAAAGACGGGACAACATCAGAATTCACGGTCTGAAAGAAGGAGCTGAAGATAGTTTCAACACAATGGCGGAATGCGTGGAATTCTTATTGAGAGAGAAGTTGGATATTCCACAAACCACCGATTTGAAGATAGAAAAGGCCCATCGTACATTAGCCGCAAAGCCAGCGGCAGAAGCGCCCCCACGTTTGGTGGTGGTAAGATTCTCCGATTTCAAAATAAAACAAGAGGTTGTAAGACGGGCTTGGCAGAAAAAAGGATTTATGCATCAAGAGAGAAAAGTCTTCGTGGAGCATGATTACGCCCCGGAGGTTCTTAAAAAGCGACGGGAATATAACGACGCTAAAAAGGTTCTACGGGAACAGAATCTACGCTTTCAGACGCCATTTTCTGCGAAGTTAAGGGTCTTTTACGGTGAAGAGTCATGTCTCTATAATTCAGCGGAAGAAGCAACAATTGACATGGCAAGAAGAGGGCTCCCGGTATCGGTGTTTAAACCCGCAGCGGATCTGAGCAAGAGGATCAGACCTCAAACATGGTCCACTCAGAGACCTTCAAAATCCACGGGCCAGCAGCGGGAAACCCAGCCCCAGAGCTACAAAGATAAGCTTTCCAGTTCCAGGAAGGAATAGCGACCTTTTTGTTTTTTTTTCTTTTCAGTCATTCTGCACTTCCATCCCCCCTCCTACAAGGTAACAAACATTAAAGGAGATGCAGAATCAGCATGTGGTAAAACCTTTCATGGAGCAGTTATAGCAATAGAAACAAATGTCTTCTTAATTTAAAGGAAAAAAAAAATCTTGTTAAAATAGAAATGTAACAATAACCCACATGTTCTCCCTACACTAACAAATACTGTATTAGAGTGAATGTTTGCTGTGATGGGGGTGGGAGGGTGCACACAATCTCATAGGGTATAGGCATAAAAAAAAAAAAAAAAAAAAAATCATTACAAATTCAGATTGGGATCTGAAATTCACGTTAAAAACATGGGACAACTTACAGGGGTAAGAGAGGGCCCTCAACACGTAACAGAATTTGAGGAATTTCCCTCAGAGCCTACACTCCATCAGGGCTCTTACAGGGTCTTTAAAGAGACCCCAGCTCAGGAAGTTTTTTTTGACAGTTTTTTGTTTTAAAGTTTTGTACACTATGTTCTTAATGTTTTTTATGTTCTTAATGTTCTTCCAGTTTCTGAGTAGCAAAAAAGAGGGCCACCACACTGTTATACTAAATAAGAAAATACAATGGAGAAACAGGGTGTAACCAAAATAGCCTCATATAATGTAAAAGGGATCCTGAATCCAGTTAAAAGATCCAAGATTCTACGCAAAATGAAAAAAGACAAAGCAGAAATAATATTTTTACAAGAAACCCACCTAACAGACGTGGAACACACTAAACTCAATAGACAAGGGTTTAAAATGATCTCTTCATCTTCATATAAGTCAGGGAGGAGGAGGGGAGTAGTGACATTGATATCAACCAAAATTACATTTGAAAAAAAATCAGAACACAAAGATAAAGAAGGGAGGTACAGTTTGGTAATTGGGCGGCTAGAGGGAGAAGATATCACCCTGCTGAATGTATATGCACCACCAGGGGCTAAATGGAAATTTTATAAAAATGTATTCGACCTAATGATAACTAAAGCCCAAGGTTTAGTGATATGTGGTGGAGACTTCATTCTAAGACTGAATCCATACTGGGATGCAACAGGTAATTCTTCACATCAAAATAACACTCAAAATAGGAAAACTCGGATGCTATTAAAAGAAATGAGAATCTGTGACGTATGGAGGGAATTCAACCCCAATGTAAAAGATTATACTTTTTATTCAACGCCACATTCATCTTACTCAAGAATTGATTACTTTTTTATGTTTAATAGAGACATTGGAAGAGTAAAAACATGTAAAATAGGACTGATGGATCTCTCTGACCACAGTCCGATCTATATGGACTTAAACATCCAAAAATACACAAATAATACATTTTCCTGGAGGTTGAATTCAAATGTCCTGAAAGGACCACTGAAAGATGAATTGGAATCAGATATTCTCAGATATTTGGAAGAAAACGATAATGGAGAAGTATCCCCTTTAATACTGTGGGATGCGTGCAAAGCTGTAATAAGGGGAAAAATTATCGCAAAACTGGCAACCCAAAAGAAACTGAGACAAGAAAAACTAATCACACTAGAGTCGGAACTCAAGAACCTAGAAAAAGAGCACAAAGACAACACTCATTCTAATGGCTCGCTCAAGATTAAAGAAATTAAAAATCAAATAAATGAGATCTACACAATAGAAATCCAGAAGAAACTTACATTTCTGAAACAAAAACACTATGAAGCAGGCAGTAAATCGGCAAAATTACTAGCCTATAAATTGAGGAACAACAAACAGAAAGAGCAATCTACAAAATCAGAGACCCAGTATCAAAGGAAATAAAATTCAGAATTCAGGATATTCTTAAAAGCTTCGAGAATTACTATAAGAACTTATACTCCCACAAAAAAACATAAAAACGCATCCGAGACACTCCTAAACACATTAAACCTTCCCCAACTTACGGAATCACAAAATAAAACACTACTGTCAGAAATACAACCTAAAGAATTGGAAAAAGCAATTATGAAATTTAAAGCTAACAAATCCCCAGAAGCAGATGGCTATACAGCAGAATGGTACAAAACCTTTAAACAGCAACTATCTCCTCTCCTCCTGAAAACATTTAACTATGTCCTCCACACAGGGGAAATCCCCCCCTCCTGGAGAGAAGGGGTCATTGCAGTTATACCTAAACCTGAAAAGGATAAACTAGAATGCTCCAACTACAGACCAATCAGTGTATTAAATCAGGACTATAAGCTTTTTACCATTATCCTTGCCAAAAGGTTAGAAAACATACTGACAGACTTAATTCACTTAGACCAAACAGGTTTTATAAGACAAAGACAGACACAAGACAACATTCGACGCACTTTACACATAATTCATCATATAAAAAAATATAACTTAAATGCAGTCATATTGGGATTAGATGCTGAAAAAGCATTCGATTCGGTTGACTGGTCTTTCCTATATAGAATCTTATCCAGTTTCAATTTTCATAACAACTTCATTAGAACTATACAGGCATTATATAAAAAACCAACAGCTAAAATAAGGATTAACGGTAATTTATCATCATCTTTTGAGCTGGAAAGAGGATGTCGTCAGGGCTGCCCCCTGTCTCCACTGCTCTTTGCAATCTTCATAGAACCTCTGAGCCAATGGATAAGACAAAATCAAGAAATTCAAGGTATTACACTTGGTCAGAAGGAACATAAAATAGCACTCTTTGCTGATGACATTTTAATATACCTAGGGCAGCCAGACACTTCTTTACCAGAACTAATCTCAGTTTTTTCAGACTATGGAGATTTATCGGGGTACAAATTAAACATGCATAAAACCCAAGTTTTAACATTCAACTATGACCCAAATCATTTTTCACTAAGTGAACTCAAAACTAACTGGGAGTTGGAATCTATGAAATATCTGGGGGTCAATATCCCGAAACAACTCGACAAAATTATAACACTAAACTATGATCCACTGGTGACAAAAATAAAATCTGACCTAGCAAGATGGAATATGATACCATTCTTAGGTACTGCACAAAGAATTGAAGCAGTCAAAATGAATATACTTCCACGTCTTCTATACCTTTTCCAAACAATACCGGTAGAACCTCCCAAAAAAACATGGCAGGAGCTGGACAGAAGGATCTCAAGATTCATATGGCAGGGCAAGAGACCTAGAATCAAATATAGAACCTTACAGCTAAACAAAGACAAAGGTGGGCTCACGCTGCCAAATATCAGGGACTATTTTAAAGCCGCACAAATTAAAACTTTAATAGAGATATGTAACCCAGTCTACACTGCACAATGGAAGGAGATCGAATGCCAAATAACAAGTGACATCCCCCTACAGGCGATAATAGGGAACAATGCCTTACCTAAACTCTTGAATAACACTAACCCGTGGATAGAGACCCCGCTAAAAATTTGGTTTAAGATAGTCAGAGAGAATCAAACTAAAGAGCCCTATTGACTTCTGCAATGGATTGCCTATGATCAAGACTTTACCCCCAATAAAACAGACACTAGATTTAAAGAGTGGAAAGAGAAAGGGCTGATAAAATATTACGATTTCTTTAAGGGGCAAACTTTAAGAAGTTTTGAAGATTTGAAAAAACAAGGTCTAATAAATCAAGATCTTTACAGGTTCTTTCAGCTTAGACACCACATAAACAATATACTTAAAAAGGAGGATTTGGAAAGGGCCCAGTCAGGTGTTCTGAAGGTCTTCTTAATGGCATATAAAGGGATCCCAGGGATCAGATACATTTCTAAAATATACCAAGGTCTTCAAGACTTAAAAGGAGACAACACATCATATATAAAAGAGAGATGGGAAAAAGAGGGGAATTTCACTTTACAATTGGAAATATGGGAAAAGCTAAATAAACAGCAATGGAAAAGTACCTCATCCCTGCAGTGGAGGGAATTTGGATGGAAACAAATTTACCCATAAGGGGTTGAACTGTTGGCGCTTATGTGGTGAAAAGACTGCAAATCATTTTCATGTGTTTTGGTCATGCCCAGTTATCCACCAATATTGGACCAATGTACAGACAATATTGGGGAAAATATTCAAAATAACAGTTCCCTTTTCGTTTGTAACTTTGTATTTGGGTTTACTACCGGACTCACTGGAAAGACGAGGAGATAAATACTTATTCAATGTTTTAATATTGGCAAGTAAAAAAGCCCTAACTAAAAAATGGATGCTGAAGGACTGTCCTACACCTGAAGATTGGATTAACGTGATTCAAGACATTTACTCGATGGAAAAGTTGACATTCGCACTGAGACAGGACATGGATGGGTTCATGAACTTTTGGCAACCCTGGATCGCATATGTGTCTTCCATTAGATCTAATCTTTGACAAATACCATTTCAATAATGGTCCCGCTCTTTGTTCCAATGCTACTCAGATGCTCTTTTACTTTTAATTACTTAATTTTCTGTTTGTTTGTTTTTTGCTGTTCTGTTTGTTTGTTTGTTTGTTTTTTAATTTAATTCTCTTTAATTTCACTTTTTCTTTCACTTAAAAAAAAAGGGGGGGGGGTTGTAATAATTATCCTACCAATGTTGTCAAATAGTAAAAAATAAGGGAACATGTGATGAAAATGTAAACAATGCAATGCTGTAATGACCTGTATACCCTTTACAAAAACTTAAATACAAAAAAAAAAAAAAAAAAAGAGGTATAAGCACCATTTGCTGAAAGGATATATGTTAGAAGGGTAGTATTTATATGTACGATTCATTATGTTCACTCTGGGACATTATGGGACACTATGGAATGGTGGGTGGGACAGGACTGTGTATATCTGTGTTGTTTGAGGCTGGTTTTGATGTATGGACATCAATGTATGTTAGGATGGATGGGTGTTAATGTTGATTTGTAAAAAATACAGTAAATTGTTTACTTGGGGTCTTAAAGGTGGTAATTTGTATAAAATTCACATGGGTGTATTTATGGAAAAGAGGAGATGGAATTAATAAGTGTTCCACCCATCCATCCTAACATACATTGATGTCCATACATCAAAACCAGCCTCAAACAACACAGATATACACAGTCCTGTCCCACCCACCATTCCATAGTGTCCCATAATGTCCCAGAGTGAACATAATGAATCGTACATATAAATACTACCCTTCTAACATATATCCTTTCAGCAAATGGTGCTTATACCTCTTTTTTTTTTTTATTTAAGTTTTTGTAAAGGGTATACAGGTCATTACAGCATTGCATTGTTTACATTTTCATCACATGTTCCCTTATTTTTTACTATTTGACAACATTGGTCTTTTTTTTTTTTTTTTTTTTTTTTTTTTCTCTCGGCGCCACACGAGTCGGCTGCCTTTTGCAACAGCGGCTCGATTCCGAGTCTTTTTCCCTTCCTCTCTCTTTTGATCCGTCTTTTTTTTTCACCCCACTTATATCACGGACACACAGATCGTCCTAAATGTCTCCTGAGCCGGTGGACGGAGCCACTGTCTATAGCAGGATACGATACAGCAGAGAACAGCTGCTAGCATTCAACCGCCACCCGGTCCCATTGGAAAAACTCGACATACCGAGAGAACTGAGGCGAAAACGCCGCGGCTGCCGGGCTGGAGTAAGGCGGAGGACAAAAAATATAAGGTACAGACCCTCCCTTCCATCTGTTGTCATGGGAAATGTACGGTCGATACTGGGAAAGTTAGATGAGCTAGCGGCTATCTCCCGTTATGATAGCACATACCGGGAGTGCTCTCTCCTTTTGTTTACTGAGACGTGGCTAACTGAACTAGCAGCAGATGCTAACATTGAGCTGGAGGGTTTTCACATGATACGAGCTGACCGAACACCAGACAGTGGCAAGGCTAGGGGCGGTGGAGTGATAATGTATGTTAACAACAACTGGTGCAGACCGGGACATATCACTGTTAAACAACGACACTGCAGCAAAGACATTGAGTTGCTAGCTGTTAGCATGAGGCCTACATATCTCCCGAGAGAACACTCACACGTGATCTGCATTGTTGTTTATGCAAATCCGACGGCGAACGCTGGGACAGCACGTGACGTCATCCATTCAGTAACCAGCAGGCTGCAGACAGAACACCCAGATGCTCTTCTCCTCATCTCAGGCGATTTCAACCATGTTTCACTGTCTCCCATTCTACCCACGTTCACCCAGTATGTCACATGCCACACTAGAGACAATAAAACACTGGATTTATTCTACGCAAACACTAAGGAGGCGTACACCTCATCACAACTCCCCCCACTCGGGAGATCGGATCACAACTTGGTTCATCTCCGGCCGGTGTACAAACCCCTAGTGCACAGACAACCTCCGGCCATGCACACTGTGGAGTTATGGTCTGAGGAGACAATGGACACCCTAAAGGGCTGTTTTGAAGCCACCGCCTGGAAGCAGCTCTGCGATCCACATGGTGAGGACATCGATGGCCTCATTCACACCTTCACGGGCTACCTCAGCTTCTGTGTGGACAAATCCGTTCCCACCAAGACCATACGGCGTCACTCAAACAACAAACCCTGGATCAACCCTGAGATAAAAACACTTCTGAGAGAGAAGAAGAGGATCTTCAGGTCAGGGAACAGGGAGATGCTGAAGTCCGTACAGAGGGAGCTGAGGAGAAAGATCAGAGAAGGCAAGGACAGCTTCAGGAAGAAGATGGAGGACAAGCTGCAACAGAGCGACATCAGCGGGGTCTGGAGAAACCTCAAAACCATCTCGGGGCTCCAGAATACCTCCCCCCAGGCCACAGGGGGCAGGGAGTGGGCGAACAACCTGAATCTGTTTTTCAATAGATTTGACCAACCGCCCTCCCCCCTGACTGCACAACAACCACTGCTGCCTCTAAAGAAATCAAGTCCTGCTGCCCACTCCCCACTCCACCAACACCCCCCCACTCCCAACACACAGCCCCCCATCCTGACCCTGACCAGGACCCAGGTGAGGACGGAGCTGAGGAAGATCAAGGCGAGGAAGGCGCCGGGACCGGACGGCATCAGCGCAAAGCTCCTCAAGTCCTGTGCAGACCAGCTGTGTGGGATTGTGACGTATATCTTCAACATGAGCCTGAAACTGGGGAGGGTACCACAGCTGTGGAAAACATCTTGTGTGGTACCTGTACCAAAAACTTCCCACCCCAAAGACCTGAACAGCTACAGACCGGTGGCCTTGACGTCCCACTTGATGAACACCCTGGAGAGACTGCTCCTTGCTCACCTCCGCCCCCTGGTGGAACCAGCGATGGATCCACTCCAGTTCGCCTACCAGCATGGCATTGGGGTGGAGGATGCGGTGATCTTCCTCCTTCACCGTTCTCTGTCCCACCTGGAGAAGCCCGGGAATATGGTGAGGATCATGTTCTTTGACTTCTCCAGTGCTTTCAACACCATCCAACCGATGATCCTGAAGGACAAGCTGCTGCGCGCAGGGGTGGACCAGCACCTGTCATCATGGATCCTGGACTACCTCACGAACCGGCCTCAGTTTGTGAGAACCCGGGACTGTGTGTCCGACACGATCATCAGTAGCACGGGGGCCCCCCAGGGAACGGTGCTGGCTCCCTTCCTGTTCACTCTTTATACTGCGGACTTCTCACACAACACAACACACTGCCATCTACAGAAGTTCTCTGATGACTCTGCGATCGTTGGCCTCATCTCCAATGGAGATGAAGCTGAGTACAGAGGGCTTATCCAGGACTTCGTGGACTGGTGCCATCGGAACTGCCTCCAGATCAACGCGAGGAAAACTAAGGAGCTGGTGGTGGACTGCCGCAGGCATGGGCAGCCCCTCACAGTACCAGTAAATATACAGGGAACAGACATCGAGATGGTGACATCCTATAAGTACCTGGGTATTCATCTGAACAATAAACTAGACTGGTCACACAATACTGATGCACTCTACAAGAAGGGACAGCGCAGGCTGTTCCTGCTGAGGAGACTCAGGTCTTTTGGTGTACAAGGGGCGCTGCTGAAGTCATTCTATGACACGGTGGTGGCATCAGCCATCACTTTTGGAGTGGTCTGCTGGGGCAGTGGCATTACTGCAGCCGATAGGAAGAGACTGAACAAACTGATTAAGAAAGCTAGCTCTGTCCTGGGGCAGCGCCTTGATCCGATGGAGGAGATAGGAGAGAGAAGGACGGTGGCTAAACTGTCATCTCTGCTGGAGTCCGAGTTCCACCCTATGCAGGACATACTGAATGCACTGAGGAGCTCATTTAGCAGCAGACTACATCATCCCAGGTGCACAACCGAGAGGTTTCGTAGGTCCTTCCTACCAACGGCTGTCAGACTGTACAACTTAAGCAGGGCTGCTCGCAGAGATAGCAAAAAGACGTAACAAACTAATAGTTTTTTGAATGCAAAAGATGCAATAGACTTACACAATGGTCCCCTCCGGCATACAACTAGGAACATACCGGTCGCTATGGAGGGTGAGAATATGTATGGGCACATAATCATACCATGTAGGATAACTAAGTAGACGGTTATGCTGTTTCATTCCATCTAGCAACAATGCTCTGCACTGTGTGTGTTTATATATTTGCATATTTATTCCATCTAGCTACAATGCTCAGCACTGGGTGTGTTTATATATTTATATATCTACATATTATTCCATCTAGCTACATTGCTCCGCACTGTGTGTGTTTATATACTTGCATATTTATTCCACCTAGCTGCAATGCTCCGTACTGTGGGTGTTTATATATTTACATATTTATTCCATCTAGCTACAATGCTCTGCACTGTGTGTTCATATATTCATATATTTATTCCATCCAGCTACAATGCTCTGCACTGTGTGTCTGTGTGTGTGTGTATATATATATATTTATAGTAATACGTACATATGTTTATTAGCTGCTCTTGCTTGCTTGTTTTTTTTCTTGCCTTCTGATTGTTGCTCTGAGTGTTGCTATCCCTGTGCTGTTGCAATCCTGGAATTTCCCCGTTGTGGGACTAATAAAGGCTTATCTTATCTTATCTTATCTTATCTTATCTTCAGGTCTTCCTTCTCCCTTTCGAACAGTGTATACTGTTACTTTATTGCATTTGTCATTTGTTTGTTTTTGTTATATTTTTTTGTTCGAAATAAACTATCTATCAAATAAAAAAAAATACCTGACAAAAGAATTAGCGCCACATAGTGGTTAACAAAAGAATTGCTGAAAACTTGTATTTATTACTCACGCGTCCCTTGCCAGACTGACGTGAAATTTTCTGAGATTAATCACACCACAGCGATGATCATAACTGCACATCAACTTCTGTATGACATCACATCTGTTACCATGGACACGCCCTCCTCGCCATTGAATCCTTGATCTTTTTTGAAGGATTAGGAATGACCTGGAGTCATGAAATCTTGAACATAGGATGAAGTAACTGTAATATATAGTCCTATATGGGTGGACAACACATAACTGATAGGTAAGTGTTGCCATGGTGACATGGCGTACGCTGACTCTTCACCATAGAATATCAAAAACTTGCAAATTGGACAAACTTCATCTGATTTCCACCAAATTTTCGACAATGGATATGACTCCCACCCCGAATGCGTCTATGTAAAAATAATAAAAGTTATAGCGCCACCTTGTGGTTAAAGCAACAGACACTTGTAAATTGGACAAACTTAGTACAGTTTTCACATAATTTTGCACATTTGATATTCGTCCCACTGCAAACACATGTATATAAAAATAATAAACACAAGTTATAGAGCCCCCGGATGGTTAAAGGAAGAATTGCTGAAAACTCTTACTTATTACTCACGCGCTGCTAGCCAGAATGATGTCAAATTTTCTGAGATAACTGCACATCAACTTTAGCATGACATCACACGTGTTACCATGGACACGCCCTCCACACCATTTAATCCGTGAGTTTATGGGGAGGGGTGGGAAGGTCCCAGAGTCATGAAATTTGGAACGTATGTTGACATGACTGTCATATACATATAGTCCTATGTGGGTGGACCACACATAACTGAAAGGGAAGTGTTGCCATGGCGCCATGGCAAACTTTGACTCCTCTCCTTACAAAATCAAGCAGCTGTAACTCGGGCAAAACTTGTCCGATGTGCACTAAAGTTTCTATGATGGAAAATATTCCCGCCCCGGAATGCGTCTACATCAAAATACCTCACAAAAGATACCACCTACTGGTTAATGAAAGAATTGCTGAAAACTGTTTTATTTATTACTCACGTGCCACTGGCCAGAATGACGTGAAATTTTCTGAGATTCATCAGACCAAAGCGATGATCATAATTGCGCATCAACTTTAGCATGACATCACACATGCTACCATGGACACGCCCTCCTTGCCATTCAATCCTTGAACTTGGTTGCAGGATTGGGAACGACCTGGAGTCATGAAATCTTGAACAATGGGTGAGGTGACTGTCATATATAGTCCTATATGGGTGGACAACACATAACTGACAGGGAAGTGTTGCCATGGCGACATGGCGAAGGTTGACTCCTCACCATGAAACATCGGAAAGTTGTATCTTGGACAAACTTTATCTGATTTATCACCAAATTTTCAATAATGGATAATAGTCCCACCCTGAACACTCCTATATAAAATAGCAAAAGTGAGAGTGCCGCCTAGCGGTTACAACATCGGACCCTTGTAAATTGGACAAACTTTGGACAATTTGCACCAAATTTCCTATGATCAATATTCGTCCTGCCCCGAATGTGTCTATATAAAAATAATTAACCAAAGTTTTAGCACCCCTATTGATTAAAGGAAGAATTGCTGAAAACTTTTTTCTTTCTTTTTCTCTGACCAGCAGAAAAAAATGGCATGAAGGAATGACTAGGGCTCATTGACAGTACATGTACATAGTACAGAACTGTTTCCATGGCAACCAGCATGCTTCAATTCCTTCCTCGCAATGCAAAACATGACAGTTACAGCTCAGACAATCCTCGTCTGATTTGGACCAAACTTTGCACAAATCATACTGATCTCATTCTGAACATGTCTGTATATCAATATTCACAAAACTGTCACACCAGCACTTACTGCTGACATGAGGTACTGCACAAAATTGTTTCAAATTTTGTGCAAAGACCAGTAGTCACAATGACATGACATTTTCGGTGGTTTCTCAGAGTGCATTGGACTACCCTCAGTGGAAGTCACTTTGGTCCTGCGATAAGCACAGTTTCCATGGAAACCCACTCCTTGCCTTTTGACAATGGACATTTGTAAATTGGACAAACTTTGTACGAATTCCACCAAATTTTCTATGATTGATATTAGTCCCGCACGGAATGTGTCGATATAAAAATAATAAACAAATGTTTTAGTACCCCACTGATTAAAGGAAGAATTTCTGAAAACTGTTTTCTTTCTTTTTCTCTCACCAGCAGAAAAAATGGCATGAAGGAATGACTAGGGCTCACTTACAGTACATGTACATAGTACAGAACTGTTTCTATAACGACCAGCATGCTTCAATGGCTTTCTCGCCATGCAAAACATGACAGTTACAGCTCAGGCAATCCTCGTCTGATTTGGACCAAACTTTGCACAAATTCAATTCAATTCAATTCAATTCAACTTTATTTATATAGCGCCATTTCACAACAACAGTCATCTCATAGCACTATCAACTGTAGGGAGGACCCCCACAGTTGCAGAAAGACCCCAGCAATCAGGCGATCCCCTGTGAGCAAGCACTTGGCGACGGTGGAGAGGAAAAACTCCCTTTTAACAGGAAGAAACCTCCAGCAGAACCAGGCTCAGGGAGGGGCAGTCATCTGCTGCGACTGGCTGGGGGGTGAGGGGACAGAGAAGAAGAAAAGAACAGACGTGTAGAGAGCAAACAGCACGATGGGGACTCAATCTATGGGAGAGAACAAACAAATGTTAATGACCAGCAAAAAAAAAATATTTCATAGAGAGTGAGGAAAGGAGTGAGGCCCAGTGCATTACTGGAGGTCCCCCGGCTGACTAAACCTATTAGCAGCATAACTAAGGGAGGGTTCAGAAACACATGATCCCTCCCTAATTGTAGGCTATATCAAAAAGGTAGGTTTTAGCCCTATTCTTAAAAACAGAGATCGAGTCTGACTCCCGAATCCAGATTGGCAGCTGATTCCACAGGAGAGGAGCTTGATAACTGAAGGCTCTGCCTCCCATTGTACTTTTGGAGATTCTAGGTATTACAAGTAAACCTGCATTTTGGGAGCGTAGTGCTCTGTTAGGATGATACAGTAGTATCAGATCTTTTAAATAAAAAGGAGCCTGATTGTTTAGAGCTTTGTAAGTAAGAAGAAGGATTTTAAACTTAATTCTAAACTCTATGGGAAGCCAATGAAGGGAGGCCAGAACCGGAGAGATATGATCTCTCTTTCTAGTACCTGTTAAAACTCTTGCTGCAGCATTTTGGATCAGCTGAAGACTTTTTAAAGATGTTTTAGGACAGCCTGATAATAAAGAATTACAATAATCTAATCTCGAGCTAACAAAAGCGTGGATCAGCTTCTCAGCATCACTCTGAGACAAGATGCTCCTAATCTTGGCAATATTACGCAAATGATAGAAGGCAGTCTTAGAAACAAATTTAATATGTGAATTGAAGGACAAATCCTGATCAAAAATAACTCCAAGGTTCCTCACAGAGCTATTAAGAGAAAGAGTAACTGCATCCAAACTGAAAGTTTGATTTGGAAAGGAATTTCTAAGGTTTTTTGGACCAACAAGAATGACTTCAGTCTTATCTGAATTTAATAGCAGGAAATTACAAGTCATCCAAACTTTGATTTCCTTAAGACAGGCTTCTAACTTGGCTAATTGATTAGTATCATCTGGCTTCATTGACAGGTATAATTGTGTGTCATCTGCATAACAGTGAAAATGTATACAGTGCTTTCTAATAATGTTGCCTAACGGAAGCATATATAAACTAAAAAGAGTAGGGCCAAGCACAGATCCCTGTGGAACTCCATGACTAAGCTTTGAGCTGAGAGAAAACTCATCATTTACATGAACAAACTGGAACCTATCAGATAAATAAGATCTAAACCACTGCAACGAAGTTCCATTAAGTCCAACATAGTGTTCTAATCTATCAAGTAGAATATTATGATCAATAGTATCAAAAGCTGAACTAAGATCTAAAAAAACAAGTACAGAAACTAGTCCATTATCAGATGCAATGAGGAGGTCGTTAGTGACCTTCGCTAAGGCTGTTTCAGTGCTATGATGGATTCTAAACCCAGATTGAAACTCCTCAAATAAACCATTTCCCTGCAGGTGGTCAAATAATTGTGTAGCAACAACTCTTTCTAAGATTTTTGAAATGAAAGGGAGATTAGAGATTGGTCTATAGTTAGCTAAAGCTCCTGGATCTAGCGTTGGCTTTTTGAGTAAGGGTTTAATTACAGCCGTTTTAAAAGCCTGCGGTACATGGCCTAAAGTTAATGAAGAATTGATTATATGAAGAATAAAGCTACCAATAAGTGGGAAGACTTCTTTAAATAACCTGGTAGGAATAGGGTCTAAAAGACAAGTTGAAGGTTTGGATGAGGAAACTATTTTGTCTAACTCACAAAGGTCGATTGGAGTAAACTCATCAAGACAGACATCAATAGAAGGAGTTGTAGTAGTTACAGTATTTAAGTTAACTGTGGGAAGAATCTGATTGATTTTATCTCTGATGGATGAAATTTTATTATTGAAAAAGTTCATAAAGTCCTGACTAGTAAGCTCTAAGGGGATGCTAGGATTGACAGAGTCCTGACTCTTTGTCAACCTGGCTACAGTACTGAAAAGAAACCTGGGATTATTCTTGTTCTCTTCTATTAATGCAGAGTAATAACTCGTTCTAGCTTTTCTAAGAGATTTTTTATAAATTAAAAGATGATTTCTCCAAGCTAAATAGATTTCATCTAAATTAGTAGAGCGCCATTTTCTTTCTAATTGACGAGTCTTCTGTTTTAAGCTACGAGTTTCTGTGTTGAACCAAGGAGTTAAAACTCTCTGATTAGACTTTTTCTTTTTTAAGGGGGCCACCAAGTCTAGAGCCTGATGCAGAGAAGCTGAAACACTATCCACCATGTTATCAATTACAGAAGGAGCAAGCTGTCTATAGCTTATTTCCGTTGTGTTGACACATGGCATAGAGGAAACAATCTGCATAAATTTGGAAACAGCATCATCTGAGAGGCATCTACTGTGATAATATTTTTCTTTAGGAGCCAAATAGTCAGAAATAGTAAAATCAAAGGTTAACAGACAATGGTCTGACAGTACAGGGTTATGAGGAGACACTACAAGATTTTCTATTTCTATGCCATATGTCAGAACAAGGTCCAATGTATGGTGGAGGTAATGAGTAGAATTTCCTACTTTCTGAGAAAACCCAATCGAGTCTAATATTGAATTAAAAGCCACATTAAGGCAGTCACTATCTACATCCACATGTATATTAAAGTCCCCTACTATAATTATTCTATCAGATTTCAGCACTAAATCAGCTAAGAAATCAGGAAATTCGGATAAAAATTCTGAATAGGTTGATGGGGGACGATAAACTATGGCAAATAAAATTGGGTTTAACCTGGAATTGCTAAAGTGCCCAACACTGAGGACCAGGCCCTCAAAGGAATTATAACATGTTTTTTGCTTTACATTAACTAGTAATTTGGAATGGTAAATTGTTGCTACTCCTCCTCCACGACCAGAACTTCTGGGATTTTGACAGTTTAAATAACCAGAGGGAGTTGATTCATTTAAACCAACATAATCCTCTTGCCCTAACCAAGTCTCTGTAAGGGAAATTAAATCAATCTGATGATCAATTAACAGATCATGGACTAACAGAGACTTGGGAGTTAGAGACCTAATATTTAATAAACCACATTTAATTTTTAAATTATGAGGAGGAACAGAGGCCAAATCATTCAATTTAGAGGCTTTATGTTTAATTTGAGTTTTACCAATATTTTTGCTTTATCACTTTGGGATGCTTATACATTATATTTTTATTTACTTTGGAGGGAGCAGACAACGATTCTCTGATGGGGAAGACAGGGGCTAAGCTGAGGGGTGGCGGATGAAGAGGAGCTGCAGAGAGGCGTGTAAGACTGCGACTCTGCTTCCTGGTCCCAACTCTGAGTAGTCATGGTTTTGGAAATTTGGATAAAAAAGATGCCAGATTGTTAGATAAATGAGAAGCACCATCCAAAGTGGGATGAATGCTGTCTCGTCTCATAAGACCAGGTTTTCCCCAAAAAGAGCTCCAATTGTCAATGTAGCCCACGTCATTTTTAGGACACCACACAGACAGCCAGCGGTTCAAGGATGACGAGCGACTAAACATGTCATCACTGGTCAGATTGGGGAGGGGCCCAGAGAATACTACAGTGGCAGACATCGTTTTGGCAAAGTCACACACCGATTCTATATTAAGATAAGATAAGATAAGATAAGCCTTTATTAGTCCCACAACGGGGAAATTCCAGGATTGCAACAGCACAGGGATAGCAACACTCAGAGCAACAATCAGAAGGCAAGAAAAAAAAAAAAAAAAAAAACCACAAGCAAGCAAGAGCAGCTAATATACTGTACATATGTACATATTACTTATTATTATTATTAAGTTATTATTAAGTTTCGTGACTTCCGACTGCCGGAGACGGATGTCATTAATGCCGGCGTGAATAACAATTGTGGAATATTTACAGTTACTTTTAGCCAGCATTTTCAAATTTGACTCGATGTCGCCTGCTCTGGCCCCAGGAATGCATGTGACTATGGCCGATGGAGTCTCTAGGTTCACGTTTCTGACTACAGAGTCGCCAATGATCAGAGTTTTTTCCTCAGCGGGTGTGTCGCTGAGCGGGGAAAAACGATTACAAACGTGAACAGGTTGGTGGTGAACCGGGGCTTTGCGACTAGGCTTCCTTCTCACCGTCACCCACCCAGTCTCCTCGCTGCAGAGGAGAGCCGGGGAACCGGTGACAGGGGGACCTAAGCTAGCTAGCTCCGCTGCAGCTAATGGGCGTCCGTCGAGATTAACTGGCGCAGACGGTGTTTCAATGCAGCGGAGCCGGGATTCCAAATCAGACAACCTCGCCTCGAGCGCCTCAAAAAGACAACATTTATTACATTTACCGTTATCACTAAAAGAGGCAGAGGTGTAGCTAAACATCTGACAGAGAGAGCACACCAGAGGAGGAGAGGAAAGAGAGCTAGTAGCCATAGCTAGTGGCTCGAGAGCTGGAGAGCAAACCACACAGGCAGACAGCAAAACAGGAAGTGACGATCAACCTGTGATCAGTATAAATCATACTGATCCCACTCTGAACACGTCTGTATACCAGTATTCACAAAACTGTCACACCACCACCTACTGCTGATATGAGGTACTGCACAAAATTGTATCAAATTTTGCGCAAAGACAAGTAGTCATAATTACATGACATTTTCAGTGGTTTCTCAGAGTGCATTGGACTACCCTCAGTGGAAGTCACTTTTGTCCTGTGATAAGCACCGTTTCCATGGAATCCCATTCCTTTCCATTCAAGACATTTTATTCATGGTTTACATTATTATTCCCGCAGCCCTTGCAGCGACAACGGGAAATTTTCCAAGACAGCAAGGTACGACGGGCACTGAGTTGCGCGGGTGCGTGGGGGCGAAAGCCCACTTACACCTGCTTGCAGGTTTAATTTTTAATTATTTTCACCAAATAAACCCGACTTTAGAGGATCTTCGGCCATGGATAAATTAAAGTCGGTGTTGAGCGGTGAAGAGGCGTGCAGAGAAGATCGAACCATTTTACAGGCAAAAAAACCCCAAAACAAAACAAACAGCTTTAACCTCAGTTTCTTTATCTCTAATCACATCTGAGAGTCTGTAATTGACTATCTTAAACTTCATTAACAGACAGTGAATGGGGCCTCCTCTCTAGGATGGGGGACCCGTCTGAAGGGCTTCGTGGCCTGTTTCGTGGTGGGAGCAGCCTGCACGGTGTTGGTAAAGATTTAATTGTGAACAACAGCAGCCTTTCCTAAAAATAATGGAGGAAGAGTTCAGATGGGAGCTGCTGTGGTCTTACTGGTTCTACTGGCTCAGAGGAATGTGAAGATGTGAAGCTCCATTCATTTGGCTCAAAGTTCTGCCTTATGTGTCACTGCTACTGCTGCAGAAATCTGCCAGGGCCAGGGACGGTCAAGCTTTTGGGGAGGGGGGCTCTGTGCAAGATTGTCTGGGGGGGCTGTTTTTGTAATAAGTGTTCAAAACCTTTAATATTGGGGAAAAACTTGTTTCCTGACAGAAACATTAGAAAAATAAGCTTGGGTCTGATGAACAAAAACAAACTATTACATAAAATAAAACTGTAACCAGCTTCCATACAAATGTTGCAGATTCACAAAAAAAAAGTTACAGTTTTAGGAGAAAAAGTTGCAACCTTTTGAGACAAAGTTCAGAATTTGTTATAAAAAAGTTTCATATTTATAAAACAAAATGCAAATTTATCAGACAAAAGTTCCAAATTTGAGAGAAAATTACTTATTTACAAGAGGAAACGGTTGCAAATTTATGAGAAAAAAATGCTAATTTACAAGAGAAAAAATTGCAAATTCATGAGAGAGAATGTACAGTTATGAGGGAAAATGTTGCAAAACACAGTTGCAACTTTATGAGAAACAAAGTTGCAAATTTGAGGGAAAAAAATTGCTAATTTACAAGAGAGAAAAAAAGTTGCAAATTTGTGAGGAAAAAATGTGCAGTTGCAACAGGAAAAAGTTGCCAAACAAAGTGTCATATTTATGAGGGAAGAAAATTACAAGTTTAAGGGCATAAGTTGCAAATTTGCAAGACAAAAAGTTGACAATTTTAATCCCCTTCCCAAAAAATGTTGACCCCAAGTGGCCAAGGAGGCCTGTTGCATTTGGGTACTCTGCTTTAGAGTCAGAATCTCTCCCCCCAGTGACTAATAAAATATTAATAGTACAATAAAAGCATCAAAGTGCAGCTGTGTTGGTGCGACCTCTACTGGCCCAGCCTAGTTGTTAGAATACTTTTTTCGCGGCTCCATTGACGGTATAATGGTGAGTTAAATTTGTGTTTATTTTGAAAACAAATGTGGGGAGACTTGAATAACGAAACCGAATTGCCTTTCATTCCAGTTTATTCAAGTAATCATTCCACTGTCTGCTCTCATTCCTGAGCAGCGAACAAAGAGGGTGAACACACCAAAGTTCTCTCATTTAAACATTCTGACATCAAACCATTTCCCTCGCGGGGGAAATCACACATCTCTCTCAAAATCTCTTTATTCACATTCATTAGCCTTTTATTTACATAACTCCCCCTTCTCTCCTCTCGAGCCTCAGTGGTCAGGAGGTCTTCTGTCCCCTGTCCTCCGCAGGGGGTCCAGGCTCTGTGGCTCCGCACCGCAGGGGGCTGGCTCTCCTTCATCGTGGTTAAATCACATATGCAGTGTCCAACATATACATGTCTCACAACACAGCCATATAACCCCCCCCCAAACGATGAAGAACAGACTAATTCCTAAAATTTAATAGCACCTTACTCACTACTGAATAATCAACACCAACATTCAGTCTGTGTGCCGCTTGGGCTTCAGCCGTCTGCCGAATCTGCTGTGCGTTGGCCCCGCCTTGCCTGCGGTGCGTTTCTGCTTCGGGTCTGTTGACTGAGGAAGAGAGTGATTAATTGCCCCCTGCGGGGGCCTGCCTCGTCGAGGCGCCACTGCGACCGGTACAGACACGTCCTTCATGACAAAAGCAGGTTTTAGTCTGTCAATACTGACTGTCTCTTTTCTGTCTCCAAAATCTAGCACAAATTGCTTATCACCTGTCTCCAGCACTCGAAATGGCCCTTCGTAAGGTGGTTTGAGCGTTGCTTTAAGGGCTTCGCGCCTGACAAAAACGAAATCGGCATTTTTCAAAGCCTTGGGGACGAAAACTCGTGGAAAAGCGTGATGAACCGGACCCGGGAGCGTGTCTGCCCCCGTGCCGACTAACGGTCCCAGAGCCGAGAGAGGTGGGGGCTCTGGGTGCTCTGGTAAAAACTCACCCGGCAGCCTCAGAGTTTGTGCGAATACCAGCTCCGCTGGGGAGGCGTCTAAGTCCTCTTTAGGTGCAGAACGCAACCCTAATAAAACCCATGGAAGTTTATTTACCCAATCTGCATCCGTGAGCGACGCTCTGAGTGCTGCCTTCAAAGACCTATGAAAACGCTCGCATAAACCATTGGCCTGAGGGTGGTAAGCCGTAGTGCGGTGAATTTTGGCTCCTAAGCCGTTGGCCATCGCTGACCACAGCTCAGAGATGAATTGCGGTCCTCTATCGGACGTAATGTCCGACGGAACCCCGAAGCGCGCCACCCAAGCCGTTAAAAAAACGCGAGCCACCTCCGCGGCCGTGGTCGTCGCAAGTGGGACCACTTCCGGCCAACGTGTGGTGCGGTCCACCATTGTCAAAAGATACGTGAACCCCTGTGATGCCGGTAGGGGGCCCACAAGGTCGACGTGCACATGGTCGAACCTTCTGGCCGGAATGCGGAACGGTTCTAACGGGGCTCTTGTGTGCCTGTGAATTTTGGCCCGTTGACAGGAAATGCAGGTTTTTGCCCATTCCTTCACGTGCTTGCGCAGGCACGGCCAAACAAACTTTTCCGCCACTAGTTTCACCGACGCGCGCACCCCCGGGTGCGCCAGTGAGTGGACCGAGTCAAAAACACGGCGGCGCCAAGTGGCCGGAACCACCGGACGCGGGCGCCCCGTCGACATGTCGCAGATCAGGGGGGGCATACCGGTTTGTAAACACTTGCTCTCCAGCCTCAACCCTGTTGGTCCAGACTGGAGCGCGCGCACGTCTGCGTCCGCCCCCTGGTCCGCTGCCATGGCTGCGTAATCTATACCCACGTGCACCCGGGCTGCGCGCGCCACCGTGCCGCTCTCCTGCGGCGCGGTCACGGTGGCCCGTTCTGCCTCTGCGCGTGTTGGGGTCGTGAACGCGCGTGAGAGACAATCCGCTACTACATTGAATTTGCCCGCGACGTGCCTAATGTCAGTGGTAAATTCCGAGATTGCGGCCAGCTGCCTCTGCTGCCTGCCGGACCACGGGTCTGAAATTTTGGCCATGGCGTACGTGAGCGGCTTGTGGTCCACATAAGCGGTGAAGCACCGTCCTTCCAGCCAGAACTGGAAATGACGAATAGCCAAATGCAGCGCCAACAGTTCTCTGTCAAACGCACTGTATTTTCGTTCAGCCGCGCTTAAAGATTTGCTAAAGAAAGCCAAAGGCTGCCAAACTCCGGCTACCTGTTGCTCAATAACGGCCCCTATGGCTAAATCTGAAGCGTCTGTCGTCAGCGCGATACGTGCTGCAGGGTCTGGGTGGGCCAGGAGCGCAGCGTCAGCCAAGGCTTTTTTAACCTCTGTGAACGCGCGCTCCCGCTCCGGGGACCATTCGACCGCCTGGGTCGGTTTTTGTTTTTTGAGCGCGGCATATAACGGTTGCATGATTTGAGCTGCGTGGGGCAGGAATCGGTTATAAAAATTCACCATCCCCAAGAATTCCTGTAGTGATTTGACCGTTTGTGGACGGGGAAAATCCGCTACCGCGCGTACTTTCTCTGGTAACGGAACCGCTCCCTCCGGGGAGACGCGGTGACCCAAAAAATCGATCCGCTCGATGCCGAACTGGCACTTGGCTGGGTTAACTATTAAGCCGTGCTCTCCCAGCCTCCTAAAAACTGCTGTGAGGTGCGTTTCGTGTTCGTCCTCTGAAGTACTCGCGACCAAAATGTCGTCGAGGTACACAAACACGAAAGGGAGATCGCGTAACACGGCATCCATCATCCGCTGAAATGTTTGCGCCGCCCCTTTGAGACCAAACGGCATGCGTAAAAATTCGAAAAGTCCGAACGGGGTTATTACCGCTGTTTTAGGAATGTCCTCCGGTTGGACCGGGACTTGGTGATAGCCGCGAACTAGATCAATCTTTGAAAAAATGCGCGCCCCCGCCAGGTGCACCGAAAAATCCTGAATGTGCGGGATGGGATAACGATCGTGCGCCGTAGCGTTGTTTAGCCTGCGGTAATCCCCGCACGGTCTCCAGGAGCCATCGGCTTTCGGTACCATGTGCAGCGGCGAAGCCCACGGGCTCTTCGACCTACGAACGATGCCCAGCCTCTCCAGGCTGGCGAACTCCTCGCGCGCAATGGCGAGCTTAACTGCATCCAAGCGCCGAGCTTTTGCAAACACAGGAGGACCAGAAGTGGGGATAAAGTGTTTCACCCCGTGCTTCGCGACCGTCGCTGAAAAAGTGGGCACAGTGAGCGCTGGAAATTGGGTGAGGAGTGTGTGAAACTTACCACCTGCTGTAGCGACGTGGGTCTGTACTGGTGGCGGGGACACTCGAGCTGAACAGGGGAGAGAGTAAAAAGAGAGTGCATTTACCAGCCGTCTATTAGCAAGATCAACTAACAGATTGTGTGAACACAAAAAATCCGCGCCCAACATGTTGAAACTCACCGCCGCTATTACAAAAGTCCATTCATATGTGCGGCCATGTAAGCACAAAGGCAAGGTCCTTCTCCCGTAGGTGTTGATGTTCGAGCCATTTGCCGCTGTAGCTCCGCTACCGTGGGGTCCAGCCACCCGGTCCGCGTATGTTGGGGTGATGAAGCTCACTTGTGCTCCGGTGTCGATGAGGAACTCTCGTCCGGAGCGCGCATCCGTGATGTAGAGCAGCTTGTTGCGTTCTCCGAGGGTCGAAGCTGCTAGCGACCCCCGGTCTTGCCGTTTCCCGAACTCCTGAAGATGCAGGGCGGCACACACCTGCGTGCCTTCTCTGCGAACCTCCGATGGTAAAAGCAGAGATCTTCTCCTCCGCTGTGTCGTGCCCGCGCCTCTGCCGCCGGGCTATTGGCTCCACCTCGTCGCGGCCGTGTTGCCGCCGTCGTCGGCCAGTCTGGTTCTGCCGCCTCTGGCTCCCCGCTGTCTCGGGTCGCCGCTGTGGTTGCTTGCCCGCCGCAGGCGTCCAGGATCCCATCTGCCTCCTGGGCCAGCTCCCGGAACTCCTCCAGGGTGTGACACTTTTTGCCGGCCAGCGTGCTTCTCGCATGCGCCGGGAGGTTGGAGAGGAAGATGAACTGAAAAATGAAATCATCGTTGTCCAACCCTCTCAGCTGTATCATCTCCTCCATCAGGGCGCTCGGCCTGTGTCCACCTTGGTCTAGCAAAGACAGGATCTTCCTCGCCCTCACTTCAGCCGAGGGGGTGAAAAACTTGATGAGGGTGGATTTCAGCTTGCCGTACCTGTCGGTCGCGGGTGGCTGCTCCACCAAGCTTTGCACGCACCGAGCTGTGCTGTTGTCCAGTTTAGCGATGACATGGTGGAACTTAGTGTCATCCACCGTTACTCCTGCGAGCGCGAACTGCGACTCTGCTTGCAGAAACCACGACCGTGGGTTATCCTGCCAGAAATCAGGCAGCTTAACGGCCACTGCGCTCGCCAGCTCTGAGCGCTGTGAGTCCGGGACCCTGAGACCTTCTTCGTTCATTCTCAACGTCGTCAGTCACCAATGTGGGGAGACTTGAATAACGAAACCGAATTGCCTTTCATTCCAGTTTATTCAAGTAATCATTCCACTGTCTGCTCTCATTCCTGAGCAGCGAACAAAGAGGGTGAACACACCAAAGTTCTCTCATTTAAACATTCTGACATCAAACCATTTCCCTCGCGGGGGAAATCACACATCTCTCTCAAAATCTCTTTATTCACATTCATTAGCCTTTTATTTACATAACTCCCCCTTCTCTCCTCTCGAGCCTCAGTGGTCAGGAAGTCTTCTGTCCCCTGTCCTCCGCAGGGGGTCCAGGCTCTGTGGCTCCGCACCGCAGGGGGCTGGCTCTCCTTCATCGTGGTTAAATCACATATGCAGTGTCCAACATATACATGTCTCACAACACAGCCATAACAAAGTTTTATCTCAAAATTCTGGCAAATTAAAAGTCGAGAAAATATGGCGATCTAATGATACAAGCCTTTAGTTCCACTTGATTTTTACCAGGCTGGTTTGTGATTTTCAGTTTTTGTGTCTTCCAGGTAGTTTGTCTGTTCTTCCTGCCCACGGTTGGTCTCACTCTCTTCATCGTGTTTTACACTTTGGGAAACATATGTGCTCTGGGAAGGTTGGTTCTGATGGATTGTAACTGGAACTTTAATGGTTTTCCTTGTTTTCTCATATGCATATACTGCATTAATCATGATTGGCCAGTTCATTTTATTTTCAAATTATGTGATAATGGTTAAATAGACGTCTAAGGGTTATTATATTTTGCTAGATCATAATGACATTAATGGGAAATAACACTGGTCAACACCAAATTTATTGTCTAAGTTTTTTTAGCTGATTTAGGACAATTTTGATGCGCTGAATCCAAAAATCACATTGATTTTGCTCAATCAGGTCAACTTTTTGAACTATGGCCACATGTTTTCTTATGTTTTTGTTTACATGTACAGGTATTTTCGCTTTATATGATTCAAAATTCTTTTTTATTTCTTGAAATTCTCTGAATTTTGAACAATGATGACATAACATTCAATTTACATGTACTTACCTTTATAAATGTCTACTATTCAATTTACAGTACACCTGTACAACTGCTGTACAACTGCTTATAACTTAGCATAAAAACCTGAACTGATCGAGAGAAACGGATGTCATTTTCGGATTCAGCGGTGCAAAATTGTCTTAAATCAGTTGAAAAAACACAGACAACTTACAAAAAAATTATTTTTGTTATGTTGTGTAATTTATCAACTCTGATTGTGACCCACATGATGTTCAGACTTTCTGTTTGTAAGTGGTGGCCAATCAGAGGGAAGTTAAAAGGAGATGCGCTAAAATGGCTTGTGGCAAACAGAGGATTAACTGAGAAAATGTACTCAACTAAAGGTAGCATATGCTTATGATTCTACTTAAGTACAAGTAAGAGTAGTTACCAAAAAAGTTACTAGAGTAAAAAAAAAATACTGTCTTGTAAAAACCTTACTTGAGTAGTAACACCTTTACTTTTGCAACTGATGATGCTTTTCTGTTAAATTTGTGGCTATTTTGCAAAAACATTACTATCTCCTTTTAAATTTGAAACTTTTCAAATAAATTTTCAACTATTTTTATGTAAATAAATACTAAACTTTGTCATCAATTATCATTAATTTTTTCTTGCACATTACTTTTTCTCATAAGTTTGTTTTTTATAATTTGATATGTTTTTCTTGTAAATTAGCCATTAAAAAAACTTGCAACTTTTTCATAAATTTGCAAGTTTTGTGTGTAAATGTTCAACTTTTTTCCCTTGTAGATTTGTGACTTTACTGTCACAAATTTGGGAACTTTTTTCTCCTAAATATTTTAGTCTGAGAAAAATAAACATTCTGTATTTAGCCCTTTTGTATTATCCTCATAATCATATAAAATTATAAATTCACTAAAATACTAAATGTCATTTTTAGTCATTCCACTTTAAACAAGAACATTTTGATCAGTTTTCAAATCATTGATAGAAAAATATCTCAGAGAAAACAACCAAAATTACTTGAGTAAAAGTACAAGTTTTTCTTCAATAATGTACTTAAACAAAAGCAAAAAGTATCCCACAATAAAGCTACGAAGAAAACAGTTGCTGCCCATCTGTGCTGAGAGGCATTATACTGTAAAATATATCAGGATTATTTTGAGTTTGTCATGCTTTAGTTGAATAGATAAGACATTTGCATAACAGAGCCACTTTGATAAAGTCTTTATTTGCCACAACAAACTGAATATATCCATGTAAAAGGCCTTTGTGTATTTGTTTTTCTTATTTATTCTCTCCAATAGCACAATGTTTCTGATGGCCCCGCTGAAACAGTTGAAAAAGATGTGTGACAAAACGAGAGCACTGGCCACCACCATAATGTTGGTAAGAGCGTGGAAAACATTTTAAATTTAAAGACAAACTTGGTCTTCTCAAAAGAAACTTACTGTTTAGAGTGAAAACTGAAAACTGGTGTATTTTTCCATATTGAAGGAGTGTAAAACCTGAATATTTGGGAATGTATTCAGTAGAAGATTCATAGAAGAAAGATGGAGTGTCATGATTCTGATGAACTGCTTATAAAACGTATTTACATCCCTTGGATGTTTTAACCTTTTAATCCTTTCATAAATGAAATCGTGGTCAATATAATTTGGCTTTTTTGACAAAAATTTGCAAAAAAAGCTTCTTTCATGTCAAAGTGAAAACAGATTTTTACAAACTCATCATCATCATAGCAGTCTGTCGTGGGCGACAATGACTGTTTCATTTAAGTCTGATCAGATTCCTCCACACAGCTCTGTCCTTAGCCTTCCACTGCCAGGAACTCCTGTCTATGTCCAACTTCTTCAAGTTTCTTTTTACAGTGTCTTTAAATCTGAGCCTTGGTCTACCCTGATTGTGTTTGCCCTTGCACAACTGTGAGTAGAGTAACTGGCGAGGGAGATGCTGGTGGTCCATCTTCTCAACATGTCCGAGCCATCTCAGGTTCATCTGTATTAGCATGTCCTCCATTGATGGTAGACCAGCTCGTTTCAACACTTCTATGTTGGTTATCTTGTCTTTCCGTGAGATGTTCATTGTGGCTCGAAGGTGTCTCATCATGTATGGGTGGAGTTTCGTCACCTGCACTCTGTAAACAGTCCAAGTTTCAGCACCATACAATAGAGTTGCCAGTACTGTCGCTCTGTACACTTTGCATTTCACACGGATACACACATGTCGATTGTTCCACAGTCTCTCCCTCAAGTTTCCAAACACAGCGCTCGCTCTTCCCATTCTGAGAGATAGTTCATCTTCCAGCCTAGCATTCTCTGTAACAGTACTCTTTAGGTACTTGAACGTCTTGCACTTGACTAGTGGCTCTGTACCAATGCTGATCTCTTCTGGTAGTGATGTTGATAATTGGAACTTTGGTGGTTGATAAAGGCACTCTGTCTTGTTGATGTTGATTTTGAGGCTGAATTTGGCTAGCTGCTCTTGCAAATTTCTCCACTAAAGATTGCATATCTTCCACACAGTGTGCAACTAGAGCACTCTCATCAGCAAAGAGCATTTCTCTTACTACCTTCATCGATGTCTTACTCTTGGCTTTAAACTGTGCCACATTGACCAAGTCTGCTTCTTTCCTTGTTTGAATGTATACTCCTTCTGAAGGGTCTTTGAAGGCTACCTCAAGCATGGCTGCTAGATATACTGTATTATTGGATATACCAGATTACCAGAGTGGTGACTCAGTTGGTAGAGCATCTGCCCCACACCCGGGAGGCAGGGGTTCAAATCCCGGCCGGGTCAAGCCAAAGACCATATAAAAGCGGAACTTCCTGCCGTCAAGCTTGGTGCTCAGCAATAATGGATGGAGGAGGGAAATCTGGGGCGGCGCCTTACATGGCAGCGGCCCTTCTAATTCTACACATGGGGTGTATGAGATTGACACTGTAGACAGGATAAAGCACAATTTCATTCTACTGTACATGATTGGTTGTATGGTCGAATTACAATAAAGGGTGATTTAATTTTAATTTAATTTAATATAGCGAGAAGAGTGTAGGTGTCAGCACACACCCTTGTTTCACCCCGTTGCTTACTGAAAAGTCTTTAGATACTCAACCATTCATTGCCATGTCTGCTTGCATACCTGTATGGAGTGCCTCGATCAGGCTGACAAACTTCTCTGTACAGCCATATTTCTTGAGTACCTGCCAAAGTCCTTGTCGCGAAACAGTATCGAAGGCTTTACTGAAGTCTATGAAGACTACATAAAGCGACATGTTCTGTTCTATACACTTTTCTTGAACCTGTTTCAAGCAGAAAATCATGTCCATTGTGCTTCTTCCACTTCTAAAGCCGCACTGAGTTTCCGGTAGTACATTCTGCGAGATGTGTTCATTGAGTCTGTTCAGTAGCACACGTGAGAGAATCTTACCAACAGTGGCTAGCAGTGATATATCTCGGTAATTTCCACAATCTTTCCTGTCACCTTTCTTGAACAAAGGCACAATACTTGTATCCTTCCAGTCTTGAGGTACTTTCTGGGCATCCCATATCTCTTGGATGAGCTTGTGAAGGCAGTTGGTCAGCTGAACACCACCAAATTTCCACACTTCTGCTGGAATTCTATCCCTTCCTGGATTTTTACCATCCTGTGTTGTCCTGATAGCTGCCATTAGTTCATCAAAATTTGGTGGTTCATCCAGACTTGATACAGCTAGTCGCTGCACTAGAGCTTCTTTAGCCTCTTCAGTGAGATCTCCAGGGTTGTTTAGTAGTTGGTCAAAGTGGTCTGCAAATCTGTCCAGGATCTTGTCTTTCTCCTGCAAAACCATTTCACCATCCATAGCCTTTAGTTGGATCAATCCTCTTGGTTTAGGGCCGTAGATTTCTCTCAAACCTGTGAAGAATGTTTTCATGTCCTTTCTGTCTGCTGCAGTTTGAAATTCCACTGCTTTTTCATCCCACCAGTTGGACTTCATCTCTCTGGTGTACTTCTGTAGCTCACTCTGAGCCTTTGAGTATTTCTTCTTCTTCGACCTTGTGTTACACTGTAGGTTTTCCTGCCTAGCTGTATTCCTCGCTTCTAGTAGTTTCTTCAGGTGTTCATCATGCTCATCAAACCAATCTTAATGTTTCCTCTCAGGGTGGCCTAATACATCACTCGCAGTCTGATACACCACATCCTTCAGTGTTGCCCATTTCTCTTCTATGTCATTCTCTGAGTTGCTGCTGTCCCAGTCTTTCAAGTTTTCATCCATTTCCTGTGTAAGTTCTTCCTGCTTCTTTTGGCCTTTCATTGCACTTGTGTTTAGCTTCTGTGGTGGCTTCGCACCCATCCTGCAGTGCTGTTTTTGTCTCCAAATCCTTAATCTAGATCTCAGCATAGCATGATCAGTACCACAGTCCGCGCCTGTCATTGCTCTGGTGTCCAATACATCTCTTATGTCTCTCTGCCTGACTATGATGTAGTCTAATAAGTGCCAGTGCTTGGATCTTGGGTGCATCCATGTCTTCTTGTGTGTGTCCTTGTGCTTACATAGAGTGCTGGTTATCACAAGGTTGTACTCTGAACATAGTGCAAGTAGAAGTTTTCCATTAGCATTGCACTTGCCTACTCCATGACTGCCTAGCACTCCTTTCCATTTCTCAGTGTTCGAACCAACTCTGGCATTAAAATCTCCAACAAGCATCAGCCTGTCATCAGTCGGTACACGCCTGATAGTCTCACGTAAATCACTGTAGAACTCTTCCTTTACCTCCTCTGTGTTGGTCATTGTTGGGGCATATACACTGATGAGTGTGGCATACATCTTCCGCTGTAGTGGAAGTCTCATAGTCATTATCCTGTCGTTGATTGGCACCGGTTCCTCATCAAGCATTGTTGCTATCTCCTTTCTAACTGCAAAGCCCACTCCTGCTTCTGTCCTTTCTTGAGTTGATCTCCCACTCCAAAAGATGTACCCATGGTCTTCTAAGCTATCATATCCAGGCAATCTTGTTTCACTAAATGCAGCTATGTCTACATTGTACCTGTTCATTTCCAGGGCCACAAGCGCAGTCTGTCTTTCTGGGCGCTGTGATGTTGTTCTGTCCAACAGATTGCGTACATTCCATTCTGCTACACACAAGGCTGCTGTTTTCCTTTTCTTTTGTCTCCCTGCTCCTAGCTTACTTTTCGCTGCCTGTCAGAGTGTGAACAGATCAAACTATCCATCCATCTTCTTCCGCTTAATCCTTTTCGGGTCGCGGGGGGGGGGGTGGGGGGGTGGAGCCTATCCCAACATCTTTGGGCGAGAGGCAGGGTACACCCTGGACAGATGGCCAGTCCATCGCAGGGCCAACACAGAGAGACAGACAAAGGACAATTTAGAATCCCCAGTTTGATGCCAATTAACCTAACTTGCATGTTTTTGGTATGTGGGAGGAAACCAGAGAAACTACTGTCAATTAATTAAAATTATATAAGGTAAAGTAATTGATAGCATAAGTATTCACCCGCTTCAGGTCAGTATTTAGTAGATGTACCTTTGGCTGCAACCACAGTGCTAAGTCTGTGTGGATATGTCTAAATCAGGCTGGCACATCTGGACACTGCAGTTTTTCTCCGTTTTTCCTAGCAAAACAGCTCAAGTTCTGTCAGTTTGCTTGGAGATCAGGCGTGAACAGCTCTTTTCAAGTCCAGCCACAAATCTGAGATCTGGGCTTTGACTAGGCCACTCCAGAACATTCACCTTGTTGTCTTTGAACCACTTCTGTATAGCTTTTGCTGTATGCCTGGGGCTGTTGTCTTGCTGGAAAATAAATCTCCCAAGTCATAGTTCTCTGGCAGATTGAATCAGATTATCCTCCTGGATGTGGCAATATTGTTCTGCATTCACGTTCCCCTCTACCTTTACTAGCCTTCCAGGGCCTGCTGCTGAGAAGCATACCCAGAACATGACGTTGCCACCACCATGCTTCATGGTGGAGATCGTGGGTTTATGGTGATTTGCAGTGTTTGGTGGTCGCCAAATATAGCGTCTAGTCCGATGGCCAAAAAGCTCAATTTTTGTCTCATCATACCAAAGAACCTTCTTCCAGTTGACTTTGGAGTCTCCCACATGCCTTTGGGCAAATTCCAGGCGAGATTTCATGGGAGCTTTTTTCAACAGTGGCTTTCTCTTTGCCACTCTCCTTTCTCTTTGCCACTCTCCTCTACAGCTTCGACTAGTGAAGCTGTAGAGGAGAGTGCCACCATCAGTGCCACCATCAGTGTGTGAATGTGTGTGTGAATGGGTGGATTGCAGGATCTGTAAAGCGCTTTGGTCATCAAGAGATGAGAATAAAAGCGCTATATAAGTGAATGCCATTTACCATTTACCATTTTAGTGAAGAACCTGGGCAACGGTTGTTGCATGCACAGTCTCTCCCATGTGGGCCACTGAAGCTCTCAACTCCTTCAGAGTGGTTGTAGTTGTCTTGGCGGCCTCCCTCACCAGTCTTCCACTTGCTCGATCACTCAGTTTGTGAGGACGGCCAGCTCTAGGCAGATCTAGGCAAGTGCCATACTGCTTCCATTTCTTAGTGATGGATTTAACTGAACTCCGTGAGATCACAGTGAGTTGGAAAATTTCTTGTAGCCATCTTTTGTCTTATACTTTTCAGTCATCTTTTCACTGAATTGCTTGGAGTGGGGATTTTTTGTCTTCATGTTGCAATTGTAGCAGGAATACTGATGAACCAGAGACTGGACCTCCCAGACACGGGTGTTTTTATACTACGATCACTTGACATACTGTTAATTCAATTCAATTCAATTCAACTTTATTTATATAGCGCCATTTCACAACAACAGTCATCTCATAGCACTATCAACTGTAGGGGGAACCCCCACAGTTGCAGAAAGACCCCAGCAATCAGGCGATCCCCTGTGAACAAGCACTTGGCGACGGTGGAGAGGAAAAACTCTGAATAGAAAAATATAAAAAAAGAAAATAATAAAAAAAAAATAGAAAAATTCTGTAGATGACCTTCAGTCAAAAAACCAGGCAGGATCAAAAGTTTCGGTAAATTTAATCACTGGCCAGCGGAGAACAATACAGAAAATAGCCCCAGAGTCCATTCACTAATCATTCTGATTCTAACACACATTTTCCGGTCTTTTAAGGCTTCTGTTATCGAATGGGAGCAAAAGGAAATGTCCTTGGCAATTGGCTTCGTACATCTGGTCAAAACGTAGTGTATAGATTATCTCTTGTCCAGGAACTATGGCGCCCACTCATCCTCACTCACACAGGAAACTTACAAGATGAACCAAAACTGGTGATAACAGATACAGCTGCATCAGGATTTTCTAACCCAGTCACACAGACTCTGAGGCAGACCAAGGCCAATATGATTAAACATGAACAATGTATGAAATTCCACAAATATAAAGACAAATATTGTGGAGAGCGTGAAATGAAGAGGCTGAATTTATTTCTCAATTCAGGTTTATTGACGATCTCACATCTCCAGCATTCTCTCAACAGCAAAAGAGACCGAAACACCCCAAACCCCCACTTTTATACCTGGGACATCAAAGAACAGAATCACATTGTCATCAAACCCCCCAACGACAATAACTCTCCCCCCAGTCCATTCGTCCTCCATCTGACCCCAGGAGGTCAGGAAGTCCTCTCAGAGTCCTCACCAAAGGCACCTCCACCTCCTGCTGTTATCCCCAGGAGGTCCAGGTGTATTGTTCCTTCAAAGACGTGAGGTCACAAAATACACATGCAGTCTTAAGCATCTCACTCCTGTGCTATACATATGCAGTCAAAATATGTGCGCCACATCACCCCCCCAAACGTCGAAGAATGAAACAATACAGCATAGTCCACACAACATGATAAAACCACACATTAGTCCGTATGCCGTCTGGGCTTCAAACGTCTCCCAAACTTGCTGCAAGCGGGCTTCGCAGCCCCTGTGGCACCATCTTGCAGTGAATCTGCAAACTGAGGATGAGAACCATTAGTTAATCCCTGCGGGAGCTCCACGACATGCTTCCTGGGGGGTCTGCCACGTCGAGGAGCCCTCGCCACCCGTACAGACTCGTCGTTCATCACAAAAGCAGGCTTTAGTCTGTCTATACTAATTGTTTCCCTCCTGTCCCCCAAATCTAGCACAAAATGCTTATCCCCTGTTTCCAGCACCCTATATGGGCCATCGTAAGGTGGGCGCAGGGCTGGGCGCAGAGCCTCGTGCCTGACAAAAACAAATTCGGCATTTTTTAAAGATTTGGGAACAAAAACACACGGAAAAGTGTGATGAACGGGGCCCGGAAGCATGTCCGCTCCCGTGCTGATCAATGACCATTGAGCCGGGGGACGCCCTGGCATCGGATGATCTGGCAGAAACTCGCCTGGCAGCCGGAGAGGCTGTGCAAAAACCAACTCCGCTGGGGAGGCCTTTAAGTCCTCTTTAGGCGCAGAACGCAACCCCAATAAAACCCATGGTAGTCTGTTTACCCAATTTGCATCCGTAAGCGACGCTCTGAGGGCTGCCTTCAATGATCTATGAAAACGCTCGCATAAACCATAGCCTGGGGGTGGTAAGCGGCAGTGCGGTGAATTGTCGCACCTAAGCTGTGGGCCATCGCTGACCAAAGCTCAGACACAAATTGAGGTCCCCTGTCGGACGTAATATCCGACGGAACCCCGAGACGCGCTATCCAAGCCGTCAAAAATGCGCTGACCACCTCTGCAGCCGTGGTCGATGCCAGTGGGACCACTTCCGGCCAATGCGTGGTTCGGTCCACCATTGTCAAAAGATGTGTGAACCCCTGCGATGACGGTAGGGGGCCCACGAGGTCGACATGTACATGATCGCTTGGCCAAACAAACTTTCCTGCCACCATTTTCACAGATGGGCGCACCCCCGGGTGTGCCAGGGAGTGAACCGAGTCAAAAACGCGGCGGCGCCAAGCGGCCGGCACCACCAGACGCGGTCGCCCGGTAAAGACATCGCAGATTAGGGGGGGCATACCATTTTGCAAGCTCCTGCTCTCCAGCCTTAACCCTGTTGGTCCAGACTGGAGCCCGCACACGTCCGCATCTCTACCCTGATCCGCTGCCATGGCCGCATAATCTATCCCCATGTGAACTGGGGCCGCGTGCGCTTCCGTGATGCTATTTTGCTCTGCGGCTGCGGTAGTATAATCTACCTCTGCGCGGACTGGTGCTGTTACCGCGCGAGAGAGGCAGTCTGCCACTACATTGAGTTTACCCGCTATGTGTTGAATATCAGTAGTAAATTCCGAAATTGCGGCCAGCTGCCTCTGCTGCCGGCCCGACCAAGGTTCCGAAAATTTTGGCCATCGCAAAAGTGAGCGGTTTGTGGTCGACAAACACGGTGAAACGCCGACCTTCTAGCCAGAATTGGAAGTGGTGAATGGCTAAGTGGAGCGCTAACAGCTCCCTGTCAAACGCGCTGTATTTACGCTCTGCCTCGCGCAAGGATCTGCTGAAAAAGGCCAGCGGCTGCCAAACCCCGGCAACGTGCTGCTCCACAACCGCCCCATGGCCAAATCTGACGCATCAGTGGTGAGCGCTATGCGGGCCGTTGGGTCTGGATGAGCTAACAACGCAGCGTCTGCAAGGGCTTTTTTTACCTCTGCGAATGCGCGCTCCCGCTCCGGGGACCATTCGATTGCATTGGAGGGTTTCTGCCTTTTAAGCGCGGCATACAGTGGTTGCATGAGCTGCGCTGCGTGGGGGAGGAAACGGTTATAAAAATTCACCATTCCTAAAAACTCCTGTAGTGCTTTGACGGTTTGTGGCCGGGGAAAATCTGCCACTGCGCGCACTTTGTCCGGTAGCGTAACCGCCCGTTCTGGGGAGACGCGGTGCCCCAAAAAATCGATCTGCGCCACCCCGAACTGGCACTTAGCTGGATTGATTATTAACCCGTGCTCTCCCAACCTCTGAAAAACTGTTGTGAGGTGTTTTTCATGTTCCTCTTCGGATGTGCTGGCAACCAAAATGTCGTCCAGGTAGACGAACACAAAAGGGAGATCTCATAACACGGCATCCATCATGCGTTGGAAGGTTTGCGCGGCGCCTTTGAGGCCAAACGGCATGTGTAAAAACTCAAAAAGTCCAAACGGGGTTATCACCGCTGTTTTGGGAATGTCCTCAGCACGCACTGGGACTTGATGATAGCCGCGGACCAAGTCTATTTTAGAAAAAACGCGCGCCCCCGCCAGATGGACCGAAAAATCCTGAATATGCGGGATTGGATAGCGGTCATGCGCTGTAGCGTTGTTTAACCTGCGGAAGTCACCGCAAGGTCTCCACGAGCCGTCAGCCTTAGGGACCATGTGCAGTGGGGAAGCCCATGGGCTGTTTGAGCGGCGGGTGATGCCCAACCGTTCCAGTTTGGCGAACTCCTTGTGCACTATGGACAGTTTAGCTGCATCCAAGCGCCGAGCTTTCGCGAAGACGGGGGGCCAGTGGTGGTGATAAAGTGCTCCACCCCGTGTTTCGCAACTGTTGCCGAAAAGGTGGGAACTGTGAGTGCTGGAAACTGGGTGAGGAGTGTGTGAAACTTACCGCCTGCTGTGGCGACATTGGTCTGCGCTGGTGGCGGGGACACTCGAGCTGCACAAGGAATGGAATAAAAGGAGAGTGCATTAACCAGGCGCCTATTGGCAAGATCAACTAACAACCCATGTGAGCACAGAAAATCAGCACCTAACATGTTGAAACTCACCGCCGCTATAATAAAAGTCCATTCATAAGTGCGGCCGTGCAAGGACAGAAGCAGAGTCCTTTCGCCGAAGGTCTTAATGCTAGAGCCATTCGCCGCCGTCGCCCCGTCACCACGGGGACCTGCCAGCCGGTCAGCGTAGGTTGGGGTGATGAAACTCACTTGGGCGCCCATGTCCACGAGGAAGTGCCGCCCGGAGCACGCGTGAGGTAGAGCAGTTTGTTTCGCTCGCCGAGGGCCGATGCTGCTAACGACTCCCGGTCCTGGCGTTTCCCGAGCTCTTGAACTGGCACGGCGGTACACACTTGCGCGCCCTCTCTGCGAAACGCCGATGGTAAAAGCAGAGGTCGTCTCCTCCGCTGCATCGGGACCTCGCTGCTGTCATTGTTGGTGGGATCGATTCCGCCGCCTCTGGCCCACCGCTGCTCCTGGCCGCCGTGCCGAGGCCTGCCGCTGCTGCGGTGGCCGCCTGCTCCTCGCAGGAGTCGAGGATCCGCTGCGCTTCTCGGGCCAGCGCTCGGAAGTCCCGCTGGGTCATGAAACGAGTGCCTGCCAGGGTCGCCCTCGTCTGCGATGGAAGGGTTCTCAGGAAGATGTGCGTGAAGAGGAAATCATCGTTGTCTGTGTCACGCACGGCTCTAGGGAGCCGCGCAATAAGAGCCAAGGACGAGCCAGTGAGTCGTGATGTTTTATTACAGGTGAGGGATGAGGGATGAGGAGAGCACAGATACTCATACAGTGGTACACTCACAGGTTGCATAGCGCAGGAGCAGGAAGCTCGTACCGGACATAGGGGTAACAAGGCGTGCATACTCACAGCGGGTTACAAACACAGGAATGCTGTAAAGGGAGTAGAGGCTGACACCAGACGAAGGGGCTTCAGCCTAGCAGTGCTTATGTCGCAGCCCCGAGTCATCGAGGCTGCTCCTATTTATTCTCATTGGCAGCGCCCCAGCTGATGAGGACTAATTGGCCCCAGCCGTCCGTAATGCTGCCAGCTGGGAGCCTGCTGAGATGCTGCTCAATGAGAAGCAGGGATGAAGGAAAACATGGGCTGAGCGCTGAGACGACATCTTAACCCATGGTGACAGAGCCTCCCCCTCAAGGTCAGGCTCCTGAACGACCAGGAACATCCCAGCCCCCCCCCCCCCCCCACCTAGGGTGGGTGGAAGGGAGGCAGGACCGGAGGGGAAGAAGCAAAGGGAAGGACAACACCAGTAGACAAATGTAGGGTAACAGGGCAGAGGAGGAAAAAAAACCAAATACGCTACTCTACATTGCACAAAAAAAAAGGGAGCAAAAAAAAAAAACCAGGGCACAGACGGAGAAAATACAAAACACGGGAACAGAACAATCCACCAAAAGAATGACAAAAACGGATAAAGCAATTACAGAGTATGGCGGGAAACAAAACACATAACCCCATAATGCACAGACAAAGCTAAAAAAAAACAAGGCACAAATAGGAAAATGCTGAGTATGAATAATGGAAAAACACACAGCACTATGAATACATGTTCACAACAGGACAAAAATAACGAGAATGACATGCACCGGTAAATAAAAAGATAACAGAATACCCGGCGCCAAATACCAAGAGGGACACCTAGGAGAATAACAGTGACAGGGTAAAAGGACAACAACAAGGTAAAAAGCTGAGTATGGCTAAGGGGAAAACACAATACACAGCGGCAAATATACGGGGGGTCACCTAGGGAAAAACTGGTGACAGGAACATAAGACAACAATGGGATAAAATGCTGAGTACGGTTAATATGGGAAAAAAAAAACCCAATACACAGCACTATGAATATGTGTTCACCAAAAGGACAAAATATCCCACCCGAGTGACCATAACAAAAATAAGCGGCACCCGAGGAATATGACAGGAAGAGTCCAAAAATGGCCGAGATGGCTCCGGAAATCTCCCCGCCCATTGTCCAGTTGGCAAACCAGGGAAAGGGAAATGTTCGGACGGCAAACTCCGGACCCAGATCCCAGGAATCCAGTCCACTGGCAGCCGAACCAGGCCACCCAAAGGCAAACACAGATCAGCGGGGGGAACCAGATCACCGAACCGAAAGTTTTGCGGGTCGGGTCGTCGACCCGCACCACTCAACCACCAGGACCGTTGAGACGGACGAAAGATCAAAACGGGTCCCGGTGGAAGAGGCTCAGGGGAGAGCCGATGACGAGGGCGACGAGCGTCAGGCCGCAGGGAAGCGGCCACCTCCTCACCGGACCTGGACAACACTGGGGCAGCACCCACGTCGGACCCCGATCGGGCCTTAGGCGAACCCACGTCGGACACCGCTGGAGCAGCACCCACGTCGGACCCCGATTGGGTCTCGGGCGAACCCACGTTGGACACCGCACCAGAGCCGACCTCCAACGTTGAACCTGGACCCTCCAGCACCACGAGGAACAGCAACTCCTCGCCGGTGACCCTGGAAGAAGGCTCAGAAGAGAAAACAGAACCGGGATCAGGATCACCGGCAGTGCCAGAACCTGGCGAGACGAGCTCAGACGCAGCGGGCGGCTGCACCCGGCTCATCTCCCCTAGAGACAGGCTAAAGTGCTCAAAGATATAAAGGGAGAAAAGAAAGGAGAGCACTCGCCTGATCTCGGGTTCTGACGCCGTCCAGGACTGCGAAGATCCAGGATCCGTCGTCAGGAGGTCGTTGTCAGGCTCCCATCCAGCCGCGTCGGGCCCCGCAGCCAGCACGATGGACAACGCAGCTTGAGGCTCCTCCAGCTCCGGTAACCCCGCCGACGATCCACTCGGCGTGAAGCCAGAAGAACCTCGTCCCGCTGGACCGAACCGCTCCTCCGTGGAGACCCGGGGACGCTTAGCCGTCGGCGCAGACTCCACGCAGCAGTCAGTCCCCCTCCTCCGTCCGCAACGTAGCTGCGGAACCACAGGCCCTCTCCTTATCCCACCACGTTGACCCGGAACCGGGGATCGCTCGGCGGAGAGAGACACAGGGGATGCAGGATTAGGAACACAGGTTACAGCAGGTGGGGGGAGTTCAGGGAGCTGCGAACCCTGAACTCCTCCTCCAGGAATGTGACAGAGCAAATCATTAAGCAGATGTGAAAAAACTATGACTTGCCTGTCTCCTGGAGGTTGAATACCGCCTGCTGTGGTGGATACCGCTTCTTCCTCTCCCCGCCCGGCGATAACGGAGGACCCCCTGGGGAACCGTCTGAGGGTCGCTCGCGTAGTCTCCAGCAGAGAGCTCACCAGGCCGGGATTCCAGGCACACACAGCGGTCAGGAAGCGCGTCGAGGAGGAGGGGAAAACAGCCGGGGTGAGCCAGCCAAAATGTCCAGGAATGACAGCGGGGGAATGAGGCTCAGGGAACGAGGCTGTGGAATCTCCACACTGACGAGACGAGGAGGTGACAGCTGCGTGGGGGGAACGGTCCTGGCGGCAGCCCAGTACTGGATCCGGACGAGGTTCGTGCAGAGGTGACTCGGCGATGTGATGACGGCTATTCCCAGGGGACGAAGCGAGGGGGGAACCCAGGAATCGCCGCTCCTGGTCGGAGATGGAGGCGAGGAAGGCGTCGAGCACGGGAAAGCTTCGTAGCCCTGGAGTCCTCTCCACCAATCTCACTGCCGCCGCCACATGCCTGAAGATGGTGACAGGGAACACAGTGGAGCTCGCGACAGCCACTCGGCCCCAGACATAACTGCTGTCAGCTGCGGCTCCTTGAAGGGAATCCCGAGTGACGTGGTGCAGGTCGGGGAAAGCCCTCTGGTTGGCGCAAACTCCCGGACTGGAATGGCAGCAGGAACGGGATCCCGAAGTGGGGGGCAACGTCATCCGCTTCGGCCTCCTGCCGGGATTTCCATCCAACCCGCGGAGCTTCTCTCGCTGTGTACCTGTGGCGTCTAACCTGGCACTGTCCTCGAGATGGTACACAGAATGAGGGTAACAGTCCAGGAGTTCCTCAGCACGGCCCGGATGCCAGCGTCTCGCGTTGGAGGCGTCGTACAGGGTGAAGAGCGTCCCGTCGACAGGCCCCGAGATGGATCTCAGCTCGTCGCCCTGGCGCCGGAAGTGACTCCTGGGAAACGGCTTGCTAGCAGCGCTGACACCCGGACAGAAAGGTACAATTCCACGGCGACTCACGGCCGCCGGCAACTCGTCTGGCTGTGACATACTGTCACGCACGGCTCTAGGGAGCCACGCAATAAGAGCCAAGGACGAGCCCGTGAGTCGTGATGTTTTATTACAGGTGAGGGATGAGGGATGAGGAGAGCACAGATACTCGTACAGTGGTACACTCACAGGTTTTGCATAGCGCAGGAGCAGGAAGCTCGTACCGGACATAGGGGTAACAAGGCGTGTATACTCACAGCAGGTTACAAACACAGGAATGCTGTAAAGGGAGTAGAGGCTGACACCAGACGAAGGGGCTTCAGCCTAGCAGTGCTTATGTTGCAGCCCCGAGTCATCGAGGCTGCTCCTATTTATTCTCATTGGCAGCGCCCCAGCTGATGAGGACTAATTGGCCCCAGCCGTCCGTAATGCTGCCAGCTGGGAGCCTGCTGAGACGCTGCTCAATGAGAAGCAGGGATGAAGGAAAACATGGGCTGAGCGCTGAGACGGCATCTCAACCCATGGTGACAGTCTGTGCCTCTCAGCTGTAGCATGTCTTCCATCAGGTCAACAGGCCTGCATCTTCCCAAGTCGTGTAGCGCTAGGAGCCTCCTAGCCCTCTCCTCGGCTGAGGGCGTGAAACACTGGATGAAGACAGCTTTCAGCCCGCTGTATTTGTCGCCAGCGGGCGGTTGCTGCACCAGGCTCCGCACGTATCGAGCTGTGCGGTTGTCGAGCTGGGCGATGACGTGGTAGAATTTTGTGTCATCCGCTGTTATTCCCCCGAGTGCGAACTGGGCTTCGGCCAGGAGGAACCATGAGTCTGGGTTGTCCTGCCAGAACTCTGGTAGCTTGACCGAGACCGCGCTTGCTCGAGCGGTCCCTGACGAGTCTGGTTCGGGGGAATTGTCTCTGGACATTGTACGTCTTAGGTCACCAATGTGGAGAGCGTGAAATGAAGAGGCTGAATTTATTTCTCAATTCAGGTTTATTGACGATCTCACATCTCCAGCATTCTCTCAACAGCAAAAGAGACCAAAACACCCCAAACCTCCACTTTTATACCTGGGACATCAAAGAACAGAATCACATTGTCATCAAACCCCCCAACGACAATAACTCTCCCCCCAGTCCCTTCGTCTTCCATCTGACCCCAGGAGGTCAGGAAGTCCTCTCAGAGTCCTCACCAAAGGCACCTCCACCTCCTGCTGTTATCCCCAGGAGGTCCAGACGTATTGTTCCTTCAAAGACGTGAAGTCACAAAATACACATGCAGTCTTAAGCATCTCACTCCTGTGCTATACATATGCAGTCAAAATATATGTGCCACAATATGTAATTATTCTTTCACACACATTAACTGCACTCAGATGATCTCAATTTCATGAATTGTAAGGCTGCAGGCATCAACTAGCTGGACCTCTGTTGAATTAGGTCAGCCACTTTAAAGGGGGGGTGAATACTTATGCAGTGATTTACCTTGCCTTATATAATTTTAATTATACAACAGTTAGTTCCAATTGAGTAATTTGATTGGACAACAGGGATTCCAGGAGTTCTATAATTCGCGATAATTGCACTTCAATTTCACTGGATACAGTGGTGGGAAAAAGTGTTTGCCCCCTTCCTGATTTCTCATTTTTTTTTGTATGTTTGTCACACTTAAATGTTTCAGATCATCAAACAAATTTAAATATTAGACAAAGATAACATAAGTAAACACAAAATGCAGTTTTTAAATGAAGGTGTTTATTATTAAGAGGAAAAAAAATCCAAACCTACATGCCTCTGTGTGAAAAAGTGATTGCCCCTAAACCTAATAACTGGTTGGGCCACCCTTAGCTGCAACAACTGCAATCAGACATTTGTGATAACTGGCAATGAGTCTTTTACAGTGCTGTGGAGGAATTTTGGGCCACTCATCTTTGCAGAATTGTTGTAATTCAGCCACATTGGAGAGTTTTCAAGCATGAACTGCCTTTTTAAGGTCATGCCACAACATCTCAATGGGATTCAGGTCAGGACTTTGACTCGGCCACTCCAAAGTCTTCATTTTGTTTTTCTTAAGCCTTTCTTAAGTCTTCCAGGTCCTGAAGCAACAAAACAGCCCTAAACCATCACACTACCTCCACCACGTTTTACTGTTGGTATGATATTCCTTTTCTGAAATGCTGTGTTACTTTTATGCCAGATGTAATAGGACACACACCTTCCAAAAGTTCAACTTTTGTCTTGTCAGTCCACACAGTATTTTCCCAAAAGTCTTGGGGATTGTAAAGGTCAAGTTTCATTCCTTTCCTTATGCGCCGCATAATGGCGCACGGGGAATAGTGGCAAAACATGTAGTATTATAGCTATAAAGTCTCCTAAAGACCAAGACCATGCCTGCCTATATTTGCCATAAAATGTGATTAAAATCACCTCCATATTGCTAGAGACCAAAGCCTTCAGAGTTTTTGTTTAAAGGTTCTGTATTGTAGCCTTCTGACAACCATTTGCTTTGCAATTGACTTGACCTCCTATTATTATTGTAATGCCTAAAAGACAGCAGTCATGCACTTCTTATTCCATTTAGCCATATTTATTTTTGCAGAAATAAAATACAAAAAGTAAAAAATAGTCAATGTACATAATTAATTTATCAAAAAAGGTTTATTTATAATAAATATATAATATATTACAAATATAATATGGCTTTCTATATGTTTAATGACTTTCTTCTGATGACAAAATAGGATAATTTAAGTATAGCCTATTTATAAACTGACTTTCCCTTAATTGAAATGCAACATCATTTGACAGGATTAATTTGCAGTTGCCAGAAATGGTTCCCACTGCTGTCTTCACAGTGGAAAGGCTGAAATGCATGAAATTTGCTACAGTTAACAGTATTCTTGCCCTGACTCTCCTGCAAAAAATGTTTTATGTTTGGACCAGCAGAAGGTGACCTTTGGGATGGAGGCATTTTCCGGCAGGAGTAGTTGCCAGGAAATGCACAGAGTATGATTGAAGAAATTTACTACATTTATTTCCCTCATGGATCATCACCTTACCGTGGTGGGGGGTTTGCATGCCCTAGTGATCCCAGGAGCTATGTTGTCCGTGGCAATTTGCCTCTGGTAGGGTCACCCAAGACAAACTGGTCCTGGGTGAAGGGCCAGACTAAGAACGATCCAACAGACTCTCATGATAAATATTAGAACAAGGATTCAGTGTACCCCGCCCAGTATGGGGTTACCGGGGCCCCACCCTGGAGCCAGGCCTGGGGGAGGGGCTCGATGGCTAGTGTCTGGTGGCCGGGTTTCAACCCCTGGGACCCGGCTGGGCTCAGTTCGAAGGAGTTACATGGGTACGCCCTCCAGCAGGAGTAGTTGCCAGGAAATGCACAGAGTATGATTGAAGAAATTTACTACATTTAGGGTGTTTTTTCTTTGGCATGTTTGACTTTACTTCCTCTAAAAGTACATGTCTAAAAGTACTATACTGAATACTGGCTCAGATTTTTTTTTTAGCAGTGATCGGAAGGCTGACTTTTATTTTGACAGATCACACTGTGGTTGAGCTATTGTAAGTTTTGATTATAATTCCAACCTTTCTACTTTATAGTGCTTATTAAATATCAGTTGTCTCATGTTTGTGTGTTAAGTCTTTATAGAAGTTCTCCTGTCTGTGTACAGCTGCACACAGTCTCCGTTCTGCTCCACCTGCAAAATGTCAAAAATGTCATCAGCTCAATTAATACATAAATAAATGCATGCATGCAGACTGGATCTTGTAGGTTCATGATTAAAAGTGAAGCTACTGGGCATCTTACATGAAAATTAAACTGACAGGTAATAATAATATGCCAGAATTTTTACAAACCTAAGTGTCTGATAATGAGAAAAATATGATAAATTAAAGTCTCATCCAACACACACACACACACACACACACACACACACACACACACACACACACACACAGAGACATCAAGACGAATCCCCCTTACAAAGAAGTTCATCTAGTTGAATAAATCCACACTCAGACACCAGCTGGAATTAACACATTTTATTGGAAAGCTGACTCAGCAATGAACAATACATGAAAAAAGCAATTTCCGTCATCATCAAAATTGTAACTAGAGTATCATTACAACATTAACTGAAAATAAATGATCAAAAATAATATGTAAATAAATTATGCTCAAAAACAAGTTTGCCCCAGCTTGACACATTCATAATAAACTGACCCTCAAACTTGAAACATGTGGATGTACTAAAGAATCCAAGAGTCTGAAAGAATCTGGGGAAAAAAAAATCACGATAGTCATTTTATTCTGTTATTATGTAGACTTGGATCAATGTGATTTCTAACCCCCTTTGAAACACGAAAATGTCTGGTGAATTGCTGGAGAGCATTTGGATGATCCAGAAGAGGATTGGGAGAATGTCATATGGTCAGATGAAACGAAAATAGAACTTTTTGGTAAAAACTCAACTTGTCATGTTTGGAGGAGAAAGAATGCTGTGTTGCATCCAAAGAACACCATACCTACTGTGAAGCATGGGGGTGGACACATCATGCTTTGGGGCTGTTTTTCTGCAAAGGGACCAGGATGACTGATCCATGTAAAGGAAAGAATGAATGGGGTCATGTATCGTGAGATTTTGAGTGAAAACCTCCTTCCATCAGCAAGGGCATTGAAGATGAAACGTGGCTGGGTCTTTCAGCATGACAATGATCCCAAACACACTGCCTGGGGAACGGAGTGGCTTCGTAAGAAGCATTTCAAGGTCCTGGAGTGGCCTAGCCAGTCTCCAGATCTCAACCCCATGGAAAATCTTTGGAGGGAGTTGAAAGTCCGTGTTGCCCAGCGACAGCCCCAAAACATCACTGCTCTAGAGGAGATCTGCATGGAGGAATGGGCCAAAATACCAGCAACAGTGTGTGAAAACCTTGTGAAGACTTACAGAAAATGTTTGACCTCTGTCATTGCCAACAAAGGGTATATAACAAAGTATTGAGATGAACTTTTGTTATTGACCAAATACTTAATTTACCGAGGAATTTACCAATTAATTCATTAAAAATCCTTCAATGTGATTTTCTGGATTTTTTTTTTCTCTTTTTTTCTCTCATAGTTGAGGTATACCTATGATGAAAATTGGAGACCTCTCTCATCTTTTAAGTGGGAGAACTTGCACAATTGGTGGCTGACTAAATACTTTTTTTCCCCACTGTATGTCTTTTATTTTATTCATAATTTGTTTAAGTTTTTTAAGATTTTGTAGACCTCTGCAATTCCATGAAGTTAAATTAAGATTAACGCTTTGATCTATGATCAATAAGGAGTTTGAGATTACCTTGCAATATGAACATGCTCATACAGAGAAGCAAAAACATTGATGATAGAACATTCATCCTACAAACTAAACAAAAACAAATTCCCTTTCCCCACATTCGTGGTAATCCCCCCAAAATCAAAATATTCCGTCTCCCGTTATAGCTAGTGACTGTTCCACACCTGCGAGGATCTGTCAAACCACTCTCTCTTTCTCCTCTGTCACCCTGACACTACTACTATTCTTATAATATTAACTCTCTTCTGTAGTTTTTTCAACATAACTTCAAAGTTTTATAGCAACTTTGTACATCATAGCTTTTTTTTTAAAATACAGTCTGTATTTTGTAGACATGTTTATGTTTCAGATCAATCAGATGTCTGTACATATGCTTAAATGTTCTACCTTTGTCATGTTCATGCTTAGCTCCCACCAGTTTCCTTTTGGATCTGCTTGATGAGCTCCTGCGCCTCTTGAGGGGTCTTGAAGGTGTGGGTTCTCCCCTTATATGTGACCAGCAGTCTTGACGGATGAATTACTCTGTGACGAATACCTAGGTTGCGCAGCTCTTTGCGGGCCGAGTCGAACTGCCTCCTTAATTGTTGTATTCCTGTGGCCAAGTCTGGATAGAACCGCACCTGTTGATTCTGTTATTTAATTTCCCCTTTAGCTTGCGCCGCATTGGTGACTCATCTTGTCTCTGTATTTGAGGAACTTCATAATCGGCGTCCTTGGTGGTGTCTTATTCTCTCTCAGTGGGCCAATTCGGTGAGCTCTCTCTAAAACGACCGATGACTGCAGATCCGCGTTATTCAGCGCTTCTGGAATCCACTTTTCCAAAAAGGAACATGGGTCCCGTCTCTCTGTTCCTTCTGGGAGGCCCACCAGCCTCAAATTATTCCGTCGCGAGCGGGATTCCAAGTCTAGGACGTTATCTTCCAGACTTTTGCATTTTAATTCCAGTGTTTGCAGTTTAGATTGTAGGCTAGTGATGTCATCTTCAGCGCTTGAAATTTGGAGCTCCGCCTGCGACACTCGCTCCATGCAGTCATTTATTTCCTTTCTCATACCTTCTATTGCTGCTATAATCCCATCAAATTTAGACGAAAACTCTGTTCTCATGGAGTTGATGGCAGTGAGCACTACGTTTGTCCCCTCTTCAGCAGTTCCCGCTCCGCCGCTGGCTCCCTCCTCCGCCATTGCCTCTGGAGTTTTCTCTGTTTCGCCTCGAGTGTGGAAGTCTGTTAGCTTGGCTTGTTTTGTCGAGTTGCCTTTTCCTCCACCTAATTTTCCAACATTGGTCTTTACCATATCTGCGCCAAAATGCTGGGATGGGTTTTTGTTCCAATTAAGAGAGTTTTAGTAAAATTTTTATTTTTACAAGCAGAGCAGTGTGAAACATGTCTTCCTATGTGGCCGCCATAACCGGAAGTCAATTCCAACCTTTTTACTTTATAGTGCTTATTAAATATCAGTTGTCTCATGTTTGTGTGTTCAGTCTTTATAGAAGTTCTCCTGTCTGTGTACAGCTGCACACAGTCTCTGTTCTGCTCCATCTGCAAGATGTCAAAAATGTCATTAGCTCAATTAATACATAAACAAATGCATGCATGCAGACTGGATCTTGTAGGTTCATGATTAAAAGTGAAGCTACTGGGCATCTTACATGAAAATTAAACTGACAGGTAATAATAATATGCCAGAATTTTTACAAACCTAAGTGGCTGATAATGAGAAAAATATGATAAATTTAAAGTCTCATCCAACACACACACACACACACACACACACACACACACACACACACACACACACACACACACACACACACACACAGACATCAAGACGAATCCCCCTTACAAAGAAGTTCATCTAGTTGAATAAATCCACACTCAGACACCAGCTGGAATTAACACATTTTATTGGAAAGCTGACTCAGCAATGAACAATACATGAAAAAAGCAATTTCCGTCATCATCAAAATTGTAACTAGAGTATCATTACAACATTAACTGAAAATAAATGATCAAAAATAATATGTAAATAAATTATGCTCAAAAACAAGTTTGCCCCAACTTGACACATTCATAATAAACTGACCCTCAAACTTGAAACATGTGGATGTACTAAAGAATCCAAGAGTCTGAAAGAATCTGGGGAAAAAAAAATCACGATAGTCATTTTATTCTGTTATTATGTAGACTTGGATCAATGTGATTTCTAACCCCCTTTGAAACACGAAAATGTCTGGTGAATTGCTAGAGAGCATTTGGATGATCCAGAAGAGGATTGGGAGAATGTCATATGGTCAGATGAAACGAAAATAGAACTTTTTGGTAAAAACTCAACTTGTCATGTTTGGAGGAGAAAGAATGCTGTGTTGCATCCAAAGAACACCATACCTACTGTGAAGCATGGGGGTGGACACATCATGCTTTGGGGCTGTTTTTCTGCAAAGGGACCAGGATGACTGATCCATGTAAAGGAAAGAATGAATGGGGTCATGTATCGTGAGATTTTGAGTGAAAACCTCCTTCCATCAGCAAGGGCATTGAAGATGAAACGTGGCTGGGTCTTTCAGCATGACAATGATCCCAAACACACTGCCTGGGGAACGGAGTGGCTTCGTAAGAAGCATTTCAAGGTCCTGGAGTGGCCTAGCCAGTCTCCAGATCTCAACCCCATGGAAAATCTTTGGAGGGAGTTGAAAGTCCGTGTTGCCCAGCGACAGCCCCAAAACATCACTGCTCTAGAGGAGATCTGCATGGAGGAATGGGCCAAAATACCAGCAACAGTGTGTGAAAACCTTGTGAAGACTTACAGAAAATGTTTGACCTCTGTCATTGCCAACAAAGGGTATATAACAAAGTATTGAGATGAACTTTTGTTATTGACCAAATACTTAATTTACCGAGGAATTTACCAATTAATTCATTAAAAATCCTTCAATGTGATTTTCTGGATTTTTTTTTTCTCTTTTTTTCTCTCATAGTTGAGGTATACCTATGATGAAAATTGGAGACCTCTCTCATCTTTTAAGTGGGAGAACTTGCACAATTGGTGTCTGACTAAATACTTTTTTTCCCCACTGTATGTCTTTTATTTTATTCATAATTTGTTTAAGTTTTTTAAGATTTTGTAGACCTCTGCAATTCCATGAAGTTAAATTAAGATTAACGCTTTGATCTATGATCAATAAGGAGTTTGAGATTACCTTGCAATATGAACATGCTCATACAGAGAAGCAAAAACATTGATGATAGAACATTCATCCTACAAACTAAACAAAAACAAATTCCCTTTCCCCACATTCGTGGTAATCCCCCCAAAATCAAAATATTCCGTCTCCCGTTATAGCTAGTGACTGTTCCACACCTGCGAGGATCTGTCAAACCACTCTCTCTTTCTCCTCTGTCACCCTGACACTACTACTATTCTTATAATATTAACTCTCTTCTGTAGTTTTTTCAACATAACTTCAAAGTTTTATAGCAACTTTGTACATCATAGCTTTTTTTTTAAATACAGTCTGTATTTTGTAGACATGTTTATGTTTCAGATCAATCAGATGTCTGTACATATGCTTAAATGTTCTACCTTTGTCATGTTCATGCTTAGCTCCCACCAGTTTCCTTTTGGATCTGCTTGATGAGCTCCTGCGCCTCTTGAGGGGTCTTGAAGGTGTGGGTTCTCCCCTTATATGTGACCAGCAGTCTTGACGGATGAATTACTCTGTGACGAATACCTAGGTTGCGCAGCTCTTTGCGGGCCGAGTCGAACTGCCTCCTTAATTGTTGTATTCCTGTGGCCAAGTCTGGATAGAACCGCACCTGTTGATTCTGTTATTTAATTTCCCCTTTAGCTTGCGCCGCATTGGTGACTCATCTTGTCTCTGTATTTGAGGAACTTCATAATCGGCGTCCTTGGTGGTGTCTTATTCTCTCTCAGTGGGCCAATTCGGTGAGCTCTCTCTAAAACGACCGATGACTGCAGATCCGCGTTATTCAGCGCTTCTGGAATCCACTTTTCCAAAAAGGAACATGGGTCCCGTCTCTCTGTTCCTTCTGGGAGGCCCACCAGCCTCAAATTATTCCGTCGCGAGCGGGATTCCAAGTCTAGGACGTTATCTTCCAGACTTTTGCATTTTAATTCCAGTGTTTGCAGTTTAGATTGTAGGCTAGTGATGTCATCTTCAGCGCTTGAAATTCGGAGCTCCGCCTGCGACACTCGCTCCATGCAGTCATTTATTTCCTTTCTCATACCTTCTATTGCTGCTATAATCCCATCAAATTTAGACGAAAACTCTGTTCTCATGGAGTTGATGGCAGTGAGCACTACGTTTGTCCCCTCTTCAGCAGTTCCCGCTCCGCCGCTGGCTCCCTCCTCCGCCATTGCCTCTGGAGTTTTCTCTGTTTCGCCTCGAGTGTGAAAGTCTGTTAGCTTGGCTTGTTTTGTCGAGTTGCCTTTTCCTCCACCTAATTTTCCAACATTGGTCTTTACCATATCTGCGCCAAAATGCTGGGATGGGTTTTTGTTCCAATTAAGAGAGTTTTAGTAAAATTTTTATTTTTACAAGCAGAGCAGTGTGAAACATGTCTTCCTATGTGGCCGCCATAACCGGAAGTCAATTCCAACCTTTTTACTTTATAGTGCTTATTAAATATCAGTTGTCTCATGTTTGTGTGTTAAGTCTTTATAGAAGTTCTCCTGTCTGTGTACAGCTGCACACAGTCTCTGTTCTGCTCCATCTGCAAGATGTCAAAAATGTCATTAGCTCAATTAATACATAAACAAATGCATGCATGCAGACTGGATCTTGTAGGTTCATGATTAAAAGTGAAGCTACTGGGCATCTTACATGAAAATTAAACTGACAGGTAATAATAATATGCCAGAATTTTTACAAACCTAAGTGGCTGATAATGAGAAAAATATGATAAATTTAAAGTCTCATCCAACACACACACACACACACACACACACACACACACACACACACACACACACACACACACACACACACACACACATCAAGACAAATCCCCCTTACAAAGAAGTTCATCTAGTTGAATAAATCCACACTCAGACACCAGCTGGAATTAACACATTTTATTGGAAAGCTGACTCAGCAATGAACAATACACGAAAAAACAATTTCCGTCATCAAAATTATAACTAGAACATCATTACAACATTAACTGAAAATAAATGATCAAAAATAATATGTAAATAAATTATGCTCAGAAACAAGTTTGCCCCAGCTTGACACATTCATAATAAACTGACCCTCAAACTTGAAACATGTGGATGTACTAAAGAATCCAAGAGTCTGAAAGAATCTGGGAAAAAAAATCACGATAGTCATTTTATTCTGTTATTATGTAGACTTGGATCAATGTGATTTCTAACCCCCTTTGAAACACGAAAATGTCTGGTGAATAAACATAATTTAAAGCCCATTTACAAGCCTGGCTGTCGGGTTCTATTTTAGAGTTGGTGGTATTACAGCGTCACTCCCTTACATGCGTGTTGTCGCGCGCAAGTCCTTCTCATTTACGCGTGTCCACAACGATGGAACACAATTCTCTGCAAGCGAGTAGAACTCGGCACGACAGCTGCAGTGCTGCAGATGATGGTGTCAGACGCACAGTCCTGGGTTCTCACAAACTGTGGTTGGTCTGTAAGGTCGTCCAGGATCCATGATGGCAGATGCCAGTCCAGCCCTGCATGCAGCAGCTTGTCCCTCAGGATCACTGGTTGGATGGTGTTGAAAGTGGGGGAGAATTCAAAGAACATGATCCTCACAGTGTTTAGGTTCAGCTTTATTTATACAGGTGGGGGAAAGAGGAAACACACAGAAGAAGGACAGTGAGAGCCAACTAATATTAATGAACTTTAATGTGTAAACGGTGTCAAATATACTGTATGAAATTGTGGCCTACTGAATCAGCCTTAGAAGAGGGCAGAGTAGCCAGAAATTGTACTCAAGTAAAAGTATATTGCCCTGTATTAGTTAATCAAGGGTAGGTAAGTGACATAAAAAGGTACTTCTAGACCATGGCTTAAATTTACTATTATTTCTTTAATGTGTTTGTTAAAGAGTTTTCCTCCCTCATTTTAAATGATTTGACAAACCCACCCCCCACCTTCACAGGCCCCAGAAACAGCCCTTGTTTGACTAATAAATAAAGAAAAAAAATAACAAAGAAAAAATCCTCAGAGTGAGACCTCCTTCCTACTATCTGTCTCAGGTGTGTAAATTGACCCACGTGGCCAGGTGAGGAATGACGGCGTCCCTGCCAGCTGAAATGTGACGGGTGTTCTCCATCCATTCAGCTGGGAGAAATCCGACAACAGTCCGGAAAACAGATTTATTTTTAATTATTTTCACCAAATAAACCCGGCTTTAGAGGATCTTTGGCCATGGATAAATTAAAGTCGGTGTTGAGCAGTGAAGAGGCGCGCAGAGAAGATCGAACCATTTTACAGGTTAAAAAAAAACAACAGACAGCTTTAACTTCAGTTTCTTTATCTCTAATCACATCTGAGAGTCTGTGATTGACTATTTATCTTAAACTTCATTAACAGACAGTGAATGAGGCCTCCTCTCTAGGATGGGGGACCCGTCTGAAGGGCTTCGTGGCCTGTTTCGTGGTGGGAGCAGCCTGCACGGTGTTGGTAAAGATTTAATTGTGAACAACAGCAGCCTTTTCTAAAAATAATGGAGGAAGAGTTCAGATGGGAGCTGCTGTGGTCTTATTGGTTCTACTGGCTCAGAGGAATGTGAAGATGTGAAGCTCCATCCATTTGACTCAGAGTTCCGCCTTATATGTCACTGCTGCTGCTGCAGAAATCTGCCAGGGACGGTCAAGCTTTTGGGGAGGGGGGCTCTGTGCAAGATTGTCTGGGGGGGCTGTTTTTGAAATAAGTGTTCAAAACCTTTAATATTGGGGAAACACTTGTTTCCTGACAGAAAGCCACCGGAGTGGTGGCTTAAGGCGCTTTTCCACTAGCCCCACTCAGCCCCGGTTTGAAAACCCGGCTCTACTCACTTCGGTTCGGTTCAGCCTCAGTTGCTTTTCAACTACTGCTGGCGCACCTGCTGGCACACCTGCTGTGGGTGGGATTTGGTGAACAGCAGGCGGCGCCACACCCTCGTGACGTGAAACACACGCGACTGAATCCTCCACAACAAACATGGCTGATGACGAGGAGAGAAGGAAGGAGGAATGACTGTGACATGAAACTGGTTAAATCTATGGTGCTGACTTGTTGTGCTCTGCACAATCTGTGTGAGAGTCATGGAGAGACGTTTGACACTACATTGGATGATGCAGTAGATGAACCAGTGGTGGCAGCGGCACAGAGAGCAGAGGAGCAGGGTGGTGAGATTGTAACGAACTCAATATAAGCACCCTACTTGGCTTGACAAGTGGGTTGACCCTATTGGTGACACAGGTAAAGTGCGGGACTCCGGAGCGGGAGGCGTGAGTTCAAACCTCCCGGTGGGACGTCGCCATGTCAAGCTGCACGTTACAATATAACATTTGATGCAGTACTTGTCTATTTTGTCCACATTTATGTGCATACATATTTCAAAAATGTTTTTTGTAAATAAAATGTTGTGCATGGTCCATCTACCTGTCCTCTTGTTCATAACGCTTATCTGTTAAGAAGGTGCGAAGCCATCAGCCTAATGATGAGTCCACACTTCTGTTGTGATAATTGCTCACGCTGAGCGCTCTGACAGCCCTGCTGTGGGGGTCACACACGACGTGTTCCTCCCCACACTCTCAATTTTTTTTTCCCGTATATTTTTCTCTTTGGCGTACAGAAATGGCAATACGCCCGTATTTGCTAAAATTGCATTTTCCCCGTATTAAAATACGGCGAAACCGTATCACTTGACAGGTATGTAATTACATGCAGAAACACCGCACAGGCCATCTTCACAAAAATCCAGCTCGACAAGCCACTTTTGCTTAGGTGGAAATGCAAATTGAACTATAAATCATGTGCTGATACATATCATATTCTCCCATGTAAAGGTCTCCCACTTTTACTTACAAATTGATTTTTAATTTTTGGGAAAAGGGAATATAAATTTTGCACTTGTTGGTAACAACAGCCGTGTGCGACAAAAACAGTTGTGTATCCTTGTCCGATTTGTCTACTGTTATTAGTGCCAAATTTTTGCTAGATTCCTTCTTAATTTATTAAATTTTGACTGGTGATGCAACATTCAACTTACACGTACTTACCTTTAGCAGTGTCTACAAGTTCAAGCACACCTGTACAACTGCTTATAACCTAAAAAAATGTACCCATTCAAGAGAAATGGATTCAGCATTGCAAATTTGTTTAAAATAAAAAAAACTACCAGGACATTACGTTTCATTGTGTTGTTAAAAATTAAATTACCATTAGAAGGCTATACACCTGACCTGATGAACAGCAGCATGTGGAGTGAACAGAGAATGGAATGTGTATGTAATTATTGGCTTTTCTCATACAGTGTCATAACAGATAAACCAGACTTTTGATGCAAACAATACAATTTTATTCCAGAAGCAAAATTTACAAACAAAAAAACAGACTGGGCAATGACATCTCTGTGAGCTCTTCCCTTCGTAACGCAGCGTCCTGCTCCAGGGCTTCACGTGCATCTGCCCGCACATCTGCAGCCACCTGTCGCAAATGCTGCATGTACTCCTGATTCTTGCCGCTGGTCATGTTGCCGTTCCAAGAGCCGCATCTCTTCGTCATGCATGTTGACCATCGCTAATGTAAGGTCAGCGATGGGAGTTGTCTGTTTTTGTCTTGCCTAGATGGAAAGACAGAAAGGCATGGTCGTTAAAGCTGGATCACTACATATATTATGGAATTACACAGGTGAAAGTCTGTGGTGGAATGTCACTATTATATTGTGCTTCATTGCTGTATATAAGCTGAACTGTCATGTTGCTGCCCCTCAGTAGAGCAGATTTTACAACACGCAGGGTGCTGTCTTCGGCTGCAGCCCCCCTGCAAAACTAAAAAGGATTAAGATTAAGAATATGGATGGATGGGTAATGTTTAAACTAGCTGCTTGTAGTGTGGCCGCAGAAATCTGAATGGGTTAATACAGTCAGCTGACGCGAAGCATTTCAATGAAGCATGTTGATTTCAACGGCAGTTCATGAGCTTTGTTTGTCTAAAACAGGAGTTACAACAGCACCAATCACCACACCTGAAAATGGTTGTGGAACACCGATAAGTGAAGACCAAAGAATAACCTTTTTGTACATTTAAAAAGACATTTTCAATTAATTAATATGCAGCTACAGGAAATTGCATTAATCAATTTGGTACATAACTTGTTAGGCTCCAGCCCCACCGCAACCTGTAAAGGATTAAGCGGTAGAAGATGGATGGATGGATGGATTTTCGACCCTGGTTTCCGCTGCTGGACCTGTTTCAACCAAAAAAAAAAATCGTGGTTATTGTGCCTTACCGGCACATGAACGTGATCCAGATGGAGCTGGTGATGTGGAGCTGATCCAGCTGGCGCTCAGCCAGACGCACACGCAGACGCAGCGCCAGGAGAGTCCGCTGTGTCAGTCATCTCCACTGAGGTGGACCCCTGTGATATGAAATGCGATTCTAGAAAGAAAATGCACGCAATTTAAAACTTAACACCAAAGTGCAACATGTACACAACACTCTCAAGTTTTTAACCGTAATACAATAAGCGTAATTCAGCGTTTTGTTCGCGCTAATACTTAACACAAAGCAAGCGTGAATCTGCAGTTGGCTGCAAAACAATACGCAAGCCTCAGTAACAACCGTTACTCACAATCTAACAACCTTCCTATTTCTTAAAAACAGTGAGCTTGGCACAGAATGGATCAAGTGGCGAACAGATGCGCAATATCAAATAAACACTCACCATCCACGGTTTCCAAGGGCCATGACCGTGACGGTGACCGTGACAGTGACGTGTGGAGCCCAATGTCTCTCAGCGAACCACTTCCACTCCTTCCATCCGCTGAACTTCGAGCAATGTGGTCCTTCACTGCTCGGTAATCACTTTTCAGCTTTTTCAGCTTCTCCCGACACTGTTTGGCAGTACAGATGTGCCCTTGAGAAGCCATCTGCTCGGACACCTGCATTTCAAGTAGATCCGTCCAACTCGCGCTGGATGCGATCGTCGCCTAATATAGAAAGAAAATTGCGCACCTCCTAATACATAATATTAGGAGTATATTATTATATAAGTATATTATACAGTATATTAATATAATATACCGTATTAAAGGGGCGCACTGTGTTCACTGCTGAACAATTACAAATGGCGGTCGTGGAGTAAATTCAGCAGAAAAAGTCGCTTTCATGACGTTACAACCTGACCAATCAGCGGCGACCAGTCTCTTAAAGTCATATCACAGCCATACTCAGCCCTACTCGGCCCGGTTAGACCCTGCCCTGGATCAGGTACGAAAAAAGTACCTGCTTAACCGGTGCTGGGGCTAGTAGAAAAGCGCCTAAAGCGGGCTGAGTGGTGCGGTGTAGGGCCAAGTGAGGCTAGTGGAAAAGGGCCTTTAGTTGGTAGAGCATCTGCCCCACACCTGGGATGCAGGGGTTCAAATCCCGGCCGGGTCATGCCGAAGACCATATAAAAAGTGTAACTTGCTGCCGTCCAGCTTGGTTCTCAGCAAAAATGGAATGGAGGAGGGAAATTTGTGGCGGCGCCTTGCATGGCAGCAGCCCCCTGATTCTACACTTGGGGTGTGTGTGATTAACACAGTAGATAGGATAAAGCACAATCTCGTTCTACTGTACATGATTGGTTGTACAGTTGAATCACAATAAAGGGTGATTTAATTAATTTAAAAAAAATTTAGAAAAATAAGCTTGGTTCTGATGAACAAAAACAATAAACTATTACATAAAATAAAACTGTAACCAGCTTGCATACAAATATTGCATTTTCACATAAAAAAGTTACAATTTTATGAGAAAAATTTGCAAACTTTTGAGACAAAGTTCAGAATTTGTTATAAAAAAAGTTTCATATTTATTAAACAAAATGCAAATTTATCAGACTAAAGTTCCACATTTATGAGAGAAAATGACTTATTTACAAGAGGAAACGGTTGCAAATTTATGAGAAAAAAATGCTAATTTACAAGAGAAAAAATTGCAAATTCATGAGAGAGAATGTACAGTTATGAAGGAAAATGTTGCAAAACACAGTTGCAACTTTATGAGAAACAAAGTTGCAAATTTGAGGAAAAAAAATTGCCAATTTACAAGAGAGAAAAAAGTAGCAAATTCATGAGGAAAAAATGTGCAGTTGCACAGAAAAAAGTTGCCACACAAAGTTTCATATTTATGAGGGAAGAAAATTGCAAGTTTAACAGCATAAGTTGCAAATTTGCAAGAAAAAAAGTTGACACAATTTTAATCCCCTTCCCAAAAAATGTTGACCCCTAGTGGCCAAGGAGGCCTGTTGCATTTGGGTACTCTGCTTTATAGTCAGAACCCCCCCCCCCCCCGTGACTAATAAAATATTAATAGTACAATAAAAGTGCCAAGGTGCAGCTGCCTCGGTGCGACCTCTACTGGCCCAGCCTAGTTGTTACAATACTTTTTTTGTGGCTCCATTGACGGTATAATGGTGAGTTAAATTTGTATTTATTTTGAAAACAAAGTGTTATCTCAAAATTCTGGCAAATTAAAAGTCGAGAAAATATGGCGATCTAATGATACAAGCCTTTAGTTCCACTTGATTTTTACCAGGCTGGTAACAGACAAATACACACACACACACACACACAACCACACAGACACATTGAGTGATTACCGTATGGCATAAAAGAAGAAATTGCACAGCTTTGTTAACTATTCCGAAATTATTAAACATAAAAATGGGCTGAAACTGTACAGTTCAAGCTTGAACTTTTCTGAGGATCAGTGGATTTTATTTAGAATGATCCAGATAAATAAACATGGTGTGTGATTTTCAGTTTTTGTGTCTTCCAGGGAGTTTGTGTGCTCTTCCTGCCCACGGTTGGTCTCACTCTCTTCATCGTGTTTTACACTTTGGGAAACATATGTGCTCTGGGAAGGTTGGTTCTGATGGATTGTAACTGGAACTTTAATGGTTTTCCTTGTTTTCTCATATGCATATACTGCATTAATCATGATTGGCCAGTTCATTTTATTTTCAACTTATGTGATAATGGTTAAATAGACTAAGGGTTATTTTATTTTGCTAGATCATAATGACGTTAATGGGAAATAACACTGGTCAACACCAAATTTATTGTCTAAGTTTTTTTTAGCTGATTTAGGACAATTTTGATGCGCTGAATCCAAAAATCACATTGATTTTGCTCAATCAGGTCAACTTTTTGAACTATGACCACATGTTTTCTTATGTTTTTGTTTACATGTACAGGTATTTTCACTTTATATGATTCAAAATTCTTTTTTAATTCCTGAAATTCTGTGAATTTTGAATAATGATGACATAACATTCAATTTACATGTACTTACCTTTATAAATGTCTACTATTCAATTTACAGTACACCTGTACAACTGCTGTACAACTGCTTATAACTTAGCATAAAAACCTGACCTGATGGAGAGAAACGGATGTCATTTTCAGATTCAGCGGTGCAAAATTGTCTTAAATCAGTTGAAAAAACACAGACAACTTACAAAAAAATTATTTTTGTTATGTTGTGTAATTTATCAACTCTGATTGTGACCCACATGATGTTCAGACTTTCTGTTTGTAAGTGGTGGCCAATCAGAGGAAAGTTAAAAGGAGATGCGCTAAAATGGCTTGTGGCAGACAGAGGATTAACTGAGAAAATGTACTCAACTAAAGGTAGCATATGCTTATGATTCTACTTAAGTACAAATAAGAGTAGTTACCAAAAAAGTTACTAGAGTAAAAAAAAAAAAAATACTGTCTTGTAAAAACCTTACTTGAGTCATAACACCTTTACTCTTGCAATTGATGATGCTTTTCGGTTAAAATTGTAGCTATTTTGCAAAAAACATTACTATCTCCTTGTAAATTTGAGACTTTTAAATAAATTTTCAACTATATTCATGTAAATAAATACTAAACTTTTGTCATCAATTGTTAATCATTAATTTTTTTCTTGCACATTACTTTTTTCTCATAAGTTTGTTTTTTATAATAAGTTTGATATGTTTTTCTTGTAAATTAGCCATTAAAAAAACTTGCAACTTTTTCATAAATTTGCAAGTTTTGTGTGTAAATGTTCAGCTTTTTTCCCTTGTAGATTTGTGACTTTACTGTCACAAATTTGGGAACTTTTTTCTCCTAAATATTTTAGTCTGAGAAAAATAAACATTCTGTATTTAGCCCTTTTATATTATCCTCATAATCATATAAAATTATAAATTCACTAAAATACTAAATGTCATTTTTAGTTATTCCACTTGAAACAAGAACATTTTGACCAGTTTTCAAATCAATGATAGAAAAATATCTCAGAGAAAACAACCAAAATTACTTGAGTAAAGTACAAGTTTTTCTTCAATAATGTACTTAAACAAGAGCAAAAAGTATCCCACAATAAAGCTACTTAGAAAACAGTTGCTGCCCATCTGTGCTGAGAGGCATTATACTGTAAAATATATCAGGATTATTTTGAGTTTAAGTCATGCTTTAGTTGAATAGATAAGACATTTGCATAACAGAGCCACTTTGATGAAGTCTTTATTTGCCACAACAAACTGAATATATCCATGTAAAAGGCCTTTGTGTATTTGTTTTTCTTATTTATTCTCTCCAATAGCAAAATCTTTCTGATGGGCCCGCTGAAAGAGTTAAAAAAGATGTGTGACATAACGAGAGTACTGGCCACCGCCATAATGTTGGTAAGAGCGTGGAAAACATTTTAAATTTAAAGATAAGCTTGGTCTTTTCAAAAGAAACTTAGTGTTTAGAGTGAAAACTGGTGTATTTTTTCCATATTGAAGGAGTGTAAAACCTGAATATTTGGGAATGTATTCAGGAGAAGATTCATAGAAGAAAGATGGAGTGTCATGATTCTGATGAACTGCCTATAAAACGTATTTATCTTATCTCAGAGTGATGCTGAGAAACTGATCCACGCTTTTGTTAGCTCGAGATTAGATTATTGTAATTCTTTATTATCAGGCTGTCCTAAAACATCTTTAAAAAGTCTTCAGCTGATCCAAAATGCTGCAGCAAGAGTTTTAACAGGTACTAGAAAGAGAGATCATATCTCTCCGGTTCTGGCCTCCCTTCATTGGCTTCCCATAGAGTTTAGAATTAAGTTTAAAATCCTTCTTCTTACTTAGAAAGCTCTAAACAATCAGGCTCCTTTTTATTTAAAAGATCTGATACTACCGTATTATCCTAACAGAGCACTACACTCCCAAAATGCAGGATTACTTGTAATACCTAGAATCTCCAAAAGTACAATGGGAGGCAGAGCCTTCAGTTATCAAGCTCCTCTCCTGTGGAATCAGTTGCCAATCTGGATTCGGGAGTCAGACTCGATCTCTGTTTTTAAGAATAGGGCTAAAACCTACCTTTTTGATATAGCCTACAATTAGGGAGGGATCATGTGTTTCTGAACCCTCCCTTAGTTATGCTGCTAATAGGTTTAGTCAGCCGGGGGACCTCCAGTAATGCACTGGGCCTCACTCCTTTCCTCACTCTCAATGAAATATTTTTTTGCTGGTCATTAACATTTGTTTGTTCTCTCCCATAGATTGAGTCCCCATCGTGCTGTTTGCTCTCTACATGTCTGTTCTTTTCTTCTTCTCTATCCCCTCACCCCCCAGCCAGTCGCAGCAGATGACTGCCCCTCCCTGAGCTTGGTTCTGCTGGAAGTTTCTTCCTGTTAAAAGGGAGTTTTTCCTCTCCACTGTCGCCAAGTGCTTGCTCACAGGGGATTGCCTGATTGCTGGGGTCTTTCTGCAACTGAGGGGGTTCCCCTTACAGTTGATAGTGCTATGAGATGACTGTTGTTGTGAAATGGCGCTATATAAATAAAGTTGAATTGAATTGAATTGAATTTACATCCCTTGGATGTTTTAACCTTTTAATCCTTTCATAAATGAAATCGTGGTCAATATAATTTGGCTTTTTTGACAAAAATTTGCAAAAAAAAGCTTCTTTCATGTCAAAGTGAAAACAGATTTTTACAAACTCATCATCATCATCATAGCAGTCTGTCATGGGCGACAATGACTGTTTTATTAAGGTCTGATCAGATTCCTCCACACAGCTCTGTCCTTAGCCTTCCACTGCCAGGAACTTCTTTCTATGTCCAACTTCTTCAAGTTTCTTTTACAGTGTCTTTAAATCTGAGCCTTGGTCTACCCTGATTGTGTTTGCCCTTGCATAACTATGAGTAGAGTAACTGGCGAGGGAGATGCTGGTGGTCCATCCTCTCAACATGTCCGAGCCATCTCAGGTTCATCTGTATTAGCATGTCCTCCATTGATGGTAGACCAGCTCGTTTCAACACTTCTATGTTGGTTATCTTGTCTTTCCATGAGATGTTCATTGTGGCTCGAAGGTGTCTCTTCATGTATGCGTAGAGTTTCGTCACCTGCACTCTGTAGACAGTCCAAGTTTCAGCACTATACAATAGAGTTGCCAGTACTGTTGCTCTGTACACTTTGCATTTCACACAGATACACACATGTCGATTGTTGCACAGTCTCTCCCTCAAGTTTCCAAAAACAGCACTCACTCTTCCAATTCTGAGAGATAGTTCATCCTCCAGCCTAGCATTCTCTGAAACAGTACTCCCTAGATCAGGGGTGTCCAACCATGTGCCATGGAGAGCCAAGACCCTGCAGGTTTTCTCTTCTACCCAGTCTCTTCAGCAGGTGTTTTCACTTATCAGCAATCAGTGGGAAGAAGTTCACAGAAATCTGCTGTTGAAGACACTGGTTGGAGGTAAAACCTGCAGGGTCTTGGCTCTCCATGGCACATGGTTGGACACCCCTGCCCTAGATACTTGAAAGTCTTGCACTTGACTAGTGGCTCTGTACCAATGCTGATCTCTTCTGGTAGTGATGTTGGTAATTGGAACTTTGGTGGTTGATAAAGGCACTCTGTCTTGTTGATGTTGATTTTGAGGCTGAATTTGGCTAGCTGCTCTTGCAAATTTCTCTACTAAAGATTGCATATCTTCCACACAGTGTGCAACTAGAGCACTGTCATCAGCAAAGAGCATTTCTCTTACTACCTTTATCGATGTCTTACTCTTGGCTTTAAACTGTGCCACATTGAACAAGTCTGCCTCTTTCCTTGTTTGAATGTATACTCCTTCTGAAGTGTCTTTGAAGGCCACCTCAAGCATGGCTGCCAGATATACCGTATTACCGGATATTACCGGATATACCAGATTACCGGAGTGGTGACTCAGTTGGTAGAGCATCCACCCTACACCTGGGAGGCCAGGGTTCAAATCCCGGCCGGGTCAAGCCAAAGACCATATAAAAGCGGAACTGCCTGCCGTCCAGCTTGGTGCTCAGCAATAATGGATGGAGGAGGGAAATCTGTGGCGGCGCCTTGCATGGCAGTGGCCCTTCTGATTCTACACATGGGGTGTATATGTGATTGACACTGTAGATAGGATAAAGCACAATTTCGTTCTACTGTACATGATTGGTTGTATGGTAGAATGACAAGGGTGATTTAATTTAATTAATTTAATTTGAATTGAATTGAATTAATTTAATTTAATATAGTGAGAAGAGTGTAGGTGCCAGCACACACCCTTGTTTCACCCCGTTGCTTACTGAAAAGTCTTTAGATACTCAACCACTCATTGCCACGTCTGCTTGCATACCTGTATCAGGTTGACAAACTTCTCTGTACAGCCATATTTCTTGAGTACCTGCCAAAGTCCTTGCCGCGAAACAGTATCAAAGGCTTTACTGAAGTCTATGAAGACTACATAAAGCAGCATGTTCTGTTCGATACACTTTTCTTGAACCTGTTTCAAGCAGAAAATCATGTCCATTGTGCTTCTTCCACTTCTAAAGCCGCACTGAGTTTCCAGTAGTACATTCTGCAAGATGTGTTCATTGAGTCTGTTCAGTAGTACACGTGAGAGAATCTTACCAACAGTGGCTAGTAGTGATATACCTCGGTAATTTCCTCAATCTTTCCTGTCACCTTTCTTGAACAAAGGCACAATACCTGCATCCTTCCAGTCTTGAGGTACTTTCAGGGCATCCCATATCTCTTGGATGAGCTTGTGAAGGCAGTTGGTCAGCTGAACACCACCAAATTCCACACTTCTGCTGGAATTCCATCCCTTCCTGGATTTTTACCATCCTGTGTTGTCCTGATAGCTGCCATTAGTTCATCAAAGTTTGGTGGTTCATCCAGACTTGATACAGCTGGTCGCTGCACTAGAGCTTCTTTAGCCTCTTCAGTGAGATCGCCAGGGTTGTTTAGTAGTTGGTCAAAGTGGTCTGCAAATCTGTCCAGGATCTTGTCTTTCTCCTGCAAAACCGTTTCACCATCCATAGCCTTTAGTTGGATCAGTCCTCTTGGTTTAGGGCCGTAGATTTCTCTCAGACTTGTGAAGAATGTTTTCATGTCCTTTCTGTCTGCTCCATTTTGAAGTTCCTCTGCTTTTTCAACCCACCAGTTGGACTTCATCTCTCTGGTGTACTTCTGTAGCTCACTCTGAGCCTATGAGTATTTCTTCTTCTTCGACCTTGTGTTACACTGTAGGTTTTCCTGCCTAGCTGTATTCCTCGCTTCTAGTAGTTTCTTCAGGTGTTCATCATGCTCATCAAACCAATCTTGATGTTTCCTCTCAGGGTGGCCTAATACGTCACTCACAGTCTGATACACCGCATCCTTCAGTGTTGCCCATTTCTCTTCTATGTCATTCTCTGAGTTGTTGCTGTCCCAGTCTTTCAAGTTTTCATCCATTTCCTGTGTAAGTTCTTCCTGCTTCTTTTGGTCTTTCATTGCACTAGTGTTTAGCTTCCGTGGTGGCTTCGCACCCATCCTGCAGTGCTGTTTTTGTCTCCAAATCCTTAATCTAGATCTCAGCATAGCATGATCAGTACCACAGTCCGCGCCTCTCATTGCTCTGGTGTCCAATACATCTCTTATGTCTCTCTGCCTGACTATGATGTAGTCTAATAAGTGCCAGTGCTTGGATCTTGGGTGCATCCATGTCTTCTTGTGTGTGTCCTTGTGCTTAGAGTGTTGGTTATCACAAGGTTGCACTCTGAACATAGTGCAAGTAGAAGTTCTCCATTAGCATTGCACTTGCCTACTCCATGACTGCCTAGCACTCCTTTCCATTTCTCAGTGTCCGAACCAACTCTGGCATTAAAATCTCCAACGAGCATCAGCCTGTCATCAGTCGGTACACGCTTGATAGTCTCACGTAAATCACTGTAGAACTCTTCCTTCACCTCCTCTGTGTTGGTCATTGTTGGGGCATATACACAGATGAGTGTGGCATACATCTTCCGCTGTAGTGGAAGTCTCATAGTCATTATCCTGTCGTTGATTGGCACCGGTTCCTCGTCAAGCATTGTTGCTATCTCCTTTCTAACTGCAAAGCCCACTCCTGCTTCTCTCCTTTCTTGAGTTGATCTCCCACTCCAAAAGATGATGTACCCATGGTCTTCCAAGCTGTCATATCCAGGCAATCTTGTTTCACTAAGTGCAGCTATGTCTACATTGTACCTGTTCATTTCCAGGGCCACAAGCGCAGTCTGTCTTTCTGGGCGCTGTGATGTTGTTCTGTCCAACAGAGTGTGTACATTCCATTCTGCTACACACAAGGTTGCTGTTTTCCTCTTCTTTTGTCTCCCTGCTCCTAGCTTACTTTTCGCTGCCTGTCAGAGTGTGAACAGATCAAACTATCCATCCATCTTCTTCCGCTTAATCCTTTTCGGGTCACGGGGGGGCTGGAGCCTATCCCAACGTCTTTGGGCGAGAGGCAGGGTACACCCTGGACAGATGGCCAGTCCATCGCAGGGCCAACACAGAGAGACAGACAACCATTCACTCTCACATTCATACCTAAGGACAATTTAAAATCCCCAGTTTGATGCCAATTAACCTAACTTGCATGTTTTTGGTATGTGGGAGGAAACCGGAGAAACTACTGTCAATTAATTAAAATTATATAAGGTAAAGTAATTGATTGCATAAGTTTTCACCCCCTTCAGGTCAGTATTTAGTAGATGTACCTTTGGCTGCAACCACAGTACTAAGTCTGTGTGGATATGTCTAAATCAGGCTGGCACATCTGGACACCGCAATTTTTCTCCGTTTTTCCTAGCGAAACAGCTCAAGCTCTGTCAGTTTGCTTGGAGATCAGGCGTGAACAGCTCTTTTCAAGTCCAGCCACAAATCTGCGATCTGGGCTTTGACTAGGCCACTCCAGAACATTCACCTTGTTGTCTTTGAACCATTTCTGTGTAGCTTTTTCTGTATACTTGGGGCCGTTGTCTTGCTGGAAAATAAATCTCCCAAGTCATAGTTCTCTGGCAGATTGAATCAGATTATCCTCCAGGATGTGGCAATATTGTTCTGCATTCATGTTCCCCTCTACCTTTTCTAGCCTTCCAGGGTCTGCTGCTGAGAAGCATCCCCAGAACATGACGTTGCCACCACCATGCTTCATGGTGGAGATTGTGGGTTTATGGTGATTTGCAGTGTTTGGTGGTCACCAAACATAGCGTCTAGTCTGATGGCCAAAAAGCTCAATTTTTGTCTCATCATATCAAAGAACCTTCTTCCAGTTGACCTTGGAGTCTCCCACATGCCTTTGGGCAAATTCCAGGCAAGATTTCATGGGAGCTTTTTTCAACAGTGGCTTTCTCTTTGCCACTCTCCCCTACAGCTTCGAATGGTGAAGAACCCGGGCAACGGTTGTTGCATGCACAGTCTCTCCCATGTGGGCCACTGAAGCTCTCAACTCCTTCAGAGTGGCTGTAGTTGTCTTGGTGGCTTCCCTCACCAGTCTTCCTCTTGCTTGATCACTCAGTTTGTGAGGACGGCCAGCTCTAGGCAGATCTAGGCAAGTGCCATACTGTTTCCATTTCTTAATGATGGATTTAACTGAACTCCGTGGGATGCCCAGTGAGTTGGAAAATTTCTTGTAGCCATCTCCTGTCTTATACTTTTCAGTCATCTTTTCTCTGAATTGCTTGGAGTGGGGATTTTTTGTCTTCATGTTGCAATTGTAGCAGGAATACTGATGAACCAGAGACTGGACCTCCCAGACACGAGTGTTTTTATACTACGATCACTTGACATACTGTTAGAAAAATTCTGTAGATGATCTTCAGTCAAAAAACCAGGCAGGATCAAAAGTTTTGGTAAATTTAATCACTGACCAGCGGAAAACAATACAAAGAATAGCCCCAGAGTCCATTCACTAATCATTCTGATTCTAACACACATTTTTCGGTCTTTTAAGGCTTCTGTTATCGAAGGGGAGCAAAAGGAAATGTCCTTGGCAATTGGCTCAGTACATCTGGTCAAAACATAGTGTATAGATTATCTCTTGTCCAGGAACTATGGCGCCCACTCAACCTCACTCACACAGAAACTTCAAAGGTGAACCAAAACTGGTGATAACAGATATAGCTGCATCAGGATTTTCTAACCCAGTCACACAGACTCTGAGGCAGACCAAGGCCAATATGATTAAACATGAACAATGTATGAAATTCCACAAATATAGAGACAAATATGTAATTATTCTTTCACACACATTAACTGCACTCAGGTGATATCTATTTCACGAATTGTAACGCTGCAGGCATCAACTAGCTCAGGGGTCGGGAACCTATGTCTCGCGAGCCAGATGTGGCTCTTTTGATGGCTGCATCTGGCTCGCAGACAAATCTTTAATTATAAGGTTCAAGTTCAAGTGGGGTTGCCGTATTTTGCTGTCGAAAATAGCGGCCGATGTGCGCATGTGCAAAAGGGTCCGCACAATGGCTTGTTGTGAGTAAACTTCCCTCGTTTTAATCACGTTGTCAGCTAACTAATTTTAGAAACCCTTTTGAGAAGATGGCTAAAAGAAAAAGAGACGAGGAGTATCGTACTTTTCAGCAGGAATGGACAGAGGAATTTGCCTTTGTGGAGAGAGCAGGTTCTGCAATGTGTCTAATATGCAATGATAAAATTGCATCTATGAAACGGTCAAATATAAAGCGGCACTTCGACACACGCCATACTACATTTGCGTCGAAATATCCTGCGGGGGACAGCAGGAAGAAAGCATGTCAAGAGCTACTATCAAGAGTGCAAGCTAGTCAGCAGCAACTCTGTGTTTGGACCCAACAAGGTGACTGGAATTCGGCTAGCTTTGCTGGCGCTTTAGCAATTGTGAGAAACGGAAAGCCATTTACAGATGGGGAGTATGCCAAAGCATTCATGCTTGATGTTGTCATTGAACTTTTTGACGACTTTTCGGATAAAGACAAGATAATTAAACGGATAAAAGACATGCCTCTGTCGGCAAGAACTGTTCACGATCGTACCATCATGATGTCAAATCAAATTGAGGCAACGCAAGTGAAGGACATAAATGCGGCACCGTTTTTTTCTCTCGCTTTGGATGAGTCAACAGACATAAGCAATTTATCCCAGTTCAGCGTGATTGCAAGGTATGCTGTCGGTGACACACTACATGAGGAAAGTCTTGCTGTTTTGACTATGAAAGGGACAACAAGAGGGGAGGATTTATTCAAGTCCTTCACTGACTTCGCTAAAGAAAAAAATCTACCGATGGATAAACTTGTTTCGGTGTGCACTGATGGTGCTCCATGCATGGTGGGGAAAAACAGAGGATTCGTAGCGCTTCTTCGTGAACATGAAAAGAGACGCATCCTAAGTTTTCACTGCATCCTACATCAGGAGGCGCTTTGTGCTCAGATGTGTGGCGAGCAGCTTGGTGAGGTGATGTCGCTGGTCGTTCAGGTGGTCAACTTTATTGTTGCCCGAGCTTTAAATGATCGCCAGTTTAAAACACTGCTGGATGAAGTTGGGAATAATTATCCTGGTCTGCTTCTGCACAGCAACGTTGTCAAGGGGGAAGGTGCTCAGCCATTTTGCGGCTTGTCTGAGCGAAATCCGGACTTTTCTTAAAATGAAAAATGTCGAGCATCCCGAGTTAGCTGACACTGAGTGGCTCCTGAAGTTCTACTATCTCGTGGACATGACTGAACATCTAAACCAGCTCAATGTGAAAATGCAAGGCGTTGGAAATACAATCTTATCCCTGCAACAAGCAGTGTTTGCATTTGAAAACAAGCTAGAACTCTTCATCGCCGACATTGAAACAGGTCATTTACTACACTTTGAAAAACTGGGAGAGTTTAAAGATGCATGCACAGCAAGTGACCCTGCTCAACATCTTGATCTTCAGCAGCTAACAGGCTTCACATCTAATCTCCTGCAGTCATTCAAAGCACGCTTTGGAGAATTTCGCGAGCGCACTCGTCTTTTTAAGTTCATCACCCATCCACACGAGTGTGCAGTGGACAGCGCTGACCTAAGTTACATCCCCGGTGTCTCCGTCAGAGATTTTGAGCTACAAGCTGCTGACCTGAAGGCCTCAGACATGTGGGTGAATAAGTTCAAGTCACTGAATAAAGATTTGGAAAGACTTGCACGACAGCAAGCAGAGTTGGCGAGTCAACACAAGTGGGGAGAAATGAAAAAACTTCAACCCGCAGACCAGCTGATTGTCAAAACTTGGAATGCGCTTCCCGTCACATACCACACACTGCAGCGTGTGAGTATTGCTGTACTGACAATGTTTGGCTCTACGTATGCATGTGAGCAGTCTTTCTCACATCTAAAGAACATTAAGACCAACCTACGATCACGTTTAACGGATGGAAGTCTCAACGCCTGCATGAAGCTTAACCTCACCACGTATCAACCAGACTACAAAGCCATCAGCAAAACCATGCAGCACCAGAAGTCGCATTTGTAGCATCATCTCACTTTGGCTCAGCAATAATTATTCTTCTGCTTAAAGACATTTTTGTTTCACCCAGGAGTAAGACAAAAAAATGGATTTTCTTCCTCCAGGCCACAGCTGAAATCCCCTTTCTTTTGTTAAAACCAACCTAAGGAATTTCCCCAATGTCCGGCTTCACTTTTATTGCCCCCATAAAACATGCAACAGATCCACAATTCAGTTAATTTCCTTAAACTCTGGAAACGCTGGATTTAACCAGTGAACTTTAAAGTACATTATTACAAACTCAATTCTAAACCTTCATTCTTTTCAGAACTATGAAAGGCAAATGGACTCTGATGTCTTTAATGTGGAAAATCCATAATATGTGGGAAATGCATTAATCTGTGATTTTATATATATGCATATTAATGTTTAAATGAATGTTCATTCCTGCATGTTGATTTAGAAGCACTGCTTATAAGATACACTAAGGTTAGTTTAGTTATACATAAGTGTGTAACAGTACATTCCAATGTATTTAAAATTGTGTGTATTCGTGTGGACGGATCACGTTTCACCAGTCTTCATAGAACCCCAGCTTCTTCATCCTATTGGTCTCTCACAGACAAGGCCTGTTATTGGACTAAAGGTTCATCGAGCCCGCCCACGAAGGACACTCATTGGCTGAGATCCCGGAAACCCGCGAAGTTCAACAGGACTTATATAAAGGATAGGGACCCCTGTTTCTTCCTCTTTTTCCGGACTCTTTTGCTTTTCCTCTTTTGCTCTCTTGTGCTTCACCCTCTCTTCCCTTTCACTGATCATCTTCTCCATTGTCTACACACAGCAAGGAAGAACAAAGGACCGTCTGAACAAAGACTCGACCACGTGTCGCTTTTCTGAACACAGAGCAGATAACTCGTAATTTGTTTATGTAACTTTGTATTTTCTTTCTCTCTTAAATACCTAGGAATTCCTATTTCTTTGAGCTCAATTCTTAATCGGAGTTAAACTCCAATTTTAATTCATCACTTTTTCTTTGTTAAACTTTCTGTAAAACCACCCTTTGTTTAACTTTAATGTAAACTTTAATCTTGACTTTATTTTTATAATATTTTTCTTGACCAAGCACCCACCAGAAGCTACTATTTTTATCTAAAGTCCGAAAGTTTTTTTTTTAATTTGAGATCGGATTAGATATCTTTAATTATTCCCGAAAGACCTCTGCAGCTGCTTGTCTACCAGGAAGAAAAGACGCAGCTGAGGAATCAACGCGCAGCTGTCCATCACACGCTGAAGAAGCATCGGCACCATCTGGCTTAGAGCCCAGTTTCAACTGTGGGCCATACGGCCAAGATCCAGCCCCTTCGACCGCTTGAATTTAAAGGTCGAAATGTGGATCCTGAAATATCTGCGGGCAGATATTTACCCTAACATCCACGAAATCTTGGGCTGAGGACGACGCCGAACGAGGAATCACGTGAGCTACAAAACTTTAATTCATCTGCTGAATTAAACGTTTGAGGTTCGGTAATAATTTGTGTATCTAATCAGATGCAAATTAAGAAGCCCTTAACATAACTCTTCTTTTCATTAAAATTCCGTTTTTATTTTCTTAAGATTAATCCAGGACTTTTTCATATAATTAGTAAACTTTCTCCATAAATTTGCGTTGTTTCCATGATCTGTTAACACAAACTGATAGAAATTGGTTTCTCAGTTAACCCTGGTTCCGAAAATATTGACATTGTTAATCTATCATTTACAAGATTGATTTTATGATTAATGAAATTACTGCAATGTCTGTTAATCATTTCGTTTAATAAATCTGTAAAAATGAGAAGTTGTTGAGAGTTTATTTCATTCTGAGTCTGTTTAAAGCCCAGGTATCGAATTCACGGAAAATTTTTGAGACTGATTATTGATTAATTTATTGAGTGATCAAACAGGTATAAAGTGAAATTAAAGATTAAATTGCTTCTTAAAGATAGAAGCTGGTGCCCCTTACGAGTGTTATTAACTTTTCTGATGTATATGAAATGAGATTTGATCTCAGATTCCAATACATCTATATAAATTAAATAATTCATACCTGATCTTATTTATTATTTATTAATATTTCTATTTTACGCTACACATTATTGGTAAGAAATACTCATCATTGATTAGCAACAGCATAACAATGTTATTAAAAAGAATTCAGAGACTTATTGTACTTTAAAAGTGTTGAAATTACATAAAATGCACACATTTACTTGTATTTTTAGTTTTAAACATATTGTATGGCTCTCACGGAATTACATTTAAAAATATGTGGTGTTCATGGCTCTCTCAGCCAAAAAGGTTCCCGACCCCTGAACTAGCTGGACCTCTGTTGAATTAGGTCAGCCACTTTAAAGGGGGGTGAATACTTATGCAATGATTTACCTTACCTTGTATAATTTTAATTATACAGCAGTTAGTTCCAGTTGAGTAATTTGATTGGACAATAGGGATTCCAGGAGTTCTATAATTCGCGATAATTGCGCTTCAATTTCACTAGATACAGTGGTGGGAAAAAGTGTTTGCCCCCTTCCTGATTTCTCATTTTTTTGTATGTTTGTCACACTTAAATGTTTCAGATCATCAAACAAATTTAAATATTAGACAAAGATAACATAAGTAAACACAAAATGCAGTTTTTAAATGAAGGTGTTTATTATTAAGAGGGAAAAAAAAAATCCAAACCTACATGCCTCTGTGTGAAAAAGTGATTGCCCCTAAACCTAATAACTGGTTGGGCCACCCTTAGCCGCAACAACTGCAATCAGACATTTGTGATAACTGGCAATGAGTCTTTTACAGTGCTGTGGAGGAATTTTGGCCCACTCATCTTTGCAGAATTGTTGTAATTCAGCCACACTGGAGAGTTTTCAAGCATGAACTGCCTTTTTGAGGTCATGCCACAACATCTCAAACGGATTCAGGTCAGGACTTTGACTCGGCCACTCCAAAGTCTTCATTTTGTTTTTCTTAAGCCATTCAGAGGTGGACTTGCTGGTGTTTTTTGGATCATTGTCCTGCTGCAGAACCCAAGTGCACTTCAGCTTGAGGTCACGAACAGATGGCCAGACATTCTCCTTCAGGATTTTTTGGTAGACAGTAGAATTCATGGTTCCTTTTACCACAGCAAGTCTTCCAGGTCCTGAAGCAGCAAAACGGCCCTAAACCATCACACTACCACCACCATGTTTTACTGTTGGTATGATATTCCTTTTTTGAAATGCTGTGTTACTTTTACGCCAGATGTAATGGGACACACACCTTCCAAAAGTTCAACTTTTGTCTTGCCAGTCTACAGAGTATTTTCCCAAAAGTCTTGAGGATCGTCAAGGTCAAGTTTCATTCCTTCCCTTGTGCGCCGCATAATGGCGCAAGGAGAATAGTGACAAAACATGTAGTATTATAGCTATAAAGTCTCCTAGGGGCCTAAAGACCAAGATCATGCCTGCCTATATTCGCCATAAAAGGTGATTAAAATTACTTCCATATTGCTAGAGACCAAAGCCTTCAGAGTTTTTGTTTAAAGGTTCTGTATTGTAGCCTTCTGACAACTATTTGCTTTGCAATTGGCTTGACCTCCTATTATTATTGTAATGCCTAAAAGACAGCAGTCATGCACTTCTTATTCCATTTAGCCATATTTATTTTTGCAGAAATAAAATACAAAAAGTAAAAAATAGTCAATGTACATAATTATTTTATCAAAAAAGGTTTATTTATAATATATAATTTATTACAAATATAATGTGCCTTTCTATATGTTTAATGACTTTCTTCTGATGACAAAATAGGATAATTTAAGTATAGCCTATTTATAAACTGACTTTCCCTTAACTGAAATGCAACATCATTTGACAGGATTAATTTGCAGTTGCCAGAAATGGTTCCCACTACTATCTTCACAGTGGAAAGACTGAAATGCATGAAATTTGCTACAGTTAACAGTATTCTTGCCCTGACTCTCCTGCAAAAAATATTTTATGTTTGGACCAGCAGAGGGTGACCTTTGGGATGGAGGCATTTTCCGGCAGGAGTAGTTGCCAGGAAATGCACAGAGTATGATTGAAGAAATTTACTACATTTATTTCCCTCATGGATCATCACCTTACCGTGGTGGGGGGGTTGCATGCCCTAGTGATCCCAGGAGCTATGTTGTCCGTGGCAATTTGCCTCTGGTAGGGTCACCCAAGACAAACTGGTCCTGGGTGAAGGGCCAGACTAAGAACGATCCAACAGACTCTCATGATAAATATTAGAACAAGGATTCAGTGTACCCCGCCCAGTATGGGGTTACCGGGGCCCCACCCTGGAGCCAGGCCTGGGGGAGGGGCTCAATGGCTAGTGTCTGGTGGCCGGGTTTCCACCCATGGGACCCGGCCGGGCTCAGTTCGAAGGAGTTACATGGGTACGCCCTCCAGCAGGAGTAGCTGCCAGGAAATGCACAGAGTATGATTGAAGAAATTTACTACATTTAGGGTGTTTTTTCCTTGGCATGTTTGACTTTACTTCCTCTAAAAGTACATGTCTAAAAGTACTATACTGAATACTGGCTCAGATTTTTTTTTTTTAGCAGTGATCTGAAGGCTGACTTTTATTTTGACAGATCACACTGTGGTTGAGCTATTGTAAGTTTTGATTATAATTCCAACCTTTTTTTTTCCACAATATTTTTTATTGAACCTTTTTTTTTTTACAAACATGGCACAAACAATCAGACACTAACACAAAAATAATTTAAAAAATTAAAAAGAACAATAACAACTACAAAAAAATGTATAATAAAACAAGAACAGCCATTAACAAAAACAAGTCAACAACAATGCTCCTCTGTTTAGTCTAGGTAATCTATTACATAAGAATACATAATATGCATTCACCAGCTTGGAATTTGCAAGGTCCACACATATCATTCACCTTCTTCTTCAGAAGTTATGTTTAATTTCTTTACATAATCAATAAAAGGTCTCCATATATTCTCAAACACAATTTCCTTTGATTTCAGTATATAAGTTATTCTTTCTAGTGGAAGGTTTGTTAACATCTGTCTTAACCACTCAGTCACATCTGGTCTATGAGTCTTTTTCCACAGTAGTGCAATACATTTTTTGGCATTAAGCAAACCGAGGTCTATGAATGCTCTTTCACTCTTATTAAAGTTATGTTTTTCTGGACACAGACCCAACAAAAACAGTTTAGGGTTCAAAGTGAATTGTTTTGAAATTATTTTTTCAATTGTTACCCTCACCTCTTCCCAAAACATTCTGATTTTTCTACATTCCCATAAACAGTGAAATCGGGTTCCTTTACTTTCCATACTTTTTGTGCATGTATCTGGTATGTTTTTGTTATATCTATTTAATTCCACTGGTGTAACATACATCCGCATCAACCATTTAAAATGTATCAGTTTAAGACGTACATTTATTGATTTGGTTTGAGCTCCTGCACAAGCCATTTCCCATTGTTCCTCTGAAATTTCAATTTGCAGGTCTTCTTTCCAGTAATTCAGTCTTTTCTGTGAGTTTTCACTTGAGAATAGTGTCAATGAGTTATAAAACTCTGAAATAATACCCTTTCTTGTCATGCGGCGACCCTCGCGGATCACCATAAGACACCAAGAGTCCACCAGTGAGTTTTGCAATGATGGTAATTTATTAACAAGACACAAGACGTAACACAAGACTATGATAGACTGTGATGAAGATACACTAAACATAGAGCATGGGACCGTAAGGCTAACCCCAGCCACTTACGATCTAAGACATGACATGACAAGAGCAAGCATAAGCACGAGAATATACACACAAACCTGACATGACGAGGTTTAGACGATGTCTGACGAGGTTTAGACGATGTCTGACAAGGTTTAGACGATACTCCTGCAATCTGACTGCCGTCAGTGCCCACCTTATAAAGGCAAACACTAACGAGCAGTGATGACAGACAGCTGACCAACCTTGACAGGCGGAAGCCCCACCGAGCGCCTTCACAATAAGAGCCCGGTGAGGCCACAATACAACCCACAGCTATCAAGGCCGGCAGCGAACTGTGCATGGCCCGAGCGCGGACAGAACCCAGCGCTCGGGTCATAACAGTACCCTCCCTCCAAGGGCGGGCTCAGAACACCCACGGGCCACCCTGCCCCCCCCCCACCCCCCAGGGTGGGTGGCTGGAGGTAGGTCCGGAGGGAGAGAGACCAAACCCAGAAACAGTCAAAACCTGGCAAGAAAGACAACTAAATACAGGACAATGACAAGAGATACCAACTACTCAGATTAAATCAAATGTTCAACTAACGATCACAAAACATTGCACAGGATAACATGGAGAAAACAAAAAAAACAGAATTACTTTGACAGAAAAACTAAATACAGGACAATGACAAAATACCGAATACTCAGATTAAATTAAATTCTCAAATAATTACAGCAACAGCACAGGACAGAGAGAAAAATAAATCCTTGCCCACATGTTTCACAAGAAAATGGTTTCTCACCTGTGTGAATGCTCAAGTGACATTTCAAATAGCCAAGTACAGGAAAACAGAACAATTGACTCATACCTAACTATGCACAAAACAGAATAGAGCAACTGCAAGACAGAGGAACACAGAACATCAAGGGAAAAAAAATAGCACAATAACTGGATCAAGACAACACCAGAAAGTAACCACTACCCCCCTGACAGTTTATGCCAACCGGTGGAGACCCGGTGCCACAGGAACAGTTCAGGTGGTCTCCCCACGTCCAACGGCCGGCGGGTGGTCATGGGAGGCGGAACATGACCAGGTGGCTCACCACAGTCCAACGCCCAGCAAGTCCGCTCCTCTGGTGGCCGAACCAGGTCGCCCAACGAAACACATAACATGTCGGGTGGCCGACCTAGGGCGCCCAACCAGCGAAGCAGTCCCTCAGGCGGCCGACCCGTGTCCCTCAGCCACCAGCCCCGGGGAAAAACAGCCCACGGCGGCCTCCCTGATGAGGACAAAACTCGGGAGAGCCGGGGCGAGCGAACAGGGACCCCCACGGCCCCCGGCGATGATGCGCAGGGGCGATGACCGAGAAGAGGAACAAGACCAGGATGAGCCCATAATCTGTCCGACGGCGAAAGGTCTGCAGCTCCTCCCCTGTCCACGGACCACACCGGCGCTGCACCTCCGCTGGACCCCGATTGAGTTTCGGCTGCACCCACGTCGGGCCCCGATTGGGCCAGAACCGCACCTGCAGTGGACCCCGATCGAGCCTCTGCCGCATCCATGTCAGACCCCGATTGGGCCAGAACCGCACCCACGGTGGACCCCGATTGGGCCTCTGGCGCACCCACGTCGGACCCCGATTGGGCCAGAACCGCACCTGTGGTGGACCCCGATCAGGCCTCTGGTGCACCCACGTCAGACCCCGATTGGGCCTCTGGTGCACCCACGTCGGACCCTGATTGGGCCACAGCAGCCTCCACGACGGACCCCGACTGGGTCGGTGCAGCTCCACTGACTATCTCCACCCCCGAACCTGGGACCTCCAACCCAGTGACTCCAACTGGTTCCATGCCAGCGACACTGCAATGAGGCTCACAAACAACAAGAAAACCGGGATCAGAATCACCGGTAGCAACAGAACCCAGCGAGACGAGCTCCGGCGCAGCAGGCGGCTGCTCCTCACTCGCCTCCCCGAGAGGCAGGCAAAAATGCTCCAAAACAGGGGACAGAGACACAAGAGGGAGCACTTGCCTGCACTCGGGTTCTGTTGCCACCCAGGACTTCGACGATCCAGGTTCAGGGCGGCGACTCTCGTCAGCAGGCTCCAACTCAGCTGCATCAGGCTCCGCAGCTGGCAAGATATCGTCTGCAGCCTGAGGTTCCTCCCGCGCTGCTGTCCACGCCGATGACCCGTATGGCGTGGGGGCAGGGGACACTCGATCCATTGGCTCGGACCGCTCCGGCGAGGAGACCCGGGGACGCTTCATCGTTGGCTCAGGCTCCGGGCCGCAGTCCGCTCTTCTCCTCCGTCCACGACGTGGCTGCAGGGCCGGATCCAGGCTTTCCAGCACTGCAGGCCCCCTCTTCATCCGACGACGTTGGCCTGGCGTCGCGGACCGCTCAACGGGGGGGGGGGGGCACAGAGGCAGCAGGTTTAGTCATTATCTCTACAGCAGGTGGAGGGAGCTCGGGGGGCTGCGAACCCCGAACTCCGCCCCCAGGAGTCAGACAAGGCAGGTTACAAACATGATGTAATAAATTAACATGCACTTGCCTTTCTCCCGGAGGAGGGATGGTTCCTGCTGTAGGGGACGTTGTTCCTCCTTCTCCCCGCTGGATGGTGACAGAGGGCCCCCTGGAAGGACGAGGTGGAGCCGCTTTCAGAAGTTCGCTGACGGGCTTCGCCGGCAGCAGGTCCAGCCAGGGATTCTGCTGAGGATTGCCTGGGCCGTGGCGCCAACGTCATCGTCGGCCCCCAGATGGCGCGAATTCCTGGATCGGGTCAAGGGCAGGAGCGGGATCCCAGCACGGGGAGCGAGGATGCCTCCTCCGCTGCTTCCTGCCGTAGTCCTCCTCCACTATACGAAGTATCTCGCGCTGTGCGGTGATGTCATCCCTCCTCGCGCCGACTTCAGGGAGGTCAGCATAGTAGGGAGAAAGATGATTAAGCGCATCCTCAGCTCAGTCCAGGTACCAGCGTACATCGCTGTCGTAGTCGAGGAGGGAAGCAGAGATGAGCGTTTCATCCACATATTCTAGGACGTCCGCCAGCTCCTGGCTCGGACTCTGAGCGTGGCCCCTCCACGACGGCATTCCTCCAGCACACCGTACCCAGACAGGAAAAGAACAAACGTCCAAAAAAGCAAAAACTCACGGTGAAAAAGGCGTCTCGGTGTGGCGTCTCCGTTTAGACGTCTGGCAGGAGTATACTGTCATGTGGCGACCCTCGCGGATCACCATAAGACGCCAAGAGTCCACCGGTGAGTTTTGCAATGATGGTAATTTATTAACAAGACACAAGACGTAACACAAGACTATGATAGACTGTGACGAAGATACACTAAACATAGAGCATGGTACCGTAAGGCTAACCCCAGCCACTTAGGATCTAAGACATGACATGACAAAAGCAAGCATAAGCACGAGAATATACACACGAACCTGACATGACGAGGTTTAGACGATGTCTGACGAGGTTTAGACGATACTCCTGCAATCTAACTGCCATCAGTGCCTGCCTTATAAAGGCGAACACTAACGAGCAGTGATGACAGACAGCTGACCAACCTTGACAGGCGGAAGCCCCACCAAGCGCCTTCACAATAAGAGCCCGGTGAGGCCAGAATACAACCCACAGCTGTCAAGGCCGGTAGCGAACTGTGCATGGCCGGAGCGCGGACAGAACCCAGCGCTCGGGTCGTAACATTTCTCTTGCTATCTTTCATCAAAATTTTTTCCAAAGATGAATAAGTAGGTTGAATGAGAGCATTATTTTGATTTGATCGAATAAAATTTCTAAGCTGAAGATATTTAAAAAAAGTGTGTTCTATTAAGATTGAATTTAATCCTCAGTTCTTCAAAAGACATTGTTATCTGAATGTGACAAATATAAGTCTTGAATCTTTTGAATGCCTTTTAAATTCCATACTTTAAATACAGTATCCGCTCTCCCTGGTGTAAAATATTGATTATCCCATATTGGGCTAAATTGTGACAGTGAATGTCACAATTCCAAGGTTCCAAGGTTCCAATTCCACAGTTCCAAGGTTGTCATAGCCAGGAGCGGCACTGGGGTTAAGCTCCCAGTGCTCATTAAATGCTCCTTATGGCGTGCGTCTCAAAAAGCCTCTGACAACTAAATCCAACTCCTAGCCTGCCCGTGTGGTTTAGTCTCTAAGCCCGGCGGAACTGCTTTTACTAATAGGAGAAGGGGCGAGGGCGGATCTCTGGCGCCTTAAAACCAGATGCTTCGGGTAGATGGTGGCTCGTTAACCTGGGAAGGTAGCCCATCTAGGGGAAGGTAAACCCTGATTTCAAACCTCCGCTGCCTTGCGGCACACCCAGTCACGGGAAAGGCTTCGGGAGTCAACCCTGAGGAAAAATCCAGAGTCCCTAAGGCAGTTCTCTGTTGTGCTCAACATCTTTCTGGCAGATCCTGCGACGGCGCTGGTGCCAAACTGTAGCAGCCCTGCTGTTCCTTTGGATTCATCAGTGACGTGGAGAGGGACATGCTACATGGGCAACACTTGTCCTCCATATCTTCCTGCCCAGGCTTGAATCCTACCAACGCCCAACGCTGGAAAGTAGAACACCAGATCACTGGAGAGGACTCTCCAGCTTCGCCTTTGGCGTAGACAAAACACGGGGAATGACAGTTACTGGTTATAAGCCACCGCTCAATAGGCGTAGAGCGCAGCGCCAGGGGTTGTTCCCGATGGTGGGAGGGATCATCGGATCTCACTGGACAGCTACCGCCCGCCTCAAGCTGGGCAGCCCCGAGCCAATAAGGTGTTGTCCCGCCACAGCTTGCTTTCCTCATTGGGTGCATGGGGATGAGGAGAAGTCCGAACGGCAGGCTGAGAACCTTCGCACCAGGCAAGACAAAAAAACAAAAGAGACCAACTCTAAAACTGGGAACTTGGAACGTCCGCACTATGATGACAGGACTCGCTGCAAACCTCAAGGACATCAACGACACCAGGAAGACTGCCATCATCAATAATGAGCTGAAGAGACTGGAAGTGGATATCGCCACTCTCCAGGAAACACGGTTGGCTGACGCAGGCACACTGAGAGAGAAGGACTACACGTTCTACTGGCAGGGAAAGGGCAGTGACGAACACAGGGAACACGGAGTGGGCTTCGCAGTGAAGAACACCTTGCTGAAGATGGTGGAACCGGGCAGCAATGGCTCTGCACGACTCCTCACCCTCCGCCTGAACACCACTCAAGGCCCAGTCACCCTCGTCAGTGTGTATGCCCCAACACTGACAGCCACACCAGAGGCAAAAGACGAGTTGTACGAGAATCTCGCAACAACTGTCAGGATCATCCCCAACTCTGAACAACTCATTCTCCTTGGAGACTTCAATGCCAGAGTGGGTGCTGACCACGACTCCTGGCCCTCCTGTCTTGGACCATTTGGCGTGGGCAGAATGAACGACAACGGACGGCGGCTGCTCGAGTTCTGCACATATCACGATCTGTGCATCACAAACTCATTCTTCAAGACCAAGCCCCAACACGAGGTTTCCTGGCGACATCCGCGCTCAAAGCACTGGCACCAGCTGGACTTGATCCTGACCGGGCGCACCTCACTGAAGAACATGCTAATCACCCGTTCGTTCCAGAGTGCAGATTGCGACACAGACCATTCATTGGTGTGTTGCAAGGTCAAGCTGCAGCTGAAGAAATTCCATTGTGCTAGACAGCCTGGAAAGGCACGGATTGACACCAGCAAGATGGCCCAACCAGAACTTGTTGAGCAGTTTGCGTCCACCTTTGAGAAGGAACTTGGTGTACCACAAGAAGGAGAATCTGCAAAGCAGAAGTGGGAAGAGCTGCGAAACACCATCCACCGCACAGCATTGGCTACCTTTGGGAGGAAGACCTCGAAGTCACAGGACTGGTTTGATGCCAAGTTGACTGAGATGACCCCCGTCATTGAAGCCAAGCGCTCAGCACTTGCTGAGTACAAGAAGTACCCAAACGAGAAGAATCTCCAGATTCTCAGGGCTGCGAGAAGCAAAGTTCAGCAGACTGCTCGGCGCTGTGCCAACGAGTACTGGACTCAGCTCAGCCAAGACATTCAAACTGCTGCCATAACAGGGAATATCTGTGGTATGTACGATGGCATCAAGAAAGCACTTGGTCCAGCTCAGAGCAAGACGGCCCCCCTCAAATCCTCCACCGGGGAGATGATCACAGAAAAGAACAAGCAGATGGGGAGATGGGTGGAACACTACTCCGACCTCTACTCCAGACAGAACATCGTGACACCATCAGCCCTTGATGCCACCGACTGCCTGCCAACCATGGATGAACTTGACGCCGAGCCAACCATCGACGAACTCAGCAAGGCCATTGATAGCTTGGCCACTGGCAAGGCACCCGGCAACGACGGCATACCCCCCAACCTGATCAAGCACTGCAAGATCGCCCTACTGCTGCCATTGCATGACGTCCTCTGCCAGTGCTGGAAGGAAGGTGCCGTACCACAGGACATGAGGGGCGCCAAGATCATCACCCCCTACAAAAACAAAGGGGAGAGAAGCGACTGCAACAACTACAGGGGCATCTCCCTCCTCAGCGTTGTTGGCAAAGTCTATGCACGAGTTGTTCTCGTTCGTCTACAGAAGCTTGCCGAACGTGTCTACCTCGAGTCTCAGTGTGGCTTCCGTGCTGAGCGATCGACGGTAGACATGATATTCTCCAACCGCCAACTCCAGGAGAAATGCAGAGAACAGAACATGCCCCTGTACGTCGCCTTCATCGACCTCACCAAAGCGTTCGATCTGGTCAGCAGAGAGAGCCTTTTCAAGATCCTGCCAAAGATAGGATGCCCACCAAAGTTGCAAAGCCTCATCGAATCGTTTCACACCAACATGCAGGGGATAGTGCAGCACGACGGCAACGTCTCAGAGCCATTCAACATACGCAGCGGAGTGAAACAGGGCTGTGTACTTGCGCCAACCCTCTTTGGGATTTTCTTTGCTATGCTCCTGAGGTATGCCTTCAGCACAGCAACAGAGAGAATCTACCTGCACACAAGATCTGACAGCAGGCTTTTCAACCTCGCCCGCCTGAAAGCCAGAACCAAAGTACGCGAGGCTCTAATCAGAGACATGCTGTTCGCAGACGATGCTGCAGTCACAACCCACACACAGCAGGAGCTTCAGACCCTGATGGACCGCTTCTCCCAGGCATGCAAGGACTTCGGGCTTACCATCAGCCTGAAGAAGACTAACGTCTTGGCGCAAGGCACGGAAGCACCACCAACCATCACCATCGACGACTACGAGCTGGAGGTCATGAATCAGTTCACGTACCTGGGGTCCACGATCAGCAACAACCTCTCCCTTGATACAGAGATCGACAAGAGGATTGGAAAATCAGCCTTCACACTCGCTCGCCTCACCACACGAGTGTGGGAGAATCCCAAACTCTCTGTCAAGACGAAGATGGCAGTGTACAACGCCTGCGTCATCAGCACATTGCTCTATGGGAGTGAGACGTAGACAACATACGCCCGGCGGGAAAAGAGACTGAACTCCTTCCACTTGCACTGCATTCGCCACATCCTGGACATATCCTGGCAGGACAAAGTGCCCAACACAGAAGTTCTGTCCCGCGCCGGCCGTCCCTCCATGTTCACTCTACTCAGGCAGCGCAGGCTCCGCTGGTTAGGCCACGTTCACCGTATGGAGGATGGCAGAATCTCCAAAGACGTCCTCTACGGAGAACTGGCGACTGGCAGGAGAGACGTTGGCTGCCCACAGCTGTGCTTTAGAGACGTCTGCAAGAGAGACATGAAGGCCCTGGAGATGAACACAGAGCGCTGGGAGGACCTTGCAACGGACCGCTCCAAATGGAGAGGCACCCTGACCAGACAGCTCAAGGCGGGTGAAGAGAGACTGACTGCTGCAGCAAATGAAAAAAGGACCCGCAGGAAGAACCGCCACAGACCCAGCAGCATGGAGACCACCCACAAGTGCGACCTGTGTGACAGGGACTGCCATTCGCGCATCGGCCTGTTCAGCCACAGGCGGTGCTGTTCCAGCAGAGTAGACATTTAGGATTCTCTTCCATGGTCATCATAGACCGACGGAGGCTGACGACGAATGTGGTTCTTTTAAATATTTTTTTGTTTCACACCATATTTTGATCATGTGCTTTACAATTGGATTTTTAACTTGTTTCTGTAATTTTTTAGCCAAGACTGAGTATATGAATAAGGGAAGAGGTAAAGGTAAATTGTATGATTCCATTTCAGTCCAGTGAGGAAGATCATTTGGTGAAAAATAATATCTCATAGACCTCAGTTGTGCTGACCAGTAATACAACATAAAGTTTGGACATTTCAGACCTCCACGATCAAATGGTAAATATAGTAAGGACATAAGTAATCTAGCCTTCCTATTGTTCCATATAAATTCCACTAATGTTTTTTCAATTCTTGAGAATAGATCTGAAGGTGGTGGTAAAGGAATATTTTGAAATAAATTAAGTATTTTGGGTAAGATATTACTTTTAAGTATATTAATTCTCCCGGTCATCGACATTGGTAGTGACAGCCATCTCTGAAGTAACTCATTAATATCTGTCATTAAGGCTTCATAGTTGACATTGGCGACTGAATCTAGCTTAGGCAAAATTTGAATTCCTAAATATTTAAACTGATTTACAACATTGAATTGGTTTACCTCAGGAGCTGGATGATTTCTCTGGGTCTCATTTAGCATTAATATTGAAGATTTTGTTTTGTTTATTTTATATCCTGATATATCCCCAAAGTTCTTTATTAAATTTAACAAGGTCAGAATTGATTTTTCAAAATTCGACATAAACAAAATTATGTCATCGGCATACAGGGAGATTTTATGTTCTATTGGTCCTACTTTAATTCCATATATTTGTGGATGTAAACATACTGCCATCGCTAAAGGTTCAATTGCCATAGTAAACAGTAAAGGTAAAAGTGGACAGCCTTGTCAACATCCTCTATTGATTTTTATTGATTTTGAGATATTGCTGTTTGTTAGGATTTCTGCTGTAGCATTATTGTATATTATCTGGACCCATTTTATGAAATTATTTCCAAGTCCAAACCTTTGTAGGACTTGAAAAAGATGGGGCCATTCAACCCTATCAAAGGCCTTTTCGGCGTCCAATGATAGGAGAGCTGTATCTGGTGCTTCTTTATTGGAATAAATAATATTAAATAGTCTTCTTACATTATGGAAGCCTTGTCTTCCCATTATAAAGCCGTTCTGATCTCGGTTAATAATATTTGGTAATATTTCTTGTAGTCGTTTTGCTAAAATTTTACAGATTATTTTAAGATCAGCATGTAATAGGCTCATTGGTCTCATGTTTTCACATTTATTAGGGGGTTTACCTGGTTTTGGCAACAGTATAATTAAGGCATTATTCATGTATGGTGGTAAATTACCATTTTGAAATGCTTCTAATGTAGAAGATGCCTTACAAACGAGACTGAGTGTATTTTCTCAGGAAAGCTTTATTGAAAGTCACATCTTCTAACATCAAAGTTCTCAGCAGAAAAAGAGACAGATCCCACTTTCCTCACAGCTTTTATATCCCAGAGATACAAAACCCCCACATCACGTATCTCACACCTTCACCCCACCTAAGTTTGGTAAACACATGAACCACAGTCCCCAAGACTTGCTGGCGCTTCTGTTCTCCTCTCCACCTCGGGGCTCCTGCTGGGACATTGTCTTCCACCTCCGTCTTCCTCCAGCACCCACCTCCTAGCCGAGGTCCCTGCTGGGGCATTGTTCTTATGGACATTTGATCTGCAGGGTCTGCACCGACATGCCTACTGGAAGCATGTGGGGGGAGAGAGCGTACCATACACACATGCCATATATGTGCCTTAAATATGCACCATACTAAAACCATTTCCAACAGTGGTTTTATTAATTTATTCTTAAATTTTTTATAGAGGTCAACTGGAAGACCATCTGGTTCTGCTCTTTTCCCTGATTTCATATTATCAATGGCTTGCCCAACTTCTTCTTGACTTATTTTAGACTCCAGTGTCTCCCTGTTTTCATTTGGAATACATGGTATAGATAATCCACCCAAAAACCCATTTAGTTTTGTTAAGTCAGTTTCATTTTTTCACAGTGCAGAGCATTTTACAATGCTCTGCACTGTGTGTCTGTGTGTGTGTGTATATATATATATTTTATAGTAATACGTACATATGTTTATTAGCTGCTCTTGCTTGCTTGTTTTTTTTCTTGCCTTCTGATTGTTGCTCTGAGTGTTGCTATCCCTGTGCTGTTGCAATCCTGGAATTTCCCCGTTGTGGGACTAATAAAGGCTTATCTTATCTTATCTTATCTTATCTTATCTTATTTTTTGTATCATATAGTTTTTCATAATAATCTCTAAAGGCACTATTAATTTCTAAAGGATCTATAACTACCTGTCCATTACTTATAATACTGGTAAGTGGTGTTTTAGATTCTAATTGTTTAATCTGCCATGCCAATAATTTTCCTAATTTTTCACCTTGTTCATAAAAAGATTGCTTCAATCTTAGAAGACTCGAGGCAGCTCTATTCGCTGATTTTTTTTGTCATATTCAGCTCTCAGAATCAGAAATTTGTTCTCTAACTGTGGGTTACTTCCTGCATACACCTTTTCTTGAAGAATTTTTATTTTACATTCCATTTGGACTCTCTCCTCCCGGGTCTTCTTAGATTTTGAACCTGTATAACTAATAATATGCCCCCTAATAAAAGCTTTGAAAGCCTCCCACTTTTTACATGCCGTTGTTTGTGTAGTATTGATATCAAAGAACTCATCTATCTGTTTTTCTATGTACTTAACAAATTCCTCATCCTGAAACCATTTATGCTGAAAATGCCACCTACCTGGGTCCTTTGTCAATTTCTTATCTACATATACTAGACAGCAGGGTGCATGATCAGAGATCACAATGTTATCATAGAAACAGTTTTGAATCTTGGACCTTAATTCTGTAGAGATCAAAAAGTAATCAATACGTGAGAATGTCTTATAGGTATTAGAATAACAAGAATAGGCTTTGACTTGTGGTTTCATTTCTCTCCATATATCTAGCAATCTCAATTCTTTCATAAAATGATTAATGGTCATCCTACATCCATTGTGCGTACAGTCCAGTCCTGTTGATCCATCTATACTGGGATTCAATGTACAATTAAAATCCCCTGCTATTATATGTTGCCCTGTAAGTGATGATAAAGTGAGGAATAAATTAACAAAAAAGTTTTGATCATCAATATTGGGGCCGTATAAGTTCACCAGATTTATATTTTCTAATAACAAAGATCCTTGGATGATTAGATATCTTCTAGATTTGTCTCTAATTACATTTTTCATTTGAAATGGGACTGTTTTATGTATGAGAATCATAACTCCCCTAGCTCGGGATGAAAATGATGAGGTGAACACGTTACCTTGCCATCTTCTCCTAATTCTTTTTACATCCTCCTCTATTAGATGAGTTTCTTGTAAAAATACAATTTTTGAATCTACAGTGGGGCAAAAAAGTATTTAGTCAGCCACCAATTGTGCAAGTTCTCCCACTTAAAAGATGAGAGAGGTCTCCATTTTTCATCATAGGTATACCTCAACTATGAGAGACAAAATGAGAAAAAAAAATCCAGAAAATCACATTGAAGGATTTTTAATGAATAATCCCCAGATAGACAGACCAGGATGACACGGACCAGTCGGACCAGGATGACTGATCCGTGTAAAGGAAAGAATGAATGGGGTCATGTATCGTGAGATTTTGAGTGAAAACCTCCTTCCATCAGCAAGGGCATTGAAGATGAAACGTGGCTGGGTCTTTCAGCATGACCATGGTCCCAAACACACTGCCTGGGGAACGGAGTGGCTTCGTAAGAAGCATCTCAAGGTCCTGGAGTGGCCTAGCCAGTCTCCAGATCTCAACCCCATAGAAAATCTTTGGAGGGAGTTGAAAGTCCGTGTTGCCCAGCGACAGCCCCAAAACATCACTGCTCTAGAGGAGATCTGCATGGAGGAATGGGCCAAAATACCAGCAACAGTGTGTGAAAACCTTGTGAAGACTTACAGAAAACATTTGACCTCTGTCATTGCCAACAAAGGGTATATAACAAAGTATTGAGATGAACTTTTGTTATTGACCAAATACTTAATTTACCGAGGAATTTACCAGTTAATTCATTAACAATCCTTCAATGTGATTTTCTGGATTTTTTTTCTCTCATAGTTGAGGTATACCTATGATGAAAATTGGAGACCTCTCTCATCTTTTAAGTGGGAGAACTTGCACAATTGGTGGCTGACTAAATACTTTTTTTCCCCACTGTATGTCTTTTATTTTATTCATAATTTGTTTACGTTTTTTAAGATTTTGTAGACCTCTGCAATTCCATGAAGTTAAATTAAGATTAACGCTTTGATCTATGATCAATAAGGAGTTTGAGATTACCTTGCAATATGAACATACTCTTACAGAGAAGCAAAAACATTGATGATAGAACATTCATCCTACAAACTAAACAAAAACAAATTCCCTTTCCCCACATTCGTGGTAATCCCCCCAAAATCAAAATATTCCGTCTCCTGTTATAGCTAGTGACTGTTCCACACCTGCGAGGATCTGTCAAACCACTCTCTCTTTCTCCTCTGTCACCCTGACACTACTACTATTCTTATAATATTTAACTCTCTTCTGTAGTTTTTTCAACATAACTTCAAAGTTTAAAAGCAACTTTGTACATCATAGCTTTTTTTTTTTTTTAAATACAGTCTGTATTTTGTAGACATGTTTATGTTTCAGATCAATCAGATGTCTGTACATATGCTTAAATGTTCTACCTTTGTCATGTTCATGCTTAGCTCCCACCAGTTTCCTTTTGGATCTGCTTGATGAGCTCCTGCGCCTCTTGAGGGGTCTTGAAGGTGTGGGTTCTCCCCTTATATGTGACCAGCAGTCTTGACGGATGAATTACTCTGTGACGAATACCTAGGTTGCGCAGCTCTTTGCGGGCCGGGTCGAACTGCCTCCTTAATTGTTGTATTCCTGTGGCCAAGTCTGGATAGAACCGTACCTGTTGATTCTGTTATTTAATTTCCCCTTTAGCTCGTGCCGCATTGGTGACTGTCATCTTGTCTCTGTAGATGAGGAACTTCATAACAGGCGTCCTTGGTGGTGTCTTATTATCTCTCGGTGGGCCAATTCGGTGAGCTCTCTCTAAAACGACCGATGACTGCAGGTCCACGTTATTCAGCGCTTCTGGAATCCACTTTTCCAAAAAGGAACATGGGTTCCGTCCCTCCGTTCCTTCTGGGAGGCCCACCAGCTTCAAATTATTCCGTCGCGAGCGGAATTCCAAGTCTAGGACGTTATCTTCCAGACTTTTGCATTTTAATTCCAGTGTTTACAGTTTAGATTGTAGGCTAGTGATGTTATCTTCAGCGCTTGAAATTCGGAGCTCCGCCTGCGACACTCGCTCCATGCAGTCATTTATTTCCTTTCTCATACCTTCTATTGCTGCTATAATCCCATCAAATTTAAACGAAAACTCTGTTCTCATGGAGTTGATGGCAGTGAGCACTACGTTTGTCCCCTCTTCAGCAGTTCCCGCTCCGCCGCTGGCTCCCTCCTCCGCCATTGCCTCTGGAGTTTTCTCTGTTTCGCCTCGAGTGTGAAAGTCTGTTAGCTTGGCTTGTTTTGTCGAGTTGCCTTTTCCTCCACCTAATTTTCCAACATTGGTCTTTACCATATCCGCGCCAAAATGCTGGGATGAATTTTTGTTCCAATTAAGAGAGTTTTTTTTTTTTTCTTCCACAATATCTTTATTGAACCTTTTTTTTTTTTTAACAAACATGATACAAACAATCAAACACTAACACTAAAGTACTACAAAAAAAAAAAAAAAAAAAATGCCCTAAAAACACCAACAACCACCAACAAAATCAAGTCTTCAACAATGCTCCTCTGTTTAGTCTAGACAATCCAATACATTAGTATACATATTATGTTCACCAGTTTGGAATTTACAAGGTCCACACACATCATTCACCTTCTTCTTCAAGAGTTATGTTTAAATTTTTTACATAATCAATAAAAGGTCTCCATATATTCTCAAACACAATTTCCTTTGATTTCAGTATATATGTTATTCTTTCTAATGGAAGGTTTGTTAACATCTGTCTTAACCACTGAGTCACATCTGGTCTATGAGTCTTTTTCCATAATAGTGCAATACATTTTTTGGCATTAAGCAAACTGAGGTCTATGAATGTTCTTTCACTTTTATTGAAATTATGCTTTTCTGGGTACAGACCCAACAAAAACAGTTTAGGATTCAATATGATTTGTTTTGAGATTATTTTTTCAATTGTTACCCTCACCTCCTCCCAAAACATTCTTATTAATCTACATTCCCATAAACAATGAAATAGGGTTCCTTTACTTTCCATGCATTTTGTGCATGTATCTGGTATATTTTTGTTATATCTATTTAACTCCTCCGGTGTAACATACATCCGCATTAACCATTTGAAATGTATCAATTTAAGGCGTGCATTTATTGATTTGGTTTGAGCTTCTGTACAAGCCAATTCCCATTGTTCCTCTGAAATTTCAATTTGCAGATCTTCTTTCCAGTAGTTTAATCTTTTCAGTGAATTTTCACTTGAAGATAGTGTCAATGAGTTATAAAACTCTGAAATAATACCCTTTCTTTTACTATCTTTCATCATCATTTTTTCCAAGGATGAATAAATAGGTCGAGTGAGAGCTTTATTTTGAATTGATCGAATAAAGTTTCTAAGTTGAAGATATTTAAAAAAATGTGTTCTATTGAGATTAAATTTGATCCTCAGCTCTTCAAAAGACATTATGTTGTCTGCACCTGGCAAATATAAATCCTGAATCTTTTGTATCCCTTTTAAATTCCATACTTTAAATACAGCGTCCGCTCTCCCTGGTTTAAAATATTGATTACCCCATATTGGACTAAATTGTGACAATAACTGTGGTTCTTTTAAATAGTTTTTAGCTTCACACCATATTTTGATCATATGCTTTACAAATGGATTTTTAACTTGTTTTTGTAATTTTTTTGCCGAATCTGAGTATATGAATATGGGAAGAGGTAAAGGTAAATTGTATGATTCCATTTCAGTCCAGTGAGGGAGATCATTTGATGAAAAATAATATGTCATAGACCTCAGTTGTGCCGACCAATAATACAACATAAAATTTGGACATTTCAGACCTCCACGATCAAATGGTAAATATAATAAAGACAAACGTAATCTAGCCCTCCTGTTGTTCCATATAAATTCCACTAACTTTTTTTTTATTCTTGAGAATAGATCTAAAGGTGGTGATAAGGGAATGTATTGAAATAAATAAAGTATTTTAGGTAAAATATTACTTTTAAGTATATTGATTCTCCCGATCATCGACATTGGTAGTGACATCCATCTCTGAGTTAACTCATTGATATCTGACATTAAGGCTTCATAGTTGACACTGGCGACTGATTCTAGCTTAGGCATAATTTGGATTCCTAAATATTTAAACTGATTTACAACATTGAATTGATTTACCTCAGGGGCTGGGTAATTTCTCCGGGTCTCATTTAGCATTAATATTGAAGATTTAGTTTTATTTATTTTATATCCTGATATTTCCCCAAAATTCTTTATTAAATTCAACAAGGTTGGAATTGATTTTTTTAGATTCGACATAAACAAAATTATATCATCGGCGTACAGGGAGATTTTATGTTCTGTTGGTCCAACTTTAATTCCATATATTTGTGAATGTAAACGTATCGCTATCGCTAAAGGTTCAATTGCCATAGTAAACAGTAAAGGTGAAAGTGGACAGCCTTGTCGACATCCTCTATTGATTTTTATTGGTTTTGAAATATTGTTATTTGTTAGGATTTCTGCTGTAGCATTATTGTATATTATTTGAACCCATTTTATGAAATTATTTCCAAGTCCAAACCTTTGTAGGACTTCAAAAAGAAAGGGCCATTCAACTCTATCAAAGGCCTTTTCGGCGTCCAATGATAGGAGAGCTGTATCCGGTGCTTCTTTATTAAAATAAATAATATTAAATAGTCTTCTTACATTATGGAAGCCTTGTCTACCCTTTATAAAGCCATTCTGATCTCGATTAATAATATTTGGTAAAATTTCTTGTATTCGTCTTGCTAAAATTTTACAGATTATCTTAAGGTCGGCGTTTAATAGGCTTATTGGTCTCATATTTTCACATTTATTAGAGGGCTTACCTGGTTTTGGCAGCAGTATAATTAAGGCATTATTTATGTATGATGGTAAATTATTATTCTGAAATGCTTCCAGCAGAGGATGTTCTTCCTGCGGCAGCTGAGGAAGCTCAAGCTACCCACCAAGATGTTAGTGCAGTTCTACACAGCCATCATCGAGTCCATCCTCACCACCTCCATAACCGTGTGGTACGCAGGAGCCACTGCCAGGGACAGACTAAGGCTGCAGCGCGTCGTGCGCACTGCTGAGAAGGTGATCGGCTGCAAGCTCCCATCTCTCCAGGATCTGTACATCTCCAGGACCCGGAGGCGTGCTGGCCGGATCATAGCCGATCCCTCACACCCTGGTCACGTACTGTTTGCCCCCCTCCCCTCTGGTAGAAGACTTCGGTCCATCCAGACTAAAACCTCCCGTCACATGAACAGCTTCTTCCCCTCTGCCATTAGACTGCTGAACACTAAGTGACTCTCGTGCACCATGTACAGCAGCTCAACCAGACTCATGTCAATCATCACTGTTTTCTTCCTGCATTACCGACTGCACTATATAGTTCTCCACAGTATCTGCTGCTGGCTAATATATATTTTAACTGTTGACCAGTATCACTTAATCTTATCCTACACTTTATTACATGTATAGTTTATTTCTCTTATCTTATCATGTTTAATGTTGCAGCATTGTACCGAGACAAATTCCTAGTTTGTGTACTACATGAACAATGGCAATAAACCTGATTCTGATTCTGATTCTGATTCTGATTCTGATTCTAAAACCATTTCCAAAAAAGGTTTTATTAATTTATTCTTAAATTTTTTATAAAGGTCAACTGGAAGACCATCTGGTCCTGCACTTTTTCCTGATTTCATATTATCAATGGCTAGCCCAACTTCTTCTTGACTAATTTTAGACTCCAATATCTCCCTGTTTTCATTTGGAATACACGGTATAGATAGTTCGTTCAAAAACCCATTTAGTTTTGTTAAATCAGGTTCATTTTTGGTATCATATAATTTTTCATAGTAATCTCTTAAGGCTCTATTAATTTCTAAAGGATCTATAACTACCTGTCCGTTACTTATAATACTGGTAATTGGTGTTTTAATTTCCAATTGTTTAATCTGCCATGCTAATAATTTTCCTGATTTTTCACCTTGTTCATAAAAAGATTGTTTCAATCTTAGAAGACTCGAGGCAGCTCTATTCGCTGATTTTTTGTCGTATTCAGCTCTCAAAATCAGTAATTCATTCTCCAACCTTGGGTCACTTCCTGCATACACTTTTTCCTGAAGACTTTTTATTTTATGTTCCAATTTAGCTCTCTCCTCTCGAGTCTTCTTAGATTTTGATCCTGTATAACTAATAATATGTCCCCTAATAAAAGCTTTGAAAGCCTCCCACTTTACACATGCTGATGTTTGTGTAGTATTGATGTCAAAGAACTCGTCTATCTGTTTTTCTATGTACTTGACAAATTCCTCATCCTGAAGCCATTTATGCTGAAATTGCCATCTACCTGATTCCTTTGTCAATTTTTTATCTACATATATTAGACAACAGGGTGCATGATCAGAAATCACGATGTTATCATAAAAGCAGTTTTGAATCTTGGACCTTAATTCTGTGGAAATCAAAAAATAATCAATACGTGAGAATGTCTTGTAGGTACTGGAATAACAAGAATAGGCTTTAACTTGTGGTTTCATTTCTCTCCATATATCTAACAATCTCAATTCTTTCATAAAATGATTAATAGTCATCCTACATCCAATGTGCGTACAATCCAGTCCTGTTGATCTATCCACACCTGGATTCAATGTACAATTAAAATCCCCTGCTATTATATGTTGCCCTGTAAGTGATGATAAGATGAGAAATAAATTAGCAAAGAACTTCTGATCATCTATATTGGGACCATATAAGTTCACAAGATTTATATTTTCTAATAGCAAAGAACCTTGAATGATTACATATCTTCCAAATTTGTCTCCAATTACATTTTTCACCTGAAAAGGAACTGATTTATGTATGAGAGTCATAACTCCCCTGGCTCGGGATGAAAATGAAGAGGTGAATACACTTCCCTGCCATCTACTCCTAATTCTTTTAACATCCTCCTCTATCAGATGAGTTTCTTGTAAAAACACAATTCTTGAACCCATGTCCTTTATTTTATTCATAACTTGTTTAAGTTTTTTTAAATTTTGTAGACCTCTGCAATTCCATGAAGTTAAATTAAGATTAACACTTTGGTCCATGATCAATAGAGAGTTTAGGATTACCTTGCAGTGTAAACATGCTCATACAGAGAAGCAAAAACATGAGTGGTTGAACATTCATCCTACAAACTACACACAAACAAATTTCCCCTTCCCACACTTGTGGCAAACCCCCCCAAATCAAAAGAAAAATTCTGTCTCCCGATATAGCCATCGACCGTTCCACACCCACGGGGAACAGCCTAAGCCACTCCTTCTTCATCCTCCCAATCACCCTAACTCTACTGCTTTTAATGACGTAACATTAACTCTCCTCTGTAGTTTTCCAACTTAACTCCAAAATTTTTAACAACTTTGTACATCATAGTTTTTTTTTTGTTTGTTTTGTTTTTGTTTTGTTTTTTTAATATATAATACAATCTATATTTTGTAAACTTACTATTTACTTCAAGTCAGTCAGATGCCTGTGCAAATGCTTAATTATTCTACCTTATATTTTGTTCATGCTTAGCTCCCACCAGTCTCTTCTTCTTCTTTGATCTTCTTGATGAACTCCTGTGCCTCCTCTGGGGTCTTGAAAATGTGGGTTCTGCCCTCATACGTGGTCAGCAGTCTCGCAGGATAGATTACACCATGACGAATCCCAAGGTTGCGCAGCTCCTTACGTATGGGATCAAACTGCTTCCTCAATTGCTGGATTCCTGTGGCCAAATCTGGGTAGAACCGCACCTGCTGGTCCTGGTGTTTAATCTCTCCTTTAGCACGTGCAGCGTTGAAGATCTTCATCCTGTCTCTGTTGCTAAGAAACTTCATAATTAAGGTCCTCGGCGGTCCCTTATCTCTCCGTGGGCCAATACGATGTGCTTTTTCCAGAACCACTGCTGATTGCAACTCCTCGCTGCCCAGCACCTCCGGAATCCACTTTTCCAGAAAGGAACATACGTCCCGACCTTCTGATTCCTCTGGAAGACCCACCAGCCTCAAATTATTCTGTCTCGACCGAGATTCCAAATCCAAAATATTATCTTCCAGAGATTTATTTTTTTTTTCCAAAGTGCGCACCTTTAATTGAAGACGGGTGACGTCATCTTCAGCACTAGCGAGACAGAGCTCCATCTGCGCCGTTCGTTCTACACAGTCACCCAATTCCTTTCTTATTCCTTCCAACGCTGTCATAATCCCATCAAATCTAGAGGAAATGTCCGCTCTCATTGAACTCATGGCAGCCATCAGCGCATCTGCGCCATTCCCCGCAGACATCGCACCGCCGCCAGCCTCCTCCGCCATATATGGAGTTTTGTTTGCTGCGTCACAGACCTGAAAGTCCGTTAATTTGGACTGTTTCGGCGGCTCGCTTTTTCCTTTTCCTGGTTTTCCAGCCTTAGGCTTCGCCGACATATCCTCGCCCAAATGCTGGGATACGTTCTGTCCCAAATGAGAGAGTTATTTGCCGATTTTTTTTCTCCAGGAGCAGAGCAGAGCGAGACACGTCCGTCCTACGTGGCAGCCATAACCGGAAGTCCCAATTAAGAGAGTTTTAGTAAAATTTTTATTTTTACAAGCAGAGCAGTGTGAAACATGTCTTCCTATGTGGCCGCCATAACCAGAAGTCAATTCCAACCTTTTTACTTTATAGTGCTTATTAAATATCAGTTGTCTCATGTTTGTGTGTTAAGTCTTTATAGAAGTTCTCCTGTCTGTGTACAGCTGCACACAGTCTCTGTTCTGCTCCATCTGCAAGATGTCAAAAATGTCATTAGCTCAATTAATACATAAACAAATGCATGCATGCAGACTGGATCTTGTAGGTTCATGATTAAAAGTGAAGCTACTGGGCATCTTACATGAAAATTAAACTGACAGGTAATAATAATATGCCAGAATTTTTACAAATCTAAGTGACTGATAATGAGAAAAATATGATAAATTTAAAGTCTCATCCAACACACACACACACACACACACACACACACACACACACACACACACATCAAGACGAATCCCCCTTACAAAGAAGTTCATCTAGTCGAATAAATCCACACTCAGACACCAGCTGGAATTAACACATTTTATTGGAAAGCTGACTCAGCAATGAACAATACACGAAAAAACAATTTCCGTCATCAAAATTGTAACTAGAACATCATTACAACATTAACTGAAAATAAATGATCAAAAATAATATGTAAATAAATTATGCTCAGAAACAAGTTTGCCCCAGCTTGACACATTCATAATAAACTGACCCTCAAACTTGAAACATGTGGATGTACTAAAGAATCCAAGAGTCTGAAAGAATCTGGAAAAAAAAAATCACAATAGTCATTTTATTCTGTTATTATGTAGACTTGGATCACTGTGATTTCTAACCCCCTTTGAAACACGAAAATGTCTGGAGAATAAACATAATTTAAAGCCCATTTACAAGCCTGGCTGTCAGGTTCTATTTTAGAGTTGGTGGTATTACAGCGTCACTCCCTTACATGCGCGTTGTCGCACACGGTTGCGTGCCAGTCCCGCTCATTTCCGCGTGTCCGCGAAGATGGGACGCAATTCTCGGCAAGCAAGTAGAACTCGGCACGACAGCTGTAGTTCTGCAGATGATGGTGTCAGACGCACAGTCCTGGGTTCTCACAAACTGTGGTTGGTCTGTAAGGTCGTCCAGGATCCACGATGGCAGATGCCGGTCCAGCCCTGCACACAGCAGCTTGTCCCTCAGGATCACTGGTTGGATGGTGTTGAAAGCGGGGGAGAAATCAAAGAACATGATCCTCACAGTGTTTAGGTTCAGCTTTATTTATACAGCTGGGGGAAAGAGGAAACACACAGAAGAAGGACAGTGAGAGCCAACTAATATTAATGAACTTTAATGTGTAAAAAGTGTCAAATATACTGTATGAAATTGTGGCCTACTGAATCAGCCTTAGAGGAGGGCAGAGTAGCCAGAAATTGTACTCAAGTAAAAGTATATTGCCCTGTATTAGTTAATCAAGGGTAGGTAAGTGACATAAAAAGGTACTTCTAGACCTTTTTCCGCATAATCCTTTTTTCAAACTAGGAATTTGTCTCGATGCCATGCTGCAACATTAAAAACATGATGAGAAAAAGAGATAAACTAAAAAACTAAAGGACTGAAAACGTGCAATAAGTGTAGAAAAATAAGTAATAATAAGTAATAATGATAATAATAATAATAACAATACTAGTAATAATGAGTAGTACTAGTCAAGGCAGTTTTAAAAAATTAGCAAGTAGCAGATAATGTGAAGTACCACATAGTGCAGTCGATAATGCAACAGAAAACAGTGATGAATGACGTGAGTCTGGTTGAGCTGCTGTATATAGTGCACGAGAGTCAAAAAGTCACTTAATGTTCAGCAGTCTGATGGCAGAGGGGAAAAAGCTGTTCATGTGCCGGGAGGTTTTAGTCCGAATGGACCGAAGTCTTCTACCTGAGGGGAGGGGAGCAAACAGTACATGACCAGGATGTGAAGGATCGGCTATGATCCGGCCAGCACGCCTCCGGGTCCTGGAGATGTACAGGTCCTGGAGAGATGGGAGCTTGCAGCCTATCACCTTCTCAGCAGTGCGCACGACGCGCTGCAGCCTTAGTCTGTCCCTGGCAGTGGCTCCTGCATACCACACAGTTATGGAGGAGGTGAGGATGGACTCGATGATGGCCGTGTAGAACTGCACTAACATCTTGGTGGGTAGCTTGAGCTTCCTCAGCTGCCGCAGAAAGAACATCCTCTGCTGGGCCTTTTTGATGAGGGAGCTGATGGTTGGCTCCCATTTGAGGTCTCGGGTGATGGTGGTGCCCAAGAAGCGGAAGGAATCTGCAATGGTGATGGGAGAGCCTGTGATGGTGAGGGGGGGCAGGGGGGTTGTGACTTTCCTGAAGTCCACAATCATCTCCGCTGTCTTCAGAGCATTCAGCTGCAGGTTGTTGTGGCTGCACCAGGACACCAGCTGGGCCACCTCTTCCCTGTAGGCGGACTCGTCGCCGTTGGAGATGAGCCCGATGAGGGTGGTGTCGTCCGCAAACTTAATCAGCTTAACAGACTGGTGGGAGGAGGTGCAGGAGTTGGTATAAAGGGAGAAGAGTAGGGGGGAAAGTACACAGCCCTGGGGTGATCCAATGCTGATGCTAACAGAGTCTGAGACAGACTTCCCCAGCCGCACATGCTGTCTCCGGTCCGTCAGGAAGTCGGTGATCCACCTGCAGAGGGAGTCAGGCACGTTGAGCAGGGACAGCTTGTCCTGGAGCAGATCGGGGCGGATGGTGTTGAATGCGGAGCTGAAGTCCACAAACAGAATCCTGGCGTAGGTTCCCGGGGAGTCCAGGTGCTGCAGGATGGAATGGAGGGCCAGGTTGACTGCGTCATCCACAGACCTGTTAGCACGGTAGGCAAACTGCAGCGGGTCTAGGAGGGGTGTGGTGATGGACTTGAGGTGAGACAGGACCAGGCGCTCAAAGGACTTCATGACTACAGAGGTGAGCGCTACAGGTCTGAAGTCGTTAAGTCCAGCAATCCGTGGCTTCTTGGGGACAGGGATGATGGTGGAGGATTTGAGGCAGGTCGGCATGTGACATTGCTTAAGGGAGGTGTTAAAAATGTCTGTGAAGACAGGAGCCAGCTCTTTCGCACAGTGTCTCAGGGTGGAGGGAGACACACCGTCCGGCCCGGGGGCCTTGCGCGGGTTCAGTCTGGAGAACTGTCTGTGCACGTCCTGCTCACTGATGACAAGGGGAGGGGGGGAGGAGGAGGAGGAGGAGGGGGGGACCGCTTTTGATGAATTAGGGGCTGAGGAGGCAGTGGAGCTGGATGGAGTGGGTGAGTTGGACACAGCTGACGAGGTGTCAAAACGGGCGTAATGTTGGGACAGTTTTTGACAAAGGGCTTTGTCATCCTGACCTGTAGAAGCCTGAGGCCGATAGTTGGTGATTTGCCTCAGTCCTCTCCACACAGAAGCCGAGTCATTAGCAGTGAACTGCTGCTGGAGTTTCTCAGAATACACAGATTTAGCTCTCCTCAGCTCTCTGTTAAACCGATATTTGACCTCTCTGTAGCAGTCCCTGTCTCCACTTTTCAATGCTGCTTCCTTCTCCTTCCTGATCCGTCTGAGCTTAGCTGTGAACCAGGGCTTGTCATTAGAATATCTCACCCTGGTGCGCGATGGGAGAATGCTCTCCTCACAGAAGTTGATATATGAGTTCACAGTGTCTGTGTACTCATTAAGATCATGTGTGGCTCTTTTAAACATGCCCCAGTCAGTTATTTCCATGCATGTGTTCAGTTTCTCTCCAGCTTCACTGGTCAATTTCTTCGTGGTGGTCACAACAGGTTTAGTGAGTTTCAGTCTTTGTCTGTATGTGGGGATGAGGTGGACCATCACGTGATCAGATAGACCCAGCGCAGCGCGGGGAACAGCGCGATATGCGTCTTTCACTGTGGTGTAACAGTGATCCAGCGTGTTATTTCCTCTGGTTGGACATTTAATAAACTGTTTGTAGCGGGGGAGCTCGTGACTCAGATTGCTCTGGTTAAAATCGCCCAACACAATAACCAGGGAGTCTGGAAAGTTCCGCTCCGTAAGTTGGATGTGATCTGCAAGCACGCGCTGAGCTTCGCGCGTGTCCGCGTCGGGAGGGACGTACACAGCGGCGAGGATGAATGAGGCAAACTCGCGCGGGGAATAAAATGGCTTGCAGTTAATAAAAAGAAATTCCAGGGCGGGAGAACAGTGTTTGGAAATCACCGTTACATCAGAGCACCAGCTGTTGTTAATATAGAAGCACACTCCTCCTCCAATAGACTTACCGGAGAGCTCTGTGACGCGATCTGCACGATACAGCTGAAATCCCTCGAGGCTGATTACGCTATCTGGAATGTTCCATTTAAGCCAGGTCTCAGAGAAACAGATGACAGACGAGGAAACAAGGTCCTTGAATCGCATCAGCAGTCTTAATTCTTCTACCTTGTTCGAGAGAGAATTGGCATTGGATAGAAATATGCCAGGCAAGGCTGTTCGCGTGCCTCTTTTCCGGAGCCGAGCGAGAATCCCCCCTCTCTTTCCTCTTTTCCGCCGTCTTGCTTTTTTGGCCAGACAATGGATCAGATCGGCGGCAGGAGCTAAAAAAACTGGAAGAAGGTCCATGGGAGTGAGAGTCCTGATATTTAATAGTTCTTCACGGGTGTATGAACCGGCAGACGCACAATCAATGAACAAAAACAGACAAATTATAAAAATTAAAGAGCAGCGAGGCACCATGGCGGCCGCTGTGGGTGCCATCTTGGAAGGGACAGGTGTGTAAATTGACCCACGTGGCCAGGTGAGGAATGACGGCGTCCCTGCCAGCTGAAATGTGACGGGTGTTCTCCATCCATTCAGCTGGGAGAAATACGACAACAGTCCGGAAAACAGATTTATTTTTAATTATTTTCACCAAATAAACCCTACTTTAGAAGATCTTCGGCCATGGTGAAGAGCCGCGCAGAGAAGATCGAACCATTTTACAGGCAAAAAAACCCCAAAACAGACAGCTTTAACTTCAGTTTCTTTATCTCTAATCACATCTGAGAGTCTGTAATTGACTATTTATCTAAAACTTCATTAACAGACAGTGAATGAGGCCTCCTCTCTAGGATGGGGGACCCGTCTGAAGGGCTTCGTGGCCTGTTTCGTGGTGGGAGCAGCCTGCACGGTGTTGGTAAAGATTTAATTGTGAACAACAGCAGCCTTTTCTAAAAATAATGGAGGAAGAGTTCAGATGGGAGCTGCTGTGGTCTTATTGGTTCTACTGGCTCAGAGGAATGTGAAGATGTGAAGCTCCATTCATTTGACTCAAAGTTCCGCCTTATATGTCACTGCTGCTGCTGCAGAAATCTGCCAGGGACGGTCAAGCTTTTGGGGAGGGGGGCTCTGTGCAAGATTGTCTGGGGGGGGGGGCTGTTTTTGTAATAAGTGTTCAAAACCTTTAATACTGGGGAAAAACTTGTTTCCTGACAAGAAAAATAAGCTTGGGTCTGATGAACAAAAACAATAAACTATTACATAAAATAAAACTGTAACCAGCTTCCATACAAATGTTGCAGATTCAAAAGAAAAAAGTTACAATTTTATGAGAAAAAGTTGCAACCTTTTGAGACAAAGTTCAGAATTTGTTATAAAAAAGTTTCATATTTATAAAACAAAATGCAAATTTATCAGACAAAAGATCCAAATTTATGAGCGAAAATGACTTATTTACAAGAGGAAATGGTTGCAAATTTATGAGGAAAAAAATGCTAATTTACAAGAGAAAAAATTGCAAATTCATGAGAGAGAATGTACAGTTATGAGGGAAAATGTTGCAAAACACAGTTGCAACTTTATGAGAAACAAAGTTGCAAATTTGAGGGAAAAAATTGCTAATTTACAAGAGAGAAAGAAAGTTGCAAATTTGTGAGGAAAAAATGTGCAACTGCAACAGGAAAAAGTTGCCAAACAAAGTTTCATATTTATGAGGGAAGAAAATTGGAAGTTTAAGGGCATAAGTTGCAAATTTGCAAGAAAAAAAGTTGACGACAATTTTAATCCCCTTCCCAAAAAATGTTGACCCCAAGTGGCCAAGGAGGCCTGTTGCATTTGGGTACTCTGCTTTATAGTCAGAATCTCTCCCCCCGTGACTAATAACATATTGTAACGTCGGGGCCATTTTTAAGGGAGCCAGGGATTTCCCAGCATGCTTTGCCAGTTTGAAACGTTACTGTGTGTGTTAAATGTGTTACTTCTGAGTTATACTGCTGTGTCATTATAACTGCATTATAATGACCCAGCAGTGTTTAGCAGGATTAGGGCAAGATGTATCATGTGTGTGTAACCGTGATGTAAACAGAGGTCTGTGAGAATGACCTCCGCTCCTGTCTGCTGAGAAGGAGGTTGGGGGGGTTGGTGGTGTGTAAATAAAGCCTGTTCATCACAACCATCTTGCTCCTCTTTCTTTGTGTGAACCTTGCCAACGTCACACTGGTGTCAGAAGTGGGATATGGAGCGAGATGAGGATCCAGGCGGAGGTACAGCAGCCGGAGCGATTCATCGCTCAGCCGGGAACGGAGTGTAGAGCTGAGGCGCTGGCCCCCGGAGAGATTCGCCGCGATGGACGGAGCAGCAGACCCCATGGGCCGAGGAGAGCAAACCAGCCCCGTTTCCCGCCCTTTTCAGGGCAGGAGGGGCTGGCGATTCCAGGGCGATCAGGAGCGGTGATCGACCGGCACGTGACCGTCCCATTCATCCGGCAGCGGGCCAAGATTCCCCGCTACAACGGCGAGAACCTGTTTGATGACCACCTGTCCCAGGTCGAGCTGGCCGCTGCGCTGAAAGCGAGTGGGAGGAGGAGCCACAGCAGCGCGTGCACGAGGGAGACTACAGTGGCAGAAGCAGAGCGGATGGAGCCGCTGATGAATCACAGCATTGAAGCGTCAACGAGACCAAGAACTTTCCAGGCCACGGCTGACAGCAAGGGGGAGGAGGAGGAGTTATCGCAGACCACGGCGGCGCGTCCACGGAGGAGACGGCTGCGGCGCGAGGAAGGGTACATGGCATGGTACCGCCCCGCACACAGCGCACGACAAACTGGCCCCTCGCCGACGCTAAATTAGAGCGAGGTGGCATGGACGGGGAAAAAGCCGCCTCCTGCAGATGCTTCCCCCGGCAGATGACGTCACAGAGGCGCAGGAGCGACGCAGCGGAGCGAGCAGGACGAAGATGCGGCCACTTCCCAGGCGCGGCAAGGGCTGGACGCATGGATGCGGGCCAGCGGCCGCCTGGGAGAACTGGCAGCGGTGGGAGTCGGCCGGAGCGGGCCTGGGACTCCCGCTGCCAGGGAAGGGACTGTGTGTGGTCCTACAGAGGCTGTCAGATGTGTCCATCCGCCCGCTCATGGCCAAACCGGGACCCTACCCCAACCAGATACTCCGACCGAGACTCAGATGGCCCGTGCATGCCGCTTTGGCACCGGGCTGACTCGCATTGGATTTCTGAAAGTGGACTTTGAATTTTCTGGGGACAGAAACCAGTCCGGGGGGGGCAGTGTAACGTCGGGGCCATTTTTAAGGGAGCCAGGGATTTCCCAGCATGCTTTGCCAGTTTGAAACGTTACTGTGTGTGTTAAATGTGTTACTTCTGAGTTATACTGCTGTGTCATTATAACTGCATTATAATGACCCAGCAGTGTTTATCAGGATTAGGGCAAGATGTATCATGTGTGTGTAACCGTGATGTAAACAGAGGTCTGTGAGAATGACCTCCGCTCCTGTCTGCTGAGAAGGAGGTTGGGGGGGTTGGTGGTGTGTAAATAAAGCCTGTTCATCACAACCATCTTGCTCCTCTTTCTTTGTGTGAACCTTGCCAACGTCACAATATTAATAATACAATAATCAAGGTGCAGCTGCCTCTGTGCGACCTCTACTGGCCCAGCCTAGTTGTTACAATACTTTTTTCACGGCTCCATTGACGGTATAATGGTGAGTTAAATTTGTGTTTATTTTGAAAACAAAGTGTTATCTCAAAATTCTGGCAAATTAAAAGTCAAGAAAATATGGCGATCTAATGATACAAGCTTGATTTTTACCAGGCTGATAACAGACAAATACACACACACACAACCACACAGACACATTGAGTGATTACCGTATGGCATAAATATAAGAAATTGCACAGCTTTGTTAACTATTCCGAAGTTATTAAACATAAAAATGGGCTGAAACTGTACAGTTCAAGCTTGACCTTTTCTGAGGATCAGTGGATTTTATTTAGAATGATCCAGATAAATAAATATGGTGTGTGATTGTCAGTTTTTGTGTCTTCCAGGGAGTTTGTGTGCTCTTCCTGCCCACGGTTGGTCTCACTCTCTTCATCGTGTTTTACACTTTTGGAAACATATGTGCTCTGGGAAGGTTGGTTCTGATGGATTGTAACTGGAACTTTAATGGTTTTCCTTGTTTTCTCATATGCATATACTGCATTAATCATGATTGGCCAGTTCATTTTATTTTCAAATTATGTGATAATGGTTAAATAGACATCTAAGGGTTATTTTATTTTGCTAGATCATAATGACATTAATGGGAAATAACACTGGTCAACACCAAATTTATTGTCTAAGTTTTTTTAGCTGAATTAGGACAATTGTGATGTGCTGAATCCAAAATTCACATTGATTTTGCTCAATCAGGTCAACTTTTTGAACTATGGCCACATGTTTTCTTACGTTTTTGTTTACATGTATGGGTATTTTCTCTTTATATGATGCAAAATTCTTTTTTATTTCGTGAAATTCTCTGACTTTTGAGCAATGATGACATAACATTCAATTTACATGTACTTACCTTTATAAATGTCTACTATTCAATTTACAGTACACCTGTACAACTGCTGTACAACTGCTCATAACTTAGCATAAAAACCTGACCTGATGGAGAGAAACGGATGTCATTTTCAGATTCAGCAGTGCAAAATTGTCTTAAATCAGTTGAAAAACACAGACAACTTACAAAAAAATTATTTTTGTTATGTTGTGTAATTTATCAACTCTGATTGTGACCCACATGATGTTCAGACTTTCTGTTTGTAAGTGGTGGCCAATCAGAGGAAAGTTAAAAGGAGATGTGCTAAAATGGCTTGTGGCAGACAGAGGATTAACTGAGAAAATGTACTCAACTAAAGGTAGCATATGCTTATGATTCTACTTAAGTACAAGTAAGAGTAGTTACCAAAAAAGTTACTAGAGTAAAAAAAAAAAATACTGTCTTGTAAAAACCTTACTTGAGTCATAACACCTTTACTCTTGCAATTGATGATGCTTTTCGGTTAAATTTGTGGCTATTTTGCAAAAAAATTACTATCTCCTTTTAAATTTGAAACTTTATAAATTTAAATAAATTTTCAACTATATTCATGTAAATAAATACTAAACTTTGTCATCAATTATCATTAATTTTTTCTTGCACATTACTTTTTTCTCATAAGTTTGTTTTTTATAATAAATTTGATATGGTTTTTCTTGTAAATTAGCCATTAAAAAAACTTGCAACTTTTTCGTAAATTTGCAAAAAAAAATTTTATTCCACTTTAAACAAGAACATTTTGACCAGTTTTCAAATCAATGATAGAAAAATATCTCAGAGAAAACAACCAAAATTACTTGAGTAAAGTACAAGTTTTTCTTCAATAATGTACTTAAACAAGAGTAAAAAGTATCCCACAATAAAGCTACTTAGAAAACAGTTGCTGCCCATCTGTGCTGAGAGGCATTATACTGTAAAATATATCAGGATTATTTTGAGTTTAAGTCATGCTTTAGTTGAATAGATAAGACATTTGCATAACAGAGCCACTTTTATGAAGTCTTTATTTGCTACAACAAACTGAATATATCCATGTAAAAGGCCTTTGTGCATTTGTTTTTCTTATTTATTCTCTCCAATAGCACAATGTTTCTGATGGCCCCGCTGAAAGAGTTAAAAAAGATGTGTGACATAACGAGAGCACTGGCCACCACCATAATGTTGGTAAGAGCGTGGAAAACATTTTAAATTTAAAGATAAACTTGGTCTTCTCAAAAGAAACTTACTGTTTAGAGTGAAAACTGGTGTATTTTTCCATATTGAAGGAGTGTAAAACCTGAATATTTGGGAATGTATTCAGGAGAAGATTCATAGAAGAAAGATGGAGTGTCATGATTCTGATGAACTGCCTATAAAACGTATTTACATCCCTTGGATGTTTTAACCTTTTAATCCTTTCATAAATGAAATCATGGTCAATATAATTTGGCTTTTTTGACAAAAATTTGCAAAAAAAAGCTTCTTTCATGTCAAAGTGAAAAAAGATTTTTACAAACTCATCATCATCATCATCATAGCAGTCTGTCGTGGGCGACAATGACTGTTTCATTTAGGTCTGATCAGATTCCTCCACACAGCTCTGTCCTTAGCCTTCCGCTGCCAGGAACTCCTGTCTATGTCCAACTTCTTCAAGTTTCTTTTTACAGTGTCTTTAAATCTGAGCTTTGGTCTACCATGATTGCGTTTGCCCTTGCATAACTGTGAGTAGAGTAACTGGCGAGGGAGATGCTGGTGGTCCATCCTCTCAACATGTCCGAGCCATCTCAGGTTCATCTGTATTAGCATGTCCTCCACTGATGGTAGACCAGCTCGTTTCAACACTTCTATGTTGGTTATCTTGTCTTTCCAATGAGATGTTCATTATGGCTCGAAGGTGTCTCATCATGTATGCGTGGAGTTTCTTCTCCTGCACTCTGTAGACAGTCCAAGTTTCAGCACCGTACAATAGAGTAGCCAGTACTGTCGCTCTGTACACTTTGCATTTCACACGGATGCACACGTCAATTGTTCCACAGTCTCTCCCTCAAGTTTCCAAACACAGCGCTCGCTCTTCCCATTCTGAGAGATAGTTCATCCTCCAGCCTAGTATTCTCTGTAACAGTACTCTTTAGGTAAAGGCACTCTGTCTTGTTGATGTTGATTTTGAGGCTGAATTTGGCTAGCTGCTCTTGCAAATTTCTCCACTAAAGATTGCATATCTTCCACACTGTGTGCAACTAGAGCACTGTCATCAGCAAAGAGCATTTCTCTTACTACCTTTATCGATGTCTTACTCTTGGCTTTAAACTGTGCCACAAGTCTGCTTCTTTCCTTGTTTGAATGTATACTCCTTCTGAAGTGTCTTTGAAGGCCACCTCAAGCATGGCTGCCAGATATACCGGATTACCGGATATTACCAGATATACCAGCTTACCGGAGTGGTGTCTCAGTTGGTAGAGCATCCGCCCCACACCCGGGAGGCAGGGGCTCAAATCCCGGCCGGGTCAAGCCGAAGACCATATAAAAGTGGAACTTCGTGCCATGCAGCTTGGTGCTCAGCAATAATGGATGGAGGAGGGAAATCTGTGGCGGCGCCTTGCATGGCAGCGGCCCTTCTGATTCTACACATGGGGTGAATGTGATTGACACTGTAGATAGGATAAAGCACAATTTCGTTCTACTGTACATGATTGGTTGTATGGTCGAATGACAATAAAGGGTGATTTAATTTAATTAATTTAATTTTAATTGAATTGAATTAATTTAATTTAATATAGTGAGAAGAGTGTAGGTGCCAGCACACATCCTTGTTTCACCCCGTTGCTTACTGAAAAGTCTTTAGATACTCAACCACTCATTGCCACGTCTGCTTGCATACCTGTATGGAGTGCCTCGATCAGGTTGACAAACGGCTGCACGGTGGCGCAGTGGTTTAGCACTGTGGCAGCACAGTTTACCCTTGGCCGGGGGATCGCGGGAATCATGAGATTGTGGGTTCGATCCCAGCCCCCGACCAACAGTGAGCTGTGTGGAGTTTGCATGTTCTCCCCGTGTTGCGTGGGTTTACTCCGGGATTTCTCCGGTTTCCTCCCGCATACCAAAAACATGTAGGTTTAGGGCGCTAGCGCACGCAGCGACCGGCAGCCGGTGGCTTGTCACCAGACTGCAAACCAAATCTACCTACGGGTACAAACAAGTAACAAAAAAAAACAACAAAAAAAAAATGTCTGGGAGGTTCAGTCTCTGGTTCATCAGTATTCCTGCTACAATTGCAACATGAAGACAAAAAAAAACCCATTCCAAGCAATTCAGAGAAAAGATGACTGAAAAGTATAAGACAGGAGCTTGCGACAAGAAATTTTCCAACTCATTGGGCATCCCACGGAGTTCAGTTAAATCCATCATTAAGAAATGGAAGCAGTATGGCACTTGCCTAGATCTGCCTAGAGCTGGCCGTCCTCACAAACTGAATGATCGAGCAAGAGGAAGACTGGTGAGGGAGGCCACCAAGACTACTACAACCACTCTGAAGGAGTTGAGAGCTTCAGTGGCCCACATGGGAGAGACTGTGCATGCAACAACCGTTGCCCGGGTTCTTCACTAGTCGAAGCTGTAGGGGAGAGTGGCAAAGAGAAAGCCACTGTTGAAAAAAGCTCCTATGAAATCTTGCCTGGAATTTGCCCAAAGGCATGTGGGAGACTCCAAGGTCACCTGAAAGAAGGTTCTTTGGTATGATGAGACAAAAATTGAGCTTTTTGGCCATCAGACTAGACGCTATGTTTGGCGACCACCAAACACTGCAAATCACCATAAACCCACCATCTCCACCATGAAGCATGGTGGTGGCAACGTCATGTTCTGGGGATGCTTCTCAGCAGCAGGCCCTGGAAGGCTAGTAAAGGTAGAGGGGAACATGAATGCAGAACAATATTGTCACATCCTGGAAGATAATCTGATTCAATCTGCCCGAGAAGTATGACTTGGGAGATTTATTTTCCAGCAAGACAACGGCCCCAAGCATACAGCAAAAGCTACACAGAAATGGTTCAAAGACAACAAGGTGAATGTTCTGGAGTGGCCTAGTCAAAGCCCAGATCTCAAACTTGTGGCTGGACTTGAAAAGAGCTGTTCACGCCTGATCTCCAAGCAACCTGACAGAGCTTGAGCTGTTTCACTAGGAAAAACGGAGAAAAACTGCAGTGTCCAGATGTGCCAGCCTGATTTAGACATATCCACAGAGACTTAGTACTGTGGTTGCAGCCAAAGGTGCATCTCCTAAATACTGACCTGAAGGGGGTGAATACTTATGCAATCAATTACTTTACCTTATATAATTTTAATTAATTGACAGTAGTTTCTCTGGTTTCCTCCCACATACCAAAAACATGCAAATTAGGTTAAGTGGCACCAAACTGGGGATTCTAAATTGTCCTTAGGTATGAATGTGAGAGTGAATGGTTGTCTGTCTCTCTGTGTTGGCCCTGTGATGGACTGGCCATCTGTCCAGGGTGTACCCTGCCTCTCGCCCAAAGATGTTGGGATAGGCTCCAGCCCCCCGTGACCCGAAAAGGATTAAGCGGAAGAAGATGGATGGATAATTTGATCTGTTCACACTCTGACAGGCAGCAAAAAGTAAGCTAGGAGCAGGGAGACAAAAGAAGAGGAAAACAGCAGCCTTGTGTGTAGCAGAATGGAATGTACACACTCTGTTGGACAGAAAAACATCACAGCGCCCAGAAAGACAGACTGCGCTTGTGGCCCTGGAAATGAACAGGTACAATGTAGACATAGCTGCACTTAGTGAAACAAGATTGCCTGGATATGACAGCTTGGAAGACCATGGGTACATCTTCTTTTGGAGTGGGAGATCAACTCAAGAAAGGAGAGAAGCAGGAGTGGGCTTTGCAGTTTGAAAGGAGATAGCAACAATGCTTGATGAGGAACCGGTGCCAATCAATGACAGGATAATGACTATGAGACTTCCACTACAGCGGAAGATGTATGCCACACTCATCAGTGTATATGCCCCAACAATGACCAACACAGAGGAGGTGAAGGAAGAGTTCTACAGTGATTTACGTGAGACTATCAGGCGTGTACCGACTGAATAAAGGCTGATGCTCGTTGGAGATTTTAATGCCAGAGTTGGTTCGGACACTGAGAAATGAAAAGGAGTGCTAGGCAGTCATGGCGTGGGCAAGTGCAATGCTAATGGAGAACTTCTACTTGCACTATGTTCAGAGTACAACCTTGTGATAACCAACACTATTTAAGCACAAGGACAAACACAAGAAGACATGGATGCACCCAAGATCCAAGCACTGGCACTTATTAGACTACATCGTAGTCAGGCAGAGAGACATAAGGGATGTATTGGACACCAGAGCAATGAGAGGCGCGGACTGTGGTACTGATCATGCTATGCTGAGATCTAGATTAAGGATTTGGAGATGAAAACAGCACTGCAGGACGGGTGCGAAGCCACCACGAAAGCTAAACACGAGTGCAATGAAAGGCCAAAAGAAGCAGGAAGAACTTACACAGGAAATGGATGAAAACTTGAAAGACGGGGACAGCAACAACTCAGAGAATGACATAGAAGAGAAATGGGCAACACTGAAGGATGCGGTGTATCAGACTGCGAGTGATGTATTAGGCCACCCTGAGAGGATACATCAAGATTGGTTTGATGAGCATGATGAACACCTGAAGAAAGTACTAGAAGTGAGGAATACAGCTAGGCAGGAAAACCTACAGTGTAACACAAGGTCGAAGAAGAAGAAATACTCAAAGGCTCAGCGTGAGCTACAGAAGTACACCAGAGAGATGAAGTCCAACTGGTGGGATGAAAAAGCAGAGGAACTTCAAACTGCAGCAGACAGAAAGGACATGAAAACATTCTTCACAGGTTTGAGAGAAATCTACGGCCCTAAATCAAGAGGATTGATCCAACTAAAGGCTATGGATGGTGAAACGGTTTGACAAGAGAAAGAAAAGATCCTGGACAGATTTGCAGACCACTTTGACCAACTACTAAACAACCCTGGAGATCTCACTGAAGAGGCTAAAGAAGTTCTAGTGCAGCGACCAGCTGTATCAAGTCTGGATGAACCACCAAATTTTGATGAACTAATGGCAGCTATCAGGACAACACAGGATGGTAAAAATCCAGGAAGGGATGGAATTCCAGCAGAAGTGTGGAAATTTGGTGGTGTTCAGCTGACCAACTGCCTTCACAAGCTCATCCAAGAGATATGGGATGCCCAGAAAGTACCTCAAGACTGGAAGGATGCAAGTATTGTGCCTTTGTTCTAGAAAGGTGACAGGAAAGATTGTGGAAATTACCGAGGTATATCACTGCTAGCCACTGTTGGTAAGATTCTCTCACGTGTACTACTGAACAGACTCAATGAACACATCTCGCAGAATGTACTACCGGAAACTCAGTGCGGCTTTAGAAGTGGAAGAAGCACAATGGACATGATTTTCTGCTTGAAACAGGTTCAAGAAAAGTGTATCGAACAGAACATGCTGCTTTATGTAGTCTTCATAGACTTCAGTAAAGCCTTTGATACTGTTTTGCGGCAAGGACTTTGGCAAGTACTCAAGAAATATGGCTGTACAGAGAAGTTGTTTTTTTTTTTTTTTTTTGTTACTTATTTGTACCCGTAGCTAGACTTGGTTTGCAGTCTGGTGACAAGCCACCGGCTGCTGGTCGCTGCGTGCGCGAGCGCCCTAAACCTACATGTTTTTGGTATGCGGGAGGAAACCGGAGAAATCCCGGAGTAAACCCGCGCAACACGGGGAGAACATGCAAACTCCACACATAAGCCCTGGATGACTGCAGAGGTGCGCTCACTGCTTACAGCCAGGGATGCAGCCTTCAGAGCGAAGGACAGGATTGCCCTCCGCTCAGCCAGGTCTGCGCTCTCAAAGGGAATTAAGGCGGCAAAGCGTGCCTATGCGGAGAAAATCCAGGGACACCTCTGTGACACTAGGAACACCAAGCAGATGTGGCAGGGAGTTCGGACACTGACGGGCTATAAGTCTAGGCAGGGGGTCGATGATGACGACGCTTCGCTTCCAGACAGGCTCAACAACTTCTTTGCACATTTTGAAGGATCAAACTCGACAATCAGAGGGGGGGCTGGCCCACCCCCACCATTGGTCAGACCAGCTTTTACCATCAACACAGCGGACACACGGAGGACCCTAACCAGAGTCAACCCACGTAAAGCTGCAGGTCCGGACAACATCCCGGGACGTGTGCTCCGAGACTGCGCGAGCGAGTTGGCGGATGTCCTGACTGACATTTATAACATCTCCCTGAGTCAGGCCATCGTTCCCAGATGCTTCAAGACCTCTATCATTGTACCGGTGGCAAAGAAACCAGTTGTGTCCTGTTTGAATGACTATCGTTCTGTTGCACTGACTCCAATTGTGATGAAGTGTTTTGAACGGCTTGTCAAACCACACATTACAGCCTGCCTCCCTGCGTCACACGACCCGCTCCAGTTTGCATATCGCTCAAACCGCTCCACGGAGGATGCTATAGTCACCACCCTACACTCTGTCATCACCCACCTGGACCAGAAAGACACCTACGCCAGACTCCTGAACATTGATTTCAGTTCAGCATTCAACACCATTATTCCCCAGAGACTGATGGAGAAATTACTCCTTCTTGGTCTGAACACCGCCACATGTCTCTGGATCCTGGATTTCCTGACTGAGAGACCTCAGTCTGTCCGGGTTGGAAACAACATCTCCAACTCTGTCACGCTGAGCACCGGATCCCCTCAAGGCTGTGTACTCAGTCCACTGTTGTTTACACTTCTAAAACATGACTGTGTATCCAGACACGAGGGGAACCAGATTATTAAGTTTGCAGACGACCCCACGGTGGCGGGACTTATTCAGAGGGATGAGGAATCAATGTACAGGGAAGAAGTGAGAGACCTGGAGGGCTGGTGCAGGGAGAACAATCTGGTGCTCAACATGGACAAAACAAAGGAGATTATTATCGACTTCCGGCGGTCACAGCCTGAGCACGTCCCCCTCAGCATCGGCGGCCGTTTAGTGGAGAGAGTGGCGAACATCAAGTTCCATGGATTGCAGATCTCGCAGGACCTGACCTGGAGCAAGAATTCCTTGGGGATCAGAGACTGCACTTCTTGAGGAAACTCAAACAGGCCTCTCTCCCCATCTGCATCCTCAGGACCTTCTACAGAGGTGTGGTGGAGAGTGTTCTGACGTACTGCATTGCTACATGGTACTCCAGCTGCAGTATGTCAGACAAAAAAGCCCTGCAGAGGATAGTCAAGGGGGCTGAGAGGGTAATTGGAGTCTCCCTCCCCTCTGTCCAAGAACTTTTTCAGAACCGTTGTAGGAGCAGGGCACTGAACATTGTCAAGGACCATTCTCACCCTCTGCATAAACACTTTGAACTTCTTCCATCTGGTAAACGATTCCGGAGCATCAGAGGCAGAACCACCAGACTGATCAACAGCTTCCTTCCACAAGCTGTCAGGATGCTGAACAGTTGACCCGGAATCTCTCATACACACTACTGCACCTACGGACATTTTGTATATTATTTGTATATTATAGTTAGTTTTTTGTTTTGTTTTTTTTTTTTTTCCCCAAGTATGTCTCAGGGATGTGTGAATGGATGGGGGGGTGAAGCTATGTGTGAGTGTGTCTTAAATCATGCTGTTTCTATTTATATGGATGCCGAGAGAAACGCAATTTCATCTTGCCTGCACTACAGTTGTATGTACAGCAATATGACAATAAAGTTTGATTTGATTTGATTTTGATATTGCTAGAGACCAAAGCCTTCAGAGTTTTTGTTTAAAGGTTCTGTATTGTAGCCTTCTGACAACCATTTGCTTTGCAATTGACTTGACCTCCTATTATTATTGTAATGCCTAAAAGACAGCAGTCATGCACTTCTTATTCCATTTAGCCATATTTATTTTTGCAGAAATAAAATACAAAAAGTAAAAAATAGTCAATGTACATAATTAATTTATCAAAAAAGGTTTATTTATAATATATAATTTATTACAAATATAATATGCCTTTCTATATGTTTAATGACTTTCTTCTGATGACAAAATAGGATAATTTAAGTATAGCCTATTTATAAACTGACTTTCCCTTAATTGAAATGCAACATCATTTGACGGGATTAATTTGCAGTTGCCAGAAATGGTTCCCACTGCTATCTTAACAGTGGAAAGGCTGAAATGCATGAAATTTGCTACAGTTAACAGTATTCTTGCCCTGACTCTCCTGCAAAAAATGTTTTATGTTTGGCCCAGCAGAAGGTGACCTTTGGGATGGAGGCATTTTCCGGCAGGAGTAGTTGCCAGGAAATGCACAGAGTATGATTGAAGAAATTTACTACATTTATTTCCCTCATGGATCATCACCTTACCGTGGTGGGGGGATTGCATGCCCTAGTGATCCCAGGAGCTATGTTATCCATGGCAACTTGCCTCTGGTAGGGTCACTCAAGACAAACTGGTCCTGGGTGAAGGGCCAGACTAAGAACGATCCAACAGACTCTCATGATAAATATTAGAACAAGGATTCAGTGTACCCTGCCCAGTATGGGGTTACCGGGGCCCCACCCTGGAGCCAGGCCTGGGAGAGGGGCTCGATGGCTAGTGTCTGGTGGCCGGGTTTCCACCCATGGGACCCGGCCGGGCTCAGTCCGAAGGAGTTACATGGGTACGCCCTCCAGCAGGAGTAGTTGTCAGGAAATGCACAGAGTATGATTGAAGAAATTTACTACATTTAGGGTGTTTTTTTCCTTGGCACGTTTGACTTTACTTCCTCTAAAAGTACATGTCTAAAAGTACTATACTGAATACTGGCTCAGATTTTTTTTTTAGCAGTGATCTGAAGGCTGACTTTTATTTTGACAGATCACACTATGGTTGAGCTATTGTAAGTTTTGATTATAATTCCAACCTTTTTACTTTATAGTGCTTATTAAATATCAGTTGTCTCATGTTTGTGAGTTAAGTCTTTATAGAAGTTCTCCTGTGTGTGTACAGCTGCACACAGTCTCCATCTGCAAAATGTCAAAAATGTCATCAGCTCAATTAATACATAAATAAATGCATGCATGCAGACTGGATCTTGTAGGTTCATGATTAAAAGTGAAGCTACTGGGCATCTTACATGAAAATTAACCACTTGCGCTCCGTTGTTCCGCGGGCGGGCAAGTCTCTGCGTCCTATGATGCACGAGGGCGCACGAGAGCGCGCTCGTGCGCCCTCATGCGCATGACGCATGATGGTGGTGATGGTGATGTAGTAGCGTCCAAGCGCCACTCAAAAAAAAACTGCAGAGACAGCCGCGAACAGATTAGTTCATCTGATTGACCTCTCATTTGACTAATAAGAGCCTTGAATTGGGTTTCTGAAACCTTGAAGAACCAATGAATGAAAATCTAGGAAGGAGGACCCGCCTACTGTGAACGCAGGAGCCAATTGAAGCACAGAAATTCTGGCTGGGTGAAGAGAGATTTACTGTTGCAACAGATGAAAACAAAGGACGCTGTACGAATCTACTACAGACCCAGGCTCACCCAGCAGCATGGAGAACACCCACAAGTGGGACCTGCACTCATTCCAGCAGAATAGATGGAGGCCGACGACAAAAGTCGTAAATCATTCGCCAAAACGGCAATAATGGAATTATGTTGATCGGGATCCACGAGCGGAGTAGCGTCGCGTTCGTCTGACAATGGGGGAAGAGATGTTCGCCGCGACTCTGCTGCTTTGAAGAGGTAAGGTGTTATAAGCTAAATTATTATTTATCCCTGAAAACTGTAATCCAAAAATGACTTTTGACCGATCGGTAAATTACAACTGTACTGCGCACGAATTACGAAGTGCGTGCGCCACGATAAACGGTTCATTTGCCGTGTTCGGACCGTGAACGCCCCCCCCCCCCGCTGCAGAAGAGGAGCGGGGGGGGCGTTCATGGTCCGAACGCCCCCCGGTCCGCGGGGGGAAGCATATCAGTCTATTCCATCATGTAGCGATGGCCCTCTTCTGTAGCGGGGGGGGGGGGGCGTTCACGGTCCGTTCACGGTCCCCCCCCCCCCCACACAGTAGCGGGGGGGGGGGGGAGCCACTGTGAAAACATGCAAGGAGTGTAATCCCTCTGTAGCGAGGGCTGAAGTCGGTCCTTGGTAGCGGGGGGGGGGGGGGAACGACCCCCCGCCCACACACACACACACACAGACACAGCCCTGAGTGTGACCTTTCATTAGAGCCTAAAATGAAGATTCTACATTGAATTATTCAAAAGTTACAGACGTTTTTCCAAACTGTGCCATTTGGCACAATTTGGCACAGTTCCAAAACGCCTGGGAACAGCCTGAGAACAAAGCTGTGTAAAATATTCATTTTTTGTGGTATTGTTACCAAATTTGGATCTCAGCTGGATAACACTTGGTTCTACATTTCTGTTGCATTTTCCAGCCGGATCGGACAGCTGTGTGTTATTTACAAGCATTTGTATCCAAAAAAAACACTGTGTCCAATTTTTTTTTCTTCAAGTTCAGTATGTTTAGATGACTATAACTCAGTGGCCGGAGCACGTAGAGAGATTATGTTTTTTTTGCCAAAAAATTCAAAGTGTTTTCTTTTAAATGAGACCAACCCCATGAAGATGCTGCAAAGGGTTGAATAACAGCTTTCGATTTACTTTGGGCACGTTATTTTTTGGCATTTTTAGGAAAGAGTCATTTTATTCAGTTATTATGTAGACTTGGATCACTGTGATTTCTAACCCCCTTTGAAACACGAAAATGTCTGGCGAATAAACATAATTTAAAGCCCATTTACAAGCCTGGCTGTCGGGTTCTATTTTAGAGTTGGTGGTATTACAGCGTCACTCCCTTAGATGTGCGTTGTCGCACACGGTCACGCACCAGTCCCACTCATTTCCGCGTGTCCACGACGATGGGACGCAATTCTCGGCAAGCGAGGAGAACTCGGCACGACAGCTGCAGTTCTGCAGATGATGGTGTCAGACGCACAGTCCTGGGTTCTCACAAACTGTGGTTGGTCTGTAAGGTCGTCCAGGATCCACGATGGCAGATGCCGGTCCAGCCCTGCACACAGCAGCTTGTCCCTCAGGATCACTGGTTGGATGGTGTTGAAAGCGGGGGAGAAATCAAAGAACATGATCCTCACAGTGTTTAGGTTCAGCTTTATTTATACAGGTGGGGGAAAGAGGAAACACACAGAAGAAGGACAGTGAGAGCCAACTAATATTAATGAACTTTAATGTGTAAAAAGTGTCAAATATACTGTATGAAATTGTGGCCTACTGAATCAGCCTTAGAGGAGGGCAGAGTAGCCAGAAATTGTACTCAAGTAAAGGTATATTGCCCTGTATTAGTTAATCAAGGGTAGGTAAGTGACATAAAAAGGTACTTCTAGACCATGGCTTAAATTTACTATTATTTCTTTAATGTGTTTGTTAAAGAGTTTTCCTCCCTCATTTTAAATGTTTGACCCCCCCTCCCCTTCACAGGTCCCAGAAACGGCCCTGGTTTGACTGGTTGATTAATATATACTAATAAAGAAAAAATAACAAAGAAAAAATCCTCAGAGTGAAACCTCCTTCCTGCTGTCTGTCTCAGGTGTGTAAATTGACCCACGTGGCCAGGTGAGGAATGACGGTGTCCCTGCCAGCTGAAATGTGACGGGTGTTCTCCATCCATTCAGCTGGGCGAAATCCGACAACAGTCCGGAAACAGATTTATTTTTAATTATTTTCACCAAATAAATCTGACTTTAGAGGATCTTCGGCCATGAATAAATTAAAGTCGGTATTGAGCGGTGAAGAGGCACGCAGAGAAGATCGAACCATTTTACAGGCAAAAACCCCCCCCCAAAAAACAGACAGCTTTACCCTCAGTTTCTTTATCTCTAATCACATCTGAGAGTCTGTGATTGACTATGTATCTTAAACTTCATTAACAGACAGTGAATGAGGCCTCTCTAGGATGGGGGACCCATCTGAAGGGCTTCGTGTTGTAGCAGACACAAGATGCATATTGTAGAGGCTAGGGGAGTCAGACAAGGTTCCACGGTTGTCATAGCCAGGAGCGGCACTGGGGTTAAGTTCCCAGTGCTCATAAAATGCTCCTTACGGCATGCGTCTCGAAAAGCCTCTGACAACTAAGTCCAACTTCTAGCCTGCCCGTGTGGTTTAGTCTCTAAGCCCGGCAAAACTGCTTTTACTAATAGGAGAAGGGGCGAGCGCGGATCTCTGGCGCCTTAAAACCAGATGCTTTGGGTAGATGGTGGCTCGTCAACCTGGGAAGGTAGCCCATCTAGGGGAAGGTAAACCCTGATTTCAAACCTCCGCTGCCTTGCGGCACACCCGGTCATGGGAAAGGCTTCAGGAGTCAACCCTGAGGAAAAATCCGGAGTCGGAGCCCCTAAGGCAGTTCTCTGTTGTGCTCAACATCGTTCTGGCAGCTCCTGCGATGGCGCTGGTGCCAAACTGAAGCAGCCCTGCTGTTCCTTTGGATTCATCAGTGATATGGAGAGGGGGGACATACTGCATGGGCAACATCTTGTCCTCCATATCTTCCTGCCCAGGCTTGAATCCTACCAACGCCCAACGCTGGAAGGTAGAACACCGGATCACTGGAGAGGACACTCCAGCTTCGCCTTTGGCATAGACAAAACATGGGGAATGACAGTTACCGGTTATAAGCCACCGCTCAATTGGTGTAGACCGCAGTGCCAGGGGTTGTTCCCGACGGTGGGAGGGATCATCGGATCTCACTGGACAGCTACCGCCCGCCTCAAACTGGGCAGCCCCCAGCCAATAAGGTGTTGTCCCGCCACAGCTTGCTTTCCTCATTGGGTGCATGGGGATGAGGAGAAGTCCGAACAGCAGGCTGAGAACCTTTGCACCAGTCAAGACAAAAAAACAAGAGACCAACTCTAAAACTGGGAACTTGGAATGTCCGCACTATGATGACAGGACTCGCTGCTAACCTCAAGGACATCAACGACACCAGGAAGACTGCCATCATCAATAATGAGCTGAAGAGATTGGGAGTGGATATCGCCACTCTCCAGGAAACACAGTTGGCTGACGCAGGCACACTGAGAGAGAAGGACTACACGTTCTACTGGCAGGGAAAGGGCAGTGACGAACACAGGGAACACGGAGTGGGCTTCGCAGTGAACAACACCTTGCTGAAGATGGTGGAACCGGGCAGCAATGGCTCTGCACGACTCCTCACCCTCTGCCTGAACACCACTCAAGGCCCAGTCACCCTCGTCAGTGTGTATGCCCCAACACTGACAGCCACACCAGAGGCAAAAGACGAGTTCTACGAGAATCTCGCAACAACTGTCGGGACCATCCCCAACTCTGAACAACTCATTCTCCTTGGAGACTTCAATGCCAGAGTGGGTGCTGACCACGACTCCTGGCCCTCCTGTCTTGGACCATTTGGCGTGGGCAGAATGAATGACAGCGGACAGCGGCTGCTCGAGTTCTGCACATATCACAATCTGTGCATCACAAACTCGTTCTTCAAGACCAAGTCCCAACACAAGGTTTCCTGGCGACATCCGCGCTCAAAGCACTGGCACCAGCTGGACTTGATCCTGACCAGGCGCACCTCACTGAAGAACGTGCTAATCACCCGTTCGTTCCAGAGTGCAGATTGCGACACAGACCATTCACTGGTGTGTTGCAAGGTCAAGCTGCAGCTGAAGAAATTCCATTGTGCTAGACAGCCTGGAAAGGCACGGATTGACACCAGCAAGATGGCCCAACCAGAACTTGTTGAGCAGTTTGCCTCCACCTTTGAGAAGTAACTTGGTGTACCATAAGAAGAAGAATCTGCAAAGCAGAAGTGGGAAGAGCTGCGAAACACCATCCACCGCACAGCCTTGGCTACCTTTGGGAGGAAGACCTCAAAGTCACAGGACTGGTTTGATGCCAAGTTGACCGAGATGACCCCCGTCATTGAAGCCAAGCGTTCAGCACTTGCTGAGTACAAGAAGTACCCAAACGAGAAGAATCTCCAGATTCTCAGGGCTGCGAGAAGCAAAGTTCAGCAGACTGCTCGGTGCTGTGCCAACAAGTACTGGACTCAGCTCAGCCAAGACATTCAAACCGATGCCATAACAGGGAACATCCGTGGTATGTACGATGGCATCAAGAAAGCACTTAGTCCGGCTCAGAGCAAGACGGCCCCCCTCAAATCCTCCACTGGGGAGATGATCACAGAAAAGAACAAGCAGATGGAGAGATGGGTGGAACACTACTCCGACCTCTACTCCAGACAGAACACCGTGACACCATCAGACCTTGATGCCATCGACTGCCTGCCATCCATGGATGAACTTGACGCCGAGCCAACCATCGACGAACTCAGCAAGGCCATTGATAGCTTGGCCGCTGGCAAGGCACCCGGCAATGACGGCATACCCCCCGACCTGATCAAGCACTGCAAGATCGCCCTACTGCTGCCGTTGCATGACGTCCTCTGCCAGTGTTGGAAGGAAGGTGCCATACCACAGGACATGAGGGACACCAAGATCATGACCCTCTACAAAAACAAAGGGGAGAGAAGCGACTACAACAACTACAGGGGCATCTCCTTCCTCAGCGTTGTTGGCAAAGTCTACGCACGAATTGTTCTCGTTCGTCTACAGAAGCTTGCCGAACGTGTCTACCCTGAGTCTCAGTGTGGCTTCTGCGCTGAGCGATCAACGGTAGACATGATATTCTCCATCCGCCAACTCCAGGAGAAATGCAGAGAACAGAACATGCCCCTGTACGTCGCCTTCATCGACCTCACCAAAGCGTTCGATCTGGTCAGCAGAGAGGGCCTTTTCAAGATCCTGCCAAAGATAGGATGCCCACCAAAGTTGCAAAGCCTCATCGAATCGTTTCACACCAACATGCAGGGGATAGTGCAGCACGACGGCAACGTCTCAGAGCCATTCAACATACGCAGCGGAGTGAAACAGGGCTGTGTACTTGCGCCAACCCTCTTTGGGATTTTCTTTGCTATGCTCCTGAGGCATGCCTTCAGCACAGCAACAGAGAGAATCTACCTGCACACAAGATCTGACAGCAGGCTTTTCAACCTCGCCCGCCTGAAAGCCAGAACCAAAGTACGCAAGGCTCTAATCAGAGACATGCTGTTTGCAGACGATGCTGCAGTCGCAACCCACACACAGCAGGAGCTTCACACCCTGATGGACCGCTTCTCCCAGGCATGCAAGGGCTTCGGGCTTACCATCAGCCTAAAGAAGACTAACGTCTTGGCGCAAAGAACGGAAGCACCACCAACCATCACCATCGACGACTACGAGCTGGAGGTCGTGAATCAGTTCACGTACCTGGGGTCCACGATCAGCAACAACCTCTCCCTTGATACAGAGATTGACAAGAGGATTGGAAAATCAGCCTTCACACTTGCTCGCCTCACCACACGAGTGTGGGAGAATCCCAAACTCTCTGTCAAGACGAAGATGGCAGTGTACAACGCCTGTGTCATTAACGTCTTGGCGCAAGGCACGGAAGCACCACCAACCATCACCATCGACGACTACGAGCTGGAGGTCGTGAATCAGTTCACGTACCTGGGGTCCACGATCAGCAACAACCTCTCCCTTGATACAGAGATCGACAAGAGGATTGGAAAATCAGCCTTCACACTCGCTCACCTCACCACACGAGTGTGGGAGAATCCCAAACTGTCAAGACGAAGATGGCAGTGTACAACGCCTGCGTCATTAGCACACTGCTCTATGGGAGTGAGACATGGACAACATATGCCCGGCAGGAAAAGAGACTGAACTCCTTCCACTTGCGCTGCATTCGCCACATCCTGGACATATCCTGGCAGGACAAAGTGCCCAACACGGAAGTTCTGTCCCACGCCGGCCTTCCCTCCATGTTCACTCTACTCAGGTAGCGCAGGCTCCGCTGGCTAGGCCACGTTCACCGTTTGGAGGATGGCAGAATCCCCAAAGACGTCCTCTACGGAGAACTGGCGACTGGCAGGAGAGACGTTGGCCGCCCACAGCTGTGTTTTAGAGACGTCTGCAAGAGAGACATGAAGGCCCTGGAGATCAACACAGAGCGCTGGGAGGACCTTGCAACAGACTGCTCCAGATGGAGAGGCACCCTGACCAAACAGCTCAAGGCGGGTGAAGAGAGACTGACTGCTGCAGCAGATGAAAAAAGGACCCTCAGGAAGAACCGCCACAGACCCAGCAGCACGGAGACCACCCACAAGTGCGACCTGTGTGACAGGGACTGCAATTCGCGCATCGGCCTGTTCAGCCACAGGCGGTGCTGTTCCAACAGAGTAGACGTTTAGGATTCTCTTCCATGGTCATCATAGAATGACGGAGGCCGACGAAAGGGGAGTCAGACAGCGTCTCAGTCAGGATGCAGTGGTTAAACATAAGAGGACAATAGTCAGGGGTGTCATGGGGAGTTGGCAAGAGGAGGGAGACGGGGGTTCAAGGGGAATGTATTGTGTTGTTAGATGTCATGCAGTGTGATGTGAAATGTCATGCAGATGTGAGATGAGCTCTTGGGATATAAGGAGAAACTGCTTGGATGTATCATGCTTTTTCTGCGTATGACTGATGTGAGAGTGTTAATAAACTTCGTCTGTTTCGTAACCTTGCCTCCTCATTTCCAACACTCTCCACAGTGGCCTGTTTCGTGGTGGGAGCAGCCTGCACGGTGTTGGTAAAGATTTAATTGTGAACAACAGCAGCCTTTTCTAAAAATAATGGAGGAAGAGTTCAGATGGGAGCTGCTGTGGTCTTACTGGTTCTACTGACTCAGAGGAATGTGAAGATGTGAAGCTCCATTCATTTGGCTCAAAGTTCTGCCTTATGTGTCACTGCTGCTGCTGCAGAAATCTGCCAGGGACGATCAAGCTTTTGGGGAGGGGGGCTCTGTGCAAGATTGTCTGAGGGGCTGTTTTTGTAATAAGTGTTCAAAACCTTTAATATTGGGGAAAAACTTGTTTCCTGACAGAAACATTAGAAAAATAAGCTTGGGCCTGATGAACAAAAACAATAAACTATTATATAAAATAAAACTGTAACCAGCTTCCACACAGATGTTGCAGATTCACGAAAAAAGTTACAATTTTATGAGAAAAAGTTGCAACCTTTTGAGACAAAGTTCAGAATTTGTTATAAAAAAAGTTTCATATTTACCTCTGCCAGGCTGGAGGCCAGGAGGAGGTTATGTTTTTGCCAGCATTTGTCTGTCTGTCTGTCTGTCTGTCTGTTGGTTAGCAAGATAACTCAAAAAGTTTTGGACGGATTTCAATGAAACTTTCAGGCGTTGTTGGAAATGGTACAAGGAAGAACTGATTAAATTTTGGGGATGATCCGGATCACCGTCTGGATCCAGGAATTTTTTAAAGGATTCTTTAACATTGTGAGATAGGGCCATTTTCAACATGTGTGCAGGCGCAATGGAGGGCGCTGCTCGTCGTGTCTGACAAACACAAACTCCGCCTTCTTCAAAGTTTTAGGCACAAAAGCACGCGGAACACAGTGGTGGGCAGGGCTCAGCAGCGTGCTGTGTGCCTGTGTTTGCGTTACGCTGCAAAAGCTCAGACGGGCAGCTGTCCGCCGCCGGATTATTTGGCAGAAATTCCCCGGTCAGCCATAGTAGCTGCGCAAAAAGAAGCTCTCTGCCGGGGAAGCTTCCAAATCATCTTTTGCCGTGGAGCACAACCCCAATAAAGATTAGATGTACCACGAAGGTCGAGTGCAAGCAAGATGTTTGTGTCTGTGAACATTCCTGTGGAGAGCGTGAAATAAGGAGGCTGAATTTATTTCTCAATTCAGATTTATTGAAGATTTCACATCTCCAGCATTCTCCAAACAGAAAAAGAGAGTGAACTCCCCCAAACCCCCACTTTTATACCTGGGACATCAAAGAACAGAATCACATTGTTGCCAAACCCCCCATTGACAATAATTCTCCCCCCGAGTCCCTTCGTCGTCCGTCTGACCCCAGGAGGTCAGGAAGTCCTCTCAGAGTCCTCATCACGGCACCTCCACCTCCTGCTGTTATCCTCAGGAGGTCCAGACGTATTGTTCCTTCAAAGACGTGAGGTCACAAAACACATGCAGTCCTAAGCATCTCACTCCTGTGCTTATACATATGCAGTCAAAATATGTGAGCCACAATTCCGTCTTTTGGCGAGTTAATACGTAAGAATGTTTACAGTTTGATGAGAAGGTTGCTGGCATGTAACAATCATCTTATATCAGCAATTGTCAACTCGTCACTCACACTTCACACCAGCATTTGGAAGTGGTGGCGTTCCATTTTATACTGAGTCCAATATTGTATGTTATTGTTGTTACAAGAGCGCCGAGTGTCTGCTGATCTGTATATACTTTTATTTATTTATTTATTTATTTTCTACTCGTTTTAGTTCTGCATTTAATATGAACCCTGAGTTTGAAATAAACGTTTGAATTTTGAATTTTGAATAAAACCCACGCCAACCTGTCTACCTAATTTGCATCCGTCAGTGAAGCTCTCAGTGCTGCTTTCAGTGACCTATGAAAACGCTCGCATAACCCATAGGCCTGTGGGTTGTACGTGGTTGTGTCATGATTTCTTTTGTTTTTTCTTTTGAATTCTTGGATGGAACATGGGTGGGCAATATAAGCTGCGGATTCAGCCATCACACATTTCGGATAACTTATGTTGAACTGTATAATCAGATGATTTATTATCTAATTTGACCTTGTTGGATTTTATTACCCCCTTTGTTATATTATTCACTTTCTTTTAACCTGTACTCTTAATCTATTCGAAATAAAGATTAATTCATTCATTCATTCAATTGCAACGCCCCCAGCCTGGGAGTTTGCAGATGCAGGAGATGGACACAACACCAACACTTCAGTTTATTACCTCCGCCAAGGAGGTAATGCTTTTACTACTGAACCACTAATCCTATCATTGTGAATCCAATTGCTAGTCATATGTTTTCATGGTCAAGGAATCTGAAAACGTACACACAAACACTGTATGGGGGGGAACTGTGGCGCTTGGCGGAGGTCTGCACTCTCCGAGTGCTTTTCTAGTTATAAAATAAAATGCAAATTTATCAGACAAACGTTCCAAATTTATGAGCGAAAATTACTTATTTACAAGAGGAAACGGTTGCAAATTTATGAGAAAAAATGCTAATTTACAAGAGAAAAAAATTGCACATTCATGAGAGAGAATGTACAGTTTTGAGGGAAAATGTTGCAAAACACAGTTGCAACTTTATGAGAAACAAAGTTGCAAATTTGAGGAAAAAAATTGCCAATTTACAAGAGAGAAAAAAGTTGCAAATTCGTGAGGAAAAAATGTGCAGCTTCAACAGGAAAAAGTTGCCAAACAAAGTTTCATATTTATGAGGGAAGAAAATTGCAAGTTTAACAGCATAAGTTGCAAATTTGCAAGAAAAAAAGTTGACACAATTTTAATCCCCTTCCCAAAAAATGTTGACCCCTAGTGGCCAAGGAGGCCTGTTGCATTTGGGTACTCTGCTTTATAGTCAGAATCTCTCCCCCAGTGACTAATAAAATATTAATAGTACAATAAAAGCATCAAGATGCAGCTGCCTCGGTGCGACCTCTACTGGCCCAGCCTAGTTGTTACAATACTTTTTTCACGGCTCCATTGACAGTATAATGGTGAGTTAAATTTGTGTTTATTTTGAAAACAAAGTGTTATCTCAAAATTCTGGCAAATTAAAAAGTTGAGAAAATATGGCGATCTAATGATACAAGCCTTTAGTTCCACTTGATTTTTACCAGGCTGGTAACAGACAAATACACACACACACACACACACAACCACACAGACACATTGAGTGATTACCGTATGGCATAAATATAAGAAATTGCACAGCTTTGTTAACTATTCCGAAATTATTAAACATAAAAATGGGCTGAAACTGTACAGTTCAAGCTTGACCTTTTCTGAGGATCAGTGGATTTTATTTAGAATGATCCAGATAAATAAACATGGTGTGTGATTGTCAGTTTTTGTGTCTTCCAGGGAGTTTGTGTGCTCTTCCTGCCCACGGTTGGTCTCACTCTCTTCATCGTGTTTTACACTTTGGGAAACATATGTGCTCTGTGAAGGTTGGTTCTGATGGATTGTAACTGGAACTTTAATGGTTTTCCTTGTTTTCTCATATGCATATGCTGCGTTAATCATGACTGGCCAGTTCATTTTATTTTCATCTTATGTGATAACGGTTAAATAGACTAAGGGTTATTTTATTTTGCTAGATCATAATGATGTTAATGGGAAATAACACTGGTCAACACCAAATTTATTGTCTAAGTTTTTTTTTTTTTATTTGCTGAATCCAAAATCACATTGATTTTGCTCAATCAGGTCAACTTTTTGAACTATGGTCACATGTTTTCTTACGTTTTTGTTTACATGTACGGGTATTTTCGCTTTATATGATGCAAAATTCTTTTTTATTTGTTAAAATTCTCTGAATTTTGAACAATGATGACATAATATTCAATTTACATGTACTTACCTTTATAAATGTCTACTATTCAATTTACAGTACACCTGTACAACTGCTGTACAACTGCTTATAACTTAGTGTAACGGTTCACATCACAAGTGTAACGGCTCCTCTTTTTGGGCACCCTTAAACGGCCGTGATCGGGAACATCAATGCATACGAGTGGGTAACACAGGAACCACGATGACACCAGACTGCTGTTTCCACAATTTATTCACTCCTGTAGATGAAATAAAACAAACTACATCACGCTCCGTCTGTACCTCGATCCCACACAGGCTCCCCCAGCAAAGCAACGCGATACTGTGGGAAAAAACTGAACTACCGGAGCCTCGGAGGTACAGGAAGAACGGATGTGAGAAGTGTACCACCAAAATAAAACACTCAAGTAAAATAAAATTCACAACAATATAAAGAAAAACATAACTGAGAAAAAGAAATGCTTAAGGTACATTTTCGACTCCGTTACATTAGCATAAAAACCTGACCTGATGGAGAGAAACGGATGTCATTTTCGGATTCAGCGGTGCAAAATTGTCTTAAATCAGTTGAAAAACACAGACAACTTACAAAAAAAATATTTTTGTTATGTTGTGTAATTTATCAACTCTGATTGTGACCCACATGATGTTCAGACTTTCTGTTTGTAAGTGGTGGCCAATCAGAGGAAAGTTAAAAGGAGATGCGTTAAAATGGCTTGTGGCAGACAGAGGATTAACTGAGAAAATGTACTCAACTAAAGATAGCATATGTTTATGATTCTACTTAAGTACAAGTAAGAGTAGTTACCAAAAAAGTTACTAGAGTAAAAAAAAAAAAATACTGTCTTGTAAAAACCTTACTTGAGTAGTAAAACCTTTACTCTTGCAATTGATGATGCTTTTCTGTTAAATTTGTGGCTATTTTGCAAAAAAAAAATACTATCTCCTTTTAAATCTTTCTTCTTTTAGATCTCCTGTCAACCTGCTGTCAACCTGCTGTCAGATCCTGTCAGTTGGTGGATTTCTGTGTTTTGGTGCTCGGTTTTTGTCTACTTTTTTGGCTTTTGAGATCTGAATTTGGAATACGGACTGGACATTTTAGTTTCGACCCCTGTCTGATTTAAGACACCAATACCGGCATCTACGGACTGGGAAACGAGAGAGGAGTGGAGCAGCCTGCAATTCAGCTAGCTAAACAGCTGTTCATTAGCTGTTTAGTCAACGTACATCGGCCGGGATCATGGTTCCCAAGAAAGCTCAGCAGACTGAGGAGGTGGACGACATTAAAAGATCTCTCAACTTCTTGGCTGAAGAGATTTCTGCTGTTAAGTTGCGGCAAAAAAACATCCTGGGCCTGCTCGAGGAGGTGAAAGCGCTGCGGATCCAGAATGCCGAGAAGGACAAGAGGCTGGCGTATCTGGAGAGCAGAATGTCGGGCCTGGAGCAGTACACCTGGGTGAGCGACATGATCATCACTGGGCTCCACATTAAACCCCGATCATATGCTCGGGCGGTGGCCGCGGACAGCGAAAGGAGGCTCAATGCGCTGGAAGATGAATCCATGGAGCAACAAGTGGCGGCCTTCCTGCAGTCCAAAGGAATCCAGCTGGACTGTAACACCATTGAGGCCTGCCACCCTCTGCCCAGGAAAAACAGCGACAAACCGGCTGTGATCATGAGGTTTGTCAACAGAAAACACAAGACTGCGCTGTTTAGACAAGGTAGGAAACTGAAAGGAACGAACATCTATATAGACAAGCACCTTACAAAAGAAAACACAGAAATAGCCAGAAAAGCAAGATACCTGAGAAAGCAGAAAAAGATTCAAAACACCTGGACATCAAACTGTAAAATATACATAAAATTAAATGGATCACCTGAAGAAGCCAAGGTCATTAACATCCAAAATATTATGGAACTGGACAAATATCAATGAATATTATGTACTGGAGTCGACAGCAACAAGAGACAACTGTAGGACACTGAAGGATTATACTCATCTACAACAGGACATTTAACAACATGAAACAAAAGATCAACAAACAGGAACAACAGGAACTGAAAGTTTTTGAATATACAGATCACAGCCCACAGGACGTAGAATATAACATAAACCCTGACAATTTATTTAGCTCCATCAATAATAACTGTAGTTACTACACAGATGAACAGTTTAACACAATGGTCACATCTGATTTCAATATTTCTATGATCCACTTCAACAGCAGAAGTCTCTATACCAACTTTAATAACATTAAAGATTATTTACATCAGTTTAAAGAGCCATTCAATATTGTGGCAATATCAGAGACATGACTCAGTGAAGAGAAAGGAGTGGATTTTACCATGGATGGCTATGAATTAAATTATATAAATATAAAAGTGAAAAAAGGAGGAGGAGTTGCAATTTATGTTGACAAGGGCTTGCAATACAAGGTTGTTGAAAATCTGTCAGTAACTGTGGATGATTTATTTGAATGTATTACAATAGAAATCTGTCTGGACAATGTGAAGAATATAGTAGTGAGCTGTGTATATAGAACACCTGGATCAAACATTGACTTATTTAAGGACTGGATGGAAAAAATGTATGCAAAACTAATTCATAAAGTTATGTTCATCTGTGGGGATTTTCAATATAGATCTGATGAACTCAAAACAACATAGTTTGACAGAAGAATTTATCAACACAATGTACAGTATGGGCTTACATCCAACAATTACCGGACCTAGCAGAATCACGTCACACAGTGTTACACTAATAGATAACATATTCACAAACATTATGGAAAATAATATCATGAGTGGGCTTTTATTGAATGATATCAGTGACCACCTGCCGATTTTTGTTGTCTATCAATGTGATTATGGGAAGAAAAAGTATACCAAAAATATTAAATATAAAAGAATAAGAACTGAAGAATCTATGTATTTACTGACAAAGGAATTATTAATACAAGACTGGAAGATAGTTTATGATGAAAATGATATAAATAAAGCATATGATAAATTTTTACAAATATTTCAATCATTGTACAATAAAAACTGTCCTATAAAGCAATACAGTGACAGACAACAAAACAAAAATATTCCTTGGGTTACCAAGGGGTTACTAAATGCATGTAAAAAGAAGAATACATTATATAAACAATTCATTAAGTGCAGAAAGGTGGAGGCTGAGATCAAATATAAAAGATATAAAAATAAGCTTACTAATATAATGAGGACCTGTAAGAAAGTTGTAAATGTCCAAAATATTTTATTGAAAATGGCAATTTGATAAATAATATGGAGGATGTGGTCAGTGGTTTCAATAAATTTTTTGTAAACGTTTGTCCTGAATTAGCAAAATCAATATTGACACCAGAAACAAACAACAGTGGTTCTGTAAATGAAATAGAAGATAGAAATCCAAACACAATCTTTTTGGGTGCAGTTACTGAAAAGGAAATTATTGAGACTGTGAGTAAATTTAAGAACAAAAAATCAACGGACTGGAATGAAATTGACATGACAATAGTGAAAAAAGTAATTGAAGGAATTGTTAAGCCACTCGCCCACATCTGTAACCTGTCATTTCAAACTGGTAAATTTCCAAACAAAATGAAAATAGTGAAAGTAATACCACTATACAAAACAGGAGACAGTCATTATTTCACAAATTACAGGCCAGTCTCTTTACTCTCACAATTCTCCAAAATACTTGAAAAAATCTTCACTAAGAGACTGGATGATTTCATTGAAAAACACAACCTCCTTACAGACAGCACCAAGAAAACCGAGGTGATGTTCCAGCCAGCCCCGGGAAACCAGTACCACGAGCCACAGATACAGGTAAATGGACAGACCCTCCAGGTGGTAGAGACCTTCACCTGCCTGGGTAGCACCCTCTCCTGTAATGCCACCATCGACGCTGAGATCAACAACAGGATCTCCAAAGCAAGCAGCGCATTTGGGAGACTCAGAAAAAATGTCTGGGAGAGGAGAGGGATCAGCCTCACAACAAAGCTGAAGGTCTACCGTGCAGTCGTCCTAACCACACTACTCTATGGCTGTGAAACGTGGACTGTATACAGAAGGCACGAGCGACAGATCAACCACTTCCATCTCAGGTGTCTTCGCAACCTCCTCCACATCCGCTGGCAAGACAAAGTTCCAGACACGGAGGTACTGAAGTAGGCAGACATTCCCAGCGCCATTACCACCATGCGCAAAGCTCAGCTGAGATGGGCAGGCCATGTCTCCCGTATGTCAGACGACCGCATCCCAAAACAGCTCTTCTATGGAGAACTCGCCCAAGGGAAACGCAGAGTCGGAGGACAAAAGAAGCGCTTCAAGGACAACCTGAAGATTAACCTTAAAGACTTCTCCATTAACACAGAGTCCTGGGAGACGCTTGCTGCTGATCGCCCCTCCTGGTGCAGTGCTATCACAACAGGAGCCCAAAGAGCAGAGGAGCAGCGTGTACAGCATGCAGAGCAGAAACGTCAGATGCGGAAGGGCAGAGCAACTAGCACCAACATCACAACCCCTTCCCACTTCTGTCCTACTTGTAGGAGAGGATTTCTTGCCCGGATTGGCCTCACCAGCCACCTCCGGACTCACTGCAGCAGCTCAATGTCAAATTGATGTCATTGGTCATCTTCGAGCATGAAGGACGAACATCATCATCATCATCAGTTCATCAAAATTTGGTGGTTCATCCATACTTGATACAGCTGGTCGCTGCACTAGAGCTTCTTTAGCCTCTTCAGTGAGATCTCCAGGGTTGTTTAGTAGTTGGTCAAAGTGGTCTGCAAATCTGTCCAGGATCTTGTCTTTCTCCTGCAAAACCGTTTCACCATCCATAGCCTTTAGTTGGATCAATCCTCTTGGTTTAGGGCCGTAGATTTCTCTCAAACCTGTGAAGAATGTTTTCATGTCCTTTCTGTCTGCTGCAGTTTGAAATTCCTCTGCTTTTTCATCCCACCAGTTGGACTTCATCTCTCTGGTGTACTTCTGTAGCTCACTCTGAGCCTTTGAGTATTTCTTCTTCTTCGACCTTGTGTTACACTGTAGGTTTTCCTGCCTAGCTGCATTCCTCGCTTCTAGTAGTTTCTTCAGGTGTTCATCATGCTCATCAAACCAATCTTGATGTATCCTCTCAGGGTGGCCTAATACATCACTCGCAGTCTGATACACCACATCCTTCAGTGTTGCCCATTTCTCTTCTATGTCATTCTCTGAGTTGTTGCTGTCCCCGTCTTTCAAGTTTTCATCCATTTCCTGTGTAAGTTCTTCCTGCTTCTTTTGGCCTTTCATTGCACTAGTGTTTAGCTTCCGTGGTGGCTTCACACCCGTCCTGCAGTGCTGTTTTTGTCTCCAAATCCTTAATCTAGATCTCAGCATAGCATGATCAGTACCACAGTCCGCGCCTCTCATTGCTCTGGTGTCCAATACATCCCTTATGTCTCTCTGCCTGACTATGATATAGTCTAATAAGTGCCAGTGCTTGGATCTTGGGTGCATCCATGTCTTCTTGTGTGTGTCCTTGTGCTTAAATAGAGTGTTGGTTATCACAAGGTTGTACTCTGAACATAGTGCAAGTAGAAGTTCTCTATTAGCATTGGACTTACCTACTCCATGACTGCCTAGCACTCCTTTCCATTTCTCAGTGTCTGAACCAACTCTGGCATTAAAATCTCCAACGAGCATCAGCCTGTCATCAGTCGGTACATGCCTGATAGTCTCACGTAAATCACTGTAGAACTCTTCCTTCACCTCCTCTGTGTTGGTCATTGTTGGAGCATATACACTGATGAGTGTGGCATACATCTTCCGCTGTAGTGGAAGTCTCATAGTCATTATCCTGTCGTTGATTGGCACCGGATCCTCATCAAGCATTGTTGCTATCTCGTTTCTAACTGCAAAGCCCTCTCCTGCTTCTCTCCTTTCTTGAGTTGATCTCCCACTCCAAAAGAAGGTGTACCCATGGTCTTCCAAGCTGTCATATCCAGGCAATCTTGTTTCACTAAGTGCAGCTATGTCTACATTGTACCTGTTCATTTCCAGGGCCACAAGCACGGTCTGTCTTTCTGGGCGCTGTGATGTTGTTCTGTCCAACAGAGTGCGTACATTCCATTCTGCTACACACAAGGCTGCCGTTTTCCTCTTCTTTTGTCTCCCTGCTCCTAGCTTACTTTTTGCTGCCTGTTGGAGTGTGAACAGATCAAACTATCCATCCATCTTCTTCCGCTTAATCCTTTTCGGGTCGCGGGGGGGCTGGAGCCTATCCCAACATCTTTGGCCGAGAGGCAGGGTACACCCTGGACAGATGGCCAGTTCATCACAGGGCCAACACAGAGAGACAGACAACCATTCACTCTCACATTCATACCTAAGGACAATTTAGAATCCCCAGTTTGATGCCAATTAACCTAACTTGCATGTTTTTGGTATGTGGGAGGAAACCGGAGAAACTACTGTCAATTAATTAAAATCATATAAGGTAAAGTAATTGATTGCATAAGTATTCACCCCCTTCAGGTCAGTATTTAGGAGATGCACCTTTGGCTGCAACCACAGTACTAAGTCTGTGTGGATATGTCTAAATCAGGCTGGCACATCTGGACACCGCAATTTTTCTCCGTTTTTCCTAGTGAAACAGCTCAAGCTCTGTCAGGTTGCTTGGAGATCAGGCGTGAACAGCTCTTTTCAAGTCCAGCCACAAATTTGAGATCTGGGCTTTGACTAGGCCACTCCAGAGCATTCACCTTGATGTCTTTGAACCATTTCTGTGTAGCTTTTGCTGTATGCTTGGGGCCGTTGTCTTGCTGGAAAATAAATCTCCCAAGTCATAGTTCTCTGGCAGATTGAATCAGATTATCCTCCAGGATGTGACAATATTGTTCTGCATTCATGTTCCCCTCTACCTTTTGCTAGCCTTCCAGGGCCTGCTGCTGAGAAGCATCCCCAGAACCTGACGTTGCCACCACCATGCTTCATGGTGGAGATGGTGGGTTTATGGTGATTTGCAGTGTTTGGTGGTCGCCAAATATAGCGTCTAGTCCAATGGCCAAAAAGCTCAATTTTTGTCTCATCATACCAAAGAACCTTCTTCCAGGTGACCTTGGAGTCTCCCACATGCCTTTGGACAAATTCCAGGCGAGATTTCATGGTAGCTTTTTTCAACAATGGCTTTCTCTTTGCCACTCTCCCCTACAGCTTCAACTAGTGAAGAACCCGGGCAACGGTTGTTGCATGCACAGTCTCTCTCATGTGGGCCACTGAAGCTCTCAACTCCTTCAGAGTGGTTGTAGTTGTCTTGGTGGCCTCCCTCACCACTCTTCCTCTTGCTCGATCACTCAGTTTGTGAGGACGGCCAGCTCTAGGCAGATCTAGGCAAGTGCCATACTGCTTCCATTTCTTAATGATGGATTTACCTGAACTCCGTGGGATGCCCAGTGAGTTGGAAAATTTCTTGTAGCCATCTCCTGTCTTATACTTTTCAGTCATCTTTTCTCTGAATTGCTTGGAGTGGGGTTTTTTTTTGTCTTCATGTTGCAATTGTAGCAGGAATACTGATGAACCAGAGACTGGACCTCCCAGTCACAGGTGTTTTTATACTACAATCACTCTACATACTGTTGGAAAAATTCTGTAGATGGCCTTCAGTCAAAAAACCAGGCAGGATCAAAAGTTTCAGTAAATTTAATCACTGGCCAGTGGAGAACAATACAGAGAATAGCCCCAGAGTCCATTCACTAATCATTCTGATTCTAACACACATTTTTCGGTCTTTTAAGGCTTCTGTTATCGAAGGGGAGCAAAAGGAAATGTCCTTGGCAACTGGCTCAGTACATCTGGTCAAAACATAGTGTATAGATTATCTCTCTTCCAGGAACTATGGCGCCCACTCATCCTCACTCACACAGGAAACTTACAAGGTGAACCAAAACTGGTGATAACAGATACAGCTGCATCAGAATTTTCTAACCCAGTCACACAGACTCTGAGGCAGACCAAGGCCAATATGATTAAACATGAACAATATATGAAATTCCACAAATATAGAAAACATTCTGCTGAAGACATTCTACGACACAGTGGTGGCATCAGCCATCACTTTCGGAGTGGTCTGCTGGGGCAGTGGCATTACTGCAGCCGATAGGAAGAGACTGAACAAACTGATCAAGAAAGCTCTGTCCTGGGGCAACAACTTGACCCAGTGGAGGAGATAGGAGAGAGAAGGATGGTGGCTAAACTGTCATCTTTGCTGGAGTCCGAGTCCCACCCTATGCAGGACATAATGAACGCACTGAGGAGCTCATTTAGCAGCAGACTACATCATCCTAGGTGCGCAACCGAGAGGTTTCGCAGGTCCTTCCTACCTACGGCTGTCAGACTGTATAACCTAAGCAGGGCTGCTCACAGAGATAGCAAAAAAAACGTGACGACCTAATAGTATTGAATGCAAAAGACGCAATAGACTTACACAAATGGTCCCCTCCAGTATACAACTAGGACAATGTCAGTCGCTACAGAGGGTGACAATATGCATGGGTACATATTCATACTATGGAGGATAACTAAGTAGACGGTTATGATGTTTATTCCATCTAGCTACAATGCTCCGCACTGTGTGTATACAGTATATTTATATATTTATGTGTACATATGTATATTCGCTGCTCTTGTTTTTCTTGTCTTCTTGATTGTTGCTCTGAGTGTTGCTGTCCCTGTGTTGTTGCAATCCTGGAATTTCCCCATTGTGGGACTAATAAAGGCTTATCTTATCTTAAATATGTAATTGTTCTTTCACACACATTAACTGCACTCAGGTGATCTCTAGTTCACAAATTGTAAGGCTGCAGGCATCAACTAGCTGGACCTCTGCTGAATTAGGTCAGCCACTTTAAAGGGGGGTGAATACTTATGCAATGATTTACCTTACCTTATATAACTTTAATTATACAACAGTTAGTTCTGACTGAGTAATTTGATTGGACAATAGGGATTCCAGGAGTTCTATAATTCGCGATAATTGCACTTCAATTTCACTGGATACAGTGGTGTGAAAAAGTGTTTGCCCCCTTCCTGATTTCTCATTTTTTTGTATGTTTGTCACACTTAAATGTTTCAGATCATCAAACAAATTTAAATATTAGACAAAGATAACATAAGTAAACACAAAATGCAGTTTTTAAATGAAGGTGTTTATTATTAAGAGGAAAAAAAAATCCAAACCTACATGCTTCTGTGTGAAAAAGTGATTGCCCCTAAACCTAATAACTGGTTGGGCCACCCTTAGCCGCAACAACTGCAATCAGACATTTGTGATAACTGGCAATGAGTCTTTTACAGTGCTGTGGAGGAATTTTGGGCCACTCATCTTTGCAAAATTGTTGTAATTCAGCCACATTGGAGGGTTTTCAAGCATGGACTGCCTTTTTAAGGTCATGTCACAACATCTCAATCGGATTCAGGTCAGGACTTTGACTCGGCCACTCCAAAGTCTTCATTTTGTTTTTCTTAAGCCATTCAGAGGTGGACTTGCTCGTGTGTTTTGGATCATTGTCCTGCTGCAGAACCCAAGTGCACTTCAGCTTGAGGTCACGAACAGATGGCCAGACATTCTCCTTCAGGATTTTTTGGTAGACAACAGAATTCATGGTTCCATTTACCACAGCAAGTTTTCCAGGTCCTGAAGCAGCTCGTCGGCCTCCGTCGGTCTATGATGACCATGGAAGAGAATCCTAAACGTCTACTCTGCTGGAACAGCACCGCCTGTGGCTGAACAGGCCGATGCGCACCGGTGTTCTACCTTCCAGCGTTGGGCGTTGGTAGGATTCAAGCCTGGGCAGGAAGATATGGAGGAGAAGATGTTACCCATGCAGCATGTCCCCCCTCTCCACGTCACTGATGAATCCAAAGGAACAGCAGGGCTGCTATAGTTTGGCACCAGCGCCGTCGCAGGAGCTGCCAGAACGATGTTGAGCACAACAGAGAACTGCCTTAGCGGCTCCGACTCCGGATTTTTCCTCAGGGTTGACTCCCGAATCCTTTCCCGTGACCGGGTGTGCCGCAAGGCAGCGGAGGTTTGAAATCAGGGTTTACCTTCCCCTAGATGGGCTACCTTCCCAGGTTGACGAGCCACCATCTACCCGAAGCATCTGGTTTTAAGGTGCCAGAGATCCGCCCTCGCCCCTTCTCCTATTAGTAAAAGCAGTTCCGCCGGGCTTAGAGACTAAACCACACGGGCAGGCTAGGAGTTGGACTTAGTTGTCAGAGGCTTTTCAAGACGCACGCCGTAAGGAGCATTTAATGAGCACTGGGAGCTTAACCCCAGTGCCGCTCCTGGCTATGACAACCTTGGAACCCCTGAAGCAGCACAACAGCCCTAAACCATCACACTACCTCCACCATGTTTTACTGTTGGTATGATATTCCTTTTCTGAAATGCTGTGTTACTTTTACGCCAGCTGTAATGGGACACACACCTTCCAAAAGTTCAGCTTTTGTCTTGTCAATCCACAGAGTATTTTCCCAAAAGTCTTGGGGATCATCAAGGTCAAGTTTCATTCCTTCCCTTGTGCGCCGCATAATGGCGCTTGGGGAATAGTGACAAAACATGTAGTATTATAGCTATAAAGTCTCCTAGGGGCCTAAAGACCAAGACCATGCCTCCCTATATTTGCCAAAAAATGTGATTAAAATCACTTCCATATTGCTAGAGACCAAAGCCTTCAGAGTTTTTCTTTAAAGGCTTTGTATTATAGCCTTCTGACAACCATTTGCTTTGCAATTGACTTGACCTCCTATTATTATTGTAATGCCTAAAAGACAGCAGTCATGCACTTCTTATTCCATTTAGCCATATTTATTTTTGCAGAAATAAAATACAAAAAGTAAAAAATAGTCAATATACATAATTAATTTATCAAAAAAGGTTTATTTAAGATAAGATAAGATAAGATAAGATAAGCCTTTATTAGTCCCACAACGGGGAAATTCCAGGATTGCAACAGCACAGGGATAGCAACACTCAGAGCAACAATCAGAAGGCAAGAAAAAAACAAGCAAGCAAGAGCGGCTAATATACATATGTACATATTACTATAAAATAAATATATACACACACACACACAGACACACAGTGCAGAGCATTGTAGCTAGATGGAATAAATATGTAAATATATAAACACCCACAGTACGGAGCATTGCAGCTAGGTGGAATAAATATGCAAGTATATAAACACACACAGTGCGGAGCAATGTAGCTAGATGGAATAATATGTAGATATATAAAAACACAGTGCGGAGCATTGTAGCTAGATGGAATAAATATGTAAATATATAAACACACACAGTGCAGAGCATTGTTGCTAGATGGGATGAAACAGCATAACCGTCTACTTAGTTATCCTACATGGTATGATTATGTGCCCATACATATTCTCACCCTCATAGCGACCGGTATGTTCCTAGTTGTATGCCGGAGGGGACCATTGTGTAAGTCTATTGCATCTTTTGCATTCAAAAAACTATTAGTTTGTTACGTCTTTTTGCTATCTCTGCGAGCAGCCCTGCTTAGGTTGTACAGTCTGACAGCCGTTGGTAGGAAGGACCTACGAAACCTCTCGGTTGTGCACCTGGGATGATGTAGTCTGTTGCTAAATGAGCTCCTCAGTGCATCCAGTATGTCCTGCATAGGGTGGAACTCGGACTCCAGCAGAGATGACAGTTTAGCCACCGTCCTTCTCTCTCCTATCTCCTCCATCGGATCAAGGCGCTGCCCCAGGACAGAGCTAGCTTTCTTAATCAGTTTGTTCAGTCTCTTCCTATCGGCTGCAGTAATGCCACTGCCCCAGCAGACCACTCCAAAAGTGATGGCTGATGCCACCACCGTGTCATAGAATGACTTCAGCAGCGCCCCTTGTACACCAAAAGACCTGAGTCTCCTCAGCAGGAACAGCCTGTGCTGTCCCTTCTTGTAGAGTGCGTCAGTATTGTGTGACCAGTCTAGTTTATTGTTCAGATGAACACCCAGGTACTTATAGGATGTCACCATCTCGATGTCTGTTCCCTGTATATTTACTGGTGCTGTGAGGGGCTGCCCATGCCTGCGGCAGTCCACCACCAGCTCCTTAGTTTTCCTCGCGTTGATCTGGAGGCAGTTCCGATGGCACCAGTCCACGAAGTCCTGGATAAGCCCTCTGTACTCAGCTTCATCTCCATTGGAGATGAGGCCAACAATCGCAGAGTCATCAGAGAACTTCTGTAGATGGCAGTGTGTTGTGTTGTGTGAGAAGTCTGCAGTATAAAGAGTGAACAGGAAGGGAGCCAGCACCGTTCCCTGGGGGGCCCCCGTGCTACTGATGATCGTGTCGGACACACAGTCCCGGGTTCTTACAAACTGAGGCCGGTTCGTGAGGTAGTCCAGGATCCATGATGACAGGTGCTGGTCCACCCCTGCTCGCAGCAGCTTGTCCTTCAGGATCATCGGTTGGATGGTGTTGAAAGCACTGGAGAAGTCAAAGAACATGATCCTCACCATATTCCCGGGCTTCTCCAGGTGGGACAGAGAACGGTGAAGGAGGAAGATCACCGCATCCTCCACCCCAATGCCATGCTGGTAGGCGAACTGGAGTGGATCCATCGCTGGTTCCACCAGGGGGCGGAGGTGAGCAAGGAGCAGTCTCTCCAGGGTCTTCATCAAGTGGGACGTCAAGGCCACCGGTCTGTAGCTGTTCAGGTCTTTGGGGTGGGAAGTTTTTGGTACAGGTACCACACAAGATGTTTTCCACAGCTGTGGTACCCTCCCCAGTTTCAGGCTCATGTTGAAGATATACGTCACAATCCCACACAGCTGGTCTGCACAGGACTTGAGGAGCTTTGCGCTGATGCCGTCCGGTCCCGGCGCCTTCCTCGCTTTGATCTTCCTCAGCTCCGTCCTCACCTGGGTCTCGGTCAGGGTCAGGATGGGGGGCTGTGTGTTGGGAGTGGGGGGGTGTTGGTGGAGTGGGGAGTGGGCAGCAGGACTTGATTTCTTTAGAGGCAGCAGTGGTTGTTGTGCAGACAGGGGGGAGGGCGGTTGGTCAAATCTATTGAAAAACAGATTCAGGTTGTTCGCCCACTCCCTGCCCCCCGTGGCCTGGGGGGAGGTATTCTGGAGCCCCGAGATGGTTTTGAGGTTTCTCCAGACCCCGCTGATGTCGCTCTGTTGCAGCTTGTCCTCCATCTTCTTCCTGAAGCTGTCCTTGCCTTCTCTGATCTTTCTCCTCAGCTCCCTCTGTACGGACTTCAGCATCTCCCTGTTCCCCGACCTGAAGATCCTCTTCTTCTCTCTCAGAAGTGTTTTTATCTCAGGGTTGATCCAGGGTTTGTTGTTTGAGTGACGCCGTATGGTCTTGGTGGGAACGGATTTGTCCACACAGAAGCTGAGATAGCCCGTGAAGGTGTGAATGAGGCCATCGATGTCCTCACCATGTGGATCGCAGAGCTGCTTCCAGGCGGTGGCTTCAAAACAGTCCTTTAGAGTGTCCATTGTCTCCTCAGACCATAACTCCACAGTGTGCATGGCCAGAGGTTGTCTGTGCACTAGGGGTTTGTACACCGGCCGGAGATGAACCAAGTTGTGATCCGATCTCCCGAGTGGGGGGAGTTGTGATGAGGTGTACGCCTCCTCAGTGTTTGCGTAGAATAAATCCAGTGTTTTATTGTCTCTAGTGTGGCATGTGACATACTGGGTGAACGTGGGTAGAATGGGAGACAGTGAAACATGGTTGAAATCGCCTGAGATGAGGAGAAGAGCATCTGGGTGTTCTGTCTGCAGCCTGCTGGTTACTGAATGGATGACGTCACGCGCTGTCCCAGCGTTTGCTGTCGGATTTGCATAAACAACAATGCAGATCACGTGTGAGTGTTCTCTCGGGAGATATGTAGGCCTCATGCTAACAGCTAGCAACTCAATGTCTTTGCTGCAGTGTCGTTGTTTAACAGTGATATGTCCCGGTCTGCACCAGTTGTTGTTAACATACATTATCACTCCACCGCCCCTAGTTTTGCCACTCTCTGGTGTTCGGTCAGCTCGTATCATGTGAAAACCCTCCAGCTCAATGTTAGCATCTGCTGCTAGTTCAGTTAGCCACGTCTCAGTAAACAAAAGGAGAGAGCATTCCCGGTATGTGCTATCATAACGGGAGATAGCCGCTAGCTCATCTAACTTTCCCAGTATCGACCGTACATACTTATAATAAATATACAATTTATTACAAATATAATATGCCTTTCCATATGTTTAATGACTTTCTTCTGATGACAAAATAGGATAATTTAAGTATAGCCTATTTATAAACTGACTTTCCCTTAATTGAAATGCAACATCATTTGACGGGATTAATTTGCAGTTGCCAGAAATGGTTCCCACTGCTATCTTAACAGTGGAAAGGCTGAAATGCATGAAATTTGCTACAGTTAACAGTATTCTTGCCCTGACTCTCCTGCAAAAAATGTTTTATGTTTGGCCCAGCAGAAGGTGACCTTAGGGATGGAGGCATTTTCCGGCAGGAGTAGTTGCCAGGAAATGCACAGAGTATGATTGAAGAAATTTACTACATTTATTTCCCTCATGGATCATCACCTTACCGTGGTGGGGGGGTTGCATGCCCTAGTGATCCCAGGAGCTATGTTGTTCGTGGCAATTTGCCTCTGGTAGGGTCACCCAAGACAAACTGGTCCTGGGTGAAGGGCCAGACTAAGAACGATCCAACAGACTCTCATGATAAATATTAGAACAAGGATTCAGTGTACATTTAGGGTGTTTTTTCCTTGGCATGTTTGACTTTACTTCCTCTAAAAGTACATGTCTAAAAGTACTATACTGAATACTGGCTCAGATTTTTTTTTTAGCAGTGATCTGAAGGCTGACTTTTATTTTGTCAGATCACACTGTGGTTGAGCTATTGTAAGTTTTGATTATAATTCCAACCTTTTTACTTTATAGTGCTTATTAAATATCAGTTGTCTCATGTTTGTGTGTTAAGTCTTTATAGAAGTTCTCCTGTCTGTGTACAGCTGCACACAGTCTCTGTTCTGCTCCATCTGCAAAATGTCAAAAATGTCATCAGCTCAATTAATACATAAATAAATGCATGTATGCAGACTGGATCTTGTAGGTTCATGATTAAAAGTGAAGCTACTGATTAAACTACTGGAAAGAAGATCTGCAAACTGAAATTTCAGAGGAACAATGGGAATTGGCTTGTACAGAAGCTCAAACCAAATCAATAAATGCACGCCTTAAATTGATACATTTCAAATGGTTAATGCGGATGTATGTTACACCGGAGGAGTTAAATAAATATAACAAAAATATACCAGATACATGCACAAAATGCATGGAAAGTAAAGGAACTCTATTTCATTGTGTATGGGAATGTAGATTAATAAGAATGTTTTGGGAAGAGGTGAGGGTAACAATTGAAAAAATAATCTCAAAACAAATCATATTGAATCCTAAATTGTTTTTGTTGGGTCTGTACCCAGAAAAGCATAATTTTAATAAAAGTGAAAGAACATTCATAGACCTCAGTTTGCTTAATGCCAAAAAATGTATTGCACTATTATGGAAAAAGACTCATAGACCAGATGTGACTCAGTGGTTAAGACAGATGTTAACAAACCTTCCATTAGAAAGAATAACATATATACTGAAATCAAAGGAAATTGTGTTTGAGAATATATGGAGACCTTTCATTGATTATGTAAAAAATTTAAACATAACTTTTGAAGAAGAAGGTGAATGATGTGTGTGGACCTTGTAAATTCCAAACTGGTGAACATAATATGTATACTTATGTATTGGATTGTCTAGACTAAACAGAGGAGCATTGTTGAAGATTTGATTTTGCTGGTGGTTGTTGGTGTTTTTAGTGCATCTTTTTTTTTTTGTAGTACTTTAGTGTTAGTGTTTGATTGTTTGTATCATGTTTGTTAAAAAAAAAAAAAGGTTCAATAAAGATATTGTGGAAAAAAAAAAGTGAAGCTACTGGGCATCTTACATGAAAATTAAACTGACAGGTAATAATAATATGTCAGAATTTTTACAAACCTAAGTGGCTGATAATGAGAAAAATATGAAAAATTAAAGTCTCATCCAACACACACACACACACACACATCAAGACGAATCCCCCTTACAAAGAAGTTCATCTAGCTGAATAAATCCACACTCAGACACCAGCTGGAATTAACACATTTTATTGGAAAGCTGACTCAGCAATGAACAATACATGAAAAAACAATTTCCGTCATCATCAAAATTGTAACTAGAACATCATTACAACATTAACTGAAAATAAATGATCAAAAATAATATGTAAATAAATTATGCTCAAAAACAAGTTTGCCCCAGCTTGACACATTCATAATAAACTGACCCTCAAACTTGAAACATGTGGATGTACTAAAGAATCCAAGAGTCTGAAAGAATCTGGGAAAAAAAATCACGATAGTCATTTTATTCTGTTATTATGTAGACTTGGATCACTGTGATTTCTAACCCCCTTTGAAACACGAAAATGTCTGGAGAATAAACATAATTTAAAGCCCATTTACAAGCCTGGCTGTCGGGTTCTATTTTAGAGTTGGTGGTATTACAGCGTCACTCCCTTACATGCGCGTTGTCGCACACGGTCGCGCGCCAGTCCTGCTCATTTCCGTGTGTCCGCGACGATGGGACACAATTCTCGGCAAGCGAGTAGAACTCGACACGACAGCTGCAGTGCTGCAGATGATGGTGTCAGACGCACAGTCCTGGGTTCTCACAAACTGTGGTTGGTCTGTAAGGTCGTCCAGGATCCATGATGGCAGATGCCGGTCCAGCCCTGCACGCAGCAGCTTGTCCCTCAGGATCACTGGTTGGATGGTGTTGAAAGCGCTGGAGAAATCAAAGAACATGATCCTCACAGTGTTTAGGTTCAGCTTTATTTATACAGGTGGGGGAAAGAGGAAACACACAGAAGAAGGACAGTGAGAGCCAACTAATATTAATGAACTTTAATGTGTAAAAAGTGTCAAATATACTGTATGAAATTGTGGCCTACTGAATCAGCCTAAGAGGAGGGCAGAGTAGCCAGAAATTGTACTCAAGTAAAAGTATATTGCCCTGTATTAGTTAATCAAGGGTAGGTAAGTGACATAACCATGGCTTAAATTTACTATTATTTCTTTAATGTGTTTGTTGAAGAGTTTTCCTCCCTCATTTTAAATGTTTGACACCCCCACCCCCACCCCCACCCACAGACCCCAGAAACGGCCCTGGTTTGACTGGTTGATTAATATATACTAATAAAAAAACAAAAAAAAAAAACAAAGAAAAAATCCTCAGAGTGAGACCTCCCTCCTGCTGTCTGTCTCAGGTGTGTAAATTGACCCACGTGGCCAGGTGAGGAATGACGGCGTCCCTGCCAGCTGAAATGTGACGGGTGTTCTCCATCCATTCAGCTGGGAGAAATCCGACAACAGTCCGGAAAACAGATTTATTTTTAGTTATTTTCACCAAATAAACCCGACTTTAGAGGATCTTCGGCCATGGATAAATTAAAGTCGGTGTTGAGCGGTGAAGAGGCGCGCAGAGAAGATCGAACCATTTTACAGGTAAAAAAAAAAAAAAAAAAACAGACAGCTTTAACTTCAGTTTCTTTATCTCTAATCACATCTGAGAGTCTGTGATTGACTATCTAAAACTTCATTAACAGACAGTGAATGAGGCCTCCTCTCTAGGATGGGGGACCCGTCTGAAGGGCTTCGTGGCCTGTTTCGTGGTGGGAGCAGCCTGCACGGTGTTGGTAAAGATTTAATTGTGAACAACAGCAGCCTTTTCTAAAAATAATGGAGGAAGAGTTCAGATGGGAGCTGCTGTGGTCTTACTGGTTCTACTGGCTCAGAGGAATGTGAAGATGTGAAGCTCCATTCATTTGACTCAGAGTTCCGCCTTATATGTCACTGCTGCTGCTGCAGAAATCTGCCAGGGACGGTCAAGCTTTTGGGGAGGGGGGCTCTGTGCAAGATTGTCTGGGGGGGCTGTTTTTGTAATAAGTGTTCAAAACCTTTAATACTGGGGAAAAACTTGTTTCCTGACAAGAAAAATAAGCTTGGGTCTGATGAACAAAAACAATAAACTGTTACATAAAATAAAACTGTAACCAGCTTCCATACAAATGTTGCAGATTCACGAAAAAAGTTACAATTTTATGAGAAAAAGTTGCAACCTTTTGAGACAAAGTTCAGAATTTGTTATAAAAAAGTTTCATATTTATAAGACAAAATGCAAATTTATCAGACAAAAGTTCCAAATTTATGAGAGAAAATTACTTATTTACAAGAGGAAACGGTTGCAAATTTATGAGGAAAAAAATGCTAATTTACAAGAGAAAAAATTGCAAATTCATGAGAGAGAATGTACAGTTATGAGGGAAAATGTTGCAAAACACAGTTGCAACTCTATGAGAAACAAAGTTGCAAATATGAGGGAAAAAATTGCTAATTTACAAGAGAGAAAGAAAGTTGCAAATTCATGAGGAAAAAATGTGCAACTGCAACAGGAAAAAGTTGCCAAACAAAGTTTCATATTTATGAGGGAAGAAAGTTGCAAGTTTAACAGCATAAGTTGCAAATTTGCAAGAAAAAAAGTTGAAGACAATTTTAATCCCCTTCCCAAAAAATGTTGACCCCAAGTGGCCAAGGAGGCCTGTTGCATTTGGGTACTCTGCTTTATAGTCAGAATCTCTCCCCCAGTGACTAATAACATATTAATAGTACAATAAAAGCGTCAAGGTGCAGCTGCCTCGGTGCGACCTCTACTGGCCCAGCCTAGTTGTTACAATACTTTTTTCATGGCTCCTTAGACGGTATAATGGTGAGTTAAATTTGTGTTTATTTTGAAAACAAAGTGTTATCTCAAAATTCTGGCAAAATAAAAGTTGAGAAAATATGGCGATCTAATGATACAAGCCTTTAGTTCCACTTGATTTTTACCAGGCTGGTAACAGACAAATACACACACACACACACACACAACCACACAGACACATTGAGTGATTACCGTATGGCATAAATATAAGAAATTGCACAGCTTTGTTAACTATTCCAAAGTTATTAAACATAAAAATGGGCTGAAACTGTGCAGGTCAAGCTTGACCTTTTCTGAGGATCAGTGGATTTTATTTAGAATGATCCAGATAAATAAACATGGTGTGTGATTGTCAGTTTTTGTGTCTTCCAGGGAGTTTGTGTGCTCTTCCTGCCCAGGGTTGGTCTCACTCTCTTCATCGTGTTTTACACTTTTGGAAACATATGTGCTCTGGGAAGGTTGGTTCTGATGGATTGTAACTGGAACTTTAATGGTTTTCCTTGTTTTCTCATATGCATATACTGCATTAATCATGATTGGCCAGTTCATTTTATTTTCACCTTATGTGATAACGGTTAAATAGACTAAGGGTTATTTTATTTTGCTAGATCATAATGATGCTAATGGGAAATAACACTGGTCAACACCAAATTTATTGTCTTTTTTTTTTTTTTTAGCTGATTTAGGACAATTTTGATGTGCTGAATCCAAAAATCACATTGATTTTGCTCAATCAGGTCAATTTTTTGAGCTATGGCCACGTTTTCTTATGTTTTTGTTTACATGTACGGATATTTTCACTTTATATGATTCAAAATTCTTTATTTGTTGAAATTCTCTGAATTTTGAACAATGATGACATAACATTCAATTTACATGTACTTACCTTTATAAATGTCTACTATTCAATTTACAGTACACCTGTACAACTGCTGTGCAACTGCTTATAACTTAGCATAAAAACCTGACCTGATGGAGAGAAACGGATGTCATTTTCGGATTCAGCAGTGCAAAATTGTCTTAAATCAGTTGAAAAAAACACAGATAACTTACAAAAAAATTATTTTTGTTACGGTATGTTGTGTAATTTATCAACTCTGATTGTGACCCACATGATGTTCAGACTTTCTGTTTGTAAGTGGTGGCCAATCAGAGGAAAGTTAAAAGGAGATGCGCTAAAATGGCTTGTGGCAAACAGAAGATTAACTGAGAAAATGTACTCAACTAAAGGTAGCATATGCTTATGATTCTACTTAAGTACAAGTAAGAGTAGTTACCAAAAAAGTTACTAGAGTAAAAAAAAAAAATACTGTCTTGTAAAAACCTTACTTGAGTAGTAACACCTTTACTCTTGCAATTGATGATGCTTTTCTGTTAAGTTTGTGGCTATTTTGCAAAAAAAAAATGACTATCTCCTTTTAAATTTGAAACTTTTAAATAAATTTTCAACTATATTCATGTAAATAAATGCTAAACTTTTGTCATCAATTGTTTATCATTAATTTTTTTCTTGCACATTACTTTTTTCTCATAAGTTTGTTTCTTATAATAAATTTAATATGTTTTTCTTGTAAATTAGCCACTAAAAAAACTTGCAACTTTTTCATAAATTTGCAAGTTTTGTGAGTAAATGCTCAGCTTTCTTCCCTTGTACATTTGTGACTTTACTGTCACAAATTTGGGAACTTTTTTCTCCTAAATATTTTAGTCTGAGAAAAATAAACATTCTGTATTTAGTCCTTTTATATTATCCTTATAATCATATAAAATTGTAAATTCACTAAAATACTAAATGTCGTTTTTAGTTATTCCACTTTAAACAAGAACATTTTTGACCAGTTTTCAAATCAGTGATATAAAAACATCTCGGAGAAAACAACCAAAATTACTTGAGTACAAGTTTTTCTTCAGTAATGTACTTAAACAAGAGTAAAAAGTATCCCACAATAAAGCTACTAAGAAAACAGTTGCTGTCCATCTGTGCTGAGAGGCGTTATACTGTAAAATATGTCAGGATTATTTTGAGTTTAAATCATGCTTTAGTTGAATATAGTCAGGCAAATAAGGGCCAGTTTTCATAAGAATCATTCATTTCTGGATAGAAGCATGAAATTTGGCACAAATGTAGTCCAATAAGTCCTGTTTCATATGAGATTAAGACCCACTTCGGATCTGGCTTGGTACTTGCATTATTCAAGATGACGTCCAAATATGGCTGCCAAAAAACACGTTTTTGCTTATAACTAGAAAATGTGAGCTTTTAGGGCATAATAATGTATTGTTGACTAATATAAATGTGTACATTCCGCACATTTTGAGCCCAAAATCAAGTCTGTATGACAAACGGTTCTTGAGATAAGGTGTCTGCTTTGAAATCTGATTGCATTCTTTTTGCTCAGCTCTATATTGCCTGTCAAACCCTTGATGGAAACATAGAGGAGTTTTTCAGACATGAAAACAATGCCCATCCTCCTTCACTGTCTGCTCTAGGCAAATTGCGTCAAGGCAAAAAGTCAGATTTGCTTCAGTGCATTGGGGTATCACAAAATCAGCTGTTACCAGCTGTTACCATGAAGGTCTTTGATGGAGCAGCTGTTGTGAATATGCTTGCACCTGGTAAAGCAAAGACTTTCCAAGAGTATTCAAGGGGAGTTTTCTTGCCTAACATCATTGATCAGGCTAAAGATGTGAAACGTGTTGATGTAGTGTGGGACCGATATCTTGACAGCAGCCTCAAAAAGGCAACCAGAGTGTCTCGAGGCAAAGGTATCCGAAGAAGGGTGCTTCCTGACACTGTCATTCCCAGTAACTGGCAGACCTTTTTGTGCTGCACCAATAACAAAGCAGAGCTATTCCAATTCCTTGGTAGAGAACTGGCTTCTCTAGAGGTGGAAGGTGTCTTGTTTGTTTCAACTTCTGATGTGAATGTTGTGAGCAACAGACCAAGTGACATGGCTTCTGCTGGCATTGATCCAACTGATCATGAAGAAGCTGATACAAGGCTTATGTTGCATGTTGCCCATGGTGCAGCTCAAGGCCACAGGAGTGTATTGATAAGGACAGTTGACACAGATGTTGTTGTTCTAGCTGTTACATATGTAAATCAGCTGGACATTGACCTGTGGCTGGCGTTTGGTGTGGGAAAACATTTCACCTACATATCAGCAAACAGCTTGGCAGGTAGCCTTGGTCCTGACAAGTGCAAAGCCCTTCCCTTCTTCCATGCTTTCAGTGGCTCAGACACTACTTCCTCATTTGCTGGCAGGGGCAAGAAGACTGCATTTGATGCTTGGGAAGTTTTTCCTGAAGTGACACCTGTATTCAGGAAACTGAGCTTCACTCCTGAAGTTATAACAGCAGAGGATGAAGCTGTTCTTGAACGGTACACGGTAATAATGTACAGTCATACCTGCCCACTGTATCAGGTAAACAAAGCTCGTCAGACCCTTTTTGCACAAGGAACGCAGTCACTTGAAAATATTCCACCAACAAAGGCAGCATTAACAGAACATATCAAAAGAGCTGCTTATCAAGGTGGCTATGTGTGGGGTCAAGCACTGGATCCAGTGCAAAATCTACCAAGTCCTACACATTGGGGATGGACTGAAGCAAGGGAAGGCTTCGTCCCAAAGTGGACCACTCTCCCTGAAGCTTCCAAAGTATGTCAAGAGCTTGTGCACTGTGGTTGCAAGAAAGCTTGTAGGGGCTTGTGCAAGTGCAGCAGGGCAAATTTAAGCTGCACTTCTCTGTGTTATTGTGGTGGTGCATGTCACCAGGCAGAAGGTTAGCGGAGGTCTTCTCGATCACTTCACTCTATTGATGCATGGGTTGTAATGAGGTTACACTCGATTACATAATATTTGGCATATCACTGACTGCGTTTTGTATTTTTAACTTTCTTGGGGTTTCTCATTATGCTATTATTGATCTTCGAATGTGATTCGAATGAACATATACCATAAATGTTCAATTACTATTGTTCAGCATTTGTATCTCTGTAACTTTTGATATGATTAAGATTATACAGTTTGTGGCAATTTTCAAAATGTTATATCTCAAGAACCGTTTGTCATACAGACTTGATTTTGGGCTCAAAATGTGCGGAATGTACACATTTATATTAGTCAACAATACATTATTATGCCCTAAAAGCTCACATTTTCTAGTTATAAGCAAAAACGTGTTTTTTGGCGGCCATATTTGGACGCCATCTTGAATAATGCAAGTACCAAGCAAGATTCGAAGTGGGTCTTAATCTTATATGAAAGAGGACTTATTGGACTACATTTGTGCCAAATTTCATGCTTCTATCCAGAAGTGAACAATTGTTTCACCTATCTGCCTGACTAATAGATATAACATTTGCATTACAGAGCCACTTTGATGAAGTCTTTATTTGCCACAACAAACTGAATATATCCATGTAAAAGGCCTTTGTGCATTTGTTTTTCTTGTTTATTCTCCCCAATAGCACAATGTTTCTGATGGGCCCGCTGAAACAGTTAAAAAAGATGTGTGACAAAACGAGAGCACTGGCCACCACCATAATGTTGGTAAGAGCGTGGAAATCATTTTAAATTTAAAGACAAACTTGGTCTTCTCAAAAGAAACTTACTGTTTAGAGTGAAAACTGAAAACTGGCGTATTTTTTCCATATTGAAGGAGTGTAAAACCTGAATATTTGGGAATGTATTCAGTAGAAGATTCATAGAAGAAAGATGGAGTGTCATGATTCTGATGAACTGCCTATAATATAATAATATACAGTGGGGCAAAAAAGTATTTAGTCAGCCACCAATTGTGCAAGTTCTCCCACTTAAAAGATGAGAGAGGTCTCCAATTTTCACCATAGGTATACCTCAACTATGAGAGACAAAATGAGAAAAAAAAAATCCAGAAAATCACATTGAAGGATTTTTAATGAATTAATTGGTAAATTCCTTGGTAAAATAAGTATTTGGTCACCTACAAACAAGCAAGATTTCTGGCTCTCACAGACCTGTAACTTCTTCTTTAAGAGGCTCCTCTGTCCACCACTCATTACCTGTATTAATGGCACCTGTTTGAACTCATTATCAGTATAAAAGACACCTGTCCACAACCTCAAACAGTCACACTCCAAACTCCACTATGGCCAAGACCAAAGAGCTGTCAAAGGACACCAGAAACAAAATTGTAGACCTGCACCAGGCTGGGAAGACTGAATCTGCAATAGGTAAGCAGCTTGGTGTGAAGAAATCAACTGTGGGAGCAATTATTAGAAAATGGAAGACTTACAAGAACACTGATAATCTCCTCGATCTGGGGCTCCACGCAAGATCGCACCCCGTGGGGTCAAAATGATCACGAGAACGGTGAGCAAAAATCCCAAAACCACACGGGGGGACCTAGTGAATGACCTGCAGAGAGCTGGGACCAAAGTAACAAAGGCTACCATCAGTAACACACTACGCCGCCAGGGATTCAAATCCTGCAGTGCCAGACGTGTCCCCCTGCTTAAGCCAGTATATGTCCAGGCCTGTCTGAAGTTTGCTAGAGAGCATTTGGATGATCCAGAAGAGGATTGGGAGAATGTCATATGGTCAGATGAAACCAAAATAGAACTTTTTGATAAAAACTCAACTTGTCGTGTTTGGAGGAGAAAGAACACCATACCTACTGTGAAGCATGGGGGTGGAAACATCGTGCTTTGGGGCTGTTTTTCTGCAAAGGGACCAGGACGACTGATCCGTGTAAAGGAAAGAATGAATGGGGCCATGTATCGTGAGATTTTGAGTGAAAACCTCCTTCCATCAGCAAGGGCATTGAAGATGAAACGTGGCTGGGTCTTTCAGCATGACAATGATCCTAAACATACCACCTGGGCAACGAAGGAGTGGCTTCATAAGAAGCATTTCAAGGTCCTGGAGTAGCCTAGCCAGTCACCAGATCTCAACCCCATAGAAAATCTTTGGAGGAAGTTGAAAGTCTGTGTTGCCCAGCGACAGCCTCAAAACATCACTGCTCTAGAAGAGATCTGCATGGAGGAATGGGCCAAAATACCAGCAACAGTGTGTGAAAACCTTGTGAAGACTTGCAGAAAACGTTTGACCTCTGTCATTGCCAACAAAGGGTATATAACAAAGTATTGAGATAAACTTTTGTTATTGACCAAATACTTATTTTCCACCATAATTTGCAAATAAATTCTTTAAAAATCAGACAATGTGATTTTCTGGATTTTTTTTCTCTCATTTTGTCTCTCATAGTTGAGATATACCTATGATGAAAATTGGAGACCTCTCTCATCTTTTAAGTGGGAGAACTTGTACTATTGGTGGCTGACTAAATACTTTTTTACCCCACTGTATATAACGTTTTATATTATATATTTTTACATATTTTTAACATAATATTTTTAACAAAATATATTTTTAACGTATTATAATATATAATATAATGTATTTACCCCCCTTGGATGTTTTAACCTTTTAATCCTTTCATAAATGAAATCGTGGTCAATATAATTTGGCTTTTTTGACAAAAATTTGCAAAAAAAGCTTCTTTCATGTCAAAGTGAAAACAGATTTTTACAAACTCATCATCATCATAGCAGTCTGTCGTGGGCGACAATGACTGTTTCATTTAGGTCTGATCGGATTCCTCCACACAGCTCTGTCCTTAGCCTTCCGCTGCCAGGAACTCCTGTCTGTGTCCAACTTCTTCAAGTTTCTTTTTACAGTGTCTTTAAATCTGAGCCTTGGTCTACCCTGATTGTGTTTGCCCTCGCATAACTGTGAGTAGAGTAACTGCCGAGGGAGATACTGGTGGTCCATCCTCTCAACATGTCTGAGCCATCTCAGGTTCATCTGTATTAGCATGTCCTCCATTGGTGGTAGACCAGCTCGTTTCAACACTTCTATGTTGGTTATCTTGTCTTTCCATGAGATGTTCATTATGGCTCGAAGGTGTCTCATCATGTACTCGTGGAGTTTCTTCACCTGCACTCTGTAGACAGTCCAAGTTTCAGCACCGTACAATAGAGTTGCCAGTACAACTCAATTGTACGGTCTATTGTACGGCAACAATAGAGTTGCCGTACAATAGAGTTGCCAAAGTGTACTCTGTACACTTTGCATTTCACACAGATAGACACATGTCGATTGTTCCACAGTCTCTCCCTCAAGTTTCCAAACACAGAGCTCGCTCCTCCCATTCTGAGAGATAGTTCATCCTCCAGCCTAGCATTCTCTGAAACAATACTCCCTAGGTACTTGAAAGTCTTGCACTTGGCTAGTGGCTCTGTACCAGTGCTGATCTCTTCTGGTAGTGATGTTGATAATTGGAACTTTGGTGGTTGATAAAGGCACTCTGTCTTGTTGATGTTGATTTTGATGCTGAATTTGGCTAGCTGCTCTTGCAAATTTCTCCACTAAAGATTGCATATCTTCCACACAGTGTGCAACTAGAGCACTGTCGTCGGCAAAGAGTATTTCTCTTACTACCTTTATCGATGTCTTACTCTTGGCTTTAAACTGTGCCACACTGAACAAGTCTGCTTCTTTCCTTGTTTGAATGTATACTCCTTCTGAAGTGTCTTTGAAGGCCACCTCAAGCATGGCTGCCAGATATAGCAAGAAGAGTGTAGGTGCCAGCACACACCCTTGTTTCACCCCGTTGCTTACTGAAAAGTCTTTAGATACTGAACCACTCATTGCCACGTCTGCTTGCATACCTGTATGGAGTGCCTCGTTCAGGCTGACAAACTTCTCTGTACAGCCATATTTCTTGAGTACCTGCCAAAGTCCTTGTCGCGAAACGGTATCGAAGGCTTTACTGAAGTCTATGAAGACTACATAAAGTGGCATGTTCTGTTCGATATACTTTTCTTGAACCTGTTTCAAGCAGGAAATCATGTCCATTGTGCTTCTTCCACTTCTAAAGCCACACTGCGTTTCCGGTAGTACATTCTGCGAGATGTGTTCATTGAGTCTGTTCAGTAGTACACATGAGAGAATCTTACCAACAGTGGCTAGCAGTGATATACCTCGGTAATTTCCACAATCTTTCCTGTCACCTTTCTTGAACAAAGGCACAATACTTGCATCCTTCTAGTCTTGAGGTACTTTCTGGGCATCCCATATCTCTTGGATTAGCTTGTGAAGGCAGTTGGTCAGCTTAACACCACCAAATTTCCACACTTCTGCTGGAATTCCATCCCTTCCTGGAGTTTTACCATCCTGTGTTGTCCTGATAGCTGCCATTAGTTCATCAAAATTTGGTGGTTCATCCAGACTTGATACAGCTGGTCGCTGCACTAGAGCTTCTTTAGCCTCTTCAGTGAGATCTCCAGGGTTTTTTAGTAGTTGGTCAAAGTGGTCTGCAAATCTGTCCAGGATCTTGTCTTTCTCCTGCAAAACCGTTTCTCAAAAAAAAAAAAAAATCCAAACCTACATGCCTCTGTGTGAAAAAGTGATTGCCCCTAAACCTAATAACTGGTTGGGCCACCCTTAGCCGCAACAGCTACAATCAGGCATTTGTGATAACTGGCAATGAGTCTTTTACAGTGCTGTGGAGGAATTTTGGGCCACTCATCTTTGCAGAATTATTGTAATTCAGCCACATTGGAGAGTTTTCAAGCATGAACTGCCTTTTTAAGGTCATGCCACAACATCTCAATCGGATTCAGGTCAGGACTTTGACTCGGCCACTCCAAAGTCTTCATTTTGTTTTTCTTAAGCCATTCAGAGGTGGACTTGCTGGTGTGTTTTGGATCATTGTCCTGCTGCAGAACCCAAGTGCACTTCAGCTTGAGGTCATGAACAGATGGCCGGACATTCTCCTTCAGGATTTTTTGGTAGACAGCAGAATTCATGGTTCCATTTACCACAGCAAGTCTTCCAGGTCCTGAAGCAGCAAAACAGCCCTAAACCATCACACTACCACCACCATGTTTTACTGATGGTATGATGTTCCTTTTCTGAAATGCTGTGTTACTTTTACGCCAGATGTAATGGGACACACACCTTCCAAAAGTTCAACTTTTGTCTCGTCAGTCCACAGAGTATTTTCCCAAAAGTCTTGGGGATCGTCAAGGTGTTTTCTGGCAAAACTGAGACAGGCTTTTATGTCTTTTTGCTCAGCAGTGGTTTTTGTGTTGGAACTCTCCCATGCAAGCCATTTTTGCCCAGTTTCTTTCTTATGGTGGAGTCATGAACATTGAGCTTAACTGAGGCAAGTGAGGCCTGCAGTTCTTTGAATGTTGTGGGGTCTTTTGTCACCTCTTGGATGAGTCGTCACTGCACTCTTGGGGTAATTTTGGTCGGCTGGCCACTCCTGGGAAGGTTCACCACTGTTCCATGTTTTCACCATTTGTGGATAATGGCTCTCACTGTGGTTTGCTGGAGTCCCAAAGCTTTAGAACTGGCTTTATAACTTTTTCCAGACTGATAGATCTCAATTACTTTGTTTCTCATTTGTTCCTGAATTTCTTTGGATCGCAGCATGATGTCTAGCTTTTGAGGATCTTTTGGTCTACTTCACTTTGTCCGGCAGGTCCTATTTAAGTGATTGCCTGATTGAGAACAGGTGTGGCAGTAATCAGGCCTTGGTGTGGCTTGAGAAATTGAACTCAGCTTTCCAAAGATGTGATAAACCACAGTTAATTTATGTTTTACCGGGTGGGGGGGGGGGTGGATCACTTTTTCACACAGGGCCGTGTAGGTTTGGATTTTTTTTTTTTTAACCCTTATTAATGAACACCTTCATTTAAAAACTGCATTTTGTGTTTGCTTGTGTTGTCTTTGTCCAGTATTTAAATTTATTTGATGATCTGAAACATTTAAGTGTGACAAACATACAAAATGAGAAATCAGGAAGGGGGCAAACACTTTTTCACACCACTGTATGTATCACTCTGCTTCAAAGGTGTTCTAGTAACGTTAATTACTAACAGTATTTTTCAGTCAACTCTGACAGTTGCAGTATTGTTTTGGATACCTTAATTTCCACAGTGAAGCGCTGTTTGACAAAAAAATTAAACCTGTGACCCCGAAGATCCACCCTTTTGCAAAGGTCTACTTCCATCCACCCAGTCATTTTACATTAAGCGATGTCACATCTGTTTGTAAAAAAAAAAAAATAGGCAGTGTTCGAGTTTGATATTGTCTCATTTAACAAACCACAACACCTTTGTGATGATGGACTCTTTGTTTTATCTGAAAATGCAAAGAAAAGTGAGCAAAATGTACTAAATCGCTAGCATGTGCTAAATCACTAGCATGCTATCTATCTAGCTTCGGGCAACCGGTATTAGATATGTTTTGATCTGAGATTTTCTGAAGTATCGACTTAACGGGTATATTTTATAAACACTGACTACATTTGCACTTGACAATATCTAATTTGGTTACATGTGTGAAAAGACAGTAGATGTCTTCATGCTGATCGAGATGTTTAGCAAGTTACTGGCAAGATTTAGGGACTTTTTTTTTTCCTCAGCTGCCCAAAATAACTGGTTAAACACACAAATCATAATATTTTGTCCAGTATTGCTGTCTTTTAATAAATTTTGCTTGCCTGAACTGTTGTATAAAAGCAATATTACACTCGATGTTGTTACGGTATCGTGATTATAGGAGCTGTGGTTGTGATACTCTTAATGCCCTCTGCATAGTGGAGCACAGCCACAGTTACTACAATCACGATACCGTAACGACGTTGAGTGTAATATTGCTTAATTAATTGACAGTAGTTTGCAAAAATGTTTTCACTTTAACATGAAAAAAGCCACTTCCGGTTATGGCGGCCACCTAGAAGGACACGTATCACTCTGCTCTGCTCCTAGAGATAAATATTCGGCAAATAACTCTCTCATTTGGAACAGAATTTTTCCCAGCGTTTGGGCGAGGATATGCCGGTGAAGCCTAAGGCTGGGAAATCAGGTGGGGGAAAAATTGAACCGCCGAAGCAGGCCAGATTAATGGACTTTCACGTCTGTGGCGCAGCAGGAAAAGCTGTGGATAAGGCGGATGAAACTAGCGGTGGTGCGGTAACTGCTGATGATGGCGGCACAGGTGCAGTGCTGGCTGCCATTAGCTCAATGAGAGCAGACTTTTCCGCTAAACTTGATGGGATTATGGCAGCGTTGGATGCAATGAGAAAGGAATTGGGTGACTGCGTGGAGCGAGTGACGCAGGTGGAGCTTCGTGTTTCCAGTGCGGAGGATGAAATCGGCGGACTTCAATTAAAGGTGCGCACTTTGGAAAAAAAAAAATAAATGTCTGGAAAATAATGTCCTGGACTTGGAGTCCCGGTCGAGACGGAACAACCTGAGGCTGGTGGGTCTACCGGAGGGAGCCGAAGGTCGTGATTCATGCTCCTTTTTGGAGGGGTGGATCCCGGAGGTGCTGAACAACGCAGAGCTAAATTCATCAGTCGTCTTGGAAAGCGCCCACCGAATTGGCCCACCGAGAGGTAACAAGGCAGCACCGAGGACGCTAATTATGAAGTTTCTCAGCTACAGAGACAGGATGACGATCTCCAACGCGGTGCGGGCCAAAGGAGAAATTAAATACCAAGATCAACAGGTGCGGTTCTACCCAGATTTGGCCTCAGGAATCCAACAATTAAGGAAGCAGTTTGACCCCATCCGTAAAGAACTGCGCAACCTTGGGATTCGTCATGGAGTGATTTACCCAGCAAGACTTCTGGTCACATATGAGGGCAGAACACACATCTTCAAGACCCCTGAGGAGGCGCAGGAGCTCATCAAGAAGATCCAGGAAGAGACTGGTGGGAGCTAAGCATGAACAGAATATAGGGTAGAATATTTAAGCAGTTACATAGGCATTTAACTGATTTGAAGCATAGAGCAAGATTACAAAATATAGATTGTATTACATATTAAATTTTAAAAAAAACAAAAAAAACTAAGATGTACAAAATTGCAATAAAATTTTGGAGTTAAATTTGAAAATTACAGAAGAGAGTTAATGTTACGTTATTAAAAGCAGTAGAGTTGGGGTGATTGGGAGGATGAAGAAGGAGTGGCTTTGGCTGATCCTCGTGGGTGTGGAGCGGTCGATGGCTATAGCGAGAGACGGAATTTTTTTTTTGATTTTGGGGGGTTTACCATGAAGGTGGGAAGGGGGAATTTGTTTGTGTGTAGTTTGTAGGATGAATGTTCAACCACTCATGTTTTTGCTTCTCTGTATGAGCATGTTTATATTGCGAGGTAATCCTAAACCCCCTATTGATCATAGACCAAAGCATTAATCTTAATTTAACTTCATGGAATTGCAGAGGTCTACAAAATTTAAAAAAACTTAAACAAGTTATGAATAAAATAAAAGACATAGGTTCAAAAATTGTGTTTTTACAAGAAACCCATCTAATAGAGGAGGATGTAAAAAGAATTAGGAGAAGATGGCAAGGAAGTGTGTTCACCTCATCATTTTCATCCCGAGCCAGGGGAGTTATGACTCTCATACATAAATCAGTCCCATTTCAAGTGAAAAATGTAATTGGAGACAAATTTGGAAGATATCTAATTATTCAAGGATCTTTGCTATTAGAAAACATAAATTTGGTGAACTTATACGGTCCCAACATAGATGATCAAAAGTTCTTTGCTAATTTATTTCTTATCTTATCATCACTTACAGGGCAACATATAATAGCAGGGGATTTTAATTGTACATTGAATCCTGGTATAGACAGATCAACAGGACTGGACTGTACACACAATGGATGCAGGATGATCATTAAGCATTCTATGAAAGAATTGAGATCGCTAGATATATGGAGAGAAATGAAACCACAAGTTAAAGCCTACTCTTGTTATTCTAATACCTACAAGTCATTCTCACGTATTGACTATTTTTTGATCTCCACAGAATTAAGGTCCAAGATTCAAAACTGCTTTTATGATAATATTGTGATCTCTGATCATGCACCCTGTTGTCTCATATATGTAGATAAGAAATTGACAAAGGAGCCAGGTAGGTGGCAATTTCAGCATAAATGTTTTCAGGATGAGGAATTTGTTAAGTACATAGAAAAACAGATAGATGAGTTCTTTGATATCAATACTACACAAACATCAGCATGTGTAAAGTGGGAGGCTTTCAAAGCTTTTATTAGGGGACATATTATTAGTTATACAGGTTCAAAATCTAAGAAGACTCGAGAGGAGAGAGTCCAATTGGAACACAAATTAAAAATTCTTCAAGAAAAAGTGTATGCAGGAAGTGACCCAAAGTTAGAGAACGAATTAATAATTCTGAGAGCTGAATATGACAGAAAATCAGCGAATAGAGCTGCCTCGAGTCTTCTAAGATTGAAGCAATCTTTTTATGAACAAGGTGAAAAATCAGGAAAATTATTGGCATGGCAGATTAAACAATTAGAATCTAAAACACCAGTTACCAGTATTATAAGTAACGGACAGGTAGTTGTAGATCCTTTAGAAATTAATAGAGCCTTTAGAGATTACTATGAAAAATTATATGATACAAAAAATGAAACTGACTTAACAAAACTAAATGGGTTTTTGGACGGACTATCGATACCGTGTATTCCAAATGAAAACAGGGAGATACTGGAGTCTAAAATTAGTCAAGAAGAAGTTGGGCTAGCCATTGATAATATGAAATCAGGAAAAAGTGCAGGACCAGATGGTCTTCCAGTTGACCTTTATAAAAAATTTAAGAATAAATTAATAAAACCTTTTTTGGAAATGGTTTTAGAAGCATTTCAAAATAGTAATTTACCATCATACAAGAATAATGCCTTAATTATACTGTTGCCAAAACCAGGTAAACCCTCTAATAAATGTGAAAATATGAGACCAATAAGCCTATTAAATGCTGACCTTAAGATAATCTGTAAAATTTTAGCCAGACGAATACAAGAAATATTACCAAATATTATTAACCGAGATCAGAATGGCTTTATAAAGGGAAGACAAGGCTTCCATAATGTAAGAAGATTATTCAATATTATTTACTCTAATAAAGAAGCACCGGATACAGCTCTCCTATCATTGGACGCCGAAAAGGCCTTTGATAGGGTCGAATGGCCCTTTCTTTTTGAAGTCTTACAAAGGTTTGGATTTGGAAATAATTTCATAAAATGGGTTCAGATAATATATAATAATGCTACAGCAGAAATCCTAACAAACAGCAATATCTCAAAATCAATAAAAATCAATAGAGGATGTCGACAAGGCTGTCCACTTTCACCTTTACTGTTCACTATGGCAATTGAACCTTTAGCGATGGCAGTACGTTTACATCCGCAAATATATGGAATTAAGGTTGGACCAACAGAACATGAAATCTCCCTGTATGCCGATGACATAATTTTGTTTGTCGAATTTTAAAAAATCAATTCCGACCTTGTTGAATTTAATAAAGAATTTTGGGGAAATATCAGGATATAAAATAAATAAAACTAAATCTTCAATATTAATGCTAAATGAGTCCCAGAGAAAGCACCCAGCTTCTGAGGTAAATCAATTCAATGTTGTAAATCAGTTTAAATATTTAGGAATTCAAATTGTGCCCAAGCTGGAATCAGTCGCCAGTGCCAACTACGAAGCCTTAATGACAGACATTAATGAGTTAATTCAGAGATGGATGTCACTACCAATGTCGATGATTGGGAGAATTAATATACTTAAAAGTAATATCTTACCCAAAATACTTTATTTATTTCAATACATTCCTTTACCACCACCTTCAGATCTATTCTCAAGAATTAAAAAAAAGTTAGTGGAGTTTATATGGAACAATAGGAAGGCTAGATTACGTCTGTCCTTACTATATTTACCATTTGATCGTGGAGGTCTGAAATGTCCAAACTTTATGTTGTATTACTGGTCAGCACAACTGAGGTCTATGACATATTTTTTTTCATCAAATGATCTCCCTCACTGGACTGAAGTGGAATCATACAATTTACCTTTACCTCTTCCCATATTCATATACTCAGACTCGGCAAAAAAATTACAGAAACAAGTTAAAAATCCATTTGTAAAACATATGATTAAAATATGGTGTGAAACTAAAAAATATTTAAAAGAACCACACTTACTGTCACAATTTAGTCCAATATGGGGTAATCAATATTTTAAACCAGGGAGAGCGGATGCTGTATTTAAAGTATGGAATTTAAAAGGGATCCAAAAAATTCAAGATTTATATTTGTCATGTTCAGATAACATAATGTCTTTTGAAGAGCTGAGGATCAAATTTAATCTTAATAGAACACATTTTTTTAAATATCTTCAGATTAGGAACTTTATTCAATCAAATCAAAACAATGCTCTCACTCGACCTATTTATTCATCCTTGGAAAAAATCTTGACGAAAGATAGTAAGAGAAAGGGTATTATTTCAGATTTTTATAACTCATTGACATTATCTTCAAGTGAAAACTCACAGAAAAGACTGAATTATTGGAAAGAAGACCTGCAAACTGAAATCTCAGAGGAACAATGGGAATTGGCTTGTACAGAAGCTCAAACCAAATCAATAAATGTACGTCTAAAATTGATACATTTTAAATGGTTAATGCAGATGTATGTTACACTGGTGGAATTAAATAGATATAACAAAAACATACCAGATACATGCACAAAATGTATGGAAAGTAAAGGAACCTTATTTCATTGTTTATGGGAATGTAGGAAAATTAGAATGTTTTGGGAAGAGGTGAGGGGAACAATTGAAAAAATAATTTCAAAACAAATTGTATTGAATCCTAAATTGTTTTTGTTGGGTCTGCATCCAGAAAAGCACAACTTTAATAAAAGTGAAAGAGCATTCATAGACCTCAGTTTGCTTAACTCCAAAAAATGTATTGCACTATTGTGGAAAAAGACTCATAGACCAGATGTGACTCAGTGGTTAAGACAGATGTTAACAAACCTTCCACTAGAAAGAATAACATACATACTGAAATCAAAGGAAACTGTGTTTGAGAATATATGGAGACCTTTTATTGATTATGTAAAGAATTTAAACATAACTTTTGAAGAAGAAGGTGAATGATGTGTGTGGACCTTATAAATTCCATACTGGTGAATGTATAATATGTATACTTATGTAATGGATTGCCTAGACTAAACAGAGGAGCATTGTTGAAGACCTGTTCCTGTTAGTGGTTGTTGGTGTGTTTTAGTACATTTTTTTTTTATTACTTTAGTGTTAGTGTTTGATTGTTTGTTATGTTTGTAAAAAAGGTTCAATAAAAATATTGTGGAAAAAAAAAACATGAAAAAAGCTTTTTTTTTTCTGCAAACTTTTTTTCAAAAAGCGAAGTTATTTTGACCATGATTTCATTTATGACAGCAATAAAGGTTGAAACATCCAAGGGGTAAACACTTTTTATAGGCATTCTATACAGAGGTTGAGTAGAGGTGATTTACACACACACACACACACACACACACACACATATATATATATATATATATTTTTTTTTTTTTTTTTAATTTTTTTTTTTTTAAATCAGCTGGAAGATTTTGTCACCCGGTGCCACACCAACTTGCAGTTCCACTCAAAACTAGAGGGCACTCAGAGAGCATACCTCCACCAAGGCTCCCTCCCTTTTGAGTGAAACTGTAAATAAAGTTTGGACCAAAATTAAAACAAACTGAAAATATTGCTGCTTTATATTTCTTGTGCATTATTTATCCCATTTTTAAAAAAATATTATTTAATAATGAACCAAACAGTTTTTATTTAACCTTTATTTATACAGGGTAGTTCTACTGAGAGGCAACTTCTCTTTTTTTTTTTTTTTTTTTTTTTGTTACTTATTTGTACCCGTAGGTAGATTTGGTTTTGCAGTCTGGTGACAAGCCACCGGCTGCCGGTCGCTGCGTGCGCGAGCGCCCTAAACCTACATGTTTTTGGTATGCGGGAGGAAACCGGAGAAATCCCGGAGTAAACCCACGCAACACGGGGAGAACATGCAAACTCCACACAGCTCACTGTTGGTCGGGGGCTGGGATCGAACCCACGATCTCATGATCCCCGCGATCCCCCGACCGAGGGTAAACTGTGCTGCCGCAGTGCTAAACCACTGCGCCACCGTGCAGCCCACTCTTCTTCAAGGACGCCCTGTTCACATTCACACAGATACACATTCACACCTGGAAGCTGCCCAGTACAACCACAGACTGACTGTGGCCACTGAGCAGCTTCACTGGAGTTGTTGGGGTTAAGGCCTTGCTTAAGGGCATCGCAGTGGGGTTAATGACTGGTATGTCATCTGTCCCACCCAGATCTGATCCTCTGGTCCAGGGGTTGAAGCAGTGACTCTCTAGTCACAAGTTCAGATCACCACTGTCCCCATTTTTAAAAAAGAAATTCTGAGCATGGCATACTTTTTTTTTTAAGTTTTCCTAACATAATTTAATTTTTTTTGATATCGAAGACAAAAGAGCAGCTCTGAATTAAAAAAAACACCTCTGTTTTTTGCTCATTCTGGCAAAGCCAAAAGTAGCTAATGCAGTGGCGCAGCGTCCATATGTCTGTCCGTCCACATTTCACGGGAATTGCTACTCCTCCTAGGCAGACCCTCCTGAGGATCTGCATCCCAATTATGCTCAAGGTCATTGTCAAAGGTGAGGAGATCTGGACATTTATGATTTCACAAAAATCGTTACACCTTCTAGGCAATTGCCAGGAGGTCAGGAGATCTGAGCACTGTTGGGGTGATTTCATCAGGCTGAATGAGCTACTCCGTCATTGACGGTCTGGTTACTGATAGTAGAGAAAATGGAAAACCCTTTTGGACTGACTAATTAAATGTATGGGCAGTATTAGAGACAAGTAGATAGAAATCAAAACTAAATATTTGTAGAAATGCTACTCTTGATAAGTGTACTCTACAATGCCTCCTCAAGTTGCCTGATATTTATTACACTGCCATTACCTGATTGAAATAAAATAAATTGATACAAAAAATCAGGTGTGAGGATGCCTGTTTGACTACTATCCATCCATCCATCTTCTTCCGCTTATCCGTGAATCCAGGTTGCGGGGGCATTAGTCCAGGCAGAGCAGCCCAGACTTCCACCTAGTTCACATAGCACCATGATCCCCTGATCCCTGGTGCAGGTGGTGAGCCCACTGGAGGGTGGACCCGTGTGCCTCCTTTGGGTACACTGGGTTCTTGATGCAACGTTTTTCATGGAGATCCACTGGGCCACTCTTAGTCTGGCCCTTCACCCAGGACCAGTTTGCCTTGGGAGACCCTACCAGGGGCAAGTTGCTCCCAACAACACAGCTGCTGGGATCATTTGAGCACTTAAACCCCTCCACCACGATTAGGTGGAGGGGTGTTTGAATACTGGTCTGCTGAAAATATATTTAATTTTTCTCCTCATTTGTTCCTCCAGACCTGCCTTGTGCTGACTCTGTGTGCAGCCTTCTGGGTGAGTGAGCTTCACAGAAAAAGACAGTTATGACCCCCACTTTTTCCTCACTTAGTTGCTAATTTTTAATTATTCTTTGCAGTATAAACTTGAGTCTAATAGTGATTATTCTTTTTTTTTTTAACAGTGGAAGAACTTTGGACTTGCTTTGTTATTTGTTATCTTGCAAGTGTTGTCATTTTCCTGGTGAGTCAACATTTATCTTCCTCTTCTCCTGCTTGAATGGTAGAATATAGAGCTGTATTCTGAGTGTTGCACTTCTGGGTTTTCCTCCGGTACTCTTGAATTTTGAGTCCCTTCCTCAAATGAAATCCTTGGAATCTGTGGATTTTCTTTGCTCAATCTATGGATTTTGAGCAAAACTCCATGAATCCTGGATGCACTGCTTCTTTGATGGTTTCCTACCGACATACATGTTTTTCTTTCTTCAGGTACAGCCTGTCATACATCCCATGTGTGAGGTTTGTAATTTGTTTAACGCCATCTTTTCCAAACGTTCATCATCAAAGTTTTCATGTCTGATAGTTTTTTTTTGTGAATTATTTTTTCAGGGAGGCGATCATGAAGTTGGTTTCTGTGGCTGTGAGATGAGTCCGGATTTTGTGATGAAGCTTCAGGCTGAATAACGATTATGAAGAAATTTTTAAATTAAGAAGCAGGTTTCTTATTGAAATCAATGAAACACCCTAGTCTGTTTGTTTCAGAGTTTGAGAGTCTCTGTTTTTGTGTCTTTTTTTTGTTCATTCTTTTTTAATTAAGTTGATTGATTTTTGGTCTTATAGCGCTAATTGCCAGTTAAAGCCAATCTTATATACTTGTGATTAGCTTGTATTATGTGTAAATATCTGAAATAACTTAATATTTTGAAGGTTTGTTACCCTGGTTATTTCCAAATTTGTAGAAATAATTTTGAGATAAAAATGCCATCTTCAGCTCTTATTTAAATTTCACCTTATATCATGTGATACTGTATAAATGTTGGTCATCTGAAGTTGTACATAAAGAAAAGTGAAGTATTACATAAGGTAGGCTTCTGTTTAATCAGTTCAGCAATTTTAAAGTTTTACACTTTAAATGTATGTTGAATTTGTTGAGTATTGTCTTATGTTCTCCGGCATTTTAATTTCTGCTTTGACAGTAAATCCTTCTGTTCTATAATGGAGAGAGATTGAATACATATATTTACAAAAGGTATTAAAAAAAATGGAATTCTCAATAAAGCTGAAATTGTTCATGTTTGGACCTCCATGTTGTCAGTACAAGTATTTCAGCCATATCAATGCAGTGCTTTCTGTGTGAATCTTTTAAAAAATTCTGATTTGACTTTTTTCACCAAAGGTTTAAAAATCAATGCAAGAAAATACTTTAAAAGTTTGCCAGGAATGTTTGAGTGGAATATAAGTGAGATATATAAATACAAATACTGTAGGTTATAGACAGGGCTTGACCGGCCAACGGCTGGTAGGACAGCCTCTCCCATGAGCCATTTTGGCAGGTTGTGGTTTTCTCAAACGACATCTAAAATAATAAACCTATCCACCTTATTCCTAGGCCCCATGATGCCTTGCGTGAAGTATGACAGCAACTTCCAGTACTAGTTTAGAACGTATTGTCACTGAGACGGGACACTTTTCCTTGTTTAAACATGCAAGTTAGGTTAATTGGCATCAAAACTGGGGATTCTAAATTGTCCTTAGGTATGACTGTGAGAGTGAATGGTTGTCTGTCTCTCTGTGTTGGCCCTGCGATGGACTGGCGATCTGTCCAGGGTGTACCCTGCCTCTTGTCCAAAGATGCGGGGATAGGCTCCAGCCCCCCCGCGACCCGAAAAGGATTAAGCGGAAGAAGATGAATGAATGGGGGGGGGGGGGAACGACTTCTGCATCAAAAATGAGGGAACACAGCCTTTCACACTTCAAAAACAGCAATATAATCATACCACATCCCACGACTATGGAGGGATGAGGAGATGACCTTAAAAAGTAGCCAGTAGCTCCGTGGACAGTGTGGTGTACCAATATGGCGCTGGGTACACCCTGGATGTACTGGAGGTGACGGCCCTGCCTTTCCAGTTCTGCCATCACTCCGGGGTATAAAGGGCTCACTGCCACTGTGAAAATTAGGTCCGCCCTGGGTACGCCAAGATGTTACGGCTGTGGGTCCACCAGGCACCAGTACAAGGCAAGAAGTGTCTAGCAAAGGGCAAACGCTGTGGCAAGTGTGGTCTCCTGCACCATTTTGCCAGGGGACCAAACAGACAGAGCAGATTCCCCTGCAGCGACTCCTACGGTTGTTCATACCGTCTCCCTGAGCACAGATGGGCGGATTAAATGCAACGTTTTGCTGGACGGCGTAGAATCCCCGTTGTTAGTAGACACGGGATCAGCAATTTCTCTGTTGAATTGGCCCACTGTGAGGAGTCTGTTCTCGCATTACCATGTGAGAGGACTATCAACGTCATGTTTTGGCTATGGAGGAAATAAATAAGCCATCATGGGTTCGCTGGAGTTGACGGCGAAGTACAAGTCGGCAATGATGTCCAGCGTCCAGTTCGTGGTGACCGTCAGTGGGTCGAACATCATGGGGTGTGATACATTCTATGGCCTGGAATTCGCGATCACCTGCAGCATCGGAGAGGAGTGGTCGGGCTGCGGATTATGGGACCGACCTGCTCCGCACGTGGAGGACAATGCGGTTTGGGACAGTGACTGGCCTGGTATTTTGGGAGGCATGCAGGACCAGCACCGTGGAGTGCCATCACGGGAGGGTTCCGATGCCAGTGTCCAAGTTGCCCTGGGTGTGGGAACTGGACGGCACAGCGGAACAGCCGGGATGGTTGATGGAGTCAAGACACTAGCTCCCTCAACTTCCGGAGTTTGTCCTGATGATACCAAGAAGCAAGGAGCTGCAGTGGCTGTGCCAGCGTTTGGAATGAAAGAGAGCGGGGCAGGACCGACTGGCGCGATATCACAACGCGCCAACCAACGACACTGGAGAACAAGGAGAGCTCCGGATCAGGTCAGTGACAAGGATCGACCCAGGGCTGAAGCCCGGTCACAACATGGTGGTCATTTGAAGCCAAATCGAGCTCCTCTGCGCATTGGTGATGAGGTCCGGCCCAGGGTAGAAGCTCAGTTGAGGGGCGTGCACAAGAAAAGAAAATGAGATGACCGGGGTGGCTGTGGGTGATGGCTGCCCGAGAGGACGGCTACTTGAGACTGTCCAAGGAATCATGGAGACACCCTAACGAGTTGCAGCGAGTGGATGAGAAGAAGCGCCGGCGTGGCTTGTCCCCAGAGACAGAGGCGAATGCACTCTGGGAGGGATCCGCCAGACCGAAATCTAAAGGGTGGGTCTCCCATTGGGACTGTAAGGTGACTGTGTGGGGGTGGGGGAGGCATTGACATGGTTTGTGGTGTTGCTAATATGCCATTTCACCCTAGAGTCATATAGTTCATATGTACCTGTTGCATTTTGCCCTGTGTGTAAAAAAAAAAAAAATCCCCAACACTGTTTATATTGTGTTTGAAATGTTTGTTTGTATGTATGGCCCAGGTTGTGGGGTGGGTGTGTTGGGGTGGGGGCTGGCAGCAGGGTGTGAGTGTACACATTAACTGTTAGTGTTATTGGGTTTTAGTGTTATGAGAGTTTGTTGGTGTGTATATATGTTCTGGGATTATTTTAGTTTTAGGAACACGGCCATTTTATTTTCATGGACTTTATCATTTCAAAGACGGCAGAATAACCCATCCAGCCATGTTGAGGTTGGTCGGCAGTCGACCTGGTCCCCTCTAGTTTATGTTGTAGTAGTAGTAGATTAGTTTATTTGACAGGGACAGTGCAATAAACATAGACAATTAATCAAAGACAATCAATCTGATGTGTTGCACATAGAGTGTATAGCTATTAGCTAATTTGCAACTCTTGTCCCTGGATGGGCTTTAGAAAAAAGAATCAAGATAAAAAATATACACAATAACCACATACATCAATGCAGAAAAATTATAAATACACAATTATAAATATTATAAATATTATAAATACACAAATATAACAGCCTGACTCACATTTAACATAAATATTATAAATATTATAAATACACAAATATAACAGCCTGACTCACATTTAACACATATAACATAACTCACATTTGCCTATTTCAGGCCTTCCTCCCTCCGTCACTCACTATAAACAAACACATTTATTCCTTCCCTTCATTCACTCTCACTTTGCAGACAAATAATTCATACATGAGTACATTCTTGTTTATTTTTCAGCCAGTTTTTAACATTTTTAGTGAATGTTTTAAAGTCCGTTATTATTTTAATTTCATTTGGCATTGTGTTCCAGATGTGACTGCCCTTTATAGAGAAAGCTGTTTGTCCAAATGTGGTTCTGCGGTGGAATATTTTACAGTTATTGTTAACAGAACTCCTGGTGGCTCTGCTGCTGTCCTGTCTTTGGACGAAACCAGCAAGTGGCTCGGGTGCTGATTTATGGAAACATTTGAACGTTAATTTCAGAAGACAGAGGTCAATGAAGCTCTCAAAACTCAATAGGTTGTATTTTTTTAAAACATTACAGTGATGCCACCTAATGGGCTTTTTGTCCAAGATTTTTAGGGTTTGATTATATAATGAACCTATATGTCTTATTGTGGAAGGGGCTGCTTGAGCCCAGACTGTCAAACAGTATGATATATGAGAAAAAACCATAGAATGCATATACAGTGCAGCTGCTTCGTAAGGTATGTAATATCTAATTAATTTAAAGCAGTTCAGATTTTTTTTTACTGTTTTTGAAATTTTCTTTATATGAAGATTAAATTTGAGTTGAGGATCTAGTACAATGCCAAGGTATTTGAATTCTGTAGCTAAACTGATGTCATGATCATGTATATTAACTTTAAAATGTTGCAGGTTACATTTTTTGATTGAAAAGCACATTGAGACTGTTTTCTGAAGGTTCAGCAATAGATGGTTCTTGAGGAGCCACTCTTGGACATCAACCATACTTGTAGACAGTACATCTGCAGCCTGTGCTGGAGTCTTGGCAGCTGTGTAAATAACTGCATCATCTGCATAAAGTTGGCATGTTGCAGCTGAGCAGTGTAACGGCAAGTCATTAATAAAAATGCTGAAAAGTAAAGGACCAAGAATGGACCCTTGTGGGATACCCATGCGGTTGTTTAAAAATGAGGATTTATCCTGGTGAACTTTTACACACTGTTCTCTATTCTGGAGATAAGATGCAAACCATTCTAATGTATTTGGGGAGAAGTTAAAAGATACCATTTTGGATAAAAGCAAACTGTGGTTTACAGTATCGAAAGCCTTTTTGAGATCTAGAAAAACAGCTCCTACCACATTACCCCTGTCCAAGGACTGTTTGACGTTTTCAATAAGGCAACAATTTGCTGTTTCTGTTGAGTATCCTGGTCTAAAACCAAATTGATGTGGATGAAGAAGTTGACTGTCTTGTAAGTAGTCTATCAGCTGTGTAGCTACAACTTTTTCAAGAACCTTAGATAGGACTGGTAAAATAGAGATTGGGCGGTAATTGCATATATCGTCTTTACTGCCTGATTTATGAACTGGTATGACGACAGCTTTTTTCCAGCCAGATGGAAATGTACTAGACCTAATGGAGAGATTAATGAGATGAGTCAGTGGTTTGATTAATATTTTGCTGTGCATTTTGAGAAAGGCCTATCCATTCATTTTGTGTGAATGGATAGGCCTGTATACATATAATTTTGTACATATGTCTTATTACTTTTAGCATGTGAGTCGGGTTCAAATTTGGGAGGGTCTAATGGGCGTGTCTGGCATTTTTCTACGGGGGGGTGGCAATGTGGTGTACCAATATGGTGCTGGGTACGCCCTGGGTGTACTGGGGGTGACAGCCCCGCCTTTCCGGTTCCGCCGTCACTCCGGGGAGTAAAGGGCTAGGGCGGAAGAGCTCTTCCTCTTTCGCCGTCGACCCCTTGGCCTGTACGGAGCACCTTGTTGTTTGTGGTTTGGTACAATAAAGTTACGTTCACTGCACCTCCTGCCCGAGTCATTGTCAACCCAAGTTATGGATATAACAGACAGTAGCTCCATTAGTTAGCTCCGCTGCCAACATGCTAATGCTGTAAACAAATAAAAGCTCTGAGATATACAGTATCAATATTTCCACCACAATAAAGTCGGCTGCATTTTGTTAAAATATGTAGCGCGGTGGCGGAGTGGTTAGCACTGCGGCAGCACAGCAACTCACCCTTGGCCGGGGGATCCTGGGTTCAATCCCAGCCCCCGACCAACAGTGATCTGTGTGGAGTTTGCATGTTCTGGTTCTGCATGTCAGATAGTTCTGGAAAGCTGCGTACCACCTAGCCCAGGGGACCGGCGGCTTGCCCAGAACCTCCAAAAACAGCGGAAAAGTAGAAACAGCTCAATCCATACCTTTCTCCTTGTTGCCAAATGTTATGTCCATAACTCATACTGACAAATAACCAGGCTGGCGGTGCAGTGAATGTAACTTTATTATAATGAATAACAAACTCACTGGTGGTCCTTACAGCCAAGGAGTTGATGGCGAAAGAGACCGTGTCTCTTCCGTCTGTGCCCTTTATACCCTGGGTGATGGTGGAACCGGAAAGGCAAGCCGTCACCCCCCCTACACCCAGGCGCCATATCGGTACACCACAGCTAGTGTGTTGGCTAAAGGCGGGGCGCCAGAGAGGACGACTCCTGCAAACAGTCCCCTTAAGTAGGCACAGTCATGGGCACGGTGCGATGACATCACCCATGGATCCTACATCATGTCCGTGCTGTCTGTTAGTATTTAAATACCGAACACTGGATCCAGAAATTTTTAGGAAAAATCAGTATCAGCTTGGTTAAATTTTACTTTTGCTGGTACACCAGAATTTCTGTAGCAAAGTTACCTAATACTATTTACAATCGTGAAAAAAATTAGGACACCATGTATAAGCCTGTGTGGTTTTTTTTTTTTTTACATATTTGGACATATGGTTATTTAATATCAATGTTAAAAATACTGTGAGATTCATGTAATACAACTAAACAATTAAAAATGAATGAAAGACTTTTTTCAAATTTTCTGTAAAATGTAATTCTAAACAAATAGTGAGGAATAAATTAGGACACCCCCACATTCATTCCCACTTAAAATGGCTAAAATGTTAAAAAATGCAAATAAAAACAAAAACAAGGTTAGACATAGATATGTGAACATTTCTTAATAAAGAACTGAATATTTAAAGGGGTGTCCAATTTTTTTCACATGACTGCATTTATTTCAATAAATCTTATAGGAGGAAACTTGAATTAGTGTTTTTCATCAATATCAAATGCAGAAATGTTGCATTTAGAAAACTGCTGCATTTCTAACAATGTCAACAATGAGCTGCTTGCTGGAGGTCTGCGCTCTCCAAGTGCTTTTCTAGTTGTTTTTGCTGCTGTTTCTCTGTCTGTTAGCAGGATCACACAAAAACTCCTGGATGGATTTGGATGAAATTTTCACCAGAGGTGGCCCTTGGCCCAAAGATGAACTTAATAGATGTTGGAGGTGATCCGTGAGTGGATACCTCCGCCAAGGCCCTATCTCACAATGGACAGACAAAGGGGATGGAGGGAGCCTTGGTGGGGGTATGTGCTCTCTGAGTGCCCTCTCGTTATGTATGTATAAGGGTGATTTACATTTAAAATGGTTGTAAATTTAGGTCAAGTAAATTTTAGCATGCAGTTGTCAAATTGGATCATATTAAACATAATTTTCCAAACTCAAATTTGTGGCAAGTGAAAAGGCTGAGTGGCTAGTAACTCTGGAAAATCACTAGCCACAATGGCTGGTGAGCAAAAAAGTTAATGTCAAGCCCGAGTTATAGATGACAATATCACGATTTCATGTTATTTTGCCACTGTGCGGTACCAGAGTCGTTAAAATGAGTAATCAGGATGTGATTGAAGCTAACCCAGCCGCAGGGGGTGCACAAGCGAGTGTACTCCTAGTGCCGGTCCCAAGCCTGGGTAAAAGGGGAGGTTTTTTTTGTGTGTGTGTGTACTTTATTGATCCCCAAAGGGGAAATTCAGGGCATCCACCGAGATGGATGAAGCAGTCACGGTACGGTGCCATCCCTTCACCAGTCACACACACATTCACACCTAGGGCCACTTTAGAGTCTCCAATTAACCAAACTTGCATGTTTTTGGCCTGTGGGAGGAAACAGGAGTACCCAGGGTAAACCCATGCAGACACAAGGAGAACTTGCAAACTTCACACAGAAAGGTCACTGATGGTCAGGAAGCAGTAAGGAAATGGGGAGGGTTGTGTCAGGAAGGGCATCCAACGTAAAACTTTTGCCAAATCAAACATGCGGATCATGACGAATGACACTTTCATACCAAATCGGTCGAGGCCCGGGTTAACAACGACCGCCACTGGTGCTGTTAACCGACACGGTGCTGGTGGAAATTTGATTACTGTTTGTGGAACATCGAGGAGGAGGAGAGGGGGAAGGCATGTTAGAAGGGAGAGAAAGAAAAGGAAATGTAGAAGAGTGGAGGTGAGAGTAGGGACGTTAAATGTAGGGACTATGACTGGTAAAGGCAGAGTTGGCTGATATGATGGAGAGAAGAAAGATAGATATACTGTGTGTTCAAGAAACCAAATGGAAGGGAAGCAAGGCTAGGATAATTGGAGGTGAATTTAAACTGTTCTATCATGGTGTAGATAGAAAGAGAAATGAAGTAGGAGTAATCTTGAAGGAAGAGTATGTGAAGAGTGTTCAGAAGGCAAAGAGGGAGTCAGATAGAATCATGAGTTTAAAGCTAGAAATCAAAGGTGTGATGTTGAATGCTGTCAGTGCATATGCCCCACAAGTTGGATGTCAAGTAGAAGAGAGAGAGGAATTCTAGAGTAAGTTGGATGAAGTGGTAGAGAGTGTTCCCAGGGGGGAGAGAGTGGTGATTGGAGCAGACTTCAGTGGACATGTAGGTGAAAGGAACAGAGGTGATGAGGAGGTCCTGGGTAGGTATGGTCTTAAGGAGAGAAATATGGAAGGACAGATGGTTGTGGATTTTGATAAAAGGGGAGAAATGGCTGTGGTGAACACATACTTCAAGAAGAGAGAGGAACATAGGGTGATTTACAAGAGTGGAGGAAGGTGCACACAGGTGAACTACATGCAGAAGGAGAAAGAGATAGGAGACTGGAAGGTGGCGGCAGGGGAGAATGTGGCTAGGCAGCAACGGATGGTAGTCTATCGGATGACTTTGCAAAGCAAGAAGAGGAAAACTGTCATGAACTGCCCTGTCAAGGGCTGATTAACAACACCACATGCAGGAACTCTGAGTTGTGTATTTGATAACACAAAGGCACACCATGCACGAGAAACAAAAAGTACTGTCACGTCTACAATAACTCCAGACAACAAGTGCACAAAATAATAGTACAACACTTGAAAAAATTGATAAACATAGAGTCCACAATCTACAAAAACACAAAATAACAGGAATGGCCGGAATGAGAGTCACTTGCCCAGAATAGCCTACAGGCTAAGGTGCAGGGAAAAACACCAGAAGACGAGAAAAACTCGTCAGGACAATTTAGCAACCACACAGACCGTAGAGAGACAGGGGATACCTGTCAGGGTGAAAAGGTACTTATGTGGAGTGTGTGAATAAAGAGGCAGATTCATGGACAGACGGTTTATTACACACTTCACATCTCACAAGCACAGAACAGACTGAATCATTCAGCAAGCTCTCCTCTTTTACCCAAATCACTCTTCACACGTTTCATGGCATTTCTCATCACACGGCATGACATTTACATTACTCTGCATTCAACCCCCTATGTCCCTGACTCCTTCCTGCTGTCTCGTCAGGAACCCCCTGGGCATTGTTCTCCCATGCTTATTCACTGTCTCCGTCTGAGATGCTAAATAATCTGACTTCCCCAAGGTCCTACACCGCCCCCCCCCCCCAGCATCTTAGATAGAACATTAGTCCACACGCTCTTTTGGCTTCAGTCTCCTCCTATATCTGCTGTAACTGGGGTTTTCCACCTCCGTGACGCTGCTGTGCCGGTGGGGGGCTGCTGGGAGTGTGTCTGACTGCGGGTGGGCCGTGTCGAGGGAGGGGAGAAACTTCGCTCTGTCCGTGTGGCTGCTCTGGTGAATCGTTTCCCTGGGGAGCTCTCCGTGGGGGTCTTCCATGCCGAGGGGCCCTAGCCAACAGCACTTGCTCATCCGCCGCTACAAAGGCGGGTTTGAGTCTGTCTATGCCAATTTTCTCCCGCCTACCCCCCAAGTCTAGCAAAAAATGCTTATCCCCTGTTTCCAACACTCTGAACGGTCCATCATAGGGTGGGCGCAATGGAGGGCGGTGGGCGTCGTGTCTGACGAACATGAACTCCGCGTTCTTCAAAGTTTTAGGCACGAAAGCACGCGGAAAATAGTGGTGGGCCGGGCCCGGCAGTGTGCCTGTGTTTGCGCTACACTGCAAAAGCTGAGACGGGCAGCTGTCCAGCGTGGGATTATCTGGCAGAAATTCCCCGGGCAGCCGTAGGGGCTGCGCAAAAACAAGCTCTGCCGTACAAGCTACCAAATCCTCTTTTGGCACGGAGCGCAACCCCAATAAAACCCACGGCAACCTGTCCACCCAATTTGCATCCGTCAGTGAAGCCCTGAGTGCTGCTTTCAGTGATCTATGAAAATGCTCACATAACCCATTGGCCTGTGGGTTGTACGCAGTTGTGCGATGAATTGCAACACCCAGGCTGTGGGCCATCGCGGACCAGAGGTCGGAAACAAATTGAGGGCCCCTGTCGGACGTAATGTCCGACGGGACTCCAAAACGCGCCACCCATGCTGTTAAAAAAGCGCGTGCTACATCCGCGGACGTGGTTGCCGCCAGTGGGACTGCTTCTGGCCAGCGCATGGTGCGGTCCACCACTGTCAGGAGGTGCGTGCACCCCTGTGATGGTGGGAGGGGGCCCACGAGGTCCACGTGAACATGGTCAAACCTCTTAGCCGGTACCCGAAACGGCTCCAAGGGAGCCTTCGTGTGTCTGTGTACCTTGGCTCGTTGGCACGCCACACAGGCTGCAGCCCACTCTTTTACTTGTTTGCGTAGGCTCGGCCACACGAACTTCTCTCCCACCATTTTGACTGACACGCGCACTCCTGGGTGCGCCAGAGTGTGAACCGACTCAAACACGCGTCGGCGCCACGCGACCGGGACCACCGGACGCGGGCGTCCCGTGGAGACGTCGCAGAATGGGGGGGCATGCCGTCTTGCAGTACCCTGCTCTCCAGCCTTAACCCTGTTGGTCCAGATTGGAGCGCGCGCACATCTGCATCGCTAATCTGCTCCGCGGCCATGGCTGCGTAATCTATCCCCACGTAGACCGGGGCCACCACGGCGAGCGAGAGGCAGTCCGCCACCACATTCAATTTACCCGACACATGCTGAATATCGGTAGTAAACTCTAAGATCGCGGCCAGTTGTCTCTACTGCCGGCCCAACCACGGTTCTGAAACCTTGGCCATCGCAAACGTTAGTGGCTTGTGGTCCACGAACGCGGTGAAGCTGCGCCCTTCCAGCCAGAACTGGAAGTGGCGTATGGCCAGGTGGAGGGCCAGCAACTCCCTGTCGAATGCGCTGTATTTACGTTCGTTGTCACGCAAAGTTTTGCTGAAAAAGGCGAGCAGCTGCCAAGCCCCGGTGACGCGCTGCTCCACGACAGCCCCTATGGCCACGTCTGAAGCGTCGGTGGTGAGCGCTGTCCGGGCCGCCGGGTCCAGATGCGCCAGCAGTGCGGAGTTTGCCAGGGCTGCTTTAACCTCCAAGAATGCCCGCTCTCGCTCCGGGGTCCAGTTGACCCCATCTGCGGGGGTCTCTTGAGCGCAGCGTACAATGGTTGCATGAGCCGCGCGGCGCGGGGAAGGAAACGGTTATAAAAGTTCACCATCCTCAAAAATTCTTGCAGCGTCCTGACCGTCTGAGGCCGGGGAAAATCCGCCACGGCACGCACTTTGTCGGGCAACGGGATCACTCCTTCCGGAGAGACGCGGTGCCCCAAAAAATCAATCTCCGTCACGCCGAACTGGCATTTCGCCGGGTTGATTATTAACCCGTGCTCCTCTAACCTCCGGAAAACCGTCCTGAGATGGGTTTTGTGTTTGTCTTCGGACGCACTGGCTACCAGGATATCGCCCAGGTAGACTAACACGAATGGGAGATCGTGTTCGTCAAGTCAGCGCAGCCTTGAGCGCCTCGTATTTGCTGCAGGCTGGAGGCTGATCGAGCAGGCTCGCTACCTGCTGGGCTGTGCAAGCGTCCAGCGCTGCTACCACATGGTAGAACTTGGTGTTGTCTGCCGTTACTCCCCAGAGGGCGAACTGGGCCTTGGTGTGGTGGAACCAAGAGTGCGGGTTGTGCTGCCAAAAGTCCGGTAGCTTGACTGAAACCGCACACGCTTTGCTGGGGGTTCCAGTCCGGGCTGTCTGTGGGATGGCTGCTGCGTCGCTGGGTTTTCCCGACCGGGCCAGCTCCGGGGCTCTTGCTTTGTGTTCCATAATTCATCTAGGGTCACCAGTGTGGAGTGTGTGAATAAAGAGGCAGATTCATGGACAGACGGTTTATTACACACTTCACATCTCACAAGCACAGAACAGACTGAATCATTCAGCAAGCTCTCCTCTTTTACCCAAATCACTCTTCACACGTTTCATGGCATTTCTCATCACACGGCATGACATTTACATTACTCTGCATTCAACCCCCTATGTCCCTGACTCCTTCCTGCTATCTCGCCAGGAACCCCCTGGGCATTGTTCTCCCATGCTTTTTCACTGTCTCCGTCTGAGATGCTAAATAATCTAACTTCCCCAAGGTCCTACACCCACAAATACAGATACAGACTAGGAACCACGTCTGATCAGCAAGAAGACCGCAGCGCCGAATGATCAGTGCTGCGGGGTTAAATAGGGCAGGAGGAGAAAGTGATTACACAATAGAGATCAGCTGTGAGTCATGAGAGGAGAGGACACAGAACTGACAGATTGACAGGGGCACCGCCCAGTACCAGAGCAAAACCCGGAAGTGCCACTAACAGCTGCAGCGCCGGAGAGAGAGAGAGAAAACATAAGTACAAATATAAAGCAAGACCTGAAATAAGGACAAATAAAGACTAAAGGATAAATACAAGCAAATACCAAATATAAGAATATCAAAACAGTAATGAATGTAAACCGGAGAATGAGAGGAACTAAGAAATAATACAAGATATATGCCGCCATCAGTGTGTGAATGTGTGTGTGAATGGGTGGATAGCAGGATCTGTAAAGCGCTTTGGTCATCAAAAGATGAGAATAAAAGCGCTATATTAGTGAATGCCATTTACCATTTTACCATATGAAAACCATTCAAGGATAAAATGACAGGAACTAAGAAACCAAAAAATACAACAAATATACAAATAAGGAAAAAGACAATGATACTGAGCACAGCAAAAAAAAAAAAACGTGCTCAGATCATGACAAAAACAGTGAAGGCAGAGCAAAAGATTAAGTGGGAAAAGTTACAGAACGAAGAAGGTCGCACAGAATTCAGGAAGGAGTTGATACAGGCTCTGGGTGGTAGGGAAGAATTACCAGATGACTGGGAAAGTACAGCAAAAGTATTGAGGCAAATGGGTAGAAAATTATGTGGTGTATCCAGTGGACAGAGGAAGGAAGACAAGGATACTTGGTGGTGGAATGAGGAGGTACAGGAAAGTATTCAAAGGAAGAGGTTAGCAAAGAAAAAGTGGGATTGTCAGGGAGATGAAGAAAGTAGACAGGAGTATTTGGAATCTAGACACATGGCAAAGAGAGAGGTGGCAAAGGCAAAGCAAAAGGCATATACAGTAGTGAGTTGTATTAGAGGGTAGACACTAAGCAAGGAGAAAAGGACTTGTATCAATTGACTAGACCGAGAGATTGAGTGGAAAGGATGTGCAGCAAGTTAGGCTGATTAAGGACAGAAATGGTAATGTACTAACAAATGGTGAGAGTGTGTTGAGAAGGTGGAAGGAGTGCTTTGAAGAGCTGATTATGATGATCCCAGGGTCACCTGTCAGACCTGTTGTTTCTTTTCCTTTTCTGTTGGTGTGTGTCTGTGTGTGTTGCAGGTTTGACATGGGAGCCCCACCTCCTCAGCAAGGAACTGAAGACAGCTGGCCACTGTCTCCATTCCCTATAAAGGCAGCACCAGTATGGATTTCTGGCTGGACATCATGATTTTTTGTTGTTGTTGTGTATTCTTTCTGGCATATTTTTCTGCCAGTTTCCTGATTTTTGATTATGCTTAAGTTAATTTTCTGTTAATAAAACTACTTTTTATTGTCATGGCGCCCGCAGGGCCTTCACCTGTTTCAGCTGTGCGCACACCTGTTGCTGATCATCAGCGGCCTTTAAGAGCCAACCCTGCCTGCGACTCAGCACGGAGCCGTCTGCTACACTCAGGAAGGCACATCACCCGTCTTCAGTCTCGTTCTGATTCTCCGTCCAAGGAAGAGCAACACGTCTACACACGTAAGCACTCTTCACCCTTACCTTGTCAAGCTTCTCTCCCCTGTGCACAGGTGGACCCCCCCCAGGCGGCGGACCCTCTCTCCCTGGTGGCAGCTCAGCATCTCCCCAGCGTCAGAGTCACCTCCCCGCTTCACGACACCGAGCAGGACGCTCACCCCCTGGCAGCCGCCAGCAAGGCAAGCTGAAGCTCTGCATCTCCACCTGCAAAGTAAGCAGCAGACTCTTGTTACACCCTCCGCACTGGTGCAGCGCTAACACCTCTGCTTTGTGTTTCTAGGGTTGCCAGGCAAAGCAAAGACCTGCTCAGCTCCAGCACGAGTCCTGCATCACACCTCACACTACACATTCACACACTCATACACAGCTCACTGGGCAATAAAAGGTTAACTATACCTCCTCGAGTTTGTCTTCTGTCCCCTGGGTCCAGAAAACATGTCATTTATAAGCAATTCCCCAGTTGCTCTCTGTTATTTGTTGTGGTCCATGAGCCAGTCCATAACACTGATGAATAAAGAAGAGAGAGAGAGAGGAGGATGGATGAAGGAAAGATGGTGAACAAAGAAGTCCCGAGGATTCGCAAGGCAGAAGTGAGAGCAGCTTTGACAAGAATGAAGAATGGAAAGGCAGTTGGTCCAGATGACATACCTGTGGAGGTACGGAGATGTTTAGGAGAGATGGCAGTTGACTTTATAACCGGATTGTTTAACACAATCTTGGAGAGTGAGACAATTCCTGAGGAGTGTGTAGTGTATATGAAACAGCGCGACGCATTACGCTGCAGTAGCATGTATACACATGTGACGTCAGCGTAGCTCAGTGACCAAGTGGTAAATTCAGTTTGACTAACGACGGCCCGAGTCCATTGCACTCAGACTTGGATGCAGCCACTCCCTGCTTCGCACCACACACCGAGCAGAACCCTGTAGAACCGAAGCTTTCACAGGAACTCCAGACTGTATCCACACAGCACCCAGAGCCACCACAGGAGCTCCAGATCGCATCCACACAGGACCTGGAGCTGGTCCTCATGCAGCACGAGCGTCCTTGAGCTGCCGCCTCATTGCAGGAGCTCCGGTCCACAGTCATGCAGGACCCAGAAGAAGGTAACGCCTACCCTGTCAGAGGCAAGACTGGCCTGCCTCTGTGTCTTTCCCCGGACAGCTTACATCCTTCACCAAATGACACACCAGATGACACTCCAGTAATGGCGCCTTTCTCCGGCAGCGGGACAGAAAAGTGATAGAAAAATCCCATATTATCTACGCTATTATTGATATTAATAATGTATTATTATCGAGAAGTATCATACCTTTCATATGCCATGTTTAATGTTTATATGTGCATTCCATATAGGATAAGTTTATATATTCTTAGCCTGTTTCTGTGAGCAATTTCAGAGAGTTCAGACTGAGGATAAGTACAGGGTTAGTACATGCGTAAGGAATGATCTAAGCCATTTAATATAATCTCTTTGACATGTCCTGTTTCGGGTCACAGGAATGCACAGGAACTCCTCATCTTATAGATTAGTGTTTCATAGACATTCTGTTAGTTTTATGGATGTCATGTCTTCATGACCCATGTCTCCAGAGTATCTGACGTCCATGTGGATAAGCTCAGTTATCAGGACTGTCCCATTCTGTCCCTTCCCTTATCCTCATCCTCCCTCTCCTTTCTCCTACCTATATATATCAGACTTAGAAGAATGGATCCTTTAGAGATTCTAGGTGTGTCTGAATTTCATGCCTTGTAACCTCTCCCCCAAGGTGGCCAATGGGGTGATTGCTTATATTTTTGTAATAAATGTACATAAATTCAACTTTCCGCCTGATTATTTGTGTCATGGTGCGGTCCTCACGGACCGCAAATGAGTCACTATAGGCCGCCGATGAGTTTGCATAATTTATTACTGAAGACAAATGACAAAATAATGAGCCACGGGGGGCTAAAACACAACTAAGGTAATGGCACAGACAAAGAAACACAGAGTCTCAGAATAACACTTACAGTGACGGATGAAAGATGAAGGGTTGTTCACAAGTGAACGTCTGACGAGATTGCAGCAAGGATTAACCCTCAGCTGCTTCCTTAAATCCCTGAGATAACCCAATCAGTGGAGAGAGTGATTAGGAGAGATGCTGAACAGCTGTCACAACGCGACCCGGCTTTGACATCCGGAAGCCCCGCCGTGACGCTGTCAGAATAAAGGCTCGGAGAGCCATAGGGAACACACATCAGATGGGAGGAAAATACTGCATGACCTGAGCGCGGACGATATCGGCGCTCAGACCATGACAGTACTCCCCCCCCCCCCCCCGAACAGCGCACTCTGGGCACTGCGTGACACCCAAGCCCCCCCTACCCCCCCCCCCACCCAGGGTGGGAGGATGGGGGAAAAGGCCAGGAGGGCGAGAACCAGGAAAAAAAAACATCAAGACAAGGAACCGGAACAAAGAGTGACAAGGGAGAACAAAGGAAATAAACATGAAGCAATTACAGAGCATGGGAAGAAAAAAACAAAAAACAAACACAATACTCCATAATGCACGGGTGGCACAACAGACAGGACAATAAATGCAAATAACAGGAGTACAAGGCCTATAACCAAGATACACAGGCTCATAAGAAACAACGTGGCAACCACATATCCCTCAGACAGAGGAGGGGAGAGAAAAAAAAAACGCGCTAAAGAGCGGCGATACCGTAAATACAGTTCACAATAGTACAACACAAATAGTTCAGGGGGTCTTCCTGTGTCCAGCATCCAGATCGCTGTCAGGGAAAAAAGGAAAAGTTCGGGCGGCCTACCCTAGTCCCAGGCCAGGAAAAACAGTCCCTCTGGCGGCCGGACCAGATTGCCGAACAGAGAGTCAAGTTGGTCGGCTGGCTGACCCAGAACGCCAAACAGGCGTGGCCGTCTTCCAGGCAGCCGACCCACATCACTCAGCCACCAGGACAGCAGGGGAGAACTCGAAGACGGCTTCCCTGTAGAGGGGGATAGCGAGGGAGAGCCGAGCTGATAACGGGGAGTCCCAGTGGAAGGGAAAAAGGAATGGGGAAAAGATGAGGGATCAGTCCAGCGTTGATCAGCGAAAGTTCTGCAGCACCTCCTCCGAACTCCACTAGAACCAGCACTGCCCTCCAGTCGGATCCCAAACAAGACCGCGCTGCACCCACGACGGACCCCTATTGGGTCGCGGCTGCACCCACGATGGACCCTGACTGGACCTGGGCAGCACTAGAGACGACCTCCCAACCCGAACCCGGAACCTTCAGAATGGCAACCGGAATCGACTCCACACCGGTGACCCTGGGAGAAGGCTCAGGAGAAGAAAGAGAACCAGGATCAGGCTCACCGGCAGCGACAGAGCCCAGCGAGACAAGCTCGGATGCAACGGACGGCCGCACCCCGCTCATCTCCCCGAGAGACAGGCAAAAAACTAGAACTGATAGGAGAAAGACAAAATAGAGCACTTGCCTGATCTCGAGTTCTGTCGCCGTCCAGGACTTCGACAATCCGGGTTCAGAAGGCAGAAGGACATCCTCTGGCTCCCACTCGACTATGGCGGGCCCCGCAGCCAGCATGATAGTTCCCGCAGTCTGATGACCCCCCAATGCTGACGTCCACGCCGAAGACCAGCATGGCGTGGTGGCAAGAGATAGTTGACCTGCTGGGTCGAACCGCTCCTCCATGGAGACCCGGGGGCGCTTAGCCGTCGGCGCAGGCTCCAAGAAGCAATCCGCCCTCCTCCTCTGTCCGTGACATGGCTGCGGGGCTGGACCCAAACTCTCCAGGGCCGCAGGCTCCTTCCTCGTCCGGCGGTGTGGGCCTGACCGCAGAGAACGCTCAGGAAAAGGAGACACAGAGGCAGCAGGTTCATAATTAGAGGCTACAGCAGGTGGAGGTAGCTTGGGAGACTGCGAACCCCGAACTCCACCCCCAGGAGTCAGACAAGCCAAATCATAATGGTGAGGAGAAAAATGAAATTGCACTTGCCTTTCCTCCAGAGGGCCGATGATGCCTGCTGTAGTGGGCTTTGTTCTTCCTTTTCCCCTCAGGATGGTGATGGAGGACCCCCTGGGAAGACGAGGAGGAACCGCATGCACAGGATCGATCATGGGCACAGCCACAGCAGGGCTCGCGGAGCTCACCACAGCTGGGGAGAGCATCAAGGAGGGGGGAGGAGCAGCCGAGGCAGACCGGAGACAAGGAGCTGACGGGACAGCAGGAACAGACGCCCCGGAGGCAATGGCTGCAGTTATTCCCTTCCATTGTGATGCAGGAGCATCAGCTGGCGGGGAGATAGAGTCCTTTCGGTGAACCGGTGCTGGATCCGGACGGGGTTCTCGCTGAGGCTTGATCCGGGCATTGTGACGACGTCTACCGGCAGAGGGCGAGGCGAAGGTGAGGTTAGGGAAACGCCGCTCCTGCGCAGAAACAGGCGAGCAGGTCGGCATATTCGGGGTAATCATACAGTTCAGGGTTCCTCTCCACCAGCCTGACCACCGCCGTCACATGTTTTATTATCAGTGTAGGATGGAGGCGGAGCGAGCTGCAGCCGCTCGGTCCCGGATAGAAATCGCTGTCAGCTGTAAACCCTCCGGGGGAATCCCGACTAACATCTCACTCCGGCGGGGATGACCCCTGGGTAGTGTGAACTCCTGGACTGGATCAGAGATAGGAATAGAATCCCAAAGCGAGGAGCGAAGATGCCTCCTCTTCGGCTTCCTGCCGGAGTTTCCCTCCAGCCCACGGAGCTTCTCCCGGAAAGCAGAGATGTCCGCCATCCTCGCTACGCTGACCACCCTGAAATCACGGCAAGGATGGCGGTTAATGGTCGCCTCAGCGAGGTCCAGGTACCAGCGTGAAGCACTGGAAACGGAGTGATGGCGAGCGCTGGAGATGATCCCATCAATCTCGATAAGGGCCATCACCAGCTCGTAGCCCAGGCTCATGGTGTAGCCCTTGAGCGGCGCCATCTCCCAACACACTGGTCCGAGGAAAACAGGGGAAACAAACAAGCCTAGCAAAACTCACGGTGACCGGCGTCTCGTTTTGGCTGCAATCTACTGTCATGGTGCGGTCCTCGCAGACCGCAAAGGAAACACTATAGGCCACCGATGAGTTTGCATAATTTATTACTGAAGACAAACGACAAAATAATGAGCCACGGGGGGCTAAAACACAACTAAGGTAATGGCACAGACAAAGAAACACAGAGTCTCAGAATAACACTTAGAGTGACGGATGAATGATGAAGGGTTGTTCACGAGTGAACATCTGATGAGACTGCAGCAAGGATTAACCCTCAGCTGCTTCCTTAAATCCCCGAGATAACCCAATCAGTGGAGAGAGTGATTAGGAGAGATGCTGAACAGCTGTCACAACGTGACCCGGCTTTGACAGCCGGAAGCCCCGCCGTGACACTGTCAGAATAAAGGCTCGGAGAGCCATAGGGAACACACACCAGATGGGAGGAAAATACTGCATGACCCGAGTGCGGACGATATCGGCGCGCAGACCACGACATTTTGACTTTGAATAATTTAAGCTCAAAATTATTCTAACGAAAAGCAATGACAGAAATGACACAGCATGAGCCTCCTCGAGCTGCTGCATCACTGCAGGATTTGCAAGCTGTAGCTGAACAGGACCGGCCACGTCCTCCATTAGATGACATTCCAATTCCAGCATTGGCGCTCTCCCCTAACAACAGGGTGGCAGAGCAACAACAGTATGTCATGAAGAAGGAATGCCGAACAGAATTCCCTTCACTCATGGTGCTTGACTGTATCTGGGTACGTCGACCCAATCGCTCATACAAGCTGCAGTCCTTCTGGCCAGCACCGACATGGATCACCACTCAGCTACGACCAGCCACCTTCTGTCTGATGGGTCACAATGGCACGCTAGCTGCCGCAGAAGGGTGACACCACCTCCCACTTTTGACCAAGAGACCACGACCAAGCTGGCCCGCCCAGACTGGGACTTCGCCAATAAACAGTCCGCAGCTCCAGCGGGGCACCCACTGGAACAACCCAAGCCGGCACAGCCTGAGCCCTGCCTGGCACGAGTCCGATTGAGGTTTCTTCATCTTGAGGACTATGTCACTGAGTTTAAATACATTGGTGGTCAGCGCAAGGTCTGTTCAGTGGCAGAGAAACCCACATCACCAAGCGGGTACACCAGCAGTCTATCGAGTTGCCCAGTTAGTAACATTGTGGTTGAAATGATTTTTGAGCGGTTCTTTATACCGGCCTGTTCAGCCCAGTCATGTGTGTGTTTCAGTTTTATATTAATCTGACAAGCTAAAATGTATGTTCTTATGCTAGCCTGTCCCTGTTAAGCTAACCCACATATGTATAAATGTTCTGAGCTTCTCGGGGGTGAGCAAATGTAGTTTATGTGAAACTGTGCAACGCACTATGTTGTGGTAGCACTTATGCATCTGTGACATCACGATGCCGCAGGATATATTAGACGGCTGTCCACGGCCAGTCGTCTTCTTGGCCCCCTACCTGATTCCAGCTACTCACTGTTCTGTACCATCTTGCTACACTAGCTTCAATAAAGCTAACCAAAACACGTGGATGATGTCTGCCCTTATTTCCATTCATAACAGTGGAGAAGAAGTGTTTTGGTACTAATTTTGCTGCTCTACTCTGATGCTCTGAGCTGTAGTAACTACAGAGGCATAAAGTTGATCAGCCACACTATGAAGATATGGGAAAGAGTTGTTGAAGCCAGGTTAAGAGGAGAGGTGACAATCAGTGAGCAGCAGTATGGTTTCATGCCAAGAAAGAGTACTACAGATGCAATGTTTGCTCTAAGAGTATTGATGGAGAAGTATAGAGAAGATCAGAAGGAGTTGCATTGTGTCTTTGTGGATTTAGAGAAAGGATATGATAGAGTGCCAAGAGAGGAAGTGTGATACTGTATGAGAAAGTCAGGAGTGGCAGAGAAGTATGTGAGGGTGGTGCAGGACGTGTATGAGGACAGCGAGACAGTGGTGAGGTGTGCTGTAGGAGTGACAGATGGGTTCAAGGTGGGGGTGGGGTTACATCAAGGATCAGCTCTGAGCCCCTTCTTGTTTGCTATAGTGATGGACAGGCTGACAGGTGAGGTCAGGCAGGAGTCTCCATGGACCATGATGTTTGCAGATGACATTGTGATCTGTAGTGAGAGTAGGAAACAGGTAGAAGAGAACCTGGAGAGATGAAAGCATGCTCTGGAGAGAAGAAGAATAAAAGTCAGTAGAAGCAAGACAGAATATATGAGTATGAATAAGAGGGAGGCAGGTGTAAGGGTGAAGATGCAAGGAGTAGAGGTAGTGACAGTAGATGAGTTTAAATACCTGGGGTCAACCATCCAAAGCAAGGACAAATGCACAAGAGAGGTGAAGAAGAGAGTGCAGGCAGGGTGGAGTGGGTGGAGACTATTGTCAGGGGTGATTTGTGACAGAAGGGTAGTAACAAGAGTGAAAGGAAAGATTTACAAGATGGTAGTGAGACCTGCTATGATGTATGTTTGGAGATGGTGGTGCTGACAAAAACACAAGAGATGGAGCTGGAGGTGGGAGAGTTGAAGATGCTAAGATTTTCATTGGGAGCGACTGGGAGGGACAGGATTAGAAATGAGTATATCAGAGGGACAGCTCAGGTTGAACGGTTTAGTGACAAACTAAGAGAGGCAAGGCTGAGATGGTTTGGACATGAGCAGAGGAGGGATAGTGGGTATATTGGACAAAGGATGATGAAGATGGAGCTGCCAGGTAGGAGGAAAAGGGGAAGACCACAGAGAAGGTTCATGGATGAAGTGAAGGAGGACAGAGAGAGGTTTGGTGTAACAACGGAAGATGCAAGGGATAGGGTGAGATAGAGGCAGATGATCCGCTGTGGTGACCCCTAAAGGGAACAGCCAAAAGAAGAAGAAGAAGAAGGATGTGATTGAAGCTCTGGGATAAATTGGCCAATAGTCAATAACTGACGCCAACTTTGTTTTGTTTTGTTTTTATGTATTTCGCATTTAATGTCAAAGAGACAAAGAAATATGCATTATTTTTTTTTAAAATGATGCATTCAGAACTTGCAGCTGTAGGACACTGAATAAATATCGGCCACTACCGTCTGTGAATTTTATTTGCTGAAAGGCCGGATATCAGTCAAGGAAGATATCAGTTGATGATATATTGGCTGTGCTCCTCTTGGAGACTCTATTGTCCTACTGGGGGACTTCAATGCGCACGTGGGCAACGACAGTGAAACCTGGAGGGGGGTGATTGGGAGGAACGGCCTGCCCGAGCTGAACCCGAGTGGTGTTCAGTTATTGGACTTCTGTGCTAACCATAGTTTGTCCATAACAAACACCATGTTGAAGCATAAGGGTGTCCATATGTGCACCTGGCACCAGGACACCCTAGGTCGCAGGTCGATGATCGATTTTGTTATCGTGTCATCAGACCTGCGACCGTACGTCTTGGACACTCGAGTAAAGAGAGGTGCAGAGCTGTCAACTGATCACCACCTGGTGGTGAGTTGGATCCGATGGCAGGGGAGGATGCCATTCAGACCTGGTAGACCCAAACGTATAGTGAGGGTGTGCTGGGACCTCCTGGCTGAGGCCCCTGTCCGGGAGGTCTTCAACTCCCACCTCCGGAAGAACTTCAACCACATTACGAGGGAGTCTGGAGACATGGAGTCTGAATGGGCCATGTTCTCCACCTCTATTGTTGAAGTGGCGGCCCAGAGTTGCAGCCGCAAGGTGGTCAGCGCACCAGTGGTGAGGGGGGCCATTAAGCTGAAGAAGGAGTCCTATCAGGCTTGGTTGGCTTGTGGGACTCCTGAAGCAGCTGAGGTGTACCAGCAGGCCAAGCCGAGTGCAGCTCGGGTGGTTGCTGAAGCAAAAACCCGGGTATGGGAGGAGTTCGGTGAAGCCATGGAACAAGACTTTCGGTCGGCCTCGAAAAGATTCTGGCAAACTGTCCGGTGGCTCAGGAGGGGAAAGCAACTCCCTGTCCACACTGTGTATGGTGCGTTTGGGGCGTTGTTGACTTCGACTGAGGATATCGTCGGGCGGTGGAAGGAATACTCTGAGGATCTCCTCAATCCCACTGATACGCCTTCCACAGAGGAAGCAGAGCTTGTGGACAAGGGGGATGACTTGCCTATCACAGGGGCTGAGTTCACCAAGGTGGTTAAAAATCTCCTTGGTGGCCGGGCTCCGGGGGTGGATAAGATTCGCCCTGAGTACCTCAAGGCCCTGGATGTTGTAGGGCTATTATGGTCGACATGCCTCTGCAACATTGCGTGGAGGTCAGGGGAAGTGCCTTTGGCATGGTAAACCGGGGTGGTGGTTCCTCTCTTCAAAAAAGGGGACCGGAGGGTGTGCTCCAACTTGAGAGGGATCACACTCCTCAGCCTCCCTGGGAAGGTCTATGCCAAGGTACTGGAGAGAAGAATCTGGCCATTGGTCGAACCTCGGATTCAGGAGGAGAAATGTGGTTTTTGTCCTGGCTGTGGCACATCGGACCAGCTCTTTACCCTCTCGAGAATTCTCGAGGGTTCGTGGGAGTTTTCCCAACCAGGTTACATGTGCTTTGTGGACTTGGAGAAGGCATTTGACCGCGTCCCTCGTGGTTTTTTGTGGGGGGTGCTTCGGGAGTATGGTGTATCGGGCTTGTTGTTACGAGCTATTCGGTCTCTGTACGACCGTTGTGAGAGTTTGGTTCATATTGCCAACACTCAGTCGGACTCACTCCCAGCGAGAGTTGGACTCCGCCAGGGCTGCCCTTTGTCACCGATCCTGTTCATAATTTTTATGGACAGGATTTCTAGGCGCAATACACCAGGTGTCTCAATACACCAGGGTCTCTCCTTTTATATCAACTGCCCATCTCACATCTGCATGACATCTCTCATCACAATATATTCATCTCTTCTCCCCCCTACTATTTCTTCCTGCTACCTCACCATAATCTCTCTCATCTCCATACCTATTGTCCTTCTCTGTTTACCCTCTGCATCTAGTCTGAGATGATTAACCCAGCCTCTACACTGCCCCCCCAGAATCTCAGACCGAGTTTCAGTCCTCACGTCCTTTTGGCTTCAGTCTCCTCCCATATCTGCTGTAACGGGGGTTTTCTGCCTCCGCAGCGCTGCTGTGCCGGCGGGGGGCTCCTGGGGGTGTGTCTGTCTGTGGGTGGGCAATGGCGAGGGGGGGGGGGAACCTTCGACTTGCCCGTGTGGCTGCTCTGATGAATCGTTTACCTGGGGAGTTCTCAGTGGGGGTCTTCCACGCCGGGGGGCCAGCCAACATCACTTGCTTGTCCGCCACCACAAAGGCGGGCTTAAGTCTGTCTATACATATTTTCTCCCGACGACCCTCCAAGTCTAACAAAAAAATGTTTGTCCCCTGGTTCCAGCACTCTGAACGGGCCATCGTAGGGTGGGCGCAATGGAGGACGGTGGGCATCGTGCCTGACAAACACGAACGCCACATTCTTCAAGGTTTTTGGCACAAAAGTGCGTGGAAAACAGAGGTGGGCCGGGCTGGGCAGCGTGCCTGTGTCTGTGCTATGCTGCAAACGCTGAGACGGGCAGTTGTTCGGCGCGGGATTACCTGGCAAAAATTCCCCGGGCAGCCGCAGTGGCTGAGAAAAAACAAGCTCCGCCGGGGAAGCCTCCAAATCCTCTTTTGGTGCGGAACGCAACCCCAATAAAACCCATGGTAACCGGTCTACCCAATTTGCATCCGTCAGCAAAGCCCTAAGCGCTGCTTTCAGTGATCTATGGAAACGCTCGCATAACCCATTGGCCTGTGGGTTGTACGCGGTTGTGCGATGAATTGCAACACCCAGGTTACGGGCCATCAAGGACCAGAGGTCGGAAACAAACTGAGGGCCCCTATCGGACGTGATGTCCGACGGGATGCCAAAATGTGCCACCCATGTTGTCAAAAAAGCACGCACCACGTCCGCGGACGTGGTTGCCGCCAGTGGGACTAACTAACTAACTAACTAACCTGCACTTATATAGCGCTTTTCTAGTCACAAAGACCACTCAAAGCGCTTTCATTAATACTAACCCTCTATTCTAAGGGCCTATAGGAAACAGATATCTAGGGACAATTTAGAACAGCCAATTAACCTAACATGCATGTTTTTGGCATGTGGGAGGAAACCGGAGAAATCCCGGAGTAAACCCACGCAACACGGGGAGAACATGCAAACTCCACACAGATCACTGTTGGTCGGGGGCTGGGATCGAACCCACGATCCCATGATCCCCACAATCCCCCGGCCAAGGGTAAACTGTGCTGCCGCAGTGCTAACCACTGCGCCACCGTGCAGCCCACGGACTGCTTCTGGCCAGCGTGTAGTGCGGTCCACCACTGTCAGAAGGTGCGTGCACCCCTGCGATAGCGGGAGGGGGCCCACAAGGTCCATGTGAACATGGTCAAACCTCTTAGCCGGTATACGAAACGGCTCCAAAGGAGCCTTCGTGTGTCTGTGTACTTTGGCTCGTTGGCACGCTACGCAGGCTGCAGCCCACTCTTTCACTTGTTTGCGCAGGCCTGGCCACACGAACTTCCCTCCCACCATTTTGACTGACGCGCACACTCCTGGGTGCGCCAGAGCGTGAACTGACTCAAACACTCGGCGGTGCCAAGCAACTGGGACCACTGGGCGCGGGCGTCCCGTGGAGACGTCACAGATTCAGGGTATGTGCAGGTTTAAAGAAGATAAATTTAAGACTTTTTAAGACCATTTTTAAGGCCACTTTAATCAAATTTAAGACCTTTCATCTGCGAAATAGCAAAAAGTGTGACCACATTGCAAATAGTTTTGTCCACAGATTTAATGGAACTGAAAGTGCTGAAAAATAGCAGACATCAAGATCACAACTCTGTAGGCAGAACACAGGCAACTTGTAACAGTCTGAATGATCTGACAATCTTTCAAACAAATATGAAAACATGCTTGTAGCATTTGACAAAAACAAACATTAAAGAACATTACACACAACAAGATCTCTAAACTGAATATAGGGGCTCTCCCATGCTCTCCTCACTCCCATAACTATGGCATGGATCTGAGTTCTGTAGCCTTTGTCTCCAGCTCTGCTTCCACTTGTTTTAATTCGCACAGTTTTTCTTTGTATCTCTTCCTCAGCGTGTTTGATTTTGTGATGAGCTGGGCCATTCAGGTTCCAGTCTTTCCTTCAGCTTCTTCTGCAAGCTGATCAGCATCCCTGTGTAGGCTGGTGGATACCTGGATCAGAGTTTGCCTCTTTTTCTTAAGCTCCTCTAAGTTTTCCTCTGCAGCTTTTCACTTCTGTTCCTGGACATCAGTAATTTGATTATGTACAGTGTGGAGGCCACAACTCCCCATCACAATCAGCTGAGCCCCTCCACACTGCTCACGCTGCTCTTGTTGAAGCAGTTCCAGGAACTTCCAGTTGACATTGGGTCCATCCATGGAGACTGAGAGTAGCTTTTGCAAGTCCAGCTGCTGAGTACGTTCCTGAGGACGAAATGAGTGTCATTTATCAAGCATCAGCATACAAGGTGCTTAACATGTAGAAATAAAATAGCAGTTAGGAAAAGAATGAAGTACAAAACAGTTGCATAAAAATTAAGTATATAATAAAACAGAAATATATATATAACAACAAGTAAGCAGACTGATGGGCATACCTGCTGCATGGAAATGCCATGTGTAATGTCAAACACAAATGTGACATTTTCAGAAATGTTCTTTTTGAATGTTTTAACACTTAATTTTTCAGTTTAAAAATAACTTTTGTTCTTTATGAAGGATTAAAACAACAGAACTGCAATAATGATAACATCATGTTATCAAGATATATTTAAACAGAACAATAATAACAAGCATCAACGATGTATAACACTTTTTCTTATAAGTGTTCTATTGAGAAAAAAAAGCTGTAGCTAGATTACTGGTAATTTCTTAGTGTGGGGTTCTTACTTACTTGAAAGTGGTGCAGTAAATCCTGAGCTGTTCCGTGACCCATGAACTGGGAGCCCAGGTATCTGGATTGGACTCGATCATCTTTGAAGTAACGGACATGTAGGTCCAGCTGCTTCGTTTGTTGTTTGGTTGAGGGTTTCTTCAAACATCAAAGTAACACTGTCTTTGTTAACGTCTGTGACGAGGAGTTTAATGATGTGTGGAGCCAAACCAAACTTTGAAATGCAGGCTGATTTGTCTTTACCACACGTAAAGTTTTTAGCGATTTCTGAGTCAGTAAACATAGCTCGGAAAATGTCTCCGACTCCTTGGTTGGCGTTATAGGACTAGTGTTTGGTTACTGTGTGCAGACACCACAGTACCTCTGCTTGAAGTGTAGCGGTGGACCCGAAGGTTGCTCTGAGGTCTGTTGCTGTGGTTGGAGCTGCTGTTGCTGCTGGTATCGGAGACGGAACTGAAGTCTGTGGTACTGATGAGACGGAACAGTACTGAAAAATGGCAGGCGTTTGTTGGCGGGTTTTTGCAGCCATTTTGTGCGTCTCGCTCTGCATATGCGACTCCACAGCTTTAATTCCCATCGAGCCGAGTTTAAAGAGCTTCTTGCACAGCGTACAACGGACCGCATAGTTATTTCCTTGAACCGGTCTTAACCATGCCGCAAATGTCGGTTTATCCATCCAGCTAAGATTAAATTTACATTTCCCCATGACTGACATTGCCAATAGCTACTGAAGTGAAAGCTGCTAACGTTCATTCATTCATTCATCTTCTTCCGCTTAATCCTTTTTTCGGGTCACGGGGGGGCTGGAGCCTATCCCAACATCTTTGGGCGAGAGGCAGGGTACACCCTGGACAGATCGCCAGTCCATCACAGGGACAACACAGAGAGACAGACAACCATTCACTCTCGCAGTCATACCGAAGGACAATTTAGAATCCCCAGTTTGATGCCAATTAACCTAACTTGCATGTTTTTGGCATGTGGGAGGAAACCGGAGAAATCCCGGAGTAAACCCACGCAGACACGGGGAGAACATGCAAACTCCACACAGATCACTGTTGGTCAGGGGCTGGGATCGAACCAGGGATCCCATGGCCAAGGGTGAGTTGCTGTGCTGCCGCAGTGCTAACCAATGTGCCACCGCGCTGCCCCCAAGCTGCTAACGTGTATACCTGAAAGTAGTCCCCTCCCCCCACAAACGAATGGTTGCTTTTGGTTCCGCTCACTTTCGCTTCATGGTGCTAAAATGCAGAGCAGTAATGACAAATTCGCCAAATTCTTTACAAAGATTTCACTGTACAACATAAGAAAATATTGCAATTTTGTTCATTGTGTTTGTGGCATTTTTAAGACCTTTGAAAGGCGGATTTAAGGATTAATTGTCATTTTTAAGGATAATTAAGGCCTTAATTTTGGACAAACACATTTAAGACTTTTTAAGGACACACGGACACCCTGAGATTAGGGGGGGGGGGGGGCTGCCGTCTTGCAGTACTCTGCTCTCCAGCCTTAACCCTGTTGGTCCAGACTGGAGCGTGCACATGTCCGCATCGCCAATCTGCTCTGCGGCCATGGCTGTATAATCTATCCCCACGCAGACCGGGGCCACTACTGCACGCGAGAGGCAGTCCGCCACCACATTCAGTTTACCCGACACATGTTGAATATCGGTCGTAAACTCCGAGATCACGGCCAGCTGTCTCTGCTGCCGGCCCGACCATGGTTCCAAAACCTTGGTCATCGCGGACGTTAGTGGCTTGTGGTCCACGAACGCGGTGAAGCTGCGCCCTTCCAGCCAGAACTGGAAGTGGCGTATGGCCAGGTGGAGAGCCAGCAACTCTCTGTCGAACGTGCTGTATTTACACTCACTGTCACGCAAAGCCCTGCTGAAAAAAGCGAGCGGCTGCCAAGAACCGGCGACGCGTTGCTCCACGACGGCCCCTATGGCCACGTCCGAGGCGTCGGTAGTGAGCGCTATCCGGGCCGCCGGGTCCGGGTGCGCCAACAGTGCGGCGTTTGCCAGGGCTGTTTTAACCTCAGAGAACGCCTGCTCCCACTCTGGAGTTCATTCGACTCTGTCCGCGGGTTTCCGTTTCTTGAGCGCAGCGTACAATGACTGCATGAGCTGAGCTGTGCGGGGGAGGAACCGGTTATAAAAGTTAACCATCCCCAAAAACTCTTGCAAGCGCCCTGACCGTCTGAGGCCAGGGAAAATTCGCCATGGCGCGCACCTTGTCGGGCAAGGGTATCACTCCCTCCAGCGAGACGCGGTGCCCCAAAAAATCAATCCCCGTCACGCCAAACTGGCATTTCGCCGGGTTGATTATTAACCCGTGCTTCTCCAACCTCTGGAAAACCGTCCTGAGGTGGGCTAAGTGTTCGTCCTCGGACGCACTGGCCACCAGGATGTCATCCAGATAGACGAACACAAACGGCAGATCGCGCAACACTGCATCCATCATGCGTTGGAATGTCTGTGCCGCGCCTTTTAATCCGAAGAGCATGCGTAAAAACTCAAACAGGCCAAAAGGAGTTATTGCCGCTGTTTTGGGTATGTCCTCCGCGCACACTGGGACCTGGTGATAACCACGGACCAGGTCTATTTCAGAAAAAATGCGTGCCCCAGCGAGGTGAATGGAAAAATCCTGAATATGGGGAATCGGGTAGCGGTCGTGTGCTGTGGCGTTATTCAACCTGCGGAAATCTCTGCACGGTCGCCATGATCCCTCGGCCTTAGGGACCATGTGTAGCAGGGATGCCCATGGGCTGTTTGAGCGCCTGATGATGCCCAACCTTTCCAAGTTGGCAAACTCCTCGCGCGCTATGGCCAGTTTAGCTGCATCCAGGCGCCGAGGTCGTGCAAAAACAGGCGGCCCAGTGGTGGTGATAAAGTGTTCCACCCCGTGTTTAGTGCTGGCAGCCGAAAACGTCGGGACCGTGAGTGCTGGGAACTGAGTGAGCAGTGTGTGGAACTTACCGCCTGGAGTTGTGATGTTGGCTTGTGTTATTGGCCCGGCCCCTCAAGCTGTACAGGGGAGAGAATCAAAAGACATTGCATTAACCAAGCGTCTGTTAGCAACATTGACTAGCAACCCGTGTGCACACAGAAAATCAGCTCCCAGGATTGGGAAACTCAATGCCGCTATGACAAAAGTCCACTCGTACAATACGGCCGTGTAGGGATAAAGTCAGTGTTCTCTCACCAAAAGTCTTAATGTCCGAGCCGTTTAAGGCTACCAGCTGGGGGCCGCTAGCTCCCGCTAGCCGGTCGGCATAGGACGGCAGGATGAGGCTCTTTTGGGAGTCGGTGTCTATGAGGAACCGTCTCCCCGAGCGCGAGTCCGTCATGTAGAGCAGCTAGTTCTCTTCACCGGCGGTCGCAGCTGCTACTGACTGTCGGCCTTGGCGTTTCCCGAACGCTTGAATTGGCACAGTGGCACACATCTGCGTGCGTTCTCTCCAAAGCGGCGGTGGTAGAAGCAGAGCGTGTCTCTCTGGCGCTTCCTGGCCCCTGCTGCCGCTACCGTCGCCGGCTCCTCGCCTCCGCTGGTCGTCTCGCTGGGTTCCGATGCTGCCGCATTCACTGTGAGGGCTCTGGTGGTGAGGATGATCCGATCTGCCTCCTGGGCTAGCGCCCGGTAGTCACGCGCGGCCAGCAACAGCGAATCGGCAAGAACCGCTCTCGCCTCTGTTGGAAGGTTCAGAAGGAAAAGGTGGGCAAACAAAAAATGCCCGTCGTTCGTGCCCATCAATGCCAACATCTTCTCCATCAGTTCGACCGCCGACCCATCTCCTAACTCGGAGCGCCTCAGGAGCCTCTCTGCTCTCTCACAGTCCGAGAGCGTGTAGCGCCGGGTCAGCGCAGCCTTGAGAGCCTCGTATTTGTCATGGGCTGGAAGCTGTTGGAGCAGGCTCGCTACTTGCTGAGACGTGCGAGTGTCTAGCGCTGCGACCACATAGTAATATCTGGTGTCATCTGCCGTTATTCCCTGGAGGGCGAACTGAGCCTCGGTGTGGTGGAACCAAGACCGCGGGTTGTGCAGCCAAAAGTCCGGTAGTTTGACCGAAACAGCGCACGCGTTGCTGGGGGGTTCCTGTCCGGGCCGACTCCGGGGTTCTTGCCTCGTGTTCCATAATTCGTCAAGGGGTCACCAGTGTGGAGAGTGTAAATAACGGAGGCAGATTTATGCAGCAGACGACTTTACTCACTCTCACATCAGTCATACGCAGAAAAAGCATGTCTCAATACACCAGGGGCTCTCCTTTTATATCAACCGCCCATCTCACATTTGCATGACATCTCGCTTCACAATACATTCACCCCTTCTCCCCCCACTACTTCTTCCTGCTACCTCACCATAATCTCTCTCATCTCCATACCCATTGTCCTTCTCTGTTTACCCTCTTCATCCAGTCTGAGATGATTAACCCAGCCTCTACAAAGTAAAAATATATTTTACATTTTGGAAATGGTTTTAGAAGCATTTCAAAATAATAATTTACCATCATACATAAATAATGCCTTAATTATACTGCTGCCAAAACCAGGTAAGCCCTCTAATAAATGTGAAAATATGAGACCAATAAGCCTATTAAACGCCGACCTTAAGATAATCTGTAAAATTTTAGCAAGACGAATACAAGAAATTTTACCAAATATTATTAATCGAGATCAGAATGGCTTTATAAAGGGTAGACAAGGCTTCCATAATGTAAGAAGACTATTTAATATTATTTATTTTAATAAAGAAGCACCGGATACAGCTCTCCTATCATTGGACGCCGAAAAGGCCTTTGATAGAGTTGAATGGCCCTTTCTTTTTGAAGTCCTACAAAGGTTTGGACTTGGAAATAATTTCATAAAATGGGTTCAAATAATATACAATAATGCTACAGCAGAAATCCTAACAAATAACAATATTTCAAAACCAATAAAAATCAATAGAGGATGTCGACAAGGCTGTCCACTTTCACCTTTACTGTTTACTATGGCAATTGAACCTTTAGCGATAGCGATACGTTTACATTCACAAATATATGGAATTAAAGTTGGACCAACAGAACATAAAATCTCCCTGTACGCCGATGATATAATTTTGTTTATGTCGAATCTAAAAAAATCAATTCCAACCTTGTTGAATTTAATAAAGAATTTTGGGGAAATATCAGGATATAAAATAAATAAAACTAAATCTTCAATATTAATGCTAAATGAGACCCAGAGAAATTACCCAGCCCCTGAGGTAAATCAATTCAATGTTGTAAATCAGTTTAAATATTTAGGAATCCATATTATGCCTAAGCTAGAATCAGTCGCCAGTGTCAACTATGAAGCCTTAATGTCAGATATCAATGAGTTAACTCAGAGATGGATGTCACTACCAATGTCGATGATCGGGAGAATCAATATACTTAAAAGTAATATTTTACCTAAAATACTTTATTTATTTCAATACATTCCCTTATCACCACCTTTAGATCTATTCTCAAGAATAAAAAAAAAGTTAGTGGAATTTATATGGAACAACAGGAGGGCTAGATTACGTTTGTCTTTATTATATTTACCATTTGATCGTGGAGGTCTGAAATGTCCAAATTTTATGTTGTATTATTGGTCGGCACAACTGAGGTCTATGACATATTATTTTTCATCAAATGATCTCCCTCACTGGACTGAAATGGAATCATACAATTTACCTTTACCTCTTCCCATATTCATATACTCAGATTCGGCAAAAAAATTACAAAAACAAGTTAAAAATCCATTTGTAAAGCATATGATCAAAATATGGTGTGAAGCTAAAAACTATTTAAAAGAACCACAGTTATTGTCACAATTTAGTCCAATATGGGGTAATCAATATTTTAAACCAGGGAGAGCGGACGCTGTATTTAAAGTATGGAATTTAAAAGGGATACAAAAGATTCAGGATTTATATTTGCCATGTGCAGACAACATAATGTCTTTTGAAGAGCTGAGGATCAAATTTAATCTCAATAGAACACATTTTTTTAAATATCTTCAACTTAGAAACTTTATTCGATCAAATCAAAATAAAGCTCTCACTCGACCTATTTATTCATCCTTGGAAAAAATGATGATGAAAGATAGTAAAAGAAAGGGTATTATTTCAGAGTTTTATAACTCATTGACACTATCTTCAAGTGAAAATTCACTGAAAAGATTAAACTACTGGAAAGAAGATCTGCAAATTGAAATTTCAGAGGAACAATGGGAATTGGCTTGTACAGAAGCTCAAACCAAATCAATAAATGCACGCCTTAAATTGATACATTTCAAATGGTTAATGCGGATGTATGTTACACCGGAGGAGTTAAATAGATATAACAAAAATATACCAGATACATGCACAAAATGCATGGAAAGTAAAGGAACCCTATTTCATTGTTTATGGGAATGTAGATTAATAAGAATGTTTTGGGAAGAGGTGAGGGTAACAATTGAAAAAATAATCTCAAAACAAATCATATTGAATCCTAAACTGTTTTTGTTGGGTCTGTACCCAGAAAAGCATAATTTTAATAAAAGTGAAAGAACATTCATAGACCTCAGTTTGCTTAATGCCAAAAAATGTATTGCACTATTATGGAAAAAGACTCATAGACCAGATGTGACTCAGTGGTTAAGACAGATGTTAACAAACCTTCCATTAGAAAGAATAACATATATACTGAAATCAAAGGAAATTGTGTTTGAGAATATATGGAGACCTTTTATTGATTATGTAAAAAATTTAAACATAACTCTTGAAGAAGAAGGTGAATGATGTGTGTGGACCTTGTAAATTCCAAACTGGTGAACATAATATGTATACTTATGTATTGGATTGTCTAGACTAAACAGAGGAGCATTGTTGAAGACTTGATTTTGTTGGTGGTTGTTGGTGTTTTTAGTGCATTTTTTTTTTTTTGTAGTACTTTAGTGTTAGTGTTTGATTGTTTGTATCATGTTTGTTAAAAAAAAAAAAAAGGTTCAATAAAGATATTGTGGAAAAAAAAATATTTTACAGTTATATTCACTAAACAATGGTTCCTTTGCAGAAGCACAGGTGATTTTATATTTTGGCTTTTTTCTTTAATTTTAGAAAAAAAAAAACACTGCAAAAAGATCCTTGATATATTTTTTTCCAAAAGGCTCTTGTGTCTCCACTGCGGTAGATACGTGACCCAACCGGAATCACGTGACCCAACCCGGAAGTCCCGTACGGCTGTAAACGCATTGGGTTGTGCTTGTCGGTACATGTCTGAAGAGCAGTGACCTTTGTTCATGTTTTAGTTGGTCTGGTCTGGAAACATGCCTGACATTTTTAAGAAAATTAAAAACACCCTTTCGGATAAAAAGAAGACGACATTTGTTCAGAGTGACTTGCAGAAGTGGGGATTAAAAGGTATGAATGTTTACGGATTTTACTGGCTTCATGACAAAGTTAAACCATAAACTATAGATACTCTTTATTCATGCATTCGTTTGTAATGAAATGCTTTTGGTATAATGGTGTCATATCAGCATTTCAAGAAAGTTCGACCTAGTTTTACTGTCTTCTTACTTTTATATCTGGTGGCAGGGATAAACATGTTCTTTTACGGTTTTTGTACAAAGCACAGCGAAAATTAGATGGTTCTCTGTTATGTTGCTAAGAAAGTAGAAATAAATAAAATACAGAAATATCTCTACTTGTTTATTTTAATTTCCATCATCAAGACTAGAAAAGCACTCAAGAGTGCATACCTTCGCCAAGGCTCCTTCCTTCTCTCTCTTTGTCCATCCATCTGTCCATACCTCCCTGCCTGCATCCCACCATACATTACAAGATGGGACCTTGGTAGAGGTATGCGCTCTTAGATCAGCTGCTAAATGTAATGGGTTCATCTGTAACCCAAGGACCTCCTCTGGTGAAAATTTCATCCAAGTCCATTCATTAGTTTTGGAGTAATCTTGCTAACATGTTGTGAGAAGATAGAGCCTTGGCGGAGATATGCGCTGTTGGATCATCAACAAAATCTAATGGGTTCTTCTGCAGCCCAAGGACCATCTCTGGTGAAAATCTCATCACAATCCATCCAGTAGTTTTTGTATAATCCTGCTACACAAATAAAAACAAAAGCCTTGGCGGAGGTATGCACTCTCAGATCATCACCAAACTCTAATGTTAATCCTTAGACCAAGGGCCACCACTGGTGAAAATTTGATACAAATCTGTCCAGTAGTTTTTGCGTAAACCTGCTAACAGACAAACAAACAAACAACTTGGCAGCAGTAATAAACATGCCGTACATACACATACACCTGCCTATCTACAAACACTTATACATACACTACTCACAAAAAGTTAGGAATATTCAAATTTTGGGTGAAATTTCAGGATGCACCTAAAATGCACTATAACCTTTCCAGGTGAACTTAATTTGACCTTCTCTAACCTTGTGAATGCACATTTCCAACTGTTCAATATTTCAGGACTTTTTGCGTAACTTGCTGTTCTCTAACAAGGTGCTTAATGGCAAAATTCACAACTGGCATTTGATCCATGAATCGACCAATAAATTTTCTGGTTCAATTAAAATTGGTGTTTGAACAGTCCTCTTCACCATGCTGTTCACATTTTGACATCATGAGACCAAGATGATGCCTAACAATTGATCAACAGTACCTCGCCATTGCAAGGCTTCAAACAGGATGTTCTCAGAGAGAAGTGGCCATTCAGCTTAGGATGTCACAGAGTGTCATCAGCAGGTTGCAACAAAAATGCAGAGAGACTGGAAGAGTCACAGAAAGGCATAGAAGTGGACGTCCTTTGGCCACATCCCACGCTGATGACCGCTTCATTGTGAACAGTGCCCTGCGGAACTGGATAATGAATGCCACTCAACTCCAGGCACATTTAAGGGAGGTGAGAGACACCCAAGTGTCACGTCAGACCATTCGAAACCATTTACATCAGCGTGGTCTGCGTGCTGGACGACCTGCAAGGGTACCTGACCACACCACCAGGCAGAGGCGTCATCGTCTTGCATGGGCCAGGGAGCATTTGTGCTGAACAAGGGACCAGTGGCCCTCACTGCTGTTCTCTGATGAAAGTCGATTCACACAGAGCAGAAATGATGGCCGCCAACAGTGTTGGAGATGTCAAGAAGAGCACTATGCATCAGCCACTGTTGTCACCATGTTACGGTCTGGGCAGGTGTGTCTAGTCAATACAGAACTGCCCTGCACCTTGTGAATGGTACAGTGACAAGCCAATACTACCTGAATAACATCATTAATCCTGTCATTGTGCCCCTGCATGAACAACACAGACCTAATTTCATCTTCATGGACAACATTGCTTCAGCTCTTTGAGGTCACATCATTAGAGAATGGCTGTGTGAGGTTGGGGTACCTTAAATGGAGTGGCCTGCACTTTCTCCAGACCTGAATCCCACAGAAAACCTATGGGATCAGCTGAGTCGCCGTGTAGAGGCTCATAACCCTGCACCCCACAACCTTAATGGCCTGAGGGCCGCCCTTCAAGAAAAGTGGAATGCCATGCCTCAGCAGACAATAAGTTGACTTGTGAACAGCATGAGATGTTGTCAAGCTGTAATTGATGCTGAAGGGCACATGACAAGTTATTGAGACATTGACATTTTTTGTTGTGCTATACCCACCACTGTTGTCGGCTTTTGTTTCAATAAATTGTTTGAGATGAGGAAATCACTGTTGCATGATTCTACTTAAATGCCTTACTTTCATGATATAATATCTCTGTAGCGTGAACGTTTTACATTTCCCATAAATTTCACCCGAAAGCCAAATATCCCTAACTTTTTGTGAGTAGTGTATGTTATGTTCATATTTTCATGTGCCTCCACTTATACATATGCCAGAAAAACCTTTATCATTGCAACAATGCATTTAAAAGAGAATACACATATGCTGTATGTATATATACTGTATACCTGCACATTTAACAGAACAGTTAATCTAATCTACATTGAAATTACAGTCAGAAAAAACAGAATATCCAAATACCAGTGTAACAAATAAATATCCAGATAACTGAACATTAGGATTAAGATCAAGGGAGTTCCTGATTAAGTTACAGAGAGGCACAAAAAAGTTCATGTCCAACAGTTTAGTGGTCAGTCTGCAGAGAAGAATAGTGTTGACCTCAGAGATGAAATCCAGATCCTGTATGATCTGTGTGTAAACTGATGCAAGTCAGATACTAGTGTGGCTGTGATTTGCTGCTGAACCAGTCTCTCAAACCACTTATGACTGAGCTAGCTGGCAGTGGGATGATAGTAGCTTATCTAAGGCAGGGTTTGATGAAAGAATGAACATTTAAAAATCCCAGTGACGGCCCCTGAGAGTTGCTCTACAGTTTCCTTCAGCATCCTACTAGCCACCTTTCCTCAGGTTTCCTGTCCTGTAGACATGTTACAGAGGCTGTTGTGGTGATAATCTGTGTCATTTTCCTCCTCACAGGGATTCAGCTGAGATCCTACCAGCTGGATGGCGTGCAGTGGTTAGCTCAGTGTCTGAAGAGCCAGCAGGGATGCATCTTAGGAGATGAGATGGGTCTGGGAAAAACCTGCCAGGTGTGCCAACCACCAGTTTTACATATACTTGGGTCCAAATTTATCGGGATGCCACATTTTATTTACACATTTTTCACTGGCACAGTAATATGTAGCCCGCAAAATAAAATCCAGCTTTCTGTAATAACTGGCCAACTGGTATGTAGTATCCACACCAAGGATACTACAAATAGATAGATAGATAGATAGATAGATAGTTTATTTCGAACACAAAAATATAACAAATACAAGCAAATGGCAAATGCAATAAAGTAACATTATACACTGTTCGAAAGGGAGAAGGAAGAAGTGAACACTTATTAATTCCATCTCCTCTTTTCCATAGATACACCCATGTGAATTTTATACAAATTACCACCTTTAAGACCCCAAGTAAACAATTTACTGTATTTTTTACAAATCAACATTAACACCCATCCATTCTAACATACAATGATGTCCATACAACAAAACCAGCCTCAAACAACACAGACATACACAGTGCTGTCCTACCCACCATTCCATAGTGTCCCATAATATCCCAGAGTGAACATAATGAATCGTACATATAAATACTACCCTTCTAACATATATCCTTTCAGCAAATGGTGCTTATACCTCTTTTTGAATTGATTTCTGTTTGTACATAGTTTCAGTTCCGGCTCTAGACTGTTCCACAAATCCACCCCACAGACAGATATGCACATACTTTTCTTGGTAGTACGTATCTTGGGTTTTGTAAAGTTTAAGTCTCCCCTCAAATTATGATCATTGTCTCTTTTTTTAAATATTTTTTGTATATTAGTTGGTAGTTGATTATTAATTGCCCTGTACATTACTTGTGCTGTCTTAAATTTAACTAAATCGATGAACTTTATGACATGTGACTTTAAGAACAACGAATTGGTATGGTCTCTATATCCTGCATTGTTTATTATCCTTATAGCTCTTTTTTGTAATGTGCATATTGACTGTAGGTTGGTTTTGTAGGTGTTTCCCCAGACTTCTACACAGTAGTTAAGATAAGGTAAAAACAGTGAATTGTACAATAAGACCAATGATTTATAGTCCAAGAAGTGTCTTGTCTTCCCCAGTATGCCTATACATTTTGCTAATTTGGCCCGGATGTGACTGATGTGAGGTTTCCAGCAGATTTTATTGTCAAGCGTCACCCCCAGAAACTTATTTTCCTGTATTGTTTCTATTCTGGTATCATCTATCGTTACCATTATTTCATGATTTATTTTATAATTTCCAAACAACATAATCTTTGGGTTTTTTAGATTTAGAGATAATTTATTTTTGTTGAAATCCCACAGTGCACTGTATCAATCAAAGTAGACAAATGCTGCCTCCTTTTCTGATGAGTAGTCGGCATGTTTCTGCATCAATTACTGTTAAGAATACTGTTGTATAGTTTTATTGTAGGTGTTCTTCTCATGTATGATTGTTTGCTAGTGTGTTTTTGTGACCCGCCGAGGGACTGAAGATGCAAATTAGCAGTATTGCTAAATCTGGCATACTTAAGTTTTTATTAATGTTCATTAGTATGTAATATCCCTTTCGAACAAACATTAAACTAAATAACTTTAAAGTTAGCCAGTTAGAAATTGAAATATTCTTTTGTTTCTAGCTAGGGATGTTAGTGGAAAATATAATTTTACAATTCCCTAGAGGAAAAAAAAATGTATGGCTGCTTTTAATTGCTTGAAAATCTTTTAGCTGCTGTTCCAAAGGGATTTTAAAAGTCATGATGGTGATGTCGCTCTGAAAAACACTTTTTTTGTGATCTAGTCGGTTTGTTCTACCTTCTATAAGATGTTTTGGGCCAGGGAAGTTCTTCTGAGCATCCAAATTATTTGTCATGACATCCATATCTACAATGTTTATCAGTTTTGGTTTGTTTTTCAATTGTTTGACCCCTGATTTGGCCTCAGTTTTTAGTTTTGGCCCCCTCTTTGATTGAGTTTGACACCGCTGCTGTTATACATGTGCAGTCATATGGGGGAAAAAAATGCTAATTTATGATTTGTCCTTCAGACGATCTCACTGCTGGTGTACATGTCAGGAGCTCTTAGGAGGAAGGGTCCATTTTTGGTGCTAAGTCCGCTGTCTGTCCTGGAGAACTGGAGAAAAGAGTTGGAAAGGTTTAATCCCATATTTGATTTCCTAATCAACTCTCAAAAGTTTGTAAAATCACAGTAAACTCATCTCTTCTGGGCTTCACAGCTTCGCTCCATCGCTAACTGTGCTGTGTTACAAAGGAGACAAAGAGAGACGAACAGAGGTTCAGAGGGACACAAACAATCAGGACTTCCATGTTCTGCTCACTACATATGAGGTCTGTGGTAGAATAATATGAGGTCACAGCTGTGTTCAAACTGACATCACTGTTTTATTGTCTTGGTTCCAGCTGTGCCTTAAAGATGCTTCATTCTTGAAACGGTGAGTGACCTCTAAATCATGTACATTATCATGAAAAATGTATTTGAAAAAATGAGGATGAAGTGATTATGGGATCACATCAGACAAAATGAATCCTGGATATGCAGTTTGCAGAAGTTGAAGTATTAGACGTTTTATGCTCTTGAGACTGGCATAATTTTCTGTAATAAAAGGCTTTATGGCTTGGGCACGCTACTATAAGGGTAGTATCTCATGGGCTATGACAGCTTGCGACTGGTTGGAGAATGGCATTCGTAAGGAAGTCTCCAAAATCTCTCCAAATGCTCGTGGGGATTCACAGTTTCCTCTCATGAGTTGCAGGGCCTCGCTCTTGTGTCACAGGATTCTTGAACATGTTCAAAAAATTTGTGCGACAGCTTTTCTTTCAAAATAGTTGGAGTTGTTGCAGATGTCTGGAACCTGTCTGGAACCCTTGTCAATTTAGTTTCCACGAGTCAGAAAGTGCAAGAAAAGTTAGACAACTTTGCAAGGGGTTGTGGACCTATGAAACCAAATAGTGACTGATTGAAGACAAAAAGCAGCTGCAGCAGGGAGGAATATTACAACAGCCTGCGTCTTCCAGCACCAGAGAGGTACATTCCTGCAGTGGCAGCAGTCTGGCACGTTCCAGCAGCCCAATACCTGTCAGCAGCAGAGTGGTCAGGATGGTGCTTGACCACAGCAGCAGCAGAGGAGACATAAATGAAGGTAAAACTTATGCAGGACTTGATTCAGCAAAACTGTGAGAATTGGGAGGAGAGGCCACAGCCTCCTGCAAGTGATGAGTAAAAATTTTGCGTTCGTATAGCACAATTTTAGTTTATATTGTTGTTATTTTAAAAGGATCCCCATTAGCTTACACCATTAACTGACACCAGCTTGTCTTCCTGGGGTCCATAAAACATGATTACATTTATAAAATTTGAAAAACCAAACACAAAAAGAAACAACAAAGCACAAAAAATACATCATAATGACTACAATAAGACATTATTTGTTTATATAGTAAACTAAAATAATTTATATGGTCCCAGTTGCACAATTGGTATGGATAACTGTGGCCGTCGGGGGACTGTAGTAAGTGCAAAAAAATTCTTAATTTTGTCTGGTGCATGTTGCAAGAATGTGCTGCAACATTCGCATGACATGTATGCGAACTACCGGTGAACTTTGGCCCAAAATTCACCGGGAGTTTGCGACAATAATGTAGTATTTTTGAGACATACGCAAATGTGTCATATGTGCCAATTCGTGTGTTTGTTTTGTGGTCATTTTTTAAAAATCTCCAATTAGTTGTGTGCTGTCACAGCCCAGTGAGCTATTACCCTAAGTAGCAGTCAGTCAGATTAAGTGGAAAAACACACCATTTGTCAAAACCTGCTTTCTTAATTTTTTGCAATGTGCAAAAATACATGTATTATCAACCATAGTGATGAATCCATCTACTCAAATCAAACAGCCACAATAATTTTACCAACTCTTCTGACTTATGCAGTGTGTAACAAATGGCCGAAAAGGTTGTTAGTGTTTAGTATCAGTCAGTATATAAAATACTAAAAAGGTTATTTAAGGCACCAAATTCTGCCATTTTTTCCTAAATATTGCATATGTAACGGATGCCAACTAGTGCTGTTCGGCGTAGAACGTTAGTAAAACCTCCCTCCCAAAGCCTCATACAGTATCGGTAGCGCTGAGCTACCGGTCGGACCTTTAGCTCAGCGCGATCGTGCTGTGTCTCCCATGCTCGAACTGTGTAGTTGACTGAGAGGTCGCGGGTTCGTGTCCCGTGTGGGGCGAACTGCGCAGGATGATCTCTGTCACAATGGTGCCGTGAACCCGGCATGGGAGTGAGGTTTAAGGGGGAGAGTGTAACGGATGCCAACTAGTGCTGTTCGGCGTAGAACGTTAGTAAAACCTCCCTCCCAAAGCCTCATACAGTATCGGTAGCGCTGAGCTACCGGTCGGACCTTTAGCTCAGCGCGATCGTGCTGTGTCTCCCATGCTCGAACTGTGTAGTTGACTGAGAGGTCGCGGGTTCGTGTCCCGTGTGGGGCGAACTGCGCAGGATGATCTCTGTCACACATAGTTTGCTTTTAAAAGATGAGCAATTTTTGTGCAGTTTTTCACAAAAGTGGCAACTAGTTTGGACATGATAGACAACTGTCAAGGGAGAAGCTGAAAACCATTAAATGTTAATGTTGAGGGTAGTCAGAGGAGAACAGAAATATACAAGATGTGCAGCTCAAAAAGTCAAAAACATTCAGCATTATTCATCTCCTAAAAGCACAGACTGTATACAAATATGGACAACATTCTGCCAATTAATTCCATTGTAGAAAAATGAGGCTTTACTTCCTGACATCTTGAGCTGGTGACATCATTTGCAGACAGACTTTGCACAGTTGCCCTTGAAGCAGAACCACAGCATGGAGTTCCTGCCCATTACATCTATGCAGCAGCCCATGGGAAGTTCTCAATCACAACCATGTTTTTATAGCATCAAATGACTATTTAAAATTGAACTGATTTGAGAAAGGAAAACTTGAACATGAAGCAGCACCTATGACAGCAGAAACATTTGGGGAAAAAAAAGACATTCAGAGTATTTTTAGATTTCAGTTTGGCTAAATGCCAGACACCATAATAGGATCAGCTGAAACTTAAAGTCATACTGCAGCCAGCCACTAGAAGGCAATCAAGAGGTGCATGCTTCACTTTTGGAAAGTTTTCATCTTTATTTAAAGACACACTCTGGTGGGTATAAATCCCCTATAAAAACAAATCTACATTGTCTAAAATGTAGACAGTGTAGATTATGCCCTTTTTTCTACAAAAAAAGTTTCATTATCTTACAGTTTCATGTCAAAGTCTTTTCAACCCCCCCCCCCCCCCAAAAAAAGGTCAGAATCAGTGATTCTTAGGCCCAACCACATACCACAAGGCTAATAGTAGCTAGCACTACATTGTCAGAATAAATCCCGGGATAAAAAGACTTACTGCTCGAAGGACATGCCCCGTTGTATGTACGGTGGCCCAGGATAATGACTGACACTGCATTGGTCCTTAAAGGCAGTTTAATGATAAAACCCATCTTAATTTGGGTCAAGTTTTCAAAGCAGTTTGTTAAAAATGCTAAATAGCCTGGAGGATAACATCAGTTAGGCCAGAGAGTCCTGATTGGCTCAACACTACCCACGTGTCAGCACCACGAATAGTTACGTCACCAAAAACGTTCCATCTCAACTCACCTTTTTGCAGGGGGCAGAACTTAAGTGAACCGTCACAGCAAAAAAAAACAGAGATATGAGACATTTGAGGGATTTTGCTCTTGATGTGTCTTGTAAGTCATAACAAACATGTCACAGACATGTTAACAAGAAAAAAAAACGTGATTTTTAGCAGAGTGTCACTTTAAGTGCACTCATTGCTCAAACTGACACTAAAAGGATATGAATGAGAGAAAACATTACTATCTTTAAAACCAATGCTGTGATTCTGGTCATTGTGATCATTTATTCATTTTGGTCTGTAAAGGCTTTTTGTTCCTATAAAACATCAAATCTCAGTCAGAGCTATGAAGTAATACCAGACTGCAACCGTTTCTTTAAATGTTAAAAATAAAAAAAAACCACATCATCAGGCCCTAGAAAACTCTGATTTATGACTTTGAACATCCTTCACATTTTTGCATTTGTACTGTACAGTTTGAAAAACAAAGTTTGATTTCCATCTTAAGTTAAAAGATTGTACCTGTGCACACTCTTCAGGTGGAATTGGAAGGTCCTCGTGGTTGATGAAGCTCACAGGCTGAAGAATCAGAACTCATTGCTGCACCAAACTTTGTCAGAGGTACTGAGTTACTTCCATCTGCTCTGGTTTGTTTCTCCATCACTTTTTATAATTTCTCTTGACCAATCACTTTGTTTTGTTGCTTTAATCTCTGTGTAGTTCTCAGTGGGCTTCAGAGTCCTCCTGACGGGGACGCCCATTCAGAACAACCTGCAGGAGCTTTACTCGCTGCTCAGCTTCATTCAGCCCAGCATCTTTACACCAGAAGACTCAGACGACTTTGTCAGCAATTACGCCAACGTACAAAAAAACCCCACTCAGGGTATGATGCAGATTCATCTCACAGTAATCTACAGATTGGAGTCATCAACATTAGCATGTACCTCATCAGAGAACTGTGGTGCAAAATATAAAATAGAATACAATAGCTTTATTGTCATCTTGCATTCACGTATTGTATAATGAAATTATCAGTGCAGCACCTAAAAATATAGCATTAACATTTGTGTAAATTTGAATTGAAAGGTGTAGAATAACATTTCTGCCCATGCATTTGTTGTATTCGTTGAAACAAATGCTAAAAAATGAAGGATAACAAGGTATAAACAGTTTGTATTGTCCTTACTCTTCATGAGATAAGTAAGAATGTGTTTAATGAGATGATATTTATAAATGCAGAGGAGTTTTGGTTTCTCGTGGTGGTGATTATCAGATGAGTGGCTATGTGAAAATTAGGGAGGTTCCTTTTGTTTCAGAGGTTTGGAAAAGACAGAATGGATTTTCAATTTTCTATTATTTGTGTAAATTGTTTTGTGTTTGCTATGTTGGCGCCATCTTTTTGTGGGTTTTTTGTGTCTTATGAGCTCATTTTGGCTAGGCATACCGCATACTTGGATACATGACACACATTTGATTAGTCACAATATTTTTCTCATAAATTTGCTGCTTTTTTCTTGTAAACTCCCTGTTTTTCCTTGTAAAGTTTCAACTTTTTTAATGTAAATTTGCAGTATTAATTTTGATTCTGGTTACATTTTTTTTTAAAATTCTGTGTAATTTTTTCTGTTCATCTACACAATGGCTCAAGTTTAACATACCCCACACAACGAAGTTCCATTAATTTGTCTGTTTGATGTTTTCTGTTGTTGCCACTCTCAAAGACACTAATTCATTTGACTGTATGCCAGTTTTTTTTCCTTCCCCTTGTCCTGTCAAGCAGCTAGGTAAGCAGAACAGAAATCTGCTTCCCTTATTGTGCCAAACGGATTTAATTTGCCAAAAGGAACTTTATATAGCACATATTTGTGTACTGTATATTATTTATAGACTCCTCTTGTAATAACTTTTAATACTTTATTCAAATTGTTTTACCCATGATGGACCCGACAGAGGGAGAATGGGGAAGGGAGGGGTGGGAAGGGGGAAAGAAAAGAGAGAGGAACAAACAGAAAAAAACAAACAAACTGACACAACTGAAACAAACAGAAGACAAACTTTCTTCTTCTGAAAAGGTCTCATCACAAGTCTGGTATCTGCACCTATAAAAGAACATACACTACTCACAAAAAGTTAGGGATATTTGGCTTTCGGGTGAAATTTATAGAAAATGTAAAACGTTCACGCTACAATGATATATCATGAAAGTAGGGCATTTAAGTAGAAGCATGCAGTGGTGATTTCCTCATCTCAAACAGTTTATTGAAACGAAAGCCGACAACAGTGGTGGGTATACCACAACAAAAAATGTCAGTGTGTCAGTAACTTGTCATGTGCCCTTCAGCATCAATTACAGCTCGACAACGATGCCTCATGCTGTTCACAAGTCTACTTATTGTCTGCTGAGGCATGGCATTCCTCTCTTCTTGATGGGCGGCCCTCAGGTCACTGAGGTTGTGGGGTGCAGGGTTACGAGCCTCTACATGGTGACTCAGCTGATCCCATAAATTTTCTATGGGATTCAGGTCTGGAGAAAGTGCAGGCCACTCCATTTAAGCTACCCCAGCCTCCAGAAGCCATTCCCAAACGATGCGACCTTAATGAGCTGGAGTATTGTCGGCCATGAAGATGAAATTAGGCCTGTGTTGTTCATGCAGGGACACAATGACTGGATTAATGGTATTATTCAGGTGTGGGCAACGCAGTGGTGCAGTGGTTAGCACTGTTGCCTTACAGCTAGAAGGTTCCTGGTTCGAATCCCCAGGCTGGCGGGGGTTGGAACCTTTCTGTGTGGAGTTTGCATGTTCTCCCTGTGCTGCGTGGGTTTACTCCGGGGGCTCCGGTTTCCTCCCACAATCCAAAGACATGCATGTTAGGTTAATTGGTAAATTGTCCCTAGATATCTGTTTCCTATAGGCCCTTAGAATAGAGGGTTAGTACTAGTGAAAGCGCTTTGAGTGGTCTTTGTGACTAGAAAAGCGCTATATAAGTGCAGGTTAGTTAGTTAGTTAGGTAGTATTGGCTTGTCACTGTACCATTCACAAGGTGTAGAGCAGTTCTGTATTGACTAGACACACCTGCCCTGACTGTAACATGGCGACAGCAGTGACTGATGCATAGCGCTCTCCTTGACGTCTTCATCAACGTTGGCGGCAATCCTTTCTGGTCAGCATGAATCGACTTTCATCAGAGAACAGCACTGAAGCCCACTGGTCCCTTGTCCAGCGTAAATGCTCCCTGGCTCATGCAAACAATGGCGCCTCTGCCTGGTGGTGTGGTCAGGTACTCTTGCAGGTCGTCAAGCACGCAGACCATGCTGATGTAAACAGTTTCGAATGGTCTGACGTGACACTTGGGTGCCTCTCACCTCCCTTAAATGTGCCTGGAGGTAAGTGGCATTCATCATTTGGTTCCACTGGGCACTGTTGACAATGAAGCAGTCATCAACGTGGAATGTGGCCAAAGGATGTCAACTTCTATGCCTTTCTGTGACTCTTCCAGTCTCTCTGTGTCTCTGTTGCAACCTGCTGAATGACAGCTAAAAGCCTGTCTAAACAAATGAGTTTTTAATTCCTTCTTAAAGTAGTCAACACACTCAAGGCAGCGCAAAGACAGGGAAAGTGCATTCCAAAGCCATGGTGCAGTGGCCTGGAAGGACCGATCTCCACAGGTTTTAAATTTGGTCCGAGGGACCACCAGGAGTCTCTGGTCTGAGGATCTTAATGATCGTGTCGTTGCATATGGAGTCAAGAGGGCTGAGATGTATGAAGGGGCTTAGCCATTAAGAGCTCTAAAAATCAAAATTAAAATCTTGAAATCTAAAAGCAACTGGCAGCCAGTGAAGGGACAATAAAACCGGGGAAATGTGTTCCCTTTTTTTAGTCCGGGTTAAAAGCCGAGTTGCTGCATTTTGCACAATCTGAAGAAGGGCAACAGTAGTTTTATTAAAACACATAAAAAGGGCATTACAGTAATCTAAACGAGATGAGATAAAAGCATGAATGATCATTTCTAGTTCAGGTGTTTGTGTGGAGTTTGCATGTTCTCCCCGTGTCTGTGTGGATTTACTCCGGGTACTCCGGTTTCCTCCCACAGGCCAAAGACATGCAGGTGAGGTTAACTGGCATCAATTGGGGATTTTAAATTGTCCTTAGGTATGGATGTGAGAGTGAATGGTTGTCTGTCTCTTTGTGTTGGCCCTGCGATGGACTGGCGATTTGTCCAGGGTGTACCCTGCCTCTCGCCCAAAGATGCTGGGATAGGCTCCAGCTCCCCCACGACCCGTAAAGGATTAAGCGGTAGAAGATGGATGGATGGTGTTGAAGCCATAGGTCTAAGTTTGGTATATTCCTCAGATGAAAATAGCTGTTTTTTGACTAGTCGCCTACCATGGCAGTCCAGTGACATGGTATTGTCAAAAATAATACCCAGGTTACGCAGGCTGGACTGGACAGAAGAGCCTAGGTGACCTAAGTGTTGTTTTATCAGAGGAATTTTACTGTCAGAAGCAATGATCAGTGTTTCTGTCTTGTTAAGATTTAGTTGTAGGATGTTATGTTTAACCATTTCTTGATGGCAGACAGGAAAGAGATTAGGTTTGATAAAATGTTCAGCTCATTTTCTTTAAAAGGGCAGTAAAGCTGAATGTCATCAGCATAGAAATGGTAGGAGACACCCTTAAACTGGCTGATAATCTGGCCAAGTGGGGTTAAATACAATAAACAGAAAAGGGCCCAGAACTGAGCCTTGAGGAACCCCACAGAAGAGTCCTGTGACCTCTGACATCTTCTCATTGGACTAAACACAAAACCCTCTGTCAGTTAAATTAGATAGATAGATAGATAGATGTACTTTATTGATCCCAAACAGGGAAATTACAGTGTAATAGCAGCATGACAGTAGACAACCAACCGACAGAAACATACACAGCATAATAGACAAAGGGATTACCCATGGAACGTAAAACTGCTAAAAATGTGTATACATCATAGATGATTAGATGGTGAGAACCAGTTCAGAACTAATCCATAAATACCAAAAGTGTCCTCTATCCTGTTTATCAATATATTGTGGGCCACCCTGTCAGAAGCAGCGGTGAGATCCAACAACACCAGGCCTGAGTACTGACCAGAATCTGCTGCCATCATAATGTCACTGGAGACTTTAATTGGCGCTCCCTCAGTGGAGTGCATTTTACGGAAACCAGACTGGAAGGTATCTAAGATTTTATTTTTCTCTATGAATGTAGCTAATTGCTCGGCTACTACTTACTCAAGCATTTTGGATAGGAAGGGGAGCTTTGAAATGGGCCTGTAATTGTTCATTTCTGTAGGGTCTAGGTTTTGTTTCTTTAATTTGGGTTTAACCATTGCTTGTTTGAAAGAACTGGGAACAGTGCCTGATAAAAGTGACCAATTTAGGATTTTGACAATTAAACGCCCGATAGTCAAATGTAGTGAAAAACAGTGAAGTTGGGAGGATATCTAAGGGGTTTGAAGAGGGCTTCATAGAGGCCAGAAGACCATTTACATCCAGTAGCTTGACTGGAGTGAATAAGCACCATAAGAGGGCGGCAGGTCAAAGCAACCCCCCCCACCCTTCCTGGAGACGGCGAGCAAGCAAGACAGCGCCACCAACCCCCACAGAGCACAAATGTCCCGAAGCCAGCAAGCCCCAGGACAGCCATGCAACCACCCCAGGAGGGATGGCTGAGGGAGGCCGGGCCATATGGTGGCCAGTGCAGTGCGCCCCCAAACCGGTCTGTCCCCGCCCCCCCATTTGCCAGAAGGCCACCCCCCCCCCATCTCAGGCTGGAAATGGGCCCCTCGGATCCCCCCCCACAGCGGGCCCGTGCCCACCCCAGCAGCACATCCAACCCCCGACCCACTCCCTGGGGGCCCCCATGCCCAGGAAAGGTGGCAGAAAGGTGCGGGGAGCCCCAAGGGGGGCCAGCCCCCCCCAGTCCAAGGGAGTCCATGCGTCCAGGAGATACCAGGAGGCGCTACCCCCTCAGTTCAGCACCGTCCACCAGCACATACTCACTCTCACACACTCACTCGTACTCACATGCACTCGCTCACTCACTCACTCTCACTCACACTCTCACTCACCTTCTCCTTCACGCAATCTTACACTTGCACTCCCACACTCAGACTCATTTACTCTCACCCACTCCCGTACTTGTTGAGTCTCGCTCCCATTCCCCCTCACCCTTCCAGTCGCTCGCATTTACACATGCTTCCTTCCACTCACGCTCACTCATATATACACTCTCATTCGCGCTCTGACTCACTCACATTTACTCGTGCTCTCTCTTACACACTCACACTTTATTCACCCTTAGCACTTGGGACAGCCACGGCGCAAATGCAGTGGGCACGAATGCCCTGCCAACCCACCCAAGGGCAGCTGCAGCCACAGAAGCATTCCACTCTCGCCAATGGCCACCAGAGCGAATGACCAGTGGACCCACCACAAGCGCCAGGGGATGCCACCCGACATGCGAAGCACCACACAAATCCGACCCACCACCACCGTCACTACTCACCACTCCCTCACTCTCACTTGCTCACTCACCCCCTTTGTCACTCACTCCCTTGCTCGCACCTATCCATTCGCGGTAGCACCTGACGACAACATGGCAGGCCCCAGGCCTCCAGCAGAAGGAGGGCAGCAGGGGTGGAGGAAGACACCCCGCCCCCGTGCACAAATCGTGATGGGTGAGTGTTATTTATGTGGTGTCATTGGGTGCAGGTGTGTGAACTACCAAAGTGCAGTTAAAATTGGGGGGATACTGTGCTAGGGCACCGCTATCCATTGCTATTGGCAGCATAGCTCCCATCCCCCCAAGCCCTCAATGTCTACTGTGCAATTAAAATTGAGGTCAGGGCGGCCTCACGATACAGTAGCAGACAGAGGGAACCTCTTCACAACACCTTACAGCACCCCCCCCACCCCAAAATCCTAAGTGTATCCAATAAGATGTATGATCCACCCAGAATTTGGGGGAGGGTAAGACTGGGAGGGGGGCGGTCCCAGAGAGAGTCCGTCCCTCCCCAGAAGCCAGCTCCCAAACTGGCGCTGGAAGCCACCCACTGCCCCCAGATCCAATCCTGGGGTGAAGAGCACCACACTGTGCAACCCAGGACCCCCCAATGTTCAGTGCACGTACACAAACATACATAATAATAATATGGCGATCCACATGTCAATTGACATCCCAAAGCGCCCATCCCAGACCCCCAGAAGCCCCCCCCCCCCCCACCTCGGGATGCAGGCACCAGCCCCTGGAGTGCCGGCAGGGCCCCAGCGAGGACGCCCAGGCCGGCCCGAACCGGACACCAGCCCAGAGGGGGGGACGCCCCCCCCCCCCAGCAAAAGGGGCACAAGGAAGACCAGACCTAACCCCACCCAGGAGATAAGGCCAGCCAGCCCGGGGCCAACCCCCCCATATATGGTCTCCATATACAGTATCTTCTGCCAGAACTTTTGGACTAGTGCACAGGACCAAATAGCATGCATATAACTATCCGGCACATTGCTGGTGCAATGGAAACAGATATTTGTGTGACTCAGGCCCATTTTGAGCATCCTTTGTCCTGTATAATGAGTTCTATGTAGAACTTTCTACTTTGTGTATGCCAGGTTTATATTGAGGCCATGCATTGCTATGTTCAGTGAGAACTCCGATATGGAGAGGCGTAGGGAATGTGAGCTTGGTCGCTAAGATTCTTTCATTTTTTATCACCCCCCCCCCCCCGCCCGGTTAAAGACCAAAGGGGGATTATGTTATGGGAAAGTTTGTTTGTCCGTCAGTCCATCAGTCGGTCCCACTTTTGTGAAATCAACTCCTACAGTTTTGTTCCTATTGTTTTCAAACTTGGTACCAGGGTTTGATATACACTGATGATGCGCTTATTGTAATTTGACTCTGATGAGATGATTTTTGCAGTAGTTGTAGCCCCTGACTTACGATGTCCTATTTCACTAAAGTTAATAGACAGTAACTGTCTTGTGAAATTAACTCCTCCTACATTTTTGTTCCAAATGGTTTGTAACTTGGTACCAGGGTTTGTTTGATATATACTTATGATGTGCATACTGCAGTTTGGCTCCGATCGGATGATTTTTGCAGGAGTTTGGGGTCAAAAGGTCAAGGTTAGCATTCCCTATGCCCTGTTACTATAGACCTATATTACTGTGAGAAGAGTAAAGCTAGGGTCACCACACTTTCTACACAGATTCACCCCATGACCCTCATCTGTGACTATGGTTTTGGGATTTCAGGGTCAAATGTCTAGCTCAAAACACCATATAAACCTCATCTCAACAACAAAGAAAGAGGCTGAGGGGTACCACTGACAGCAGTATTTCATTCCAATTGTTTTGAAACTTGGTACTAGGATCAATTCCAGATCTTGTAAATGTATTTTTGTTTTACATTCATTTATGATAGGCTTATCATAATTTGGTTCTGCCCCTATAATTATATGGAAAAGTTGAAAACTGCTGTCCTTCAGTAACACATTGGGCTCTTCAAAGAAAACAGAGGTGGGGGGTATTGCACTCGTCTAAGAGTGCTCTTGTTTGTTTTTGTAGGGAAAGAGAGCTTTTTTTTTTTTTTTTAAAAGGTTTGAACCCTTCCCCATTACAAGAGGCCCCTCCGAACACAATCCTGAATAGGGTCCCCAAAAAGCTACAAAATGACCGTAAACCTGTGTAATGTGTTACGTCACATAAAGGTCACTGTACTTGTTTTGAAGAACCTAACTGTGGTTCTCCTTCAGCTGCGGAGCTCCAGAGCGTCCTGGAGCCCTTCCTGCTCCGTCGGGTAAAGTCACAGGTGGCTCTCGATCTGCCCAAGAAGACGGAGCTGGTGGTTTACCACGGCATGTCGGCGTTGCAGAAGAAATACTACAAAGCTGTTCTGATGAAGGATCTGGGTGAGACCTTTGCTCTGTGGTGTACTATTGTAAAAATGGTTTAAATGCTCATTTTAAAGATGCTCATATTGAATCTTTTGGTAAAACTCTTCTTTCAGAGGCTTTTGGGAATGAGCAAGGCAGCAAAACCAGACTATTGAACATCCTGATGAACTTGAGGAAGTGTGTGGACCACCCATATCTGTTCGATGGTGAGACCTTAACACTGGAAAAACAGCTGAGTTATAATTATAATATTACTTAGAAGCAAGCTTGTTTTTTTCTCTAAAATATGTAACTTTATTCTCGTAATTTTATGACTTTTCTAAAAAGATCCAAAACCTTTTTTTTCCCTTGAAAATTTGTGTATCTTTCCCCTTGAATTGAAGACTATTTTTCTTAAAATTTAAGTTGAAACTTTACCGCTAATTTAAATTTGCCATTTTTGTCATTAATTTACTTCACTACAAAGAGTGAAGTCTAAGTTAGAGGAAATATCTGCATCAAGATCATTTTTACTCATTTAAAGCAGATTTTATAGGCCATTTTTTTCTTGATCTGTTAGCAGATAATTTTACTGTTTTTCAGAACCACTTAAAACATGTAAAAATTATCATGATGCAAGTGAAATGGTTTTATGTAAAAACTTCACGGTAGGAAAGAATACCTTGTCACATAAAAAAAAACAAGCATTAGTATCTTAGTAAGATTTCATTTTTTTTTTTTTTTTTGCAGTGTTGTAATTTTCTCACAAATTTAAAGCCTTTTTAGTGTATCTGCTGGTTAAGGGAAGACTCTGGTTTGAAAGAAAATGGTCCTATTTCTAGTGTAGTTTGTTTTCCCCTCCATGTTTAGTTAAATTAAAATCATTTTCTTGTACATGCTAGCTCTGCAAATTTAAAAACTCTCTGAAAAGATAAAGGTTTGCATTCTCTGCTGTTACAAATCAACTATAGAAGCATTTATTTAACATGCATTTTTGTTATTTTCATTGATTTCTTGGTCAGGCGTTGAACCGGAGCCTTTTGAAATGGGGGAGCATCTTGTTGAAGCCAGTGGAAAACTGGTCCTCCTGGACAGCATGCTGGCCTTCCTGCACAAAGGGTTAGTTGGTAGATTTGCTTATATTTTAGCCCCACCTGGTGGCGGGTTTAAACTCAGTCTGACTCACAGCGGTTCTGACTGCTGACACGTTTTGGGCCACATGTTCCTCCATGAATGAACATGTTTATTTCATATCTGTGGTTAAAGGGGTCATCGGGTCCTGCTGTTCTCTCAGATGACGAGGATGTTGGATATTCTTCAGGACTACATGGAATACAGAGGTCAGTGAATAGGTAGATTTTACCTGCTTTATAGTCCTAAAACATGAAGAAGGCAGGCTGGATTCTGTCTTAAAACTTCACTGGTTCATAGTGAGTAACTTTGATCAAGTTTATACTTTCATATTGTGACTGTGGGGAGGGTGGGGAAATCCAGCTAATGGTGTACAAACCAACAGGGTCTCCAACTCTGACAAGGGAGTTCAATGCCCAATTTAGATGCCACCAGTTTGGCTGGTGGCATCTAAATGGGGAGTGGAAGATTGCACCATGTGTGTCCGTCCGGGCCAAACACAGATGCTGTCCTGGGACAAACTGACCTGTCTGCCCCACCGTTTGTTCCAGGGTGGGTTTGTTTTTGTTTGCACTTGGTTAGGGCAAGAGGATTATGTTGGTTTAAATGAATCAACTCCCTCTGGTTATTTAAACTGTCAAAATCCCAGAAGTTCTGGTCGTGGAGGAAGAGTAACAACAATTTACCATTCCAAATTACTAGTTAATGTAAAGCAAAAAACACGTTATAATTCCTTTGAGGGCCTGGTCCTCAGTATTGGGCATTTTAGCAATTTTAGGCTAAACCCAATTTTATTTGCCATAGTTTATCATCCTCCATCAACCTACTCAGAGTTTTTTTTTTCCGAATTTGCCAAATTCTTAGCTGATTTAGTGCTGAAATCAGATAAAATAATTATAGTAGGGGACTTTAATATACATGTAGATGTAGATAGTGATTGTCTTAATATGGCTTTTAATTCAATATTAGACTCAATGGGGTTTTCTCAGAAAGTAGGAAATTCTACCCATTATCTCCACCATACGTTGGACCTTGTTCTGACATATGGCATAGAAATAGAAAATCTGGTAGTGTCTCCTCATAACCCTGTACTGTCAGACCATTGTCTGTTAACCTTTGATTTTACTATTTCTTACTATTTGGCTCCTAAAGAAAAATATGACTACAGTAGATGCCTCTCAGATGATGTTGTTACCAAATTTATGCAGATTGTTTCCTCTATGCCATGTGTCAGCACAACGGAAATAAGCTATGGGGAGCTTGTTCCTTCTGTAATTGATAGCATGGTAGATAGTGTTACAGCTTCTCTGCATCAGACTCTAGACATGATGGCCCCTTTAAAAAAGTAAAAGTCTAATCAGAGATTTCTAACTCCTTGGTTCAACACAGAAACGCATAGCTTAAAACAGAAGACTCGTCAATTAGAAAGAAAATAGCGCTCCACTAATTTAGATGAACTCTATTTAGCTTGGAGAAATCATCTTTTAATTTATAAAAAATCTCTTAGAAAAGCTAGAGCGAGTTATTATTCTGCATTAATAGAAGAGAACAAGAATAATCCCAGGTTTCTTTTCAACACTATAGCCAGGCTGACAAAGAGTCAGGACTCTGTCAATCCTAGCATTCCCTTAGAGCTTACTAGTCAGGACTTTATGAACTTTTTCAATAATAAAATTTCATCTATCAGAGATAAAATCAGATTCTTTCCACCGTTAACTTAAATACAGTAACTACTACAACTCCTTCAATTGATATCTGTTTGGATGAGTTTACTCCAATTGACTTTTTAGAGTTAGACAAAATAATTTCCTCATCCAAGCCTTCAACTTGTCTTTTAGACCCTATTCCTACCAGGCTATTTAAAGAAGTCTTCCCATTTATTGTTGGCTTTATTCTTTAAATAATCAATTCTTCATTAACTTTAGGCCATGTACTGCAGGCTTTTAAAACTGCTGTAATTAAACCCTTACTTAAAAAGCCAACGCTGGATCCAGGAGTTTTAGCTAACTATAGACCAATCTCTAATCTCCCTTTCATTTCAAAAATCTTAGAAAGAGTGGTTGCTACGCAATTATTTGACCACTTGCAGGGAAATGGTTTATTTGAAGAGTTTCAATCTGGGTTTATAATCCATTATAGTACTGAAACAGCCTTAGTGAAGGTCACTAATGACCTCCTTATCGCATCTGATAATGGACTTGTTTCTGTACTTGTCCTTTTAGACCAGGGGTGGGCAATCATGTGCCATGGAGGGCCATTCCACTGCAAGTTTTCTGTTCCACCCAGTTTCTTCAGCAGGTGTTTGCTCTTATCAGCTTCAAGGATTGCTAATCATTGAAAACATCTGCTGAAGAGACTGGGTGGAACAGAAAACCTGTAGTGAAATGGCCCCCACTGCCCACCCCTGTTTTAGACCTTGGTGCAGCTTTTGATACTATCAATCATATTCTATTTGATAGATCAGAACACCACGTTGGACTTAATGGAACTTTGTTGCAGTGGTTTAGATTTTATTTATCTGATAGGTTCCAGTTTGTTCATGTCAATAATGAGTTTTCTTTCAACTCAAAGCTCAGTCATGGAGTTCCACAAGGATCTATGCTAGGCCCTACTCTTTTTAGTTTATATATGCTTCCGTTAGGCAACATTATTAGAAAGCACTGTATACATTTTCATTGTTATGCAGATGACACACAATTATACCTGTCAATGAAGCCAGATGATAGTAATCAATTAGCTAAGTTAGAAGCCTGTCTTAAAGAAATCAAAGCTTGGATGACTTGTAATTTCCTGCTATTAAATTCAGATAAGACTGAGGTCATTCTTGTTGGTCCAAAAAAACCTTAGAAATACCTTTCCAAATCAAACTTTTAGTTTGGATGCGGTTACTCTTTCTCTTAATAGCTCTGTGAGGAACCGTGGAGTTATTTTTGATCAAGATCTGTTTTTCAATTCACATATTAAATTTGTTTCTAAGACTGCCTTCTATCATTTGCATAATATTGCCAAGATTAGGAGCATCTTGTCTCAGAGTGATGCTGAGAAACTGATCCACGCTTTTGTTAGCTCAAGATTAGATTATTGTAACTCTGTAGAGGAGCTTGGAATAACGAGGCGATGTGACTTATAAACCAAAGTTTATTATCAGCTTCGCTCCTCTAACAAGTCTCATCTCAGTGCAGAAGCAGAAGTAGAATAGAGGAAGAACACATTCAGCTCTACATACTTATACCTACACATAACAAAAGACATGCATATCAAAGCTGACATCCCGCATTATCTTAATCCCCCTCCTTTGTCTTCGTATCCCTCCACCTGGCCCTGGGAGGTCAGGGCGATCGATCTGGTCTCCACCACAGCGCCTCGGATGCTCTTTGATCTCTGCTGACGGTTGAGACCTCTTTGTCCTGTTCTGAGGTGTGAAGTCGCTTTACATATGTAATCACCAAACATTCTCACATGCTTATACATATGTAGGTTATGGGATATATGATTAATATAGACCACAGCCCCCCCCAAACGACTAAGAAAAGGACAATAGAAAAATTCACAGTTTAAGATAATTATTATGACATACTAACTGCTACACCTCTTGACAAGGAAGAAACTTTGCAGTAGCTATGCTCCTGTAGAGAATTCAGTGGTAATCATAACAGCGTAGTAATATCACAAGTCAGTCTTAAACTGTTACAGCACAATTAGTGAACAACTTTTGAGTAGTTTGCATCAGTCCCTGTGCCGTCTGGGTTTTAGTCTTCTCCCGAATCTGCTGTGGGTCCGCTTGGGCGTCCTGGTGGGACCTTCCTGTAAGGAATCTGCAGCTTGGGGAGGAGAGTGATTATTTGTTCTCTGCAGGGGGACTGAGTCTTTTCTCTTGGGGGGTCTACCCCGCCGAGGTACTCTCGCCAACCGTGCAGGTTCGTCTCTCAACAAGAAGGCAGGTTTAAGTCTGTCAATGTTGACTGTTTCTTTTCTGTCCCCTAAATCAAGCACAAAATGCTTATCACCAGGTTCCAGCACTCTGAATGGCCCATCGTATGGTGGACGGAGGGTTGGTTTTAAAGCTTCATGCCTAACAAAAACGAATTCAGCATTTTTTAAAGCTTGGGGGACAAAAACCCGTGGAAAAGAGTGATGTGCCGGTCCGGGGAGAGTGTCAGGACCGTTGCTGCCTAAAATCCTCGGGGCTGGAAGATGCCCTGGCTCTGGGTTCTCTGGTAAAAATTCACCTGGGAGCCTGAGAGGTTGTGCAAAAACTAATTCTGCTGGGGAGGCGTCTAGATCCTCTTTAGGCGCAGCACGCAACCCCAATAAAACCCAGGGAAGTTTATTTACCCAATTTGTATCCGTTAGTGAGGCTCTGAGGGCGGCCTTTAAAGATCTGTGAAAACGCTCACATAACCCAGTAGCCTGAGGGTGATAAGCGGTGGTGCGGTGAATTGTCGCTCCTAAGCTGCTGGCCATGGCTGACCAAAGCTCCGAGACGAATTGAGGCCCCCTATCGGACGTGATGTCCGATGGGACGCCGAAACGTGCCACCCAGTTTGTCAAAAAAACGCGAGCGACTTCCTCCACTGTGGTTGACGCCAGAGGGACCGCCTCAGGCCAGCGCGTAGTACGGTCTATCATTGTTAACAGATGTGTGAAACCTTGGGAGGAAGGTAGTGGTCCCACGAGGTCGACATGAACGTGGTCGAACCTTCTAGCTGGGATGCGAAAAGGTTCTAGAGGGGCTTTTGTGTGTTTGTGTATTTTGGCGCGCTGACAAGACATGCAAGTTTTTGCCCATTCTTTTACGTTTTTGCGCAGGCTGGGCCACACAAACTTTTCGGCGACCATTTTAACCGAGGCGCGCACACCCGGGTGCGCGAGGGCGTGAATTGAGTCGAAAATACGGCGGCGCCATGCAGCTGGGACTACCGGGCGAGGACGGCCGGTTGAGATGTCGCATATTAGGGGGGGTACACCGTCGCGTAAACCCCTTTTCTCCAGCCTTAACCCTGTTGGTCCAGACAGGAGTGCGCGCACGTCTGCGTTACTACTTTGCTCCTCCGCCATGGCTGCGTAATCTATCCCTACGTGGATTGGGGCCGTGTATGTGTCCGCGTTGGCGAAGAGTTCTGCGGCTGAGGTAGTATAATCTGTCTCCTCGCGCTCTGGCGATGTCACAGCGCGAGAGAGGCAGTCTGCTACCAAGTTAAGTTTGCCTGCCACATGTCGAATGTCTGTGGTGAACTCTGAAATTGCAGCTAGCCGTCTTTGTTGCCTGCCTGACCACGGTTCTGAAATTTTAGCCATCGCAAAGGTGAGCGGTTTGTGGTCTACAAAAGCCGTGAAACGCCGCCCCTCTAACCAGAACTGGAAGTGGCGGATGGATAAATGAAGCGCTAGCAGCTCCCTGTCAAAAGTGCTGTATTTACGCTCAGTTTGGTTTAACGATTTACTGAAAAATGCCAAAGGTTGCCAGGTTCCGCCAACGTGTTGTTCTACAACCGCCCCTATGGCCAGGTCTGAAGCATCTGTGGTTAGCGCAATGCGGGCCGAGGGATCAGGATGAACCAACAATGTGGCGTTAGCTAGGGCACTTTTTACTTCCGCGAAGGCGCGTTCGCGCTCCGGGGTCCATTCGACCGCGTTGGAAGGCTTTTGTTTTCTGAGCGTGTCATATAGGGGCTGCATGAGTTGAGCTGCACGGGGGAGGAAACGGCTGTAAAAATTAACCATTCCCAAAATTTCTTGCAGCGATTTGACCGTTTGTGGCCGTGGAAAACTTTTTACTGCGCGAACTTTGTCTGGCAGTGGGACTGCCCCCTTCGGTGAAACTCTGTGTCCCAAAAAATCAATTTGTGGCACGCCGAATTTGCATTTGGCTGGATTGATTATTAACCCGTGCTCTTCTAGTCTTTGAAAAACCATAGTGAGATGCTGTTCGTGTTCTTCCTCCGACGAGCTGGCTACCAGCATATCGTCGAGGTAGACAAACATGAAAGGGAGGTCGCGTAATACCACGTCCATCATCCGCTGAAAGGTTTGAGCAGCGCCTTTGAGGCCGAAAGGCATCTGCAAAAATTCAAAAAGACCGAAGGGGGTTATTACAGCTGTTTTAGGAATGTCTTCCGCTCGAACGGGGACTTGATGATAGCCACGGACCAGGTCTATTTTAGAAAAAAATGCGCGCACCCGCCAGATGTAGTGAAAAATCTTGGATGTGAGGAATTGGGTAGCGGTCATGAGCTGTTGCATTGTTTAATCTGCGGTAATCGCCGCACAGTCTCCAAGAACCGTCGGATTTCGGGACCATGTGTAGTGGTGATGCCCAGGGGCTTTTTGAGCGTCTGATAATGCCTAGTTTTTCAAGGGTGGTAAACTCGTCCCGAGCTATGGCGAGCTTGGTCGCGTCTAAGCGCCGAGCTTTGGCGAATACGGGTGGGCCCGTTGTGGGAATAAAGTGTTCAACCCCGTGCTTAGCCACTGTAGCTGAGAATTTGGGAATTGTGAGTGCTGGAAATTGGGTGAGGAGTTGATCAAACTTACCTTCTACTGTAGTGACGCTGGCCTGCACGGGTGGTGGAGAAACTCGAGCTGAGCAGGAAATAGAAGCAAATGACAGCGCATTAACCAAGCGCCTATTTGCTAGATCGACTAATAGCCCATGTGCACACAAAAAATCCGCGCCCAACAAGTTAAAACTCACCGCCGCTACAACAAATGTCCATCTGTAGTTGCGGCCCTGAATGCAGAGGGGCAGATTCCTTTCACCATAAGTGTCGATGATGGAGCCGTTGGCTGCCATCGCTCCATTGCCCCGGGGGCCCATGGCCCGGTCTGCGTGGGAGGGCATGATAAAACTCAGTTGAGCTCCAGTGTCAATTAGGAACTGTTTGCCGGTGTGTCCGTCAGTCACATAAAGAAGTTTATTTTTTTTGCTGAGAACCGCAGCCGTTAACGGTTCTCAGTTTGGGCGTTTTCCCGAACTTTTGAACTTGCAGGGGGGAACGTATTTGTACGCCCTCTCGGCGAAACGGTGGTGGTAATAGCAGATGTCATTCGCCTGCTGCGTCTTGGTCGTGTTGCCGCCATGGTGGGTGGGCTCTGCTCGGTTGTCTGTGGTTCTCCGTTGCTCTGGGCATCTGCGGATGCTGCTGTGGCCACCTGTTCCCTGCAGGCGTTGGTGAGTCGCTGCGCTTCTCGGGCCAGCGCGCGAAAGTCCTGCTGGGTGCTGCACCGCATGTTGATCAGCGTCCCTCTCATGTGTGGCGGCAGAGTGCTGAGGAAGATGTGTTGGAAGAGGAAGTTGTCGTTGTCCTCCTCCTTGAGCTGCAGCATGTCCTCCATGAGGGCCTTGGGTCTGCATCCTCTGTGGCCGTAGATCGCCAGGATCTTCTCTGCTCTCTCCTCGGCTGAGGGGACGAAGTTCTCGACGATGGTCGCCTTCAGCTCTCTGTATTTGTCATAGGCGGGCGGCTGTCAGATTATGCTCCGCGCGCATCTTGACGTGGCAGCGTCGAGTTTGGCGACGATGTGATAAAACTTCGTCTTGTCCGCCGTTATGCCCGCCAGTGCAAACTGAGCCTCTGCTTGCTGGAACCACGAGCTCGGGTCTTCTTGCCAGAATTCTGGCAGCTTGATGGTGACGGCGCTTGTGTGGGCCGTCCTTGATGTGTCCGCCAGGTGAGAGCGCCTTTCTTCTGCTCTCACGGCGGGGCTGGTGCTCGATTGAGCCCTCTCTTCTGCCGTGGGGGAACGTCTTCCATCCGTTCCCCTGTCTGCATGGGCGCCGGCGTCTGCCTGGGTCGCCTCAGATGAGTCAATCGCGGGAGAACGCCTCTGGTCCATCCTCGCGTCAGGGTCACCAGTGTAGAGGAGCTTGGAATAACGAGGCGATGTGACTTATAAACCAAAGTTTAGTATCAGCTTCGCTCCTCTAACAAGTCTCATCTCAGTGCAGAAACAGAAGTAGAATAGAGGAAGAACACATTCAGCTCTACATACTTATACCTACACATAACAAAAGACATGCATATCAAAGCTGACATCCCGCATTATCTTAATCCCCCTCCTTTGTCTTCGTATCCCTCCACCTGGCCCTGGGAGGTCAGGGCGATCGATCTGGTCTCCACCGCAGCGCCTCGGATGCTCTTTGATCTCCGCTGACGGTTGAGACCTCTTTGTCCTGTTCTGAGGTGTGAAGTCGCTTTACATATGTAATCACCAAACATTCTCACATGCTTATACATATGTAGGTTATGGGATATATGATTAATATAGACCACAACTCTTTATTATCAGGTTGTCCTAAAACATCTTTAAAAAGTCTTCAGTTGATCCAAAATGCTGCAACAAGAGTTTTAACAGGTACTAGAAAGAGAGATCATATCTCTCTGGTTCTGGCCTCCCTTCATTGGCTTCCCATAGAGTTTAGAATTAAGTTTAAAATCCTTCTTCTCACTTTCAAAGCTCTAATCAAACAGGCCCCTTTTTATTTAAAAGATCTGATACTACCCTATTATCCTAACAGAGCCCTATGCTCCCAAAATGCTGGATTACTTGTAATACCTAGAATCTCCAAAAGTACAATGGGAGGCAGAGCCTTCAATTATCAAGCTCCTCTCCTGTGGAACCAGCTGCCAATCTAGATTCGGGAGTCAGACTCGATCTCTGTTTTTAAGAATAGGATTAAAACCTTCCTTTTTGATATAGCCTACAATTAAGGAGGGATCATGTGTCTCTGAACCCTCCCTTAGTTATGCTGCTAATAGGTTTAGACAGCCGGGGGACCTCCAATAATGCACTGGGCTTCACTCCTTTCTTCACTCTCAATGAAATATTTTTTTTTGCTGGTCATTAACATCTGTTTGTTCTCTCCCATAGATTGGGTCCCCATCGTGCTGTTTGCTCTCTACATGTCTGTTCTTTTCTTCTTCTCTATCCCCTCACCCCCCAGCCAGTCGCAGCAGATGACTGCCCCTCCCTGAGCCTGGTTCTGCTGGAGGTTTCTTCCTGTTAAAAGGGAGTTTTTCCTCTCCACCGTTGCCAAGCACTTGCTCACAGGGGATCGCATGATTGCTGGGGTCTTTCTGCAATTGTGGGGGTTTCCCCTACAGTTGAAAGTGCTATGAGATGACTGTTGTTGTGAAATGGCTCTATATAAATAAAGTTGAGTTGAATTGAATTGAATTTGTCTCGGCTCGACAGCAGCTGATGATGGTCTCAGCCACAGTAGATCCTGAGTAGATTGATTGAAAAGATGCTCTTAAAAGAAGCTTTTAACACTCAACTGCTGTGATATTTTGTGACTATAGCACACACAGTTGTCTGCTGCAGCTGTAAAAATCTGTCAGAATAAGGACGGACAGCCTTCAGAGTCATTTCCATTTCATTTCCATTTTCTGTTGCTGTTCTGTGATGTGGTGATGGCGGCGCTCACTTTATTGCGAGTTTATGCATGGTCTCATATTCAAATATCTGCTGATCAGATTTGAGGTGAACAACAGCCCACGTCGCTTTCAGAGTCAGTGTGACCAGGGAACTTATCCTGAGAGAGCCTGTTCAAACTGTAGACACAGCCCAGGTCTTAGAGGTTTTTTGGGCAGTTTGAAAGGGGCTGGAGCTGCTGTCCCAGAGGAAAAAATTAATAATTATTCTGTTCCTTTGTAGTGACTATTGAAGTCTGTGTTTTATTTTGAAAAATTACCAAATATTCTCTCTTTTCTCATGCCTGACTGACACATGCCTGTCTCATCAGTAATTGGCAGAATGCTTGAAAATTAAGCCCATAAGCAATCTTTATTTTCAAAAGAGTATGAGTTTTATTAGGAGGAGGGGCTCCCTGGGAGTTAGCCAAGGGGCACATATGGCTCCGGGCCAAGACCGGAGGCTCACAGTCTTGATGCCATCCCGGGTGGGGTGCCCGGAGCGGTGTTATCCTGGCCGCTGCCTCCCCCAACCGTTCCCCGTTGAAGTGACCAGCTCCTGGGGCCCTTTATTGCATGTAGTCATCATGGAATTGTGGGGTAGTGTCCACTGGCAACTGCACCCACGCATGCTTGGGCCCGATGGGGAGGTGCCTTGCTGGAGAAACGTTCATATTAACCCGCCCCGCTGCCGGTCCGCAAAATTGTTTTTTTTTTTTCCACAATATCTTTATTGAACCTTTTTTTTTTTTTTAACAAACATGATACAAACAATCAAACACTAACGCTAAAGTACTACAAAAAAAAAAAAATGCACTAAAAACACCAACAACCACCAACAAAATCAAGTCTTCAACAATGCTCCTCTGTTTAGTCTAGACAATCCAATACATAAGTATACATATTATGTTCACCAGTTTGGAATTTACAAGGTCCACACACATCATTCACCTTCTTCTTCAAGAGTTATGTTTAAATTTTTTACATAATCAATAAAAGGTCTCCATATATTCTCAAACACAATTTCCTTTGATTTCAGTATATATGTTATTCTTTCTAATGGAAGGTTTGTTAACATCTGTCTTAACCACTGAGTCACATCTGGTCTATGAGTCTTTTTCCATAATAGTGCAATACATTTTTTGGCATTAAGCAAACTGAGGTCTATGAATGTTCTTTCACTTTTATTAAAATTATGCTTTTCTGGGTACAGACCCAACAAAAACAGTTTAGGATTCAGTATGATTTGTTTTGAGATTATTTTTTCAATTGTTACCCTCACCTCTTCCCAAAACATTCTTATTAATCTACATTCCCATAAACAATGAAATAGGGTTCCTTTACTTTCCATGCATTTTGTGCATGTATCTGGTATATTTTTGTTATATCTATTTAACTCCTCCGGTGTAACATACATCCGTATTAACCATTTGAAATGTATCAATTTAAGGCGTGCATTTATTGATTTGGTTTGAGCTTCTGTACAAGCCAATTCCCATTGTTCCCCCGAAATTTCAATTTGCAGATCTTCTTTCCAGTAGTTTAATCTTTTCAGTGAATTTTCACTTGAAGATAGTGTCAATGAGTTATAAAACTCTGAAATAATACCCTTTCTTTTACTATCTTTCATCATCATTTTTTCCAAGGATGAATAAATAGGTCGAGTGAGAGCTTTATTTTGATTTGATCGAATAAAGTTTCTAAGTTGAAGATATTTAAAAAAATGTGTTCTATTGAGATTAAATTTGATCCTCAGCTCTTCAAAAGACATTATGTTGTCTGCACATGGCAAATATAAATCCTGAATCTTTTGTATCCCTTTTAAATTCCATACTTTAAATACAGCGTCCGCTCTCCCTGGTTTAAAATATTGATTACCCCATATTGGACTAAATTGTGACAATAACTGTGGTTCTTTTAAATAGTTTTTAGCTTCACACCATATTTTGATCATATGCTTTACAAATGGATTTTTAACTTGTTTTTGTAATTTTTTTGCCGAATCTGAGTATATGAATATGGGAAGAGGTAAAGGTAAATTGTGTGATTCCATTTCAGTCCAGTGGGGGAGATCATTTGATGAAAAATAATATGTCATAGACCTCAGTTGTGCCGACCAATAATACAACATAAAATTTGGACATTTCAGACCTCCACGATCAAATGGTAAATATAATAAAGACAGACGTAATCTAGCCCTCCTGTTGTTCCATATAAATTCCACTAACTTTTTTTTTATTCTTGAGAATAGATCTAAAGGTGGTGATAAGGGAATGTATTGAAATAAATAAAGTATTTTAGGTAAAATATTACTTTTAAGTATATTGATTCTCCCGATCATCGACATTGGTAGTGACATCCATCTCTGAGTTAACTCATTGATATCTGACATTAAGGCTTCATAGTTGACACTGGCGACTGATTCTAGCTTAGGCATAATTTGGATTCCTAAATATTTAAACTGATTTACAACATTGAATTGATTTGCCTCAGGGGCTGGGTAATTTCTCTGGGTCTCATTTAGCATTAATATTGAAGATTTAGTTTTATTTATTTTATATCCTGATATTTCCCCAAAATTCTTTATTAAATTCAACAAGGTTGGAATTGATTTTTTTAGATTCGACATAAACAAAATTATATCATCGGCGTACAGGGAGATTTTATGTTCTGTTGGTCCAACTTTAATTCCATATATTTGTGAATGTAAACGTATCGCTATCGCTAAAGGTTCAATTGCCATAGTAAACAGTAAAGGTGAAAGTGGACAGCCTTGTCGACATCCTCTATTGATTTTTATTGGTTTTGAAATATTGTTATTTGTTAGGATTTCTGCTGTAGCATTATTGTATATTATTTGAACCCATTTTATGAAATTATTTCCAAGTCCAAACCTTTGTAGGACTTCAAAAAGAAAGGGCCATTCAACTCTATCAAAGGCCTTTTCGGCGTCCAATGATAGGAGAGCTGTATCCGGTGCTTCTTTATTAAAATAAATAATATTAAATAGTCTTCTTACATTATGGAAGCCTTGTCTACCCTTTATAAAGCCATTCTGATCTCAATTAATAATATTTGGTAAAATTTCTTGTATTCGTCTTGCTAAAATTTTACAGATTATCTTAAGGTCGGCGTTTAATAGGCTTATTGGTCTCATATTTTCACATTTATTAGAGGGCTTACCTGGTTTTGGCAGCAGTATAATTAAGGCATTATTTATGTATGATGGTAAATTATTATTTTGAAATGCTTCTAAAACCATTTCCAAAAAAGGTTTTATTAATTTATTCTTAAATTTTTTATAAAGGTCAACTGGAAGACCATCTGGTCCTGCACTTTTTCCTGATTTCATATTATCAATGGCTAGCCCAACTTCTTCTTGACTAATTTTAGACTCCAATATCTCCCTGTTTTCATTTGGTATACACGGTATAGATAGTTCGTTCAAAAACCCATTTAGTTTTGTTAAATCAGGTTCATTTTTGGTATCATATAATTTTTCATAGTAATCTCTAAAGGCTCTATTAATTTCTAAAGGATCTATAACTACCTGTCCGTTACTTATAATACTGGTAATTGGTGTTTTAATTTCCAATTGTTTAATCTGCCATGCTAATAATTTTCCTGATTTTTCACCTTGTTCATAAAAAGATTGTTTCAATCTTAGAAGACTCGAGGCAGCTCTATTCGCTGATTTTTTGTCATATTCAGCTCTCAAAATCAGTAATTCATTCTCCAACCTTGGGTCACTTCCTGCATACACTTTTTCCTGAAGACTTTTTATTTTATGTTCCAATTTAGCTCTCTCCTCTCGAGTCTTCTTAGATTTTGATCCTGTATAACTAATAATATGTCCCCTAATAAAAGCTTTGAAAGCCTCCCACTTTACACATGCTGATGTTTGTGTAGTATTGATGTCAAAGAACTCGTCTATCTGTTTTTCTATATACTTGACAAATTCCTCATCCTGAAGCCATTTATGCTGAAATTGCCATCTACCTGATTCCTTTGTCAATTTTTTATCTACATATATTAGACAACAGGGTGCATGATCAGAGATCACAATGTTATCATAAAAGCAGTTTTGAATCTTGGACCTTAATTCTGTGGAAATCAAAAAATAATCAATACGTGAGAATGTCTTGTAGGTACTGGAATAACAAGAATAGGCTTTAACTTGTGGTTTCATTTCTCTCCATATATCTAACAATCTCAATTCTTTCATAAAATGATTAATAGTCATCCTACATCCAATGTGCGTACAATCCAGTCCTGTTGATCTATCCACACCTGGATTCAATGTACAATTAAAATCCCCTGCTATTATATGTTGCCCTGTAAGTGATGATAAGATGAGAAATAAATTAGCAAAGAACTTCTGATCATCTATATTGGGACCATATAAGTTCACAAGATTTATATTTTCTAATAGCAAAGAACCTTGAATGATTACATATCTTCCAAATTTGTCTCCAATTACATTTTTCACTTGAAAAGGAACTGATTTATGTATGAGAGTCATAACTCCCCTGGCTCGGGATGAAAATGAAGAGGTGAATACACTTCCCTGCCATCTACTCCTAATTCTTTTAACATCCTCCTCTATCAGATGAGTTTCTTGTAAAAACACAATTCTTGAACCCATGTCCTTTATTTTATTCATAACTTGTTTAAGTTTTTTTAAATTTTGTAGACCTCTGCAATTCCATGAAGTTAAATTAAGATTAACACTTTGGTCCATGATCAATAGAGAGTTTGGGATTACCTTGCAGTGTAAACATGCTCATACAGAGAAGCAAAAACATGAGTGGTTGAACATTCATCCTACAAACTACACACAAACAAATTTCCCCTTCCCACACTTGTGGCAAACCCCCCAAAATCAAAAGAAAAATTCTGTCTCCCGATATAGCCATCGACCGTTCCACACCCACGGGGAACAGCCTAAGCCACTCCTTCTTCATCCTCCCAATCACCCTAACTCTACTGCTTTTAATGACGTAACATTAACTCTCCTCTGTAGTTTTCCAACTTAACTCCAAAATTTTTAACAACTTTGTACATCATAGTTTTTTTTTTTTGTTTTGTTTTTGTTTTGTTTTTTTAATATATAATACAATCTATATTTTGTAAACTTACTATTTACTTCAAGTCAGTCAGATGCCTGTGCAAATGCTTAATTATTCTACCTTATATTTTGTTCATGCTTAGCTCCCACCAGTCTCTTCTTCTTCTTTGATCTTCTTGATGAACTCCTGCGCCTCCTCTGGGGTCTTGAAGATGTGGGTTCTGCCCTCATACGTGGTCAGCAGTCTCGCAGGATAGATTACACCATGACGAATCCCAAGGTTGCGCAGCTCCTTACGTACGGGATCAAACTGCTTCCTCAATTGCTGGATTCCTGTGGCCAAATCTGGGTAGAACCGCACCTGCTGGTCCTGGTGTTTAATCTCTCCTTTTTTAGCTCGTGCAGCGTTGAAGATCTTCATCCTGTCTCTGTTGCTAAGAAACTTCATAATTAAGGTCCTCGGCGGTCCCTTATCTCTCCGTGGGCCAATACGATGTGCTTTTTCCAGAACCACTGCTGATTGCAACTCCTCGCTGCCCAGCACCTCCGGAATCCACTTTTCCAGAAAGGAACATACGTCCCGACCTTCTGATTCCTCTGGAAGACCCACCAGCCTCAAATTATTCTGTCTCGACCGAGATTCCAAATCCAAAATATTATCTTCCAGAGATTTATTTTTTTTTTCCAAAGTGCGCACCTTTAATTGAAGACGGGTGACGTCATCTTCAGCACTAGCGAGACGGAGCTCCATCTGCGCCATTCGTTCTACACAGTCACCCAATTCCTTTCTTATTCCTTCCAACGCTGTCATAATCCCATCAAATCTAGAGGAAAAGTCCGCTCTCATTGAACTCATGGCAGCCATCAGCGCATCTGCGCCATTCCCCGCAGATATCGCAGCGTTGCCAGCCTCCTCCGCCATATATGGAGTTTTGTTTACTGCGTCACAGACCTGAAAGTCCGTTAATTTGGACTGTTTCGGCGGCTCGCTTTTTCCTTTTCCTGGTTTTCCAGCCTTAGGCTTCGCCGACATATCTTCGCCCAAATGCTGGGATACGTTCTGTCCCAAATGAGAGAGTTATTTGCCGATTTTTTTTTTTCCAGGAGCAGAGCAGAGCGAGACACGTCCGTCCTACGTGGCAGCCATAACCGGAAGTCCGCAAAATTGTTTTTACTTGTTACCGTTCCATGAAGAGAAAAACGGTTGGAAACCACTAGGCTAGACAGTGCAGGTGTCACTTCTTCAGAGATGAAGCAGACACTGTTTCTGACAATGAGGGAAAAATTGGATGCTCTCCCAGTACATTACAGTATGTACTTGGGTTAATGTCGCCAGTTACTCCCCACCTCTGTATTTAACACAGAATGTGTTTTATTCTATGTTCTAAATCACAAAAGTGATTTGAGTTTTTTTTGTGTTCAGGTTACAGCTACGAGCGTCTGGACGGGTCTGTCCGAGGGGAGGAGCGAAATCTAGCAGTGAAGAACTTCAGCAGCAAAGACATCTTTGTCTTTCTGCTCAGCACTAAAGCAGGTAGAGGAAACATGACGTTCTCTACTGGAAGGCAATGGGCCGTCACATATGCTCATAGTGATTTCAGTTTAACTCAGGGGTCTGCAAACTGTGGTTCCGGAGGCAAAATTATGTGAAATAAGTCACTAAGAAATTAGTGACAAAAATTTGTGAGGAAAAAAAGTAGCAAATTTATGAGAACAAAGTTGTACATTTAGTGGAAAAAAGTTCACATTTTACAAGAATAATGCGACACATTTGGAAGAATAAAGTTACAAATTTAAAAGCATATAGTTGTGAAGTTACAAGAACAAAGTTGCACATTTGTGCAAATAAAGTTGCAAATTAAAAAAATAAAGTTGGAAATTTTCAAAAAAATAAAGTTGCAAATTTGCAAGAATAAATGTGCAAATTTCAGAGAATAAAGCTGCAAATTTAGTAAGTAAGTAAGTAAGTAAGCTTTATTTATATAGCACTTTTCACAGACATATAAAGTCACAAAGTGCTTTACAGTGCAACAACAATCAAAACAATTAAAATACAACTAAAATACAAATTAAAATGCAATAAAATACAATTGAAGTACAATAATGCAGTTAAGATACAGTTAAAATACAAATTAAAGTAGAACTAAGAAACAAAAAATACACTCTATGCAGTCAGGTGGTAACAGCCTTCAGTCAATCTTGGAATTAAAATGCCTGTTTAAACAGGAATGTTTTCAGGTGGGTTTTAAAACTCACAACACTGTTCATGGCGCAAAGGTTTTTTGTTTTTTGGGGTTTTTTTTGTTACTTATTTGTACCCGTAGGTAGACTTGGTACAGGTGCAGAGGGAGGTCATTCCACAAGCGTGGTGCTACTGCTTTAAAAGACCTGTCACCTCTGGTAGCAAAGTGGGTGCGGGGAACCATGAGCAAGTGCTGTCCTGAGGATCTCAGGCTGTGGGTCGAGCTGTAGGGCTGAATCAGAGCAGCCATATATGCGGGGGCCTGACCGTGAATTGCTCAGAAAGTGAGCACCAGGATCTTAAAGTGGACACGATACACAACTGGGAGCCAATGGAGTGATCTAAGGACAGGTGTAATGTGGTCTCCTGTTTGCACGTGTCAGAAGCCTCGCAGCAGAGTTTTGAACAAACTGCAGACGAGCCAGTTCCTTTTTGTTCAAACAAGTAAAAAGGCTGTTACAGTAGTCCAAACGTGAGGAGACAAATGCGTGAATGATCATCTCCAGCTCTTTGTGTGAAACCATGGTCCTGAGCTTGGAGATATTTCGCAGTTGGAAGTGACAGTTTTTTATCAGTTGTTTGGTGTAATGTTCCAATGACATGGCCTTATCAAAGATGACACCCAAGTTTCTCAGCTTTGTTTTAACTGTACTGCCCAAGTCACCAAGGTATTGTTTTATGCCTGATATGTCACTGTCTGGGGCAATGATCAAAGTCTCCGTTTTGCCAAAGTTTAGCTGGAGGCTGTTGTCATTAAGCCACTGCTTTATGTGGGACAGGCAGTTTGTTAAGGAGCTGAGTATGTGGAGCTCAGACTTGTTGAACGAGCAGTATATCTGGATGTCGTCTGCAAAGAAATGATAGGAGATGTTATTATACTGCTGTATGATGCGGCCAAGGGGGAGAATGTACAGTAGGAACAGTAGTGGCCCCAGGACAGAACCTTGGGGCACACCATACTGCAAATCGGCTGAGTTGGACCGGATGTTATTAGAAGATATACTGAAGCTTCTACCAGTCAAGTAGGAGGAGAACCACTTCAGAACAGGACCTGTCATCCCCACCAGGTCCCTCAGTCTGTTTGTCATAATGGTGTGGTCCACCGTGTCAAAGGCCGAGGAAAGATCCAGCAGGACCAGGACCGTAGATTTCCCAATATCAGCCGACATCATGATATCACTAGCCACTCTTACTAAAGCAGTTTCAGTCGAGTGGCGTTGTCTGAACCCAGACTGAAACATGTCATAGATTAAAGTAGAACTGAATCCACCTTTTGGCGCAAAAAGTAGAATAGCAGATTAATTCCTTATTACCTATTGTATTTTTCAACACATAAAAGAAATTTTTAGGCCGTGCGATGGCCAAGCTATAAGCCGATAAACTTTTGCCTCTGGCTGGCAGTGCCAAACAAACCGGAAGTAGTGCAGACGACGCTGCGTGACGTCACGAGTGTGATCCCTAAACAAAACAACAATGGCAGATGATAGCAGTTCCAGCAGTCAAGAAAACCAGAGTTTTCAGAGTGAAGAGGCATTCAGGATCAGTGACGAGACAGAGGAGGATGCAGGAGTGTGGCAGGTGGCAGGCGTGCACAAGGGCGAGCCCGGGAGACAGAGACCTAATGCACCTGTGACAGCAGCTGGCAGACGGCGATGCAGAGGCGAGGTCCGCCGCCGGGGAATACAGTGATCCCTCACTTATCGCGTTTAATGGGGACCAGAACCGACCGCGAAAAGTGAAAAACCGCGAAGTAGCGTCACCCCCCCCCCCCCAAGGGCGTCACAAGCACTATTTTGCACAAAAAGGCACAAGAGAACAGCGAAAAGTGCCACTAAGCAACACGAGTGATAAAGAAGGCGCTCTGCAGGGAGAGAAGCTGGGTAAAACGTCTCGGCCAATCAGCTTGCGAGGTAAAACGTCTCGGCCAATCAGCTTGCAAGATTCCCGAGCGGTGAAGAGGTGGACGGAGAGGAGTGGAGCGGTGGTTAGAGAGGTGGATTTTGAGTTGTGCGGGCTCTCCGTGTTGATACCAGGTATCAACACGGAGAGCCCGCGGTGACGCCCTTGGGGGGGTGGGGGGGACGCTACTTCGCGGTTTTTCACTTTTCGCGGTCGGTTCTGGTCCCCATTAAACGCGATAAGTGAGGGATCACTGTAATATCTATATCTAGAAACGCATCGCTTCCCGGTCACTTTTCCTCCCCCTTTCTTTTCTTTCGTCGCCATGACAGCTTTCCTTGGCCACTGAACAGATCTTCCCAGGTGTTGGAAGTGTTTTGTAGTCGACTATCACGACAAAATGCACCAAAAACAACCAGTGTCGACGTGCTCACAATGGTAAACATAGAGGACTGTGTCACACTCATGACGTCACGCGGAACTCCGGCTGCACTTCCGGTTAATCGGCGGATTTGTCTGATTTTTCAGGGCGGGAAATTCAAAATCGCGATTTTCTCCAAGATTCCGGGATTTGTGGAGGGGGTGCCAATGATAAATTATCTTTATAATTGTATGTACTATCACCCAGTGCCGTTCAATGCCGTTCAGTTCAGTTCTACTTTAAATTTGTCTCCAGAAAGGCAGTGAGCTGTTTGGACACCACTTTCTCAAGAAGTTTGGCTAGGAAAGGAAGCTTTGATATGGGCCTATAGTTTTTGAGATCGGTGGGATCCAAGTTAGTTTTCTTCAGTTTTGGCTCAATTATGGCATGTTTGAAAGAGCTGGGGAACTGACCAGTTGAGAGTGACAAGTTAAAAATTTTGGTGATCCATGGTCCAATTGTATCAAACACATTCACAACAAGCTTCGGGGGGAGGATGTCTACTGAATTTGAGGAGGGTCTCGTTTTAGCTAAAAGTGCTGAGACATCCTCCATTGACACCATGTTGAAGGAGGACCATGTTTGAGGGGGAGGGTCAATTCTGGTCATAGAGCCAGAAGATGGTGGGATATTGTTTTTTATATCCCTAATCTTGTCTACAAAGAAATTCAGGAAGCTGTTGCTATCAGCTTTACAGAGCACTGGGGCGGTGGGGGCAGCGGGGGACACAAGAGAATGTACTGTGTCAAAGAGCACTTTGGAGTTTTTCTTATTAGTGGCTATAAGAGGAAATTTAGAGGAAAAAGATGCAGTTTTACAAAATAATGGCAGATTTACAAGAATAAAGTAACAAAAAATGTAAAAGCATATAGTTGTAAATTTGCAAGAACAAAGTTGCAAATTTGTGAGAATGAAGTTGCAAATTTAAAAAAGAAGTTGCAAATATGTAAAAAATTAAGTTGATGATTTGTGAGCATAAAGTTACAAATTTAAGAGAATAAAGTTAAAAATTTACAAGAATGATGTTGCGGATTTACAAGAATCAAGCTAAAAATTTTAAAGCATATAAGTGCAAATTTGAGAGAGTAAAGTTTTGTCATTTTTGAGAATGACGGTGAAAATGTATGAGGAAAAAAATGGCAAATTTACGAGATTAATGTTGCAAATTTACAAGAAGGAAGTCCCGCGACCCAAAAAGGATTAAGCGGAAGAAGATGGATGGATGGATGGATGGAAGTTGCAAACTTAAAAGCACAAAGTTGCAAATTCATGAGAGTAATGTTGCAGATTTACAAGGATAAATTTGCAAGAGTAAATCTGTAATAATGAGACTGCAAATTTATGAGAGAAAATTTTGCAAATTTATAAGAGAAGTCACAAAATTATCAAAATTTAATCATCAAATTAAGAGTTCGTACTGTCCAGTTTATATTTATGTACAATGTACTCAAAATTTTTGTTTTCATAGCAGAAGTTATTTGCATTCAGAGTACACACGCTGACTTCCTTGCTGAGCCTTGAGGTGTAATTTTGCAGCTGCGTCCTTGATATGAAAAATGCAGATGAAGTTAATTGTTTAGTCATCGTACCTGGCAATGTGTCGGGCTTTTTGCTGGTGTTTGTTTTTCATATCTCAATGTGAATTCATAGAAGTGGCTGACAGAGGAAAAGGAGGAGTAATCATCTAGCGATAAGAGCTACAGCAGAATTAGAACGCTCACATCGATATGGGCAGAAAATGAATTTCCTGTCTCAGTTTATCACCTTCTGTGAGCGATAATTCTCAGCCAGAATAAATTACAAGAGACGGCACCATTTCTGCAGAGGTTTTTATTGAAAAGTAGATTTTAACTGCACAGGTGTAAATCAAGGGGGATGGGGGGGGGGGCAGGGGAGGGCATGTCCCCCCAACCTGGAAAAAAGAGCATTGTCCCCCCCCCCCCTACAAATCATCGTAAACCTTTCTTTATTCTATATTTTTTCTTGTAAATCTACAACTTTTTCTCATGAATTTGCATCTTTTTTCCTCATAGATTTGCTGTGGGTTTTTTATTTGTATTTTTAGGGGGGTTTTGCTTCTTTTTCTTGTAAATTTGACATTTTTTTCTCAAATTGGCATTTTTTAAAATAATTTTGCTACTTTTTGTTATTTAGCTGTTTGTTGATGTTAGACTTTTTCTTGTTAATTTGCAAGTTTGTTTTTTTTTTTAATAAATTTGTTTTTGTGCATAACTTTGACTTTTTTGTAAATTTGCAACTTTTTCCTCATAAATTTCCCAACTTTTTTTCTTGAAAATTTGAAACTTTTTTCCTCATACTTTTTCATAAATTTGCAACTTTCTTGATGTTATTTTGATATTTTTCCCATTAATTTGAGACCTTTTTATCAAAAAAATTTCCCAAACTAGTGACTTCTTTGTTGTTAATTTGCTGCTTTTTCATAAACCCGATTTTTTTTCATGTTTTGTTAATCTGCGACCTTTTCCTCATAAAGTTGAAAGCCTATCCTAGCATCTCTGGGCGAGAGGCAAGATTCAGCCTGGACCGATTGCCAGTCCATTGCAGTGCTAAACTTGCAACTTTTTTTCTCATAAATTTCCAGACTTTTTTCCTCACAAATTTGTATTTTTTTTTTCCAATGTCAGTTCACAACCTCTTTTGTAAATTGAAAATTCTTTCTCTTAAACTTGCAGCTTTGGCTGCTGGTTATTTTTTTTAATTCTATGTAATGGTTTAATATTTTATTATTCATCAGGACAATGACCCGGATTAATTTTTTTAATGTTTTTGTGGGAGGGTAGGTTTTTTTTTTTAAAATGGTTTGAACTCTTCCCTCTTACAAAATCATGGCCCCCAAAAATACAATTTTGTGTAGGGCCCCCGTAAATCTAAATCAGGTCCTGACTGCAATAATACTCATAGTCTCCCTGTCAATATTTCCTCTTGAGAAAATGTTCCGTTTATTGTCCAGCAGGGAAATGATGTTCTGGTGCTCTCTGATGTTCTGACTGTGTTTCAGGCGGAGTGGGGATGAACCTCACAGCTGCCGACACCGTCATCTTCGTGGACAGCGACTTCAATCCTCAGAACGATCTACAGGCCGCCGCACGCTGCCACCGGATTGGTCAGAACAGGTGATGTGTGGGGCAACAAAGATCCATTTTAGTTCCACTTCTCATTTTGTTCATGGAGCTGCAGAGGTTAGCGCCGCTACCTCACAGTTGACATGTTTCTAGGTACGAAACCTCGGCGTTGACCACAGCTTTACTGCAAGGAGTCTGCATGCTCTTCCTGTTCCTGCTTTGGCTTCCTTCCACCACTTTCACTAGCATTTATTTCTTGTGTTCCTTTATTACGATAAACAGCAAAAAAGTACCAAAGCAATAAATCATTCTCACAGTGGGTACATTGAAAAAAGGGGAAAAAAACTAAATATGCTTCCATTCGAACACCTACCCTTTAACTTTTATCATAATAACCCAGTTATGTCTACAAAATCCATAATCAAAACAGGATTTCAACCCAGTGTTATTTCCTCATTGGAGCGTGAACCCACAATGTAAATATAAGCTCAAGAAAAGACAAAGTTTATACCTTAACAAAGCATTGCTTTTTTTTCTTTATTTAGTTTAGATTAATCATATCTTTGCCCACGCGTGGATAGGGCAGTCTGTCTGTTTGTCTGTCTGGACTGCAACTTGAGAAAGAAAGAAGCTAGGGTCACCAAAGTTGGTAAATAGGTTGACCTTTGGACTAGCACCTATGGCTATACTTTAGGGGTCAAAAGGACAAACTTCCAAGTTCACAGGGTCATAAAAGGTCAAAATCCATTCTGGCCCATAATGACTTCAATAAAGATAAATAATAAAAATAAGTATGTATTGTGGGAAACTAGGGCTGCAAAAGGTGTGGGTCTGCATCTCCGAGTGCAGTTATAGTTTATTAAGTGAACGGATGAACAGAGACTGTGGGTCAATGCGAAGCAGACTCATGTGACTCCGGAGCTATGTCTGCTCATGCAAGGGAAACCCTCGGATCATCATTCAAACTCCTCCTGATGAAATCTTATGTCGCAAACTTTGGAAGTCTCTTAGATTATATGCCTCAACAAAAATCTTAAATGTCTTAAATGTAACTTCTCTGTAGCTGCAGATACCATGATAAAAGAAATATGAGCAGGAAACAATAAGTCTTTTAATATTTGATTTGACTACAATTTTGACTGCAGTTTCCCAGTTTGGAATCAATAAAGTACATCTATCTGTCTATTTATCACAGGCCTGTGAAGGTGATCCGCCTCCTGGCACGAGACACGGTGGAGGAGATCATGTATTCCCGCGCCGTGTCCAAACTGCAGCTCACAAACACAGTCATTGAAGAGGGACGCTTCTCCTTACTGGATGAGGCTCAGTCTGCCGCTGCTGGACTGCAGGTTTGGGAGTTTTGATGGACACAAGCTTCTCTGATTCTTGTCTTTTTACTGAATCTTTAACTCAGTGCTGCTCTCATATTCCCCGTATAATGCACAGTTAAGTGAGATCTTGAAGTTCGGGATTGATAAGCTGTTGTCATCGGACGAGAGCTCCATACAGGACGTGAGATTGGAAAACATCCTCGGAAAGTCTCATGATGGTCAGTGGGTGGATGATGAAGACCACACCCATCTTGGAGAGGAGGAAGAGGAGGAGGAAGAGGATGAGTCTGTCTCTGATGGGCAGAGTATGTTTGACAGTGAACACACATGAGTGTTTCGTTCTTAATGTTGTCAAGGTTCTGTGGGTAGGAATTTCACACAACCGTGGTTTGTTAAACTTGTTGCTGTATGTGAACACCTCGCTTTTACTTTTGGTTCTCACCCAGCAGACTTCACCACACGTGAGGGAAAAACAAAAAAAATGAGACGGCACAGGTTTCTGTTGTTAGATTCACACTTGTTTCTCTGAGTGATTAAAACATGATCTTGGAGAGTGAGAGGATGCCTCAGGAGTGGAGAAGAAGTGTTGAGGTACCAATTTTCAGGAACAAGGGTGATGCTCAGAGCTGTAGTAACTACAGAGGCATAAAGCTGATCAGCCACACTATGAAGATATGGGAAAGAGCTGTTGAAGCCAGGTTAAGAAGAGAGGTTGCAAGCAGCAGTACAATTTCATGCCAAGGAAGAGTGCTACAGATGCATTAAAGATGTTTGCTTTAAGAGTGTTGATGGAGAAGTACAGAGAAGGTCAGAAGAAGTTGCACTGTGACTTTGTGGATCGAGAGAAAACATATGATAGGACGCCAAGAAAGGAAGTGTGGTACTGTGTGAGGAAGTCAGGAGTGGCAGAGAAGTATATGAGGGTGGTGCAGGACATGTATGAGGACAGTGAGGTGGTGAGGTGTGCTGTAGGAGTGACGGATGGATTCAAGGTGAGGGTGGGGTTATGCCAGGGATCGGCCCTCAGCTCCTGCTTGTTTGCTATGGTGATGGACAGGCTGACAGATGAGGTCAGGCAGGATTCTCCATGGACTATGGTATTTGCAGATGACATTGTGATCTGCAGTGAGAGTGGGGAGCAGGTGGAAGAGAACTTGGAGAGGTGGAGGTATGCACTGGAGAGAAGAGAAAATAATTTGCATGTTCTGTTGAAAGGTGAGTCTGTTATCAATCATGGTCCCAAGTTACTTATATGACTCTAATCTTTCGATTTGTTGATTGTGTACTGACAGAGTGAGGATAATAGAAGGTGCTTTGTGGAAATCGGTAATCATTGCTTTTATTTTTGAGGTATTGAAGTGGTTGTAGGTGGTTAAGTGGAGCAGTTCAAGTATCTTGGGGTCTTATTCACAAGTGAGGGGAGAATGAAGCGAGAGATTGACAGACAGATTAGAGCAGCATCTGCAGTGATGTGGACGTTGTACCAGTCTATTGTGGTGAAGAGGGAGCTGAGCTCTAAAGCAAAGCTGTTGATTTACCGGTCAGTCTATGTTCCTACCCTCACCTATGGTCATGAGCTTTGGGTAATGACCAAAAGAATGAGATCATGGATACAAGCAGCTGAAATGAGCTTTCTCCATAGGATTGCCGGGCTCACCCTTAGCGATAGGGTGAGGACCTCAGTCATCCGGGAGAGGCTCAGAGTAGAACCACTGCTCTTACACATCAAAAGGAGCCAGTTGAGGTGGTTTGGGCATCTAATCAGGATGCCTCCTGGATGCCTCCCACTTGAGGTGTTTCGGGCACGTCCCACTGGGAGAAGACCCCGGGGCAGACCCAGGATGCCCTGGAGAGACTACGTCTCCCAGCTGGCCTGGGAACATCTTGGTATCCCCTCTGAAGAGCTGAAGCAGGTGGCCGGGGAGAGGGAAGTCGAGGCTTCTCTGCTTGAGCTGCTGCCTCTGTGACCTGGACCTCCCGAAAAGCGGTAGAAGATGGATGGATGAAAGGGTCAACCATCCAAAGCAATGGAAAATGCACGAGAGGTGAAGAAGAAAGTGCAGGCAGGGTGAAGACGAGTGTCAGAGGTGATTTGCGACAGAAGGATAGCAACTAGAGTGAAAGGGAAGATTTACAAGACGGTAGTGAGATGTGCTGTGATGTATGATTTCAAGACGTGGCACTGACAAAAAGACGGTAGGCAGAGCTGGAGGTGGCAGAGTTGAAGATGCTAAGATTCTCATTGGGAGTGACTCGGAGGGACAGGATTAGAAATGAGTATATCAGAAGGACAGCTCAGGTTGAGCGGTTCGGAGACAAAGCGAGAGAGGCAAGGCTGAGATGGATTGTGCATGTGCAGAGGAGGGATAGTGGATTTACTGGACAAAGGATGTTGAAGATGGAGCTGCCAGGCAGGAGGAGGAGAAGATTCATGGATGTAGTGAAGGAGGACATGGAGAGGGTTGATGCTACAGAGGAAGATGAAAGAGATAGGATGAGATGGACGCAGATGATCCGCTGTGGAGACCCCTAAAGGGAGGAGCCCTAAGAGGAAGAAGAAAAAGACACTTCAAGATCCCACTCATTAAACATCTGTATGTGGGCTTTAATCTTCTAAAATAACTTCTTGGGTCATATGATTACAGTAAAAATATTGAAATCTCTCTTCATGCAGAAATATTTATATATTTACATTTTGGCAGAATGAACAGCTCTTCTGGGTTACATAACACACAATCTGGTCTTAAGTTACGCCCATCAGCGTGATATTGGCTGTGATACCGAGTCTACGACCGGAGTTTCTGAGTCCACGGTGTTAGCTTCAGAGCTAACAATGCTACTGTGGAGTTAGCTTAGTGGTGTGGCTTTCATTATGTTCTTTACATTCCAGTCACCCCACTAAACATCCCTGCTCCCACCTAGTTCTCTCTTCCTCAGTCAGTCATAGATCTCACATCATTCTGGCATATTTTGTTTCATTTTGGCCGTGATAGTAGATTGGATTAGCATTAGCTTGGTTAGGCAGTTGGAGTTGGTGTGATCAGCCACATTAAAGCTCGCCTCAGTGGGAAGACGTTAACCCGTTGGGCTGCCTATTGTTGCCAGTCCAGTTTTGATAGCTGTTTTCTATGAATGTTTATCCCCCGCTGGTCGAACCCCAAAGGGGTCCACGAGCCCTTTGGGCTACATTTCAGCTTGTAAAGCCTGATTGGCCGACCTTTTTTCAGACAGAAATACTTGCTTTCTGTGGGCATGCACTTGTTATATTGAAAAGCTGAAAACTACTCTCTGTCAGCAAATACTGGGATCTTCAAAGAAGACGGAGGCGGGTGAAGTTGCACTTGCCTCAGAGTGCTCTTGTTTTCCACTCCCACTCGACAGCCTTGTTCAACTACCAACACTTGATCATACATTCGTTTGGCTTATTTTACTGTAATTTATTATGGTCTGACCGGGACTAAAGGCAGCTAGCTGCTGTTTGCATCTTCCCGTTCGCCTGTCCATGGTTGGTTCTGTGCTTATTGTGCTCCAGGGATCAATCATATCCTATCAACCACTGGCAGCACACACCAGATGGTTTTACATTAGTTAGCTCACTGTGCTCACTTCCAGCACTAGGAGCTAGCTGACATTAGCCACATGGCATCAACAACTGACCTCAAAAGTGATAAAAGAGGGAGTGTGGGATGAACTGGGGCTCATAAGAAGTTAAATAAGTCATTCTGAGGAAGCTGGGTCAAAATGGTGCTGTCATAATTACCGAGGCATTTTGATCCAAGTATGTCACAGACAGTTCATTAAGACATGTGGGAACTCTGTCAACATGTGGAAAAAGTGCTTCTTTAAACCTGCTTCTCAACGTTATCCTGTCCTGCCCTTTAGACCACATGTACTTCTTTGAGGGGAAAGACTACAGTAAGGACCCCAGCTCTGAGGACCAGAAGAGTTTCGATCGTTTGTTGGAGGAGCAGCTGGCCGAGTTTAAGAAAACTGCAGGAGAGGGACGAGCTCTGCGACACAAAGCTGGAGTAAGACTTCAGGCGACTAACCGAGATGTTCTACCTTCTATTGTCTGTATATTTGAAATGGACGTGAGCTCTCCTGTTGTTTACCATGTCCCATAATAATGGTGTATTTCATTTACTTCAAAACACAGAATTCAGGATAATGATTTTTCTGTGTTCTCAGACACAAATGTCAGTGGGAATGCCTGTTGAAGTTCCAGTTCAGAGCTTCATGCTGCCCTCCATTACTTCAGACTTTGGAAATTGATTTTAAGGTCAGGCTGGTGAGGTTCCTCCAACTTTGCGAAATGGAAGTCCAACTTTTGGGTGATTGCCATTGAAATTTCCATCTGGGAACTCTGAGAAATCATCGTTTTGAGTTCTAGCGTAAATGTAACGTACCGTAAGCTTCAAGGTCAGCATTTCCACCATCTGCATTCTAGGAGTCTTTCCAGGTACGACTTTCCCAACATGTTGCTGGAGATTGTAATGCTGTATCCCGTGAAGTCAGATTTCTAACGACAACACATTCACAGTCAGAAAACAGTCTGACAGAGTGTGATAAACACTCTAACCTCTGGGTTCTCGGGTTTCCTTCCTCAGTCAAAATGCAGGTTAGGTTAATTGGTCGCACTTCAATGACTCTTAAGCCCATAGAGAAAGCAGTTTATGTTTAGTGCTTTGAGTGGTCATTAAGATTATAAACAACATTAGATACACTAGGCTTTTTTTCCATATTGGCTTTCTTTTATTCTCCTGGAGATTACCAGTTTCACTCTTTTTTTCTTTCTTTTTTTTTGTCTGTGATCCAGGTTTCACTGTCGATCACCCTCGGGATCCCTACGAGGAAAAGGCGACTTCTTACTGAGGCCGAGCTGGAGCAGAGACGGCAGCGGAGGGAGGAGGCTGCAGCCAAGCGAGCCAAACTTAAGGAGGACATGAAGAAGAAGCAGGAGGAACAGAAATACAGGAAGAAGTAAGACCTTTCATCTGTGGCTTAAATTAATGTCACACATCTTTAGCTGCATTCCCATCACAAAGTGGAGGAACCCTGCAGAAGGATGGCGGCCTGTTGAAGTGACACAAAGAACAGCTACAGTCATGTGAAAAAATTAGGACAGCCTGTGTAATTTTTAACATATTTGGACATATGGATATTTAATATCAGTGTTAAAAATACTGGGAGATTCACGTAATACAGCTAAACAATTAAAAATGAATTAAAGACTTTTTACAAATGTTTTGTAAAATGTAATTCTAAACAAATAGTGAGGAATAAATTAGGACACCCCCCATCTTTTTTAGGACACCCCCACATTCATTCCCACTTACAACGGCTAAAATAAATTTTAAAAAATGCAAATAAAAACAGAAACAAGGGTAGTCATAGATATGTGAACATGTTTTAATAAAGAACTGAATATTTAAAGGGGTGTCCTAATTTTTTCACATGACTGTACTGCTAGCAGGCGGATGACAAAATTGCAGCATTTGCCTTGTACATATGGTTATGTAAATTTGTGTTTCTTCTCTAAAGAATTCTCTAAATTTCTCTTGTAAATGTATGAATTTTCTTGTAAAATCCTTACTTTTATTCCATGGGTGTGATGTTTCTTATAAGTCATTGACTTTTTCTCTTGAATCTGCAGCTTTTCTCTCATATTTGTGACTTTTTCATGTAATTGTGTCTTTTTTCTTTAATTTAAAACTTTTCTTTCAGAATGCAAGACTGTTATTGTAAATGTTTTACTTTTCTGTTAAATTTATGAATAGTGATTTTGGCTTGGTAGATTTGGCTGTTTACGTTAGCTGGTCTGAGCAGCCACAGTCAGGATTTTTTGACCGACTACAAGGTGGACCTCCCAGGCCCAAACTGAGAGAAGTTTGCTAACCTTTACCTTAGCTGTGACTTGATGCCTTTTTATGTCTATTTTCTATATTCCTATTTTATCCATCACTGCAAGGCACCCATTTTGCCAGCTGGATTATGTTACTTAGTCTAACAACTGAAGCTAAAAGCTAGTGTTAGCATCAAACATGGCATTGCCATCAAAACATACATCTCAAAGAAACAACTTACAGTATTTCAAAAAAGTGAGTACACCCCTCACATTTTTGTAAATATTTTATTATATCTTTTCATGGGACAACACTGAAGATGTGACACTTTGATACAATATAAAGTAGTCAGTGTACAGCGTGTATAACAGTGTAAATTTACTGTCCCCTCAAAATAACTCAACACACAGCCATTAATGTCTAAACCGCTGGCAACAAAAGTGAGTACACCCCTAAGTGAAAATGTCCAAATTGTGTCCAAATGTCAATATTTTGTTTGGCCACCATTATTTTCCAGCACTGCCTTAACTCTTGGGCATGGAGTTCACTAGAACTTCACAGGTTGCCACTGGAATCCTCTTCCACTCCTCCATGACGACATCATGGAGCTGGTGGATGTTAGAGATCTTGCACTCCTCCACCTTCCGTTTGAGGATGCCCCACAGATGCTCAATAGGGTTTAGGTCTAGAGACATGCTTGGCCAGTCCATCACCTTTACCCTCAGTTTCTTTAGCAAGGCAGTGGTTGTCTTGGAGGTGTGTTTGGGGTTGTTATCATATTGGAATACTGCCTTGCGGCCCAGTTTCTGAAGGGAGGAGATCATGCTTTGCTTCAGTATGTCACAGTACATGTTGGCATTCATGGTTCCCTCAATGAACTGTAGCTCCCCAGTGCCGGCAGCACTCATGCAGCACCAAACCAAGACACTCCCACCACCATGCTTGACTGTAGGCAAGACACACTTGTCTTCGTACTCCTCACCTGGTTGCCGCCACACATGCTTGACACCATCTGAACCACATAAGTTTATCTTGGTCTCATCAGACCACAGAACATGGTTCCAGTAATCCATGTCCTTAGTCTGCTCATCTTCATCAAACTGTTTGCGGGCTTTCTTGTGCGTCATCTTTAAAAGGGGCTTCCTTCTGGGACGACAGCCATGCAGACCAATTTGATGCAGTGTGCGGCGTATGGTCTGAGCACTGACAGGCTGACCCCCCACCCCTTCAACCTCTGCAGCAATGCTGGCAGCACTCATAGTACATCTGTTTTCAAAAGACAACCTCTGGATATGATGCTGAGCATGTTCACTCAACTTCTTTGGTCCACCATGGCGAGGCCTGTTCTGAGTGGAACCTGTCCTGTTAAACCGCTGTATGGTCTTGGCCACCGTGCTGCAGCTCAGTTTCAGGGTGTTGGCAATCTTCTTATAGCCTAGGCCGTCTTTATGTAGAACAACAATTCTTTTTTTCAGATCCTCAGAGAATTCTTTGCCATGAGGTGCCATGTTGAACTTCCAGTGACCAGTATGAGAGACTGTGAAAGCGATAACACCAAATTTAACGCACCTGCTCCCCATTCACACCTGAGACCTTATAACACTAACAAGTCACATGACACCGGGGAGGGAAAATGGCTAATTGGGCATAATTTGGACATTTTCAGTTAGGGGTGTATTCACTTTTGTTGCCAGCAGTTTAGACATTAATGGCTGTGTGTTGAGTTATTTTGAGGGGACAGCAAATTTACACTGTTATACAAGCTGTGCACTGACTACTTTGCATTGTATCAAAGTGTCATATCTTCAGTGTTTTCCCATGAAAAGATAATACAATATTTACAAAAATGTGAGTGGTGTGAACTCACCACTGTATGAGGGTGGGGTGTATGTGTGAGATACTGTATGAGGGTGGGTGGTGTGAACTAGTGCTCATTAGCATTCAAAGCAATATGCTATAAAACAGCCCATTTTGAGGAGAGCTCCTTCCCTGTTTGTAAAATGGTACTGCATTAATTAAGCCCTGAGTTGTTTTGACCAAATTGTGTCACGGACATTTCTTCAATACCTCTGGGAGCTATGTCAACATGTGGAAAAGTAGCATTATATGGACTTTTTAAGATTTTTTTTTTTTTAAATCAAAGATACAGGAAACTAGTAGTTTATAGGCTGTTGCGTCTAAAATACCTTAACCCCCAGTTCTTTTATACAAAGGCCAAATAACCAGACTGAGAGATGAAGTATACTTTCACTTATTTTACTGAAATTGAGATATGGATTCAGGCAGCGCTGGAACACAACTCTTTAGGCAATTCCCCAAGAGAGTGCTCCCGATATCTGGGTCTTATACTTTTTATAAAACTTCCTCCACCTCCCATGCAAGGGGGGTGGTTTCCTCATTGTATCAGTAACAGTAATTTTCTGCTATGTGCCAACTCAGCTGAGGGCCGAGCTGATTCTATGTGGTTTCAGCGAGTGTATCATAAGGTGTAGCCTAAAAACCGCAGTGTAGCATGTGAAGCAAGCAGATAAAGAGGTGTAAGAATAATATTACACAATAACTAACATTCTGAGAAAAGCAAGCGAGTCATAACATTTTACCAACAAGGCAAACATGCGACAAATGTCACATGAAGGTTCCAGTAATTCTGGGGACTAGCTGTTCAGGAGTAGGAGATGAAAGAAGATGGTTCTTGAAAGTTAAACTGTTCTTGTAGTGGAAATTCAGATTTTTCTGTTATGATGGTGTGTGTTTATCATGCAGAATGGCGTGGTGGGAATCCTGCGGTTATCGATCCCTTTGCCTGCCAGCTGTGGACAGTGAAGAAGATGATGAGGAAGATGACAACGGCAGTGTTTGCTCCACAGACTCGGACAGCACGGACATCCATTACGTTCTGGGTGATGTCACTCATCCACACGCAGCCCAGGAGGACGCCATCATCGTCCACTGTGTCGGTACGTGCTCTGTCTACGTTTCCTCCACAAGTCATCCTCTCAGTGTGTTTTATTGATCTCAGTGATGGTTTCTGTTCAGATGACTCGGGCCGGTGGGGCAGAGGAGGCCTTTTTACGGCGTTAGAGGTGAGATCAGATGAACCACGGAAGCGGTATGAGCTGGCTGGAAAGATGAAGGGTAAGATTTATGTTTGTAAAGAATTAAAACGTTCATTCTGTGCAGTTAAATTGTGGGCAATACAAACAAAAATCATACCTCTACCTGCATATTTTTAGGCTAAACACAATCATGTGTGAGACATTCAAGCAAATTAAAGTCACACTATATGTTTGGAACGGTCCTTTTCTGTGAGGTAAAAATCAGTCTTATCAGGTGTTGCTCCTCTTGCCTTAATGGGGTGGCAGTGGCTCAGGAGGTAGAGCGGATCGTCCAATAGCTGGAGAGTTGGGGGTTTGAATCTCTTCCCAGCTATCCTGTCGTTGTGTCCCTGGGCAAGACACTTTACCCACCTTGCCTCCAGTGTCCGTGACACTGGGTATGAATGTGTATAAATATTCGGTAGTGGTCGGAGAGGCTGTTGGCACATTTTGGCAGCCCCGTTTCTGTCAGTCTGCCCCAAGGTAGCTGTGGCTACAGTAGTAGCTTACCACTACCATTGTCTGTGGAGTGAATGAATAATGTATCCATTGTAAAAGCGTCTTTGAGTGTCCATGAAATGCGCTATTTAAATCCGATGCATTATTATTATTATTAATGAAAAGTCATCACTAAAGTGCCCTCTAGAGTGGGTGAAACAAGACAAAGTTCGCTACTGTCTGCCTTTCACACGGGGGAAGGGATGGCCCTTTCAGCAAAAAATTTTGGTGGTATGCCTGTTTAGAGTAGGAAAATCTAAGGATAGGCTGTAATGAATGCTCTTCTAGTGAGAAAAGTCTGATGCTGTAAGATACAAGCCCTGCATCCATGACCAGGAACTTCCCCCATGTTTGTGTTTCCATTACCAGGAACTTCCCCGTAAGGGTTCTCAGGAACCTCTAGCAGCTGAAAGATGGCTCTGGTCAGGAGTAGGTACTTCAGAGCGGCCCTGAAAACTGCCGGGTGGTGTTTAGGTTTGCCTCACTGCTGATTAGATTAAACTTGGCCAGAGCACTTCATGCAGCGCTGGCTTTGTGAACAAAACACACGGAAATGAAAAGTGGTAAATTTGACCAAAAAAAGAGAGTAGTGAAGATCTAATTTTATAATGCTGCTGTGATTGCGAAGGGTCTAAAATGGCTATTGGGCAAATGTGGAGGACACGAGCATTGGAGCGGAGAGGCACGGTGCATAACACCGACCATTACCACTGTTCTTTGCGAGGATATGAGCACATACCCTTCTGACCCTTCTGTGTGGAGTTTGCATGTTCTCCCCGTGTCTGCGTGGGTTTACCCCAGGTACTCCGGTTTCCTCCCACAGGCCAAAAACATGCAGGTTAGGTTAATTGAAAACTCTAAAGTGGCCCTAGGTGTGAATGTGTGTGTGTGAATGGTGAAGGGACTGGGGCCGCACCGTGGCTGCCTCATCCATCCACGTGGATGCCCTGAATTTCCCTCTGGGATTAATAAAGTATACCAAATTGTGGAGAGGAACAGTAATATATATCATATGCGGCCACACATGTTTCATGGTAGCAGGATTACAGCAGAGAGGCAACTCGCAGGACCAGTGAGCCGGAAAGCAAGTCCACGCCATCGGCCAACCAGTGGTGGAATCGCCGCTGGTGCTACTCGCGCTATTTATGCTGTTTAATTGATCAGTTCCTCTCTGCAGTTATTCAATAACAATGGTGGTAAGTTGGTCCTACGCACTCCACACTAAATTTATTTTGTGCATAATCATTTCTTGATAATTTTAACATATTTTTCTTTGCCGCACTGCATTAAAACTGTTGAAACTGTCAGACAATTGCGTCACCAACAAATCCTCATGGTTCCTACCCCCATAATGAAAACACAGCGGATGAGAGGGCCAAATACAGGAACGGCCCTTAAGAAGTTCCAGATCTTTTTTGGCTCCCTTCCTGTTCACCCTTTATACTGCGGACTTCTCACACAACACAACACACTGCCATCTGCAGAAGTTCTCTGACAACTCTGCAGTCGTCGGCCTCATCTCCAACGGAGATGAAGCTGAGTGCAGAGGACTTATCCAGGACTTCGTGGACTGGTGCCATCGGAACTGCCTCCAGATCAACGTGAGAAAAACTAAGGAGCTGGTGGTGGACTGCCACAGGCAAGGACAACCCCTCACAGCACCAGTAAACATCCAGGGAACAGACATTGAGATGGTGACATCCTACAAATACCTGGGTGTTCATTTGAACAATAAACTAGACTGGTCACACAATACCGACGCACTCTACAAGAAGGGACAGCGCAGGCTGTTCCTACTGAGAAGACTCAGGTCTTTTGGTGTACAAGGGGCGCTGCTGAAGACATTCTACGACACAGTGGTGGCATCAGCCATCACTTTTGGAGTGGTCTGCTGGGGCAGTGGCATTACTGCAGCCGGTAGGAAGAGACTGAACAAACTGATCAAGAAAGCTAGCTCTGTCCTGGGGCAACGCCTTGACCCAGTGGAGGAGATAGGAGAGAGAAGGATGGTGGCTAAACTGTCATCTCTGTTGGAGTCTGAGTCCAGCCCTATGCAGGACATACTGAATGCACTGAGGAGCTCATTTAGCAGTAGGCTACATCATCCTAGGTGCGCGACCGAGAGGTTTTGCAGGTCCTTCCTACCTACAGCTGTCAGACTTTATAACCTAAGCAGGGCTGCGCGCAGAGATAGCAAAAAAACGTGACGACCTAATAATATTGAATGCAAAAGACGCAACAGACTTACACAAATGGTCCCCTCCAGTATACAACTAGGGCAATATCAGTCGCTACAGAGGGTGACAATACAGTGGGGCAAAAAAGTATTTAGTCAGCCACCAATTGTGCAAGTTCTCCCACTTAAAAGATGAGAGAGGTCTCCAATTTTCATCATAGGTATACCTCAACTATGAGAGACAAAATGAGAAAAAAAAAATCCAGAAAATCACATGGAGGGATTTTTAATGAATTAATTGGTAAATTCCTCAGTAAAATAAGTATTTGGTCAATAACAAAAGTTCATCTCAATACTTTGTTATATACCCTTTGTTGGCAATGACAGAGGTCAAACGTTTTCTGTAAGTCTTCACAAGGTTTTCACACACTGTTGCTGGTATTTTGGCCCATTCCTCCATGCAGATCTCCTCTAGAGCAGTGATGTTTTGGGGCTGTCACTGGGCAACATGGACTTTCAACTCCCTCCAAAGATTTTCTATTTGGTTGAGATCTGGAGACTGGCTAGGCCACTCCAGGACCTTGAAATGCTTCTTACGAAGCCACTCCTTCATTGCCCGGGCGGTGTGTTTGGGATCATTGTCATGCTGAAAGACCCAGCCACGTTTCATCTTCAATGCCCTTGCTGATGGAAGGAGGTTTTCACTCAAAATCTCACGATACATGGCCCCATTCATTCTTTCCTTTACACGGATCAGTCGTCCTGGTCCCTTTGCAGAAAAATAGCCCCAAAGCATGATGTTTCCACCCCCATGCTTCACAGTAGGTATGGTGTTCTTTCTCCTCCAAACACGACAAGTTGAGTTTTTACCAAAAAGTTCTATTTTGGTTTCATCTGACCATATGACATTCTCCCAATCCTCTTCTAGATCATCCAAATGCTCTCTAGCAAACTTCAGACGGGCCTGGACATGTACTGGCTTAAGCAGGGGGACACGTCTGGCACTGCAGGATTTGAGTCCCTGGCGGCATAGTGTGTTACTGATGTAGCCTTTGTTACTTTGGTCCCAGCTCTCCGCAGGTTATTCACTAGGTCCCCCCATGTGGTTCTGGGATTTTTGCTCACCGTTCTTGTGATCATTTTGACCCCACGGGGTGAGATCTTGCGTGGAGCCCCAGATCGAGGGAGATTATCAGTGGTCTTGTATGTCTTCCATTTTCTAATAATTGCTCCCACAGTTGATTTCTTCACACCAAGCTGCTTACCTATTGCAGATTCAGTCTTCCCAGCCTGGTGCAGGTCTACAATTTTGTTTCTGGTGTCCTTTGACAGCTCTTTGGTCTTGGCCATAGTGGAGTTTGGAATCAGACTGTTTGAGGTTGTGGACAGGTGTCTTTTATACTGATAACGAGTTCAAACAGATGCCATTAATACAGGTAACGAGTGGAGGACAGAAGAGCTTCTTAAAGAAGAAGTTACAGGTCTGTGAGAGCCAGAAATCTTGCTTGTTTGTAGGTGACCAAATACTTATTTTACCGAGGAATTTACCAATTAATTCATTAAAAATCCTTCAATGTGATTTTCTGGATTTTTTTTTTCTCATTTTGTCTCTCATAGTTGGGGTATACCTATGATGAAAATTGGAGACCTCTCTCATCTTTTAAGTGGGAGAACTTGCACAATTGGTGGCTGACTAAATACTTTTTTGCCCCACTGTATGTATGGGTACATATTCATGCTATGTAGGATAACTAAGTAGACGGTTATGCTGTTTATTGCATCTAGCTACAATGCTCTGCACTGTGTATATATATTTATATATTTATGTGTGCATATGTATATTCACCGCTCTTATTTTCTTATCTTCTAAATTATTGCTCTGAGTGTTGCTATCCCTGTGCTGTTGCAATTCTGGAATTTCCCCATTGTGGGACTAATAAAGGCTTATCTTATCTGCTCAATTAGCTTGTGGTAATGGAAACCGGGCTATAATGTGCCCTGTGGGTGTCCTTCCATTGGAGAAAAGGTGCCATTATGCCATTATGAACTGATCGCCATGCTTCCCTTACAACAGTGTCCCAAAAGGTGCACTTTCCAGTTGAAAAATGGAATGCAGAGCTGTTAAGGGTACCCCCACTTGTGGGAAAACATGATGAAGTGCCCAGTTAGGTGTTCCTCTAATGGTGAAGTGCTCCTCCAGTGAAAACTTCCATCCATCTTCTACCACTTTTCTAGAGGTCTGGGTCGTGGAGGCAGCAGTTCAAGCAGAGAAGCTCAGACTTCCCTCTCCCCAGCCACCTGCTCCAGTTCGTCAGAGAGGATACCAAGACGTTCTCAGGCCAACCGGGAGACGTAGTCTCTCACAGCTAAAAGTTTCCAGGTTCAAATCCACAGGCTGGCAAAAGTGGAAACCTTTCTGTGTGGAGTTTGCATGTTCTCCCTGTGCTATGTGGGGGTACTCCAGGGGCTTCCGTTTCCTCCCACAATCCAAAGCTATCCATATTAGGTGAACTGGTGACTCTAAATTGTCCCATGGTATCTGTCTCTGATAGGCCCTGCAAATAGAGGATTAGTGCACCTACTTGTTAAGCACTGTGATTGGTCTTTGTGACTAGAAAAAATGCTATACTGTGGAGGAATAAGATCAGGCGAGATGCGACGAGCTGGAAGGTTGCAGAGCTTTATTTTCCTCCAACATAATGAGACACACTTGTAGCGCTGTGTGCTACTGTGCTGCTGAGGCATGTATCATCAGCTCTTTTATATGTTATACAAACAGAGAGAATGCATGGCACATTAGCATATTGATATACATATCAGTCAATACATATCATTCGCGTGACCAACTGGCGCCCGGACATCCTCTCCTTAATCCGGGGATGTATAAACAATAGTCCATTGTTCTGGTTGTCCCCCAGGGGCTCACTGTTTGTATGCAAATTGTCCTCTGCTTCCTCCAAACCTGCTGAGTGTGAGGAATGTTCCTGTAGATTGTAATGGGTCACCACAGGGCTCCCCCCAGAACAATCAGCAGGGGCTGTGACCCCCCCCCCCCCCCCCGGTCGTTTGGGCTCCAGCTCCGGGTTTCAGCATATTGAACAGCCGTGGATCGTGGGTGCACGGGACCGTGTGCGTCATGCGTAATGGAACAAGACGGCGATCGGCCAGCTTTAGGGAGTGAGGTGCGGGAAGAGCGCTGTGGAGGGGGAGGGGGAGGGGGGGTGGGAGTAAGTGAGTGCCGGCCCGGGATTGCATGTGGATCCGCAATGGTGAGGGACTTTCCTGGTAAACCTGGCGGTGATCCACAGCGGCTGTGAAAAAAATTAAGTCTCTGACTCCTCTCGCGGCTCAGTCCCGCGAGGATGTGGGGAGGGCGAATGGCCAAATTCCCGAAGGATGCGTAGCGGCTGTGAAACAAGTGCAGCTGTGTGAGGGACTTGGCGGTTTGGCTTTTAGGTGCGGAAGCAGCCCTAAAGCCATCGGGGACAGCAATCAGCTAAATTCCCCTTGTGCGCCGTGGCTGAAAAACCCATACAAAGTCCTGTGTGTGGGCTGCACGTCTGCTTCAGGTGCGTGAGCAGCCCTGAAGGTTCCGAGGATGGTGATCGGCCGTGATTCTCGGGCATGTGCAGCGGCGGAGGACGATGTATCAGTCTGTGGAGCCAGATTGTCCCTCTGCGTGGTGCGCGCTTGGCGCCGTGACCACATAGCTGGCAGTTGTGCTGTCCTCGTAATCCTGCGGTGTGCGTGCGGGGCTTCTGTGCGCGGGAGGTCTGCTGTCGCGAGCTGAGTCAGGGTTGGGGAGCCTGGTGCTCCCCAACCTTGGTGACCGAGCTTGGTGGAAATCAATGCAGACAGCGTCGATGATCGTCCCCGTTCAGGCTGCTTCGTTCGTTTTGCTCGTGTCGCCGTTCATGGTGCGTGTCGGTCCCAGCGCTGCCCGCTCTGGGGAGTGCGCTCCTGTGAGGATGAAGAGGTTGCAGGCGTTCTCTGGTCCTCTGGAGTCCACAGCGCGGTGAGAGGGAGCAGACGGTCGTTCTCTCTCGTCAGGTCACCAGTGTGGAGGGAGAAGATCAGGCGAGGGGCGCACCATGACACGTCAGGTCACCAGTGTGGAGGAATAAGATCAGGCGAGATGCGACGAGCTGGAAGGTTGCAGAGCTTTATTTTCCTCCAACATAATGAGACACACTTGTAGCGCTGTGTGCTACTGTGCTGCTGAGGCATGTATCTTCAGCTCTTTTATATGTTATACATACAGAGAGAATGCATGGCACATTAGCATATTGATATACATATCAGTCAATACATATCATTCACGTGACCAACTGGCACCCGGATGTCCTCTCCTTAATCCGAGGATGTATAAACAATAGTCCATTGTTCTGGTTGTCCCCCAGGGGCTCTCTGTCCGTATGCAAATTGTCCTCTGCTTCCTCCAAACCTGCTGAGTGTGAGGAATGTTCCTGTAGATTGTGATGGATCACCACAATACATATAAATACAGGTCCATATCCTTATCCCCTTACTCTGGACAGATTGCCAATCCATCACAGATGAACATGTGTTTGAAAAAAACTCAGGTTCATTTGCGAATTTTGGTTAGAAAGCACCTCATGTAACAATGTATCAAACTGTGTTGATATAAACAATGTCACTTCATTTAATTCATATCAGAAGAAAGTGCATATCTGCTATTCAGTCACTGTGGTCTAGGAGTTTGAAAACTAATGCACAGATGCATGTTTTGTTTCAGATTTGGACCTTGGAAATGTGCTGCTATTTCCCATTGATGACAAACAGTCCAGACCGACCGGCCAAGATCAGGTATGCTCTGTTCAGCAACCTCTTAACGTTCCATGTCCCATGGGTGGGACATTTAAATATCTCTGCTGCAACACAGTGAAGTGTGGTAAACATGTTTAGAGTAGGTAGTCATGCCTTACATCATTTGAAAGCTTAGAATTTTGTCTATTTGGATATTAAAACAGATTTCAGATAAAATCATTACACTGGATTTAAATACAGCCTCAAACGAGCTAGCATAGCAAGATAGCATTTACTCACCAAAGAAGCTTCCTTGTTGTCCTTGAATTAATGATAGTCCAACAAATATGGTCCCTTTGGATTGCAAGAGGTCCTATAGATCCATTTGAGTAAGATTTGTTGTCCATCTAGATTATTATAGGGGAAACTGCCCATAAAATCAGAGCATTGTTTGAAACTCAGCCGGCTAATGTCCTCCTTTCGTGGCGTACGCGATTTAAAAAAAAAAAAAAAAAAAAAACATTTCCGGTAGAGATAGAGCTGGAACTGGAAGCCAGAAAGGCTGGCCTGACTGTCTAGATTTGATTGATATCTGATTTGACCCAATAGGGCCTCCCTTTGGGTTTTCACAGCGTTCAACACAGTACAATACAACTTAGCATGAAGGACCAGCTCCACGGCTAACAGAAACACAGCGAGCCTATTGCAGCTGAGTATGCTGATGATGGACATGTCGTGTAGCCAATTAATTTCTGAATTTAGGGATACTGAATACAGTTCATCACACATGTCCCCTATAAAGCTTGTGTGTAAAAGCTGGTGTAAAGCTTGCGTAAACCAGTCCGTGAATCCAAATGGCGGCAGCATTGCAACGTCACTCACTTTTTTGAAAAATGGCTAAAATTAATACAAACATCGAAGAAATTATTAATTACTTGACCCGGTCGAATGATGAGTCGTCAGCTGAAGAATTGGAGGTGGACAACCATGATTCCATTTGGCACAGTTTGGCACAGTTCAAAAACACCTAGTTACAGTCTGAGAAAAAAGGCATGTAATCGATTCATTTTTTGTGGTATTGTTGCAAAATTTTGACCTCAACTTCAAAACACTTCATTCTACATTCCTACTATTCTATTGTATTCTAATCTATTGTGTTTTCCAGCCAATATCTAACAGCCATATGCTATTTTCAGGCATTTGTATCTAAAAAAAAAACCCACCCAGGTAAACTTTATTTTCTTCAAATTTAGTATGCTTAAATCACAGTTACTCAGTGGCTGAGGCACTTAGAGGGATTCTAGCTGTTTTGCCAAAAAATTTAGTGTTTTCTTTTAAATGAGACCAGCCCCATGAAGATAATGCAAAATGTTAAAAAACAGCTTTTGGTTTACTTTGGGTATGGTTTTTTTAGGCGGTTTTAAGGAAATTGGCTGGAATGGTTTAAAGCTGCATAAAGAAAGAGGAAACTGCCTTGAAATGCATTTTCTCTCTGCAGTAGCAGCTGTGATCAGCTGTGTGATTATACCTGCTGGTTTGGGTTCATGTGTGGTCACAGGAGCGCAGAGATATGATGGAACTGCAACCAATAAATCTGCAAGAGCAGTCAGATGACATTTTAACCAGCTTCAGTCTCCTTCCTGTCTCCTCAGTTGAGTTTGATCGTGGCCCAGCAGAGAGACAGAGCCAACAACCTGTCTGGGATCTTTCTCTCTGCTCTGGATGAAGGTCTCAAGAAGATTTATAAGGTCGCCAGAAGTAAAAAGGGTACAGTAAAGCAATTCACCTAATTTTACTACAGCAAAACAGTACATATACTGTATATTAATATGATTTGTCAAAGGTGAAAGTCATCTGTGGTTAAAAAAAAACAGCAACTCTGTAGTAAACAATGCATACTGTTGGTAAAGAAAGTAAGGGGGGCAACTTAAAGCATCTCGTAATTACTCTAAAACCGAATTTCAAGAGTTGCAGCTGATTCTGTGGCTTATCTTACCGGCATCTCTTGACAAATTGCTCCCAGACTTCAGAAGCTATTCATGTGACAGGAATTCATCATGTAGAGGTGTTTCTCCGCAACCATTGTGACCTGAAATGGCTAATTACCAGTGTAGCTGGATAAATTAACCCTGTAATAGGTAGAAATCTAGAAAAACACACACTAAGAATCCAGTTTCAAAATAAACTCTCCTCTGTCTCCCTCCTCTATCCCCCGCCTCTCACACTTTCACTCATGCTTCTATTTCATTCGTCTAAACATAAACTTTCTAACACTTGTTGTTATTCATAACACTTTATGAACTTAATCCAGCTGTTGGCAACCTTTGCTGTGGACAAAGCATAAAATGTGCATAGAGCCACATAACAAAATGAAAGTTAAAACACAACTTTTAAATGTCACATGCAATAAAACATGCTGTTTGTGGGTTTTAACCTTCTAAAATGCTTTCTTTGGTCATACAACAGCAGTCAAAATATTCAAATCTTGCTTCATTTAGAAATATTCATATTTTACATTTTGGCAGAATAGGCAGTAGTATATATAGCGGTGTAACTCTTCTTGGTTCCATTTCCCTACATCATACACATAATCTGGTCTTCAGTTACAACCACCACCGTGCTTTTGGCTGTGTGATATCGATCCAGTCCTGTCCAGAGTTTCTGAGCCCAAGGAGCTAGCTTCAGAGCTGACAGTGCTATTATGGAGTTAGCGTAGTGAGTGCCATTTTTATTCCAGTCACTCCACTAGACATCCCTGTTCCCACCTGGTGCACTAATCCACAGCCACTAATATATCTCATGTCATTCTGGCCTATTTTGTTATTATATTTTTCCCGTGATAGTTGGTAGATTGAACCATTATTGTTTGCTATGGCCAGCCAGCATCATCCCCCGGATCTATGGAACCCCAAAAATACATAAGAAGGACATCCCACTGTGACCAATAATAGACAGCATCGGATCAGTCACATATAATTTATCAAAAGCTCTGGTTGAAATCAATCAATCAAACCCCTCCTTGGGCTATTGGAACACTACTGCAGAAACTCAAAAGAACTGGCACAAGAACTCAAAAAACATGAAAATAGAATCAGACAAGATTCTCAGTTTACATGATGTAATTTCGCTATTCACAAAGACCCCTGTTGATGTCACACTACACATTCTGCAAGAACGCCTCGAGAATGACAGAACTCTTAAAAGACACGCATACCTCACAGTTGACGACATATCTGGATTATTACAATTTGTTGCAAAAAACACCTATTTTCAATACAGAGAAAAAAAAATCTACAGACAAAAAGAAGGATTTGCAATGGGAGCCCCACTATCAGCCATCATTAGCAGCTTTTTTATGGAGGATCTGGAAAATAAAGCCATCAACACAGCACCCATACAATGCAAACCCACCCTCTGGAAGAGATACATGGACGATACATGGACGACACATTGGAAAAAATAAAAAAGACACACACAAGAACTCACAGACCATCTGAACAGCACGGACAGTACTGGGAACATAAAATTCATACACGAAGAGCAGGAAAACGGGACCATAGCCTTTCAGGACATGAAAATCCATCACAGTGATGACGGCAGCATAAAAATCTCAGTCTACAGGAAACCAAGCCACATGGATCAGTACCTACTATGGACATCAGAACACCCCGCAGCACACAAACTATCAGTTGTCAGGACACTATACGAACGGGCCACCATCATCACAAACCAAGAAGACAGACGAGAAGGAAAACCACACAAGACATGCACTCACATGCTGCCAATATCCGATGTGGGTCATAAATAAAGGGAAACAGTAAGTCAAAAACAAAGAAAACAAACAGAAAACAAGACACAGACCAAAAGCCGAAATCAAAAACAAGGACATCATAACCATACCGTACATCCGAGGAATAACAGAACCAATTCAAAGGATCATGAAAAAACACAAAATAAACACAGGAGGAGAGGAGAGGAGAGTCCGGCCGTTGGTCGAACCTCGGATTCAGGAGGAGCAGTGTGGTTTTCGTCCTGGCCGTGGCACATCGGACCAACTCTTTACCCTCTTGAGAATCCTCGAGGGTTCGTGGGAGTTTGCCCAACCAGTTTACATGTGTTCTGTAGACTTCGAGAAGGCATTCGACTGTGTCCCTCGTGGTTTTTTGTGGGGGGTGCTTCGGGAGTATGGGGTATTGGGCTTGTTGTTATGAGCTATCTGGTCTCTATGCGACCATTGTGAGAGTTTAGTCTTATTCATGAGTGAGGGGAGAATGGAGCACGAGATTGACAGACAGATCGGAACAGCATCTGCAGTGATGTGGACATTGTACCGGTCCGTTGTGGTGAAGAGGGAGGTAAGCTCTAAGGCAAAGCTGTCGATTTACTGGTCAATCTACATTCCTACCCTCACCTATGGTCACAAGCTTTGGGTAATGACCGAAAGAATGAGGTCGTGGATACAAATGGCTGAAATGAGCTTTCTATGTAGGATTGCTGGACTCACCCTCAGAGATAGGGTGAGGAGCTCAGTCATCTGGGAGACGCTCAGAGTAGAACCACTGCTCCTCCACATTGAAAGGAGCCAGTTGAGGTGGTTTGGGCACCTGATTAGGATGCCTCCTGGACGCCTCCCATTTGAGGTGTTTCAGGCACGTCCCACTGGGAGGAGACCCCGGGGCAGACCCAGGATTCGCTGGAGAGACTACATCTCCCAGCTGGTCTGGGAACGTCTTGGTATCTTCTCTAGAGAGCCGGAGAGGGAAGTCTGGGCTTCTCGGCTTGATCTGCTGCCTCCATGACCCGGACCTCCAGAATGCTTTAAAATTTTGTCTGATTTACATTTTTATTAGAAATTTATGTATATATTCGTTTCACTTACGAAAAAGCTGAATAATAAAATAAAATATATTCATTTCACTTATGAAACAGCTGAATAATAAAATGAAAACTTGTGTCAGAGAAAATTCTTCACAACAATATGTAACTTAGCAAAGTGTCTTTTTTTCCTTTGTTGAACAGAACTCACATCATCAAGTAATCAAGTGGATCCACATGGGCAGAAATGTTTCAGTTTACCACACGTACTTAATACTTGGCGGTCTAATAAGTGACAAAAGTATAATTTATTGCTTTTTTTAACATGTCTACATTCCATCAGTTGTTTATTTAGTGAGCCACTTGCTCTTATTTTGAAGGGTTGCAAGACCCTTGAACTGACTTTCAGCTGTCTGACTTAATTGTGCTGGTTTGATTTGTTTGTAAGGCTGCGTGTCCACCAAATACGTTTTTTGTCGCCCGACTGCCCTGAACGTCTTTTTTTCAGCGCTTGTGCACTGTGCTCTGGAAAAAAAGTCTGTGCCCTGTATCGCAGCAACAACTTGCCACTCACAGCTCAGCGCTTCCGCTTTTCCTATGATCAGACTTTCTACTTATTTTTTAATAGCATTCTTTAAATAACAATGGACAGGAAATGTATTCTAGCATTGGTAGCAGCTCCGGATGCAAAACATAATGACTCGGAAAACAGGAGTCTGAGTACAGACTGTACCGGCGTCCTATGTCCTGCCCTTCCTTATTCTGATTGGCTGCTTAGAAAGGTCTGGCATTGATGTGCTCAGCTGTAGTCTGAAAAGGTGAAATTTTTTCAACTCTGAGCACCGTGAGCATCGTGACAAAAAGCGGCCAATGCCGAGAGTGTTTCGGTGCCAAGGGTGCTCACCTCTGTAGATGGTGAACTACATAGAGAATGAATAGAAAATTGTCGCCCACAGCTGAAAAAACGCATTTGGTGGACATGCAGCGTAGATGTTAAGTGGTTGTATGGCCATAGAATTTTTAAGATTTAGCTGATGTTGTGTTTTATGTATCATGTCTGAATGTTTTTATGTGGCAACGGGATGTGGCACTGAGCCCAAGACATATTTCCCTTCGGGGACAATAAAGTTTATTCTATTCTAAGGCCAGATAGGAGCTCTTATTTTGAAAGTTCATTTGCTAAGTTCATTCACTTATTTACGCCCCCACCCCACCCCCACCCTGTTTCCTGTGTTCAAGGTGAGCCTGCGTTTATTCTGTTATCTTCCTTTTCATCTCTGCCTGCTGCAGTTTAGATTTCTGTGTGGGCATGCAGGGGGCCAGGGCAGCCACGGTGAGCTACAGAGCTTCTGCTTTCAGACTTCAGCGGCCAAGCTGCAGACAAACCTGTCTCACAGCAGCATCTTATTTTAACGTGATAAATATTGGAGTATCCGCGAGATAATGATTTATGTATCGTGGGGAGGGGGCAATGTTCCGATACAACAAATATATTCAGTATATCGCCCTGCCCCAATCGACTGTGACAGGAAGTCATCCGCGTGCTGTAAAAAAAGTTGCACTGCCGCCTCTAGTTATATCAACAACAAAGGAAGAGGCTGAGGAGTACCACTGGCAGCTGCCAGTATTTTTGGAATTGAAGTTGTATATATATGAGAAACACAAAGGTTCATGGTGACCTTGCGGTGTCAGCTAAGCTACTCTATCATTTATGCTCTGATTTCATCAGGTTCCAGACATAATTCTCACAGAAAATAAAAATAATGTGCAGCAGACTGACAGAAATGTGTCTGCTAGTCTGAGCCAACATAACCTTGGCTCCTTGGCGGAGATGATGAGTTACTGTTTATGGGGATTTGGCTGGTGGTGGTGTTTATGGCTGGTGCATGCTTCGTTTTTGGCCCTGGGCGATGCTGATTCTATGTGCCACGATGATTTCCTCTGCTCTTTTTGTTGTGGCTTTTATTTAAAGTTGTTCTCCTCTTATGAAACTGGATTCATTGTGATCAGGCTGTAGTAATATTCCAACTCTTAAACTAATATATATGTTTTTTTATGTTCATTTGTTTCCCTCTAAAGCGAGTGTTCATCTCCCTCGTATTGGCCATGCTACCAAAGGCTTCAACTGGTACGGCACTGAGAGGCTCATCAGGAAACATCTTGCTTCCAGAGGCATCCCCACCTTCATGTATCCTCCAACATCCTCAGACAGATGTTGCAGGGTTTATACATAAGACTTTGTAAAACAGATGAGTTTTGAATATTAAGCTGGCCTGTAGCTTTTTCCCATTAAATCTGTCACTATTTTCCTCATAAATTTACAGTTATTTCCTGCAGATTTGTTTTTTCACTTACAACTTTGCAACAATTTTACAATAAATTTGAGGGTTAAGTATTTTCCTCATGAATGGGTTTTTTTTTTTACCACCACCAAGGAGGTAATATTTTCATGTTGGATTTTTTTGTTTGTCTATCTGTTAGCAGGTTACACACGAACTACTGGAAGGATTTTGATGAAATTTTCACCAGAGGTGACCCTTAGGCTACAGATGAACCCATTAGATTTTGGAGGTTATAAAGATAAGGGCTAAGGACCTGTACTTATATAGTGCTTTTTTTCTAGTCGCAAAGGCCACTCAAAGCGCTTAACTAGTAGGTAATTGTACCTAGGGACAATTTAGAGTCAGCAGTTAACCTAACATGCATGTCTTGTCTTTGGATTGTGGGAGGAAACCAAAGCCCCCCATCCACGTCAGGATGCAGATTCTGGTTCACTTTTTCACTTTATTTAATATTGTGCGATAGGGCAATTTCCTCCTAGATTTGTAGCTTTTTTCTTGTGTTCGTTGGGTTTTGTTCCTCGTGAATGTACTGTATATTTTTCTGGATAATTTTTTCTTAAATGTGTTTCTTTTTTCCCCTCATAAATTCATGGTGTTCTTATAAATTTGCATTTTTTTCCCTCAAACTTTTCCCTCCAAATTTATGTTTTCCCTACAGTTTTTCTTTCACTTTTTTATTTATTTATTGATTGTTTATTTTGAATGCTTTCCCATCAAATTTGTCTGGGATTTTTGGTTGTAAATTTCCAACATTTCCTCTTACATCTTCAACTTTTGAAGAGGTCATTGACTGAAAAACTGTGTGTTTGTAGGCTTTAACCTTCGGAAATGTGTCGATTGATCACGTGATTATTAGAAAAACATCAAAAAAAAATTTTCTCTCCAAGAAGCCATTTTGACACTTCCAGGTTATTGGATTGGCCAGTTAATAGATTATCTATCGACCAGGTTATTAGATTATCAACCACTGAAACCACACACCCTTGTCAACCAGTGATGCGGTATTTCATTAATTCTTTGAGACAAATTTATGTTTGTTAAGTCCTAGCTAGGCAGCTATGGGCCACTAATGTTAGCGATAGTGACATAAGAGGGAGGACGGAGTTGAATGTGGTCTGAGAGATTTTAAAGAGACGAGCACTGAAACCATACTACTCTCACCTATGGTCACGAGCTTTGGGTAATGACCGAAAGAACGAGATCGCGGATACAGGCGGCTGAAATGAGCTTTCTCCGTAGGATTGCTGGACTCACCCTCAGAGATAGGGTGAGGAGCTCAGTCATCCGGGAGAGGCTCAGAGTAGAACCGCTGCTCCTCCACATTGAAAGGAGTCAGTTGAGGTGGTTTGGGCATCTGATTAGGATGCCTCCTGGACGCCTCCCACTTGAGGTGTTTCAGGCATGTCCCACTGGGAGGAGACCCCGGGGCAGACCCAGGACTCGGTGGAGAGACTATGTCTCCCAGCTGGTCTGGGAACACCTTGGTATCCCCTCTGAAGAGCTGGAACAGGTGGCTGGGGAGAGGGAAGTCTGGGCTTCTCTGCTTGAACTGCTGCCTCCGCGACCCGGACCTCCGGAAAAGCGGTAGAAGATGGGTGGATGGATGGATGGAGCACTGAAACCAGTCATTCTCAGCAAGGATGGAAAATTTGTACAGCATATGTCACAAACATTTCATTAAGCTGTGCAAGCTGTTAAAATGTGCAACAAAGTGTAATCAGTGACCCCTTTAACTTGTATATTTTTGTAATTTGTATTCTGTATATTTTTTGTAAAAATGTGAGTTATTCCTGTTATGTTGCATTTTTCTTATGTCTTTTTGTAGATTTCCACCTCTCTTCATACAAATTTGTTTTTTCCTCATACATTTTCACCTTTTTTCCTGTAGATTTGTATATTTTTCCTTAAAAAAAATTTTCTTGCAAATTTGTGACTTTTTTACAGTTTCACTCGTTATGAATTTGTGACTTTTTCATGTAAATTTACAGCAATTTTTTGTAAATTTAAACAATTTTTCATCAAATGATTTTTTTTTTAATTTGTGACTTTTTCATGTAAATTTTGCTACTTTTTCACGTTAATCTGTGAGACTTTTCACATAAATTTGTACCTTTCTGATAATCGTGGGGCTTTTTCCTTGTAAATCATCAATGTTTCCTCATAAATTTATGGTTAACTTCTAACTTAACCTACCTGACAGATATTATCACCCCAGAACTGTTAAGAACACCGCTACACTTCAGACGTCCAATTCTGCAGCCTCATTGTCCTCCCCTCAGCTACGGTCAGACCCGCCCGATGACCAGACTGAAGAAGAGGACCCGGGCCCCTCCACATCGCTGCACACCAGCGGGCCTGCAAGCCTCCCAGATTTCATGAAGGGGATCCATGTGTTTTTCTACAACCTGGCTGCATCAGAGAGGAAGAGGCTGTCCCGCTATCTCATCACATATCCTTCTCTGTCAGACTGCCGCAGATATTAGCTCAGGGTTGTGTGTGCACCTGCAGCTGTTCGTGTGAATGCTGTGGTTATGTGGAGAGGAGAGGCTTCCAGATGGTGTGTAAATAACGTGACGACTCCTTAGCTGAAGCGCACTTATGACGGGGACGAGGAGGAGGTCATGAGTCCGGATGTCACCCACATAGTTGCAGAAGTGGAGAACAGCATCCACTCACAGGTTTGTGTTCCTGACATTTGACCAGTGTTGGCTAGTGTTGCTGTTTGATGAGCCCATGTTTTGCAAAATTGTGTTTTCACTGGTTTTAAAGAGCCCCTATCATGCTCTTTTTTTTTTCCCCCCACATGTTGGCACAGCTACCAGAGGTGTTAATGAAAGGTCTGTGACATGCTTTGGTCAGAACACATAAGGGTTTAATTTTTGCACTACCATTTAATACACGGGGAAAGAGCTGTCCTCAAAACTGGCTGTTCTCCACCCTCCTTCTTTCGTCATTTCTGTACGATTTTTGTTTTGTTGATGATGCCATATTTGACACTATAGCCACGGTTACATGTGCAAAATTTCTTCAATCTGATTACAGTTCAGATCAGAACTTTACTGTTTACGTGGATCCTGAAAAAGCTGATCCGATTAGGACGTGCATTTCCATGTATCACACGTTTGAACGGACTGAATCATTTTGACATGCGCACAATTATCTGACATTACGGAAACAGTAGAAGAAGAAGCAACTTCCAGTGTAAACAAACCCCGCTTTGTATCTTTCTCTTTTTGAAATGGACCTGTATTGTGTTATTCAGACTGTACTTTTGCTTCTACTGGTCTCCGTAATGAAGCTACAAGCCCAGCAGTACATACATCTGCATATGATGAACAGAGGGAGACAGCAGGACAATACAGACCAGATTTGTTTTACTCCCGCCATATCTTCCGCTAGCTGCTGTAAAGGCGGAAATGTGTCACCTCAACATGTGGCTGACGTACAGACATGTGCAGTAAATATATTTTCTACCCAAACTTTGGAATAAGTGTTTATATGCACACCAATCGGATTAATAATTGGCATAACCCACCCGTCTCAGTCGGAAAGAAATTTTGATCCGAGTGAGCGTGATCGGGTCAGAATATTCAGATTGGCGTGTTTACATGAAGCGTTTTTATTCCGATCAGCCTTTTAATCCGGTTACTTGTGTCCATGTAAACATGGCTTATCAGAATTAGATAAGGACTCACAGAAAAGTTAAGGTGATTCATCCGTTCTTTATTACAAAGAGAGCTCTCGTTCTCACACAACATCACAGATCTTTTATATGAACAGTGACGTCATATTTTGGGTGAGAGAGAAAGAGAAAGGAAGTTGAGGCATCAGCATGAGTAGACTAGCTGGAACTGCTTGAAGCCAGATTTTCCTTAAACACATCTGAACTCGGAACTAAGCAATGTGTAATTAGTGAAAGAAATACAGTATATAATGAATTGTAATGTTTTACAATAATTTTCTATCACTAACGTTAGGTTTTAGCTTTGGTTGTTAGGCTAAGTAACATATTCACAAATACTGGCTTAGTGTTATAGTTTAACTAGAAAAGCACTCAGAGAGCACATACCTCTGCCAAGGCTCCTTCTGTCCCTCATGGATCACCTCCAAAATGTAATGGGTTTGTGTGTAGGCCACGAGCCAGTTCTGGTGGAAACTGCATCAGTCTTCCCACTAGTTTTGGAGGATTCTTGCTAACACACTGTGAGAAGATAAGAGCCGTGGTGGAGGTATCTGTTCTCGGATCATCGCCAAAATGTTATGGATTCCTCTCTAGGTCAAGGACCACCTCTGGTGAAATTTCATCCAAATCCATCCAGTAGTTTTTGTGTAATCCTGCTGCACAAATGCAAAGAAGGTCCTTGGTGGAGGTATGCACTCTCAGATCATCACCAAAATTTAATGGGTTCATCCTTGGCCCAAGGGCTACCTCTGGTAAAATTTTCACCAAAATCGGTAGAGCAGTTTTTGTGTAATCCTGCTAACAGTCAGACAGACAAACAGATTCAGATGGACAAACAGACAAACCGCCCCAATTACATTACCTCCTTGGTGGAGGTAATGAGCTCAGATTAATTAAATACATGGTCAAGGGTTGTTAGATGATTGGGCTGGCAAAACAGGTGTTTAACTTGGATGGATAGAATATATATAGAAAATAGACATACATGGAAATCTAGCGGCTAGGCTAGTGGAGTCCTCTCTCGGTTTGCACCCGACAGGTCAACCTCGAAGTCAGTCAGAAATCCCATCCGTGGTTGTTCAGACCAGCTAACGGTAGCAGTCCAATCCACTTGACTGTCACAGTGAAAATATAACACAAGAACCCAGAATGGTGCAGGATGTATAACACAGGGTTACAAAAAATAATTTTTTTGTAAGTTGTCTGTGTTTTTTCAACTGATTTAAGACAATTTTGCACCCGCTGAATCTGAAAATGACATCTGTTTCTCCCGATCATGTCAGGTTTTTATGCTAAGTTGATTTTTTAAAAATCTGATCTTCTGACTAAATCGGATTACATTTTTGTGACATTATCGGTTGATTTTTGATAAGATTTCTCATCCAAAATAGATTTTTAAGAGAAAAAATCATTTTCTAACACAATTTATTGATTAAATGTTACAAACTTCAATTACTGTAAATTGAATAGGAGACACTGATAAAGATAAGTACATGTAAATTGAATGTTACATCATCATTGTTCAAAATTCAGAGCTTCAACTTCCGTTTATTCGAACTTCTAGAATGCTCAGCGGCAGGGATGTCTCTCTTCAGAGTCCAACAGTAATCAGCCATCATGACAATTTGTGACATCATGTCATAAATTGGCGCATGCACAGTTCGAGAAATTTCAAGAAATAATAAAAAAGAATTTTGCATCACATAAAGCGAAAATACCCGTACATGTAAACAAAAACGTAAAAAACAACATGTGGCCATAGTTCAAAAAGTTGACCTGATTGAGTAAAACCAATGTGATTTTTGGATTCAGCACATCAAAATTGTCCTAAATCAGCTAAAAAAAAAACTAAGACAATAAATTTGGTGTTGACCGTCAATTATAATTGACGGTGGATTAATGAAGGAGCTGTTCTAGTACTGTAACAATCTGCAACAGAAAGACATAAAACCGCTGATCATACTGATTCTCATTGCAAAGCTAGCAATGCTAATGGCACCAGTACCCATATCATACTAGCTAGCGAGCTGCACTGTATGTGTGCACCAAGGCTCAATGGGAAACTTTCTGTGGGAGAGGAGAACTCCTGTGCAGATGGACTTTGGGCTGTTTGGCTTTGCGGACCATATAATGTCACAAAAATCCTAGCTAGCACACTAAAATAAAAGGGAAAAGCCCAAAAAGCACATTAAGGGCTCTTTCATACTGTACATCCATGAACGGCATGTAAATGCTCACTTCACAGAGGAACACCCACTGCCTGCACTTTGATGAGTGTGATTATGAGATTCTCACAGTCAAGCAAACCCAGCCTTCAGTTCCCTTCATGTCACAGTCCCAGTGGCTGTTCTCACCACCAGTTTCACAGCCGCATGGTGTTTTACTGTTTGTAAATGTTTTGTCTCTCCAGGAGCTGCGAAATCTGCTGGCTCAGAACAGTCAGGCCGTTCCTGTGCAGACGGCCTGGCTGGACTCCTGCTTCTCCAAACAAAGACGGGTAGACATGGCACCATACCTTCATCAGCTCTAACAACACTACCAATAATGACAATGAAAGTAATAAATAATAATAGAGTTGTCTCTCATAAGTTTGTGCACAAACTGCACAAATTTGCAACTTTTTCTCCATTTTTCTTTTCTTTTTTTTTGCAGTGTCATTGGAACCTTTATCTCATAAATTTGCAAATTGTTCTCATGAATTTGACTTTTTTCTGTTAAATTTGTTTTTAAATTTATCACCTTTTTCTTGTCAATTTGCAATATTTTTCTTGTAAATGTGAGACTTATTAAAATTAGCATTTTTTTCTGTGAAAGTTGAGCCTTTTTTCTCACAAATATATTTTAACTATACAGTAAACTACAGTTAAGTCCATATATTTTTGAACACTGACACACATTTTGTTATTTTAGCTGTTTACCAAAACATATTCAAGCTACAGTTATAGAATCAATATGGGCTTAAAGTGCAGACTCTCAGCTTTAATTTGAGTGTGTTCACATCCAGATTAGAATTATGGTTTAGGAATTGCAACCATTTTTATATAGAGTCTCCGTATTTCAGGCACACAAAAGTAATTGGACAATTGACTCAAAAGGTATTTCATGGGCTGTGTGGGCTATTCCCTCGCTAATCCATCATCAATCAAGCAGGTAAAATGTCTAGAGTTGATTCCAGGTGTGGCATTTGTATTTGGAAGCTGTTGCTGTGAACCCACAAGATATGGTGAAAGAAGCTCTCAGTGAAAGAGAAACAGACCATCCTTCGGCTGAAAAAAAGACGAAATCCGTCAGATTGTGGAAATGTTAGGAGTGGCCATATCAACAGTTTGGTACATTCTGAGAAAAAAAGAGTGCACTGGTGAGCTCCGGAGCTCAAAAAGGCCTGGATATCCACGGAATTCAATTCAATTCAACTTTATTTGTATAGCGCCTAGTCACAACAAAAGTCATCTCAAGGAGCTAGATACATAAGCACAAATCATAAATAATTCAGAGAAAAACCCCCATGATCAAATCATCCCCTATGAGCAAGCACTAGGCAACAGTGGGAAGGAAAAACTCCCTTATAGGAAGAAACCTCCGGCAGAACCAGGCTCAGGGAGGGGCCGTCTTCTACCACGACTGGTTAGGGGGGTGAGGGGAAAAAGGAATAAAGAAGAGGCCTAAAATTCATAATATAACAGCGTACAGGTAGAACAACGTTGGTACAGATATGACGTGCAATATTGTATCAAAGCTAATTTGACCTAAGATGGCTAGCACGGAAGGCAACAGTGGTGGATGATCGCAGGATCCTTTCCATGGTGAAGAAAAAAACCCTCACAACATCTGCCCAAGTGAAGAACACTCTCCAGGAAGTAGGTGTATCAGTATCCAAGTCTACCATAAAGATAAAAATTCAGGAGAGCAGATACAGAGGGTTCATCACAAGGTGTAAACCAGTAATCAACCCCAAAAATGGAAAGTCCAGATTAGACTTTGCTTAAAAAAATAACATCTTAAGAAGCCAGCCCAGTTCTGGAACAGCATTCTTTGGACAAATGAAACTAAGCTCAGTCTGTACCAGAATAATGGGAAGAAGAAAGTATGCAGAAGTCTTGGAATGACTCATGATCCAAAGCACACTACATCTTCTGTAAAACATGGTGGAGACAGTGTGATGCATGGGTTCCAATGGCACTGGGTCACTAGTGTTTATTGATGATGTGACAGAAGACAGAATCAGCCGGATGAATTCTGAAGTGTATAGGGATTATACTGTCTGCTCAGATTCCTCCAAATGCAGCAAAGTTGGCACTTCACAGTACAATTGGACAGTGACCCAAAACATACTGTGACAGCAACCCAGGAGGGTTTTTTGAAGGCAGAGGAGCGGAATATTGTGCAATGATCAAGTCAGTCACCAGATCTCAAGCCGATCAAGCATGCATTTGACTTGTTTAAGACAAAACTTAAGGCAGAAAGACCCACAAACAAACAACAGTTGAAGACAGCTGCAGTAAAGACCTGGAACAGAATCATAAAGGTGGAAACCCAGCATATGGTGATGTCCATGGGTTTCAGACTTCAGGCAGTCATTGCCTGAAAATGATTCCCAACAAAGTATTCAAAAAAAGAACATTTATTTATCGTAAGGTTAATTTGTCCAATTACTTTTGAGCCCCTGAAATTAGATTTTTTATAAGCATGGTTGCAGGACTTCCGGACTGGACTCCAACATGGCCACAGCATAAAACGAGTGCTCCCTGACATCTGCTGGGAAAGCCCCACACAACCGAGTAAATAAACGTGAGCAATAGCACAAAGTTATAGTCAAAAGGGCACGTGAGTATGCCAAAAGGTAGAATGAAGAAAAACTTGGAAAAGCAGAAGTTTATTACCATGGAAGACTCGGCACAAACTAAGCTAACAATTGAGCTAGCAACAGGGCTAACCGAACACGAGGACAAGCAACGAGTTGAGTCAGTGATTGTAAGGAGCTGCTCTGACCTGAGCGAAAAGAGCAACTGGACTGATGGAGAAATGGCTAATTTGGAAACCATTCTGAATGAGTTACAGGACTTTCGGCGTGAAAGTTCTGAAACTCTGAAAGAAATTAAAGAGGATGCTAAGAAGGCTAACAGGAGGTGCCCTTCATGGATCGTCACCTTATCGCGGTGGGGGGTTTGTGTGCCCTAGTGATCCCAGGAGCTATGTTATCCAGGGCAATTTGCCTCTGGTAGGGTCACCCAAGATAAACTGGTCCTGGGTGAAGGGCCAGACTAAGAACGATCCAACAGAGCCTCATGATAAATGCTAAAACAAGGATTCAGTGTACCCCGCCCAGTAAGGAGTTACCAGGGCCCCACCTTGGAGCCAGGCCTGGGGGAGGGGCTCGATGACTAGTGCCTGGTTGCCGGGTTTCCGCCCATGGCACCCAGCCAGGCTCAGCCCGAAGAAGTTACATGGGTCCGCCCTCCAGTGGGCTCACCACCTGCAGGAGGGACCATGGGGGTCCGGTGCTATGTGGATCAGGTGGCGGTTGAAGGCAGAGACCTTGGCGGTCTGATCCCAGGCTTCTTCAACTGGCTTTTGGGATGTGCAATGTCACCTCTCTGATGGGGAAGGAGCCTGAGCTGGTGCATGGGGTTGAGAGATACTGGCTAGATATAGTCGGCCTCACCTCAACACACAGCTCCGGTTCCAGAACCAGTCTCCTGAAGAGGAGCTGAAGCTTGGCCTACTCTGGACTTGCCCTGGGCGAGAGACAGCGAGCAGGGGTGGGTATTCTTGTATCCCTCCCACCTTGTGATCTCTATATTGGAGTTTTTCCCGGTGGATGAAAGGGTTGTTTACCTGCACCTTCGGGTTGGGAAACGGGTCCTGACCATCATTTGTGCCTATGCACCAAATGATGGTTCAGAGTAACCACCCTTTTTGGAGTCTCTGACTGGGGTGCTGGAGGGTGCTCCTCTTGGAGACTCCATTGTCCTACTGGGGGACTTCAGTGCGCACGTGGGCAGCGACAGTGAAACCTAGAAGGGGGTAATTGGGAGGAACGGCCTGCCCGATCTGAACCCAAGTATGCCTTGGACACTCGGGTAAAGAGAGGTGCAGAGCTGTCAACTGATCACCACCTGGTGGTGAGTTGGATCCGATGGCAGGGGAGGACGCCATTCAGACCTGGTAGACCCAAACGTATAGTGAGGGTGTGCTGGGAACGTCTGGCTGAGGCCCCTGTCCGGGAGGTTTTCAACTCCCACCTCCGGAAGAACTTCGACCACATTCCAAGGGAGTCTGGAGACATGGAGTTTGAATGGGCCATGTTTTCCACCTCCATTGTTGAAGCGGCTGCCCAGAGCTGCGGCCACAAGGTGCATCTCTTGCTGGCAACCCCTGAACCAAGTGGTGGACACCAGTGATGAGGGGAGCCATTAAGCTGAAGAAGGAGTCCTATCAAGCTTGGTTGGCTTGTAGGACTCCCGAAGCAGCTGAGGTGTACCGGCAGGCCAAGCGGAGTGCGGCTTGGGTGATTGCTGAAGCAAAAACTCAGGTGTGGGAGGAGTTCGGTGAAGCCATGGAACAAGACTTTTGGTTGGCGTCGAAGAGATTCTGGCAAACTGTCCGGCAGCTCAGGAGGGAGAAGCAGCAACCTGTCCACACTGTGTATGGTGCGGATGGGGCGCTGCTGACTTTGACTGGGGATATCATCAGGCGGTGGAAGGAGTACTTTGCGGATCTCCTCAATCCCACTGACACGCCTTCCACAGAGGAAGCAGGGCTTGTGGATGAGGGGGACGAATCGCCCATCACAGGGGCTGAGGTTGCCAAGGTGGTTAAAATCTCTTTGGTGGCTAGGCCTCAGGGGTCGACGAGATTCGCCCTGAGTACCTCAAGGCCCTGGATGTTGTAGGGCTGTCATGGTTGACACGCCTCTGCAACATTGCATGGAGGTCAGGGACGGTGCCTTTGGCATGGCAAACCAGGGTGGTGGTTCCTCTCTTTAAAAAGGGGGACTGGAGGGTGTGCTCCAACTTTATAGGGATCACACTCCTCAGCCTTCCTGGGAAGGTCTATGCCAAGGTACTGGAGAGGAGAGTCCAGCCGTTGGTTGAACCTTGGATTCAGGAGGAGCAATGTGGTTTTCGTCCTGGCCGTGGCACATTGGACCAATTCTTTACCCTCTTTGAGGGTTCGTGGGAGTTTGCCCAACCAGTTTACATGTGTTTTGTGGACTTGGAGAAGGCATTCGACCACGCCCCTCGTGTTTTTTTTTTGTAGGGGGTGCTTCAGGAGTATGGGGTATTGGGCTTGTTATTACGAGCTCTCCGGCCTCTGTAACACAGTTGTGAGAGTTCGGTTCGTACTGACAACACTCGGTCGGACTGATTCCGACTGAGAGTTGGACTCCGCCAGGGCTGCCCTTTGTCACCGATTCTGTTCATAATTTTTATGGACAGGATTTCTAGGTGCAGCCAGGGAACGGAGGGTGTCATGCTTGGTGACCACAGGATCGCATCTCTGTTGTTTGCAGATGATGTTGTCCTGCTGGCTTCATCCAGCAATGACTTACAGGTCTTACTGGGACAGTTTTCTGCTGAGTGTGAAATGGCTGGGTTGAGAATCTGGAATTTGCTGCTGATTGTAATAAACAATTTAGTGGCTTATGTGTTTGCATCATGATTTTCTATTTTGTCTGTTAAGACACTGGTGGGAAAAGAGTCAACAGTACAAACCATTTATCAGTGATGTTGAAAATAATGGCTCATTTTTTTAGAAAAGGTAACCAAAAACAATTATTTTATTTACTGAAGACTGTATTGTTGGATGTGCCAGTGCAGAAGACACTGCACACTTTAATGATAGTACCAGTATATGGAGGAATTCTGGGCCATATTAGCATCTGGATGTCCTAGTAATGGGTTAGGGCAAGTTTGTTCAATCATATGCCATGGAGGGCCAAGACCTGCAGGCTTTACCTTTAACCAGTGTCTTCAACAGCAGATTCCACTGAATTTCTTCCAGTGACTGCTGGTCAGTGAAAACACCTGCTGAAGAGACTGGGTAGAAGAGAGAACCTGCAGGGTCTTGGCCCTCCATGGCACATGATTGGACACCCCTGGGTTAGGGTTTAATGGGATTTAACATTTTAACACAAACTGCTTTATGGCTCATAATTCTGGCGGCAGACTTACACCAAACCAAAAGTGATTTCTCAAACTGCTGGATTGTTCTTAGACAGCTTTTCCAATCTTTTAGTATTTAATTTATGTCACTTCGTGGTAACTTTCACATAAAACAAAAGTGGAGACACATCTACAAAAGTTTATTGTCAAAATTCCTAGTGCAGTACTAAATGAATACATGTATAGTACATTGTTAATACAGAGAATATATATTTATGCAGTGTCTACATGTGTACATCCAGTAGATCCATGTATTTTCCATGTAACCTTGTGACTGCATTTTCATTGCTTTTAATCTTAGATCAAGTTTGTTTTGGCTTAAAATGCATCATAATTGTTAAATATATCTTATTGTACCTAACTCATTACTGTTTACCTGTTGAAATATATGTTTTACGACTAATATAACCCCATAACTACAATATGGCACCTGGCAATTAATTTTTGGCAGCTGATCACTTTTTGCCACGACACCACCGGCTGGAGCAGGTACATCCTGTGATGTCTCAACAGTCTCGCCGTGGTTTTCACACAGTTCAGAGGAATTTGTTGCACAGGAAGCTAAACATTTCTACAGACATTCTGAAGTTCTGTAACCACTGCGTGTTTGTGAAGCTGGGGGACATCTCATCACTCATAGCCTGTATTGAAAACCCAGATCCACGGTTTGAAGTGATAATTTTGCCACAAGAGAGCCATCTAAAACACACACACAGCATACATATTTTAGTACCTAATAGTGATAACTTGCCGGCATTACAATGTAGTACAGCGGGCTTAAAGCAAAGTAGCATTCGCAATCATTAGCTTACCTTCATATGTGATCTAGTTCGTATCGTAATGTCTTCCGCTTTATACTGCTCTATATGGCTTCCTAAACGCTCTAGTACTTTTCCAGAGTGTGTCGTCTTGCCGCCTATAGCCTTCTCTGGCTCTCCTTTTTTGCCTTTACTCTGGCAAAAAGCCAGAGACCTAGCAGTCGCTTCGTATTCCGCCATCTTGTGTTTTGCTTGTGTTGCTTGTTTTGGGAGTGTTGCGCCACCTGCTGTAAACAAATCCCACCCACCTTAGGCAGTATTTTTGGTGTAATGAAAACAAAATTGAGCTGAGTTGTGTAATGCCATGTAGAGGTGAGTTGGGCTATATAGGTACTAGTGGAAAAGGGGCTTTATTTTCTTCCTTGGGTTTATTGTGTGAAGATTCCTGTTTTTTCTTTTTCCCACCGTGTCTTGCCCCCCTCCTCCCGCCCTTCTTGGTGTTTCTTTGTTTTTTTTAAACTGGATTCATGCTGCACCTCATGCTGTTCATTGTCATGTCTCCTGTGCATCCCCTGTCTATGAGTGTCAGTGTAGCCCCGCGATCCTGTTTTCCTCACCTGCTGCCCTTGATTGTCCGCCCAAGCTGTCTCATGCTTGCAATTATCCATTCCCCCTAATGTCAGTTTTTGCATGTGCCCTGTCCGTCGTCCTCGTGGTTGTTTTCTGGTGTTCTCCCAGTGCCTGGATTATTGTCCCATGTAAGTTTGCCTTGGTGGTTTTGTGTTCAGCTCCCGTGCTACATTTCTTTGTTCAGTGTTTTTGTTAATAAATAATTATTGTTGCACCATACGTATCTCTGCCTGTGCCCATGAGTCCTTCCTCTGAATGCTCATCTGCCTTGAGGACAGAGCGTGTCAAAAGTATAACTCTAATTTAGATGTGAATATGCTCAAATTAAAGCTGACAGTCTGCACTTTAAGCTCATATTGATTCTATAACTGTAGCTCAAATATGTTTTGGTAAACAACTAAAATAACAAAACTTGTCAGTGTCCAAATATATATGGACCTAACTGTACTATATAGTAAAGGTTTTTTTATATTTGCAATAATTTTCTTCTAAAGTTGGAACTTTTTTGCATAAATTTGTGAATTTTTTGTTTTGTTTTTTTCTCCACTGTTTATGGACCAAAGACCACATATTGCAGAACCGTGAATTAAAATATGGCCTAGATGAAAACTTGTCTGCTTAATAAACACTAAATTGTTTAACTTTCATAAATGAATTATTTATGATTTAAAAGTGATGGAGACAACATTCTGACCTCCTGGCCAGTAGGTGTCACACTTACTGTCTCTTGGACAAACATCAACACGCAGCACAGACTATTCTGCCGTCTCAGTTCTTTGGTGATTACGAGGCAGATACAGCATATCAAGTGAGGACGTGAAACATGACATCAAGTTCGTTATGCTGTTGGCTGTGACATCCTACTGGCCACCATAGTTCTCACTATTCAACAGCTCAGATGTAAATATTATGATTGTTTTGGGCCCATAAAAAGTTTTTTTGTCAATATATTATTTTTTGATCAATATAAAGTTGTTACATCAACAAAATGTTTAGAAAGGTGCAGATTTATTTTTTTTTAAAATATTCATTTTCATGAAAATACTGTCTAGTTCACCTTTAAGAAACATTTCATTTTTATTTTTTTTTAAGAAAATACTCATTACTGATGTCAACAGGCCAGATAATATTCATAACTGATGTTTTAACTTGCTTAAAGATTTTTTTTTTTTCTGATTTTCTCTTTCTAAGTTTACAGTGAGCTGAGTTTTGATGATGGGCAGCACTATAAACCAAAGGAAACTCCTGTGTTTATGATTAAAGAGTCAGTTCAAAAATGTTTTAAAGTTTAATTTAAAAAAATGTTGTCTTGGTAAATCTTTTTACTGATTCTTGTTATAGGAGACTGATATTTGGGTTGTTTTCCCCAGTCTTTGCTTTAAAACAGGATGTATAAGATATAATTTTTATTTTTTTCTACACGACAGAAAACATTTGTGATTTGTCCTTTCTGTTTTCATTGAATCGGTCAATATTCTGGCAGATTTTTAACACGTAAGAGTTCAATATATAAATGAAAGAATTATTTCTAGCCCTTTTTAGGATGACAGATGAATTATTTAGTTTTGATGTAATTTAGATTCTTGCTAGTGATTGTACCATTTATGAAGGTATTGTGCCTTATTACAAATAACAATAATCCCATGAAGGCTGTGTTTGAGTGTCTTCTTTCTGTCTTTTCAACCTCATCAGAATCTTTAATCCCAAATAATTCTCTTATAGTGGGATTATGATCTGAGAAAACCCAAAATTAGATGATGAATTATTCAGTTTTCTCTGTTTAAACCTGACTGCAGATTTTGCATAATGCTAGAGAAAATTCTGGTGATTATTAAAGGGTGGCTTGTTACAAATGATGTAATCAAAATTCAAATGGCCAAAAAAGTTACTATTGTCAGCTGAGATGACAGCAGTTGATTAGTAGTTGTTTGGGTTTTTTTTTTTAAAATGTACAATGAAACCGCAAGCTAGAAGAAAGAAAATCAAAACCTGAGGAAAAAGTTGGGAATTTACAAGACCGAGGAAAAATGTAAAAAAAAAAAATAGGCATAAAAAATACATGGAGAATTTCAGAGCAAGCTAAAGAATAGCTGCAAATTTAAGAGAAAAAGTTACATTGTGGTGGCACTGTGGTGAGTTCTCAACCCAGAGTTGGAAGCCGGGGGGGAGATGGAACAGAGGACTGAAGGAGGAAGTGGCACCGGGGGGTCTCAGATGTCACAGAAAGGACTATCCGTCCCCCAGAGCGTTCAGGAGACACCGGAGAGGGTGTGAGAAGCAGGGCTGGTGTTGTATGATGTTAATGTTCCAGGTATGGCGCATATTTAGGGTGCATATATTGTATCCATATTCCCCACATATACCTAGTAGGCATGACGGTGCATATTCTAGAAGCTTCACGTCTTAATGGACAAAGAGGACCTGACCCTGCAGAGACCTACGGGAGGTGTGAAGTTGGTCTGGCAGGAGATGGGAAGTTGGAGAGATTGCCCCAGCAGGAGCCCCGGAGGCTAGAAGGATAAGAGACAATGGAGACGCCAAGGAGTCTCAGGGGCTGTATGTTTACTAAAGGACTGTGGGTTGGGGGGGTGTTATTTGATGTTGGGGGTTTGTGACTTTGGAGAGTATAAGAACTGTGGAAGATGACTGTTCTGCCTCTTTTCTGAGATTCTGTGCTTGTTAGAGGATGTGACCTCTCAATAAACCAACCCTGAGAAATAAACTCAGTCTTGTCTGTGAAAGGCATCCTCTACACTGGTGACCTACGACAAACTATGGCCGGTGGCGACGATCTTCCCGCACCGGACTCTTCAGGAGCCAACCAGGTTAACGCAGCTACCACACTACAGCTGCCCGATTTCTGGCAACATAACCCGCGCTCCTGGTCTACCACTGTGGAGGCGCAGTTCCACCTTCAGGGAATCTCAGCGGACGCAACGAGGTTCTACCATGTCGTCGCGAAGCTGGACAGCCTCACAGTGCAGCGGGTGGAGAGCCTGACCAACCACCCGCCCCAGGACAACAAGTATGGCGCACTGAAAGCCGCCCTCATTCGAGCTTTCACCCCCTCGCAGGGAGAGCGAGCAGAGAGACTTCTGGCGCTAACAGAAGGGGAAGCAGACAGGCCGGCAGATCTGATGGCGAGGATGATGAACCTGAGAGGCGAAGATGACGACAGTTTTATCTTCGCCCACCTCTTTCTCAGAACACTACCGCCAGCAGTGAGAGTCACCCTGGCCAGCTCACAGCTGCTCAACGACCGTGACTACCACGGGCTGGGCCAGGAGGCGCAGCGGCTCGTCGACACCCATAGACTACACGCAGCCACGACGGCGGCAACGGAGCTGAACGCACCCCCGCGAGACGAGGGGAGACCAGAGGCCACAGCACCGGACCCACTGACGTCAGCAGCGGCAGAGACCAGGAGGAGCGGAGCGGACGGCACCCTCTGCTTTTACCATCGACGTTTCGCCGAGAGGGCGCGCAGATGCATCCCACCGTGCCGATACAAGCACCAGGGAAACGCCAAGACCGAGAGTCGGTAGCAGCTGCTGCTCACGGCGTGAAGAACAAGCTGCTTTTCGTGGCGGACGCGAACTCAGGGAAGGATTTCCTGGTGGACACAGGCTCCCAGCTGAGTTTTGTCAAGCCTTCCTACGCGGACCTGCTGGCGCCTTCCAGCGGACCCCTGGTGCTAGCGGCAAATGGCTCGACGATCAAAACCTATGGGGAGAAGACGCTCCTTCTATCCTTCCACGGTCGCACCTTCGAGTGGACTTTCATCGTAGCTGCAGTTAGCAACAACATGCTAGGTGCTGATTTTTTATGCTCAAACAGTTTATTAGTTGATCTTACTAAGAGACGTATGGTAAATGCACTGTCTTTCCACTCTATCTCCTGTACAGCTCGGGTGGCCCTGCCTTCTGCACATCCCAATGTCACAGCTGCGGGTGGTAAGTTTCATGCACTACTCAATCAGGTCCCAGCACTCACGGTCCCAACATTTTCAGCATCAGTAGCCAAACACGGGGTTGAGCACTTCATAACTACTTCTGGCCCCCCTGTTTTTGCAAAAGCTCGGCGCTTGGACCCAGCTAAACTGGCCATCGCGCACGAGGAATTCGCCAACTTGGAAAAACTGGGCATTGTTAGACGCTCTAACAGCCCTTGGTCATCACCCCTGCATATGGTCCCCAAGGCTGACGGCTCGTGGCGGCCTTGCGGTGATTTCCGCAGGTTAAATAATGCTTCAGCACACGACCGCTACCCGATTCCACACATCCAGGATTTTTCGGCACATTTGGCGGGGGTGCACATCTTTTCCAAAATAGATTTGGTGCGCGGTTATCACCAAGTCCCAGTCCGCGCTCAAGACATACCCAAAACGGCAGTAATAACCCCCTTTGGGCTTTTCGAGTTTTTGCGTATGCCTTTTGGCCTCAAGGGCGCCGCACAGACGTTCCAACGCATGATGGATGCGGTGTTGCGCGGCCTCCCTTTCGTGTTCGCCTATTTGGATGATATTTTGGTAGCCAGTGCATCCAAAGTCGAACACGAACGCCACCTCACAGCGGTTTTTCAGAGGCTGACAGAGCATGGGCTGATAATTAACCCAGCGAAATGCCAATTCGGAGTAGCGCAAATCGATTTTTTGGGGCACCGCGTTTCTCCAGAAGGAGCGGTCCCGCTGCCCGATAAAGTACGCGCGATAACTGAGTTTCCCCAACCGCAGACAGTTAAAGCATTGCAAGAATTTTTGGGGATGGTCAGTTTTTATAACCGTTTCCTCCCCAGCGCGGCACAGCTCATGCACCCACTGTACGCAGCACTAAAGAAACAAAAACCTGCAAATAAAGTCGAGTGGTCCCCGGAACGGGAGCGCGCTTTCTCCCAGGTCAAGTCGGCCCTCGCGAACGCTGTGTTGTTGGCACACCCGGTGCCAGCAGCTCGCATGGCGCTAACCACGGACGCTTCCGACGTAGCAGTTGGGGCGGTTGTCGAGCAACTGGTAGCAGGGAGCTGGCAACCGCTTGCGTTTTTCAGCAAAACATTGCGCGATAACGAGCGGAAATACAGCGCGTTCGATAGGGAGCTTTTAGCCCTGCATTTGGCCATCCACCACTTCCAGTTCTGGCTGGAAGGGCACCGTTTCACCGCGTTTGTAGACCACAAACCATTAACATTTGCAATGGCTAAGATTTCAGAGCCTTGGTCGGGCTGACAGCAGAGACAGCTGGCCGCGATTTCGGAGTTTACCACCGACATTCAACACGTGGCGGGCAAACACAATGTAGTGGCAGATTGTCTCTTGCGTGCAGTTGCAACGCCAGGCCCCCAGGGGACAGACACGGTGGCTGTGGACACGGGCCAGGCTTGCGGCGCGGAAGCACTCGTAGCCCCGGTCTGCGTGGGCTTAGATTACGCAGCCATGGCCGCCGAGCAGGTTAACAATGCGGATGTGCGCGCGCTCCAGTCTGGGCCAACAGGGCTAAGGCTGGAGCACAGGGTGCATCAAATAGGTATGCCCCCTCTAATCTGCGATGTCTCCACGGGGCGCCCTCGCCCCGTGGTCCCAGCTGTGTGGCGTCGCCGCGTTTTTGACTTAATCCATTTGCTGGCACATCCGGGCGTTCGCGCATCGATCAAAATGGTGGGAGAAAAATTTGTTTGGCCGGGGCTGCGTAAACAGGTCAAAGAATGGGCCGCACCCTGCGCAGCGTGTCAAAGAGCAAAGATACACAAGCACACGCGGGCCCCTCTAGAACCTTTTCACATCCCGGCCAGATGCTTCGACCACGTGCATATCGACTTGGTGGGACCCCTCCCGCTGTCGCAGGGGTTCACACACCTTCTAACCATGGTGGACCGCACCACGCGCTGGCCAGAAGTGGTCCCCCTGGCGTCAACTACAGCAGCAGACGTTGAGCACGCGTTTTTAACGGCTTGGGTCGCGCGTTTTGGAGTCCCGTCTGACATAACGTCTGACAGAGGACCCCAATTCGTTTCCGAGCTCTGGTCATCCATGGCACTCAGTCTGGGGGTGAAAATTCACGGCACGACCGCATATAATCCCCAGGCCAACGGTTTGTGCGAACGCTTTCACCGGTCATTGAAAGCAGCCCTCAGAGCGGCTCTCACGGACACAAATTGGGTTGATAAACTTCCATGGGTTTTATTAGGGTTGCGTTCAGCACCTAAGGAAGATTTGCAAGCCTCTCGGCTGAGCTAGTTTTTGCCCAACCCCTCCGGTTACCAGGCGAATTCCTTCCAGAGAACCCCGCACCAAATCGCCCACCCCCGCTCAGCTGCTGCAGAACGACGCGGGATCAAACACCCTCCCCAGCCCAGTTCATCACAGTTTCCCACGCGTTTTTGTGCCTAAAGCCTTAAAGAGCCAGAATTTGTCTTTGTCAGACACGACGCTCAGAGGCCAGGTTTAAGACCACCTTATGATGGACCGTTCAGAGTGTTGGAAGCTGGGGAAAAACATTTTTTGCTCGATTTGGGTGACAGGAAAGAATTAGTCTGCATTAACAGACTCAAACCCGCTTTTGTGTTGGCTGATGAACAAGTGCAGTTAGCCAGGGCCCCCTGCCGCGGCAGGCCGCCGGGGAGACACTCTTCTAAGCTTTCACATGGATGTACTAACAACTGTAATCCACACATGCAAGAAACGGCTACAGGCAGATCGAAACCTGCTTACAGCAGATATGGCAGGAGGTTGAAGCCCAAGCAGTCGGAAGTGTGATATGTTGTGCCATTTTTCTGTTCTGTGTGATATGACATGATTCTATGCATATTGGGGTGTACTTTGTCCTTATTTAGACGTTTGGGGGGGGGGTTATATGGCGCATATTTAGGGCGCATATATTGTATCTATATTCCCCACATATACCTAGTAGGCATGACGGTGCATATTCTAGAAGCTTCACGTCTTAATGGACAAAGAGGACCTGACCCTGCAGAGACCTACGGGAGGTGTGAAGTTGATCTGGCAGGAGATGGGAAGTTGGAGAGATTGCCCCAGCAGGAGCCCCGGAGGCTAGAAGGATAAGAGACAATGGAGACGCCAAGGAGTCTCGGGGGCTGTATGTTTACTAAAGGACTGTGGGTTGGGGGGGTGTTATTTGATGTTGGGGGTTTGTGACTTTGGAGAGTATAAGAACTGTGGAAGATGACTGTTCTGCCTCTTTTCTGAGATTCTGTGCTTGTTAGAGGATGTGACCTCTCAATAAACCAACCCTGAGAAATAAACTCAGTCTCGTCTGTGAAAGGCATCCTCTACACAGGCATTCTTTGTGCACTGAGTGTATTGTCCTTGGCTCCTTGGGTCTCATGGGGCAGAAAACGCAGGCATTCTTTGTGCACTGAGCGTATTGTCCTTGGCTCCCTGGGTCTCATGGGGCAGAAATAAACTATCAAAAGGAGGCACCCAGAGACCTCGGGAGAGTATTTTCTGTACTTGATGTTGGAAGGTGAATAAAGTTTGTGTGTCATCCAGCCTGCTGACTCCTCTGCTTTCATCTTCCACAACATGGACATACACACGTGGACAAAATTGTTGGTACCCCTCTGTTAATGAAAGAAAAACCCACAATGGTCACAGAAATAACTTGAATCTGACAAAAGTGGTAATAAATAAAAATTCTATGAAAATTAACCAATGAAAATCAGACAATGCTTTTGAATTGTGGTTCAACAGAATTACTTTAAAAAACAAACTCATGAAACAGGCCTGGACAAAAATGATGGTACCCCTAGAAAAGATTGAAAATAATGTGACCATAGGGACATGTTCAACCAAGATGTGTCCTCTAATTAACATCACAGGTGTCTACAAACTTGTAATCAGTTAGTCGGCCTATTTAAAGGGTGACAAGTAGTCACTGTGCTGTTTGGTGACATGGTGTGTACCACACTAAACATGGACCAGAGGAAGCAAAGGAGAGAGTTGTCTCGGGAGATTAGAAAGAAAATTATAGACAAGCATGTTAAAGGTAAAGGCTATAAGACCATTTCCAAGCAGCTTGATGTTCCTGTGACTACAGTTGCACATATTATTCAGAAATTTAAGATCCACGGGACTGTAGCCAACCTCCCTGAACGTGGCTGCAGGAGGAGACAGATAATACGAATGGTAACAAAAGAGCCCAGAACAACCTCTAAACACATTCATGGTGAACTCCAAGGTCAAGGTACATCAGTGTCAGATCACACCATCCGTCGTTGTTTGAGCCAAAGTGGACTTCATGGGAGACAACCAAGGAGGACGCCACTGTTGAAAACAAATCATAAAAAAGCCAGACTGGAATTTGCCAAACTGCATGTTGACAAGTCACAAAGCTTCTGGGAGAATGTCCTATGGACAGACGAGACAAAACTGGAACTGTTTGGCAAGGCACATCAGCTCTATGTTCACAGACGCAAAAATGAAGCATACCAAGAAAAGAACACTGTCCCTACTGTGAAACATGGAGGAGGTTCTGTTATGTTCTGGGGCTGCTTTGCTGCATCTGGCACAGGGTGTCTTGAATCTGTGCAGGGTACAATGAAATCTCAAGACTATCAAGGTATTCTAGAGAGAAATGTGCTGCCCAGTGTCAGACAGCTTGGTGTCAGTCGCAGGTCATGGGTCTTGCAACAGGATAATGACCCAAAACACAGCTAAAAACACCCAAGAATGGCTAAGAGCGAAACATTGGACTATGCTAAAGTGGCCTTCTATGAGCCCTGATCTAAATCCTATTGAACATCTGTGGAAGGAGCTGAAACATGCCGTTTGTAGAAGGCACCCTTCAAACCTGAGACAACTGGAGCAGTTTGCTCATGAGGAGCGGGCCAAAATACCTGCTGAGAGGTGCAGAAGTCTCATTGACAGTTACAGAAATCGTTTGATTGCAGTGATTGCCTCAAAAGGTTGTGCAACAAAATATTAAGGGTACCATCATTTTTGTCCAGGCCTGTTTCATTAGTTTGTTTTTAAAATAATTCTGTTGAACCACAATTCAAAAGCATTGTCTGATTTTCACTGGTTAATTTTCATAGAATTTTTGTTTATTACCACGTTTGTCAGATTCAAGTTATTTCTGTGACCATTGTGGGTTTTTCTTTCATTAACAGAGGGGTACCAACAATTTTGTCCACGTCTGTATGATGTTAATGTTCCAGGCATTCTTTGTGCATTCTTTGAGTGTATCGTCCTTGGCTCTCTGGGTCTCATGGGGCAGAAATAAACTGTATCAAAAGGAGGCGCCCAGAGACCTTGGGAAAGTATTTTCTGTACTTGATGTTGGAAGGTGAATAAAGTTTGTGTGTCATCCAGCCCACTGACTCCTCTGCTTTCATCTTCCACAACATGGACATATTAAATGTAGGAGAAAATAGCTGTCAATTTATGAGATAAAGAACATTCAAATTAGGAGGAGAAGCTCAAATTTACTGGAAAAAAATAGTAAAATTATGAGGGAAAAAGTCAGCAAATTTAGGTAGAAAGATGTACCAAATTTAGAAGAAAAAATTATATTATTACTGAATTTAGAAGAAAATAGCTGCAACTTTGCAAAAAAAAGTTCAAATTATGATGGGGAAAAAAATCCCAAATTTACATGAAAAAACCGCAAAATTACAAGAAAGAAGGGGGGAATTTAGGCAGAAAAAGTAGCAAACAGGAAAATAATTATGTTTTTAAGAAAATAGCAAACTTATGACAAAATTTCAAATTATGAGGAAAAATCTCATGAGAAGAGAAAGCACAATTATGAGGAAAGGGGGGAATTTATTCAGAAAGTAATTTATGAGAAGAAGGAAAAGGAAAATGATCAAATTTAGGAGAAAATTGCTGCAAATTTATGAGGTAAAAATGTTCAAATTAGGAGGAAAAAATCTCGTTTCCTGGAAAAAAAATGAAAGCAAAAAAAGAATGATATTTAGGTAGAAAAAAATTACCAAATTTATAAGAAAAAAATTATAGGAAGATTGCTGAAGTTAGAAGAAAATAGCTGCATCTTTGCAAGAAAAAAATTCAAATTATGAGTAAAAAAATCTAATTTATGAGGGGAAAAAAGCACAATAATAAGGAAAAGGGGCAAATTTATTCAGAAAAGTAATTTGATTAAAAAAAAGGAAAATTATGAAATTTGGGAGAAATAGCTGCAAATTTATGAAGGAAAAAAATGTTCAAATTGAGAGGAAAACAATCTCAAATTTCTGAGGAAATAATACCAGAATTATGGGGGTGGGGGCAGAAAAGTTTTTTTAAGCCATGCAAATTTATCAGAAAATTATTTTCCATCGTAAATGTTGTTTATGTAGGAGACGCAGCAACGGAAGGAGGAGTGTGGTGGGAGGAGGAGGAGAAGGAGGAGGAGGAGGCGCCGCCGCTGCTGCCGCTGCTGCTCAGAGGCGCTGAAGGCACTGCGGCTGTGCGTCACAGGGTCTGCGCGTCCGTGTTGCTGACGGCTGGAAGAACTTTGAATTTTCCTCTCATTAAGGCGCAAATTAATCGGCCTGATTTTACACCGAGGTTTTACATTGGTTTTTTTTATTTATTTAACTTTGTTTTTGTGTCTGAGTTTCCTGAAGGAGGCTGAAGACTTGAAGGTGAGTTGAAAAGAGCGTCTTCCCTGTCCGCGGACTTTGAAAATGTTGGCTTACGGGACTTCAGAGCGACTTTATTTGGGAACATACAGCTTCACATAAAAGCCACGTGCTTTTTAAAAGTGTTTCATCATGTTTGGGATCGTTCTGAGTTGGTTCGTCGAGCTTTGCGCCATCAGCACGCGTACGTCGCTCCAGCATCGGCGGATGTACCGAGAACACGACTTAGAGGTCGTTCGCACATTGGCAACACGTTGGCTCGACGTTGGCTTACCGATGTGCAAACAACCTCTGGAAGATGTATTCCCAACGTAAACTTGTTCCGTTGGCCGGACATGTGTGTGCTGTTGAGGTAAATCCTAATCAAGGGGTTAAAAAAAACTTAATTTGAGAATTGTTTAATTGTGTTGTCTTCCTGTTTGTGAAAACGGGCAAAAATCAGTATGAAATTTAAGAAGAAGCAAAGAAATAAACTGCATCTTTTTTTAATGAAAAATGATCAAATTTACTAGAAAGAATGCTGCAAAATTATATAGAAAAAAGTCTGTTTACCGTTGGGGAAAATGACATTTAGGACAAAAAAAGAAAAATCAAAATCACCATAAAATTTAGAGGGGAAAATGTAAGTTAATAAGAAACTAGAGTTCACTCAGAGAGCACATACCTCCACCAAGGCCATCTAGCAACTTTAAAGAACGAGTAAACGTGTTCCAGAATCCACAGCCTGACTAGGATCACCTCCAAAATCTGGCGGGTTCATCTGTAGCCTACAGGCCACCTCTGGTGAAAACATCATCAAAATCTGTCCTATGGCTTTTGTGCAATCCCGCTAACAAAATGAAAACAACCTCACCAGTGAAGGTAAAAAAAAAAAAGTGGCAAATTCAGTGTGAAAAAATTGTAGATTTACAATTTTAAAATTTATGAAGAAAAAATACAACAAATTTGCAAGAAATAATATGCAAATTTATAAGAAAAAAATGTCAACAAAAGTTCAAATTTACAAAAAGAAAACTTGATATACAAATCCATTATTCTAAAGGTGTTTTGCAATATCATAAATTGTTTTTTTATATAACTTTGTAACTTTTTCTTGTACGTTTGTGACATTTTTATATTTACTACATTTTTTTCTTTTAAATTTGATTTTATTTTTAAATAATAGGTTTGCAAACTTTTTTCCCATTTAAATTATCATTTTTTCCTTCATACCGTAAATGGGAATTTTTTAAAATAAATTTGTGACATTTTTGTGTATACATTTAGGCATTATTCTCATAAATTTCTTGTAAATTTCAAACATTTTTCTTGCAAATTTATTACATTTTTCTCATAATTTTTTTAAAAAAATTTCACACTCAAAACCTACTGCTTTTTTTTCTTATCATTTGTGTTGAAAATTGTTCATAAATTTGTAAGTTTCACGTTTTTCTTTTTCCTAATAAATTAGGATATATATGTGTGTGTGTGTGTGTCCTTTCCTCATAAATGTATTACTTTTTCCTTGTATGTTTGAGATTTTATTCCCAAAAATTTATGGCATTTGTATAATATATTTACTATTATTTTTTCTGTACAAACTTGCTTTTTAAAAATAGGTTTACATCTTTATTTCCAATGTAAATTACCAGGTTTTTCCTCATAAATGTGAAGGTTTTTTTAAACAAATGTGTCACCTTTTTCATGTGCATTTGAGAATTATTCTCTTAAAACTGAGGTTTTACACATAAATTTGAAACTTTTGTAAATTTCTGCCTGTTTCTCATAAATTTGTAATTTTTTTTCACCTAATTTGAGACATTTTCCTATAATTTTCCAACATTTTTTTATGATGAATTTGTAGAGTTTTCCTTCCAAATTTGCAGTGTTTTGTCTCCTCCATTTGCACTTTGTCCTTTTTGATAAATTTAATACTTTTTTTCTTTGATAATAATTAACCTTAAAATTCAAAAATTAGCATCTCCTGGTGAAGGATGAGCACAGTCAAATTATTCTAGTATTTGTGTCTAATTTACACTGATAATTATCTTGAGATTGTGTTGTCTTCCTGTGAGATTAAAAAGCAGAAAAAAATGTCAGTTTGTGTGTGAAATTTCAGCAGAGGCAGATCGATTATCTGGGTCAGCGTCAGCGGAAAGTGCACACTGTCAGATCTGAGCCTGACCACACACAGGCTGTAACTGAGCTTCATTTAGGTGATTTACAGGAACTGCCACAGCTGTAGGAGAATATCAGCTCTCCCAGAATGAGGTTATATCAAAGAGTGGACGGAAAAAATAAAAATCATCTTCTGTTTTCCATCATTCTGTGGAAAACTGAAAGTGAATTCACCAGATTTTTATAGTCTGGAGGAAAATTTACTGTTTTATTAGGGTGATGGCTAGGAAACACAGGTGGGTAGAAACAAGATATTTTCCACAATATTGCACTTTACTGAGTAGCTTTAGTGCAGGATACTTTTTATTCTTTCTTGACTATGTTTATGTGTTTATTTTATTGAAACAGTGTTGACTGCTGTTTCTTTATAGACCAATCAAAGCAAAGTATAGATGCAAACAAAGCTGCCATCACCATGGTGATCACTACCGGAGATGTATGCATTAAGTTTTTGTTATTTTTATCTTCCCTTTTATTAACTTCAAATTTGACAAACCTGTCAAGGAAAGTGGAAAGAGGGTATGCAGGAGGTATGCATTCTGGGATCATCACCAAAACGTTATGGGTTCCTCTCTAGCCCAGGACCACCTCTGGTGAAAATTTCATCCAAATCCATCCAGTAGTTTTTGTGTAATCCTGCTAATGGACGGACGGAAAAGCGGACAAACTACCCCGATTTCATAACCTCCTTGGCAGAGGTCATTAAAAGCAATTTAAGTGATATGAAGCAGTTTTGAGTAATGCAATAATGTAAAGTAGTTAAGCACACTTCAGTGAACAGCTGTCACTGCCTAATGTCATCCATCCAACTTCCCATCCTGTTGTCAGGGAACAGCAGCAAACACTACTGTACTCATCTGACACCAGTCAACACAGTAATGGTGGCGCCACAGGATGGTACAAAACACAAACTGTTTACTAAAATGCTCTATAGGATTTAGATTAGAGGAGGGAATCTTTAGGCACCTCATGATTCAATTCAGAATCAATTCAGGGGCTTCGATTCAAGCCTGAAGTGATTCTTGATCCATCTTTGCATCTTTTTTTCTTCCGATTCCCACAAGTAACATAGTCCTTCAGTAAAAAATGTACAGCATTTCTAACAAATAAGTATTAGACTTCTAATGAAAAATAAAAGCATTCCTGCCCCCTGTATTTGGTAGTTCTATGTTTTTGTCTATTTGTGGCTGTGTAGGTCAGGTATCCCACTTCACTGTCAGGCCCTAAAGCTGTCTGTCATACAGCAGCCACATTTCATGCACGTGCATTAAATGTAATCTATGGTCCATATGTCCATACAGTATGACTGCAGTGCTCCAGAAAACTGATTTGAAATCCTAGGCTAAAATAAAATGAGGAGTTTGTGTTGTGAATTAGGCACCATGGCTCCATGTGTCTCTGTTTTGTGTGTTGCCAGAAACTGTCCGACCGGTACAGTTTTGCTTTTTTCATTCTGTCAAAAACAATTGTGCTATTAATATTTAAGAATCAGAATCTTGATATTTGTGCATCGAACCAGAAACATTCACATCTGCATCACAGTGCCTCAAAAAACAATTGTACTCACTGCAGATGAAAACGCAACACAATTTTTGTATATCTTTGGGTCCATCCTATGAATAATAGTGTTTGTATGACTCAGAATACATCTAGAACTCATTTTCAGTGGTTTAGTCACTGTCATGACTCACTGCCTTTGAGCTCAGGCTCTGTAGTCTTTTTGAACTTGTTTGTTTTGGGTGCTCAAAGTCAAAAATGGGTGATTTTAAGGAGTGGTCATCTTCCCTATATAAAGATGAACAAAAATGTATAGCCCTATGTTGTGAAATCTCCACAATGCCACAACTGTCATGTGGCAAATGTAACTATGCTTTGGGCCTTTTGGAGGATGGAATGTCAGCACGACTGGTGGCTCCGATTGGGCTGCAATGCATTAACCGTAGTTTGGTTGCAACAACACTAGGTCGAAATTGGGTCTGTGGCCAATAGACCATGTCCAGGACGAGCATGTGTTACCACACCGGAGCAAGACTGGTACATCGTGCTGCAGTACCTCTGAGATCAGTTCCACACAACCACCCAGACAGCCCAGGAAACTCCAGGGGGTGCCAGCCAAGGATCTCGGCCAATACCGTGAGAAGGCACCTCAGATGTCAGGACCTACAAGCTCAAAGACCCTTTTAGGGGATGATCCTGACAGCACAGCGGCAACAAAATCGCCATGAGTGGGCTCGTCAGCACAACAGGCGGATGCTACAGCAGTGGAACACTGTTCTTTTCTCTGATGAGGAGAACAGTGCACCCCCATGTTGTGTCTGACAGGTCAACCGATGGGGCGGTGCTGAAGTCATGGTGTGGGTCGGCATTTCAGGTAGCAGAACACAGTTGGTTGTCCTTGATGGCACTTTAACCGCCCGATGGTATATTGACCACATTCTGCAGCCTTTTGTGACAACCTTCTTTTGGGACCACCCTGACCTCCAGGTGTTCCAGCAGGACAATGCTCGTCCACATGTCACCAAGTCACCAGGGAGTACCTGCAGCAACAGAACTTTGACGTTGTTCCTTGGCCTTCTTATTCTCCAGATTAATCTCCACAATATGGTAGTATTAGCTTCTAAACCCATACCATAAATTACTTAAGGTTCCATACACCAAAACCATTATCTGAACCAGGGCAACCATGTAGACTGCTGGTGAAACCCTGCATGGTTGAGTTGATTATTCTGCCAGTTATCAACCATGCTCTTTTTAAACATTTCAAAAACAGAGTCATTTTACAGTTCAACCTCAAGGGCCGCGGTGGGCACAGCCCTGGAGGTGCTGGTTGCGGCAGACCTGGGTGCCATTTTGCTGGAATCATTCACTTGTCACCAAAGTCCCAGTCCGGGTCCCACAATGGCTGGGTCGGTTACAGCATCGCGTCTTGATCCGGGGCAGCTGCTGCTCTTACCTTCCGCAGACGGCTGGTGTGCCTTCTCGACCCATCGGCCATCTGGAAGGTGGCTGACCCCAACTGTGCAGTGATCTGCATCAGCGGGGACAGGAACATCTGCAGGTCGTCTGGGCATTCAGATTGGCGGACCCAGACCCAGTCGAGCACCGTGAGTCCAGACCTAGCCAGCTTCATGCGGTGCTGCTGCTCTCTTGTCCCTGATGCTGGTTGCTGTTGTGGCGGCATGACATTCTCGCTACCGGTAGGATGCTCTCCAGGTTGCGTTGTTCTCCGGGGTCCTGCTTGGCCACCGACTCGACCTCCTGCAGCTGTATGGCGGCTCCTTGAGGCTTATTCTGAATGAGGATCTGAGTCAAGTCTGTATTATGCTGTCTCCTCCCTGTTGCTGGTTGTGGTGGCGTGACATTTTCGCCGGCGGTGGGACGCACTCCGGGTTGTCGTCGTTCCCCGGGGTCCTGCTTGGCCACGGACTCGACCTCCTGCAGCTGTATGGTGGCTCCATGAGGCTTGTGCCGGGTGAGGATCGGAGTCGAGTCTGGTTTATGCTCTCTCGTGTTCTGCTCTCAGTGCGGTGTGAAGCTTGGAGCGGCTGTACCCACGTCTGGGTGAAACGTGCTCCGGTCATCAGCGGTCAGACAAAGGCCTTTGTGGTCAATAATGGTGAAACCCAATTCGTAAAAGAGGTCGCACCCTGGGATGTTGTCGCTATGCATTGCTACCTGTAAGGTGAGCGCTGGGAGGACTTTAGACCCATAGTGAACTGTTACTGTGATGGTTCCTACGAGGCCGATTCTGGTGTGTCCGTATCTGTAGAGCTCCACTGCATCCTGCTTGACTGGATGCCAAGGGAAGAACCTCTTCACTGTGACCCAGTTCATCAGCAACCTCGTAGCGGTGGTGTACAGTAGTAACGGCAGAATGATATTGAGTCTCACTGTGCACCACTTGTACGCTGAATTGCTAGAGTCCATTGAATGAATGGTTGTTGGCGAAGGCAGTTCAATTGAGCTGAGTGGCAAGCTCATCATTAACCATGATGAATGGTACACTTTGGCAAAATGGTTAAGCTTTCCACAGTGCTAGCATTGCTGCCCCCTGGCCGGGTGGGAGCATACACATGTTTGGTGGGCAGGGGAACTACAGTTACCACACGTTCAGTTTCCCATGATGTCCTGTTGTCCCGTAGTGCTCACCTCTGTTTACTCCATAAAGGTCGCGGTGTCACCGGGCTCTTCTGCTGGGGTAACTGCAGGAGTTAACGGGGTTTGTTGTCAAGATGATGCAGCAGCTCGAGAATACTCGTGCTGCACGAGAACCAGCTCCAGGCCCTGTATGGATGCTGTCTGGAGCTTCTGTGGTGGCTCCGGGTCCTGCAAAGATACAGACTGGAACTCCTGAAGCGGCGCGGCGGCTCAGGGAGGCTTACACCGTGCAAGGATCGGTTCCAAGGTTCCTGTGCTCTGCTCATCATGCGGTGTGAAACAGAGTGGCTGTGTCCACGTCTGAGTGCAGCGGACTCGATCCCTCATCGGCCGAACTGAGTTTACCGCTGGGTCAGTGTGCTGTGGTGCCCTGCTGTCCCACAGGGTCTACCTCGGGGCCCTCCTGAGAAGACGATGGGTCGATGGGCTCAGTAGCTGGGGCAGCTGTCTGTACCAGCGGGGCTGACTGTGGGGAGTGCGGGCCTGGGCCTGCTAGCTGCAAAGCTAACTGGGCAGCCTCTTCTAGCTCTAACAGGGATGCTAACTCCAATGCTTCAGCCAGCGACATGCCACTCGGCGCCGTCACTAACTTCTCCCACAGCTTTGAATTTGTGGCGTGCTCCACCAACTTATCTCGCACCAACTCCTCTTCCAAGTGTCCAAACCTGCATTTACTTGCCAGATGGCGGAGGTTGACGACGAACTGCTGGACTGACTCTCCCGCTTGCTGTTGGCCCCCGCCAAACCTGATTTGTCTCATCGCCAATGTTATGTCTGGGAATGAGACCAACGGACACATTGTCTGTGTTGAGGGTTAGCTTTAATGAACTGCTAACTCACATGTAGTAGTAGATTAGTTTATTTGACAGGGACAGTGCAATAAACATAGACAATTAATCAAAGACAATCAATCTGATGTGTTGCACATAGAGTGTATAGCTATTAGCTAATTTGCAACTCTTGTCCCTGGATGGGCTTTAGAAAAAAGAATCAAGTAAAGACACAATAACCACATACATCAATGCAGAAAAATTATAAATACACAATTATAAATATTATAAATACACAAATATAACAGCCTGACTCACACTTAACATAAATATTATAAATATTATAAATACACAAATATGTGTGTTTATATATTTATATATCTACATATTATTCCATCTAGCTACATTGCTCCGCACTGTGTGTGTTTATATACTTGCATATTTATTCCACCTAGCTGCAATGCTCCGTACTGTGGGTGTTTATATATTTACATATTTATTCCATCTAGCTACAATGCTCTGCACTGTGTGTTCATATATTCATATATTTATTCCATCCAGCTACAATGCTCTGCACTGTGTGTCTGTGTGTGTGTGTATATATATATATTTTATAGTAATACGTACATATGTATATTAGCTGCTCTTGCTTGCTTGTTTTTTTCTTGCCTTCTGATTGTTGCTCTGAGTGTTGCTATCCCTGTGCTGTTGCAATCCTGGAATTTCCCTGTTGTGGGACTAATAAAGGCTTATCTTATCTTATCTTATCTTATATAACAGCCTGACTCACATTTAACACATATAACATAACTCACATTTGCCTATTTCAGGCCTTCCTCCCTCCATCACTCACTATAAACAAACACATTTATTCCTTCCCTTCATTCACTCTCACTTTGCAGACAATTAATTCATACATGAGTACATTCTTGTTTATTTTTCAGCCAGTTTTTAACATTTTTAGTGAATGTTTTAAAGTCCGTTATTATTTTAATTTCATTTGGCATTGTGTTCCAGATGTGACTGCCCTTTATAGAGAATGCTGTTTGTCCAAATGTGGTTCTGCGGTGGAATATTTTACAGTTATTGTTAACAGAACTCCTGGTGGCTCTGCTGCTGTCCTGTCTTTGGACGAAACCAGCAAGTGGCTCGGGTGCTGATTTATGGAAACATTTGAACGTTAATTTCAGAAGACAGAGGTCAATGAAGCTCTCAAAACTCAATAGGTTGTATTTTTTTAAAACATTACAGTGATGCCACTTAATGGGCTTTTTGTCCAAGATTTTTAGGGTTTGATTATATAATGAACCTATATGTCTTATTGTGGAAGGGGCTGCTTGAGCCCAGACTGTCAAACAGTATGATATATGAGAAAAAACCATAGAATGCATATACAGTGCAGCTGCTTTGTAAGGTATGTAATATCTAATTAATTTAAAGCAGTTCAGATTTTTTTTTACTGTTTTTGAAATTTTCTTTATATGAAGATTAAATTTGAGTTGAGGATCTAGTACAATGCCAAGGTATTTGAATTCTGTAGCTAAACTGATGTCATGATCATGTATATTAACTTTAAAATGTTGCAGGTTACATTTTTTGATTGAAAAGCACATTGAGACTGTTTTCTGAAGGTTCAGCAATAGATGGTTCTTGAGGAGCCACTCTTGGACATCAACCATACTTGTAGACAGTACATCTGCAGCCTGTGCTGGAGTCTTGGCAGCTGTGTAAATAACTGCATCATCTGCATAAAGTTGGCATGTTGCAGCTGAGCAGTGTAACGGCAAGTCATTAATAAAAATGCTGAAAAGTAAAGGACCAAGAATGGACCCTTGTGGGATACCCATGCGGTTGTTTAAAAATGAGGATTTATCCTGGTGAACTTTTACACACTGTTCTCTATTCTGGAGATATGATGCAAACCATTCTTTTTTTTTTTCCACAATATCTTTATTGAACCTTTTTTTTTTTAACAAACATGATACAAACAATCAAACACTAACACTAAAGTACTACAAAAAAAAAGTGCACTAAAAACACCAACAACCACCAACAAAATCAAGTCTTCAACAATGCTCCTCTGTTTAGTCTAGACAATCCAATACATTAGTATACATATTATGTTCACCAGTTTGGAATTTACAAGGTCCACACACATCATTCACCTTCTTCTTCAAGAGTTATGTTTAAATTTTTTACATAATCAATAAAAGGTCTCCATATATTCTCAAACACAATTTCCTTTGATTTCAGTATATATGTTATTCTTTCTAATGGAAGGTTTGTTAACATCTGTCTTAACCACTGAGTCACATCTGGTCTATGAGTCTTTTTCCATAATAGTGCAATACATTTTTTGGCATTAAGCAAACTGAGGTCTATGAATGTTCTTTCACTTTTATTAAAATTATGCTTTTCTGGGTACAAACCCAACAAAAACAGTTTAGGATTCAATATGATTTGTTTTGAGATTATTTTTTCAATTGTTACCCTCACCTCTTCCCAAAACATTCTTATTAATCTACATTCCCATAAACAATGAAATAGGGTTCCTTTACTTTCCATGCATTTTGTGCATGTATCTGGTATATTTTTGTTATATCTATTTAACTCCTCCGGTGTAACATACATCCGCATTAACCATTTGAAATGTATCAATTTAAGGCGTGCATTTATTGATTTGGTTTGAGCTTCTGTACAAGCCAATTCCCATTGTTCCTCTGAAATTTCAGTTTGCAGATCTTCTTTCCAGTAGTTTAATCTTTTCAGTGAATTTTCACTTGAAGATAGTGTCAATGAGTTATAAAACTCTGAAATAATACCCTTTCTTTTACTATCTTTCATCATCATTTTTTCCAAGGATGAATAAATAGGTCGAGTGAGAGCTTTATTTTGATTTGATCAAATAAAGTTTCTAAGTTGAAGATATTTAAAAAAATGTGTTCTATTGAGATTAAATTTGATCCTCAGCTCTTCAAAAGACATTATGTTATCTGCACATGGCAAATATAAATCCTGAATCTTTTGTATCCCTTTTAAATTCCATACTTTAAATACAGCGTCCGCTCTCCCTGGTTTAAAATATTGATTACCCCATATTGGACTAAATTGTGACAATAACTGTGGTTCTTTTAAATAGTTTTTAGCTTCACACCATATTTTGATCATGTGCTTTACAAATGGATTTTTAACTTGTTTTTGTAATTTTTTTGCCGAATCTGAGTATATGAATATGGGAAGAGGTAAAGGTAAATTGTATGATTCCATTTCAGTCCAGTGAGGGAGATCATTTGATGAAAAATAATATGTCATAGACCTCAGTTGTGCCGACCAATAATACAACATAAAATTTGGACATTTCAGACCTCCACGATCAAATGGTAAATATAATAAAGACAAACGTAATCTAGCCCTCCTGTTGTTCCATATAAATTCCACTAACTTTGTTTTTATTCTTGAGAATAGATCTAAAGGTGGTGATAAGGGAATGTATTGAAATAAATAAAGTATTTTAGGTAAAATATTACTTTTAAGTATATTGATTCTCCCGATCATCGACATTGGTAGTGACATCCATCTCTGAGTTAACTCATTGATATCTGACATTAAGGCTTCATAGTTGACACTGGCGACTGATTCTAGCTTAGGCACAATTTGGATTCCTAAATATTTAAACTGATTTACAACATTAAATTGATTTACCTCAGGGGCTGGGTAATTTCTCTGGGTCTCATTTAGCATTAATATTGAAGATTTAGTTTTATTTATTTTATATCCTGATATTTCCCCAAAATTCTTTATTAAATTCAACAAGGTTGGAATTGATTTTTTTAGATTCGACATAAACAAAATTATGTCATCGGCGTACAGGGAGATTTTATGTTCTGTTGGTCCAACTTTAATTCCATATATTTGTGAATGTAAACGTATCGCTATCGCTAAAGGTTCAATTGCCATAGTAAACAGTAAAGGTGAAAGTGGACAGCCTTGTCGACATCCTCTATTGATTTTTATTGGTTTTGAAATATTGTTATTTGTTAGGATTTCTGCTGTAGCATTATTGTATATTATTTGAACCCATTTTATGAAATTATTTCCAAGTCCAAACCTTTGTAGGACTTCAAAAAGAAAGGGCCATTCAACTCTATCAAAGGCCTTTTCGGCGTCCAGTGATAGGAGAGCTGTATCCGGTGCTTCTTTATTAAAATAAATAATATTAAATAGTCTTCTTACATTATGGAAGCCTTGTCTACCCTTTATAAAGCCATTCTGATCTCGATTAATAATATTTGGTAAAATTTCTTGTATTCGTCTTGCTAAAATTTTACAGATTATCTTAAGGTCGGCGTTTAATAGGCTTATTGGTCTCATATTTTCACATTTATTAGAGGGCTTACCTGGTTTTGGCAGCAGTATAATTAAGGCATTATTTATGTATGATGGTAAATTATTATTTTGAAATGCTTCTAAAACCATTTCCAAAAAAGGTTTTATTAATTTATTCTTAAATTTTTTATAAAGGTCAACTGGAAGACCATCTGGTCCTGCACTTTTTCCTGATTTCATATTATCAATGGCTAGCCCAACTTCTTCTTGACTAATTTTAGACTCCAATATCTCCCTGTTTTCATTTGGAATACACGGTATAGACAGTTCGTTCAAAAACCCATTTAGTTTTGTTAAATCAGGTTCATTTTTGGTATCATATAATTTTTCATAGTAATCTCTAAAGGCTCTATTAATTTCTAAAGGATCTATAACTACCTGTCCATTAGTTATAATACTGGTAATTGGTGTTTTTTTTTTTTTCCACAATATCTTTATTGAACCTTTTTTTTTTTTTAAACAAACATGATACAAACAATCAAACACTAACACTAAAGTACTACAAAAAAAAAAATGCACTAAAAAACACCAACAACCACCAACAAAATCAAATCTTCAACAATGCTCCTCTGTTTAGTCTAGACAATCCAACACATAAGTATACATATTATATTCACCAGTTTGGAATTTACAAGGTCCGCACATATCATTCACCTTCTTCTTCAAGAGTTATGTTTAAATTTTTTACATAATCAATAAAAGGTCTCCATATATTCTCAAACACAATTTCCTTTGATTTCAGTATATATGTTATTCTTTCTAATGGAAGGTTTGTTAACATCTGTCTTAACCACTGAGTCACATCTGGTCTATAAGTCTTTTTCCATAATAGTGCAATACATTTTTTGGCATTAAGCAAACTGAGGTCTATGAATGTTCTTTCACTTTTATTAAAATTATGCTTTTCTGGGTACAGACCCAACAAAAACAGTTTAGGATTCAATATGATTTGTTTTGAGATTATTTTTTCAATTGTTACCCTCACCTCTTCCCAAAACATTCTTATTAATCTACATTCCCATACACAATGAAATAGAGTTCCTTTACTTTCCATACATTTTGTGCACGTATCTGGTATATTTTTGTTATATCTATTTAACTCCTCCGGTGTAACATACATCCGCATTAACCATTTGAAGTGTATCAATTTAAGGCGTACATTTATTGATTTGGTTTGAGCTTCTGTACAAGCCAATTCCCATTGTTCCTCTGGAATTTCAGTTTGCAGATCTTCTTTCCAGTAGTTTAATCTTTTCTGTGAGTTTTCACTTGAAAATAGTGTCAATGAGTTATAAAACTCTGAAATAATACCCTTTCTTTTACTATCTTTCATCAACATTTTTTCCAAGGATGAATAGATAGGTCGAGTGAGAGCATTATTTTGATTTGATCGAATAAAGTTTCTAAGTTGAAGATATTTAAAAAAATGTGTTCTATTGAGATTAAATTTGATCCTCAACTCTTCATAAGACATTATGTTTTCTGCACATGGCAAATATAAATCCTGAATCTTTTGTATCCCTTTTAAATTCCATACTTTAAATACAGTGTCCGCTCTCCCTGGTTTAAAATATTGATTACCCCATATTGGACTAAATTGTGACAATAACTGTGGTTCTTTTAAATAGTTTTTAGCTTCACACCATATTTTGATCATATGCTTTACAAATGGATTTTTAACTTGTTTTTGTAATTTTTTTTGCCGAATCTGAGTATATGAATATGGGAAGAGGTAAAGGTAAATTGTATGATTCCATTTCAGTCCAGTGAGGGAGATCATTTGATGAAAAATAATATGTCATAGACCTCAGTTGTGCCGACCAATAATACAACATAAAATTTGGACATTTCAGACCTCCACGATCAAATGGTAAATATAATAAAGACAGACGTAATCTAGCCCTCCTGTTGTTCCATATAAATTCCACTCACTTTTTTTTAATTCTTGAGAATAAATCTAAAGGTGGTGGTAAGGGAATGTATTGAAATAAATAAAGTATTTTAGGTAAAATATTACTTTTAAGTATATTAATTCTCCCGATCATCGACATTGGTAGTGACATCCATCTCTGAAGTAACTCATCAATATCTGTCATTAAGGCTTCATAATTGACACTGGCGACTGATTCTAGCTTAGGCACAATTTGGATTCCTAAATATTTGAACTGATTTACAACATTGAATTGATTTACCTCAGGGGCTGGGTAATTTCTCTGGGTCTCATTTAGCATTAATATTGAAGATTTAGTTTTATTTATTTTATATCCTGATATTTCCCCAAAATTCTTTATTAAATTCAACAAGGTCGGAATTGATTTTTTTAAGATTCGACATAAACAAAATTATGTCATCGGCATACAGGGAGATTTTATGTTCTGTTGGTCCAACTTTAATTCCATATATTTGTGACTGTAGACGTATCGCCATCGCTAAAGGTTCAATTGCCATAGTAAACAGTAAAGGTGAAAGTGGACAGCCTTGTTGACATCCTCTATTGATTTTTATTGATTTTGAAATATTGTTATTTGTTAGAATTTCTGCAGTAGCATTATTATATATTATCTGAACCCATTTTATAAAATTATTTCCAAGTCCAAACCTTTGTAAGACTTCAAAAAGAAAGGGCCATTCAACTCTATCAAAGGCTTTTTCGGCATCCAGTGATAAGAGAGCTGTATCCGGTGCTTCTTTATTAGAATAAATAATATTAAATAGTCTTCTTACATTATGGAAGCCTTGTCTTCCCTTTATAAAGCCATTCTGATCTCGATTAATAATATTTGGTAAAATTTCTTGTATTCGGCTTGCTAAAATTTTACAAATTATCTTAAGGTCGGCATTTAATAGGCTTATTGGTCTCATATTTTCACATTTATTAGAGGGCTTACCTGGTTTTGGCAACAGTATAATTAAGGCATTATTCATATATGATGGTAAATTACTATTTTGAAATGCTTCTAAAACCATTTCCAAAAAAGGTTTTGTTAATTTATTCTTAAATTTTTTATAAAGGTCAACTGGAAGACCATCTGGTCCTGCACTTTTTCCTGATTTCATATTATCAATGGCTAGTCCAACTTCTTCTTGACTAATTTTAGACTCCAGTATCTCCCTATTTTCATTTGGAATACACGGTATAAATAGTTCATTCAAAAACCCATGTAGTTTTGTTAAGTCAGATTCATTTTTGGTATCATATAATTTTTCATAGTAATCTCTAAAGGCTCTATTAATTTCTGAAGGATCTATAACTACCTGTCCCTTACTTATAATACTGGTAATTGGTGTTTTAGATTCTGATTGTTTAATCTGCCATGCCAATAACTTTCCTGATTTTTCACCTTGTTCATAAAAAGATTGTTTCAATCTTAGAAGACTCGAGGCAGCTCTATTCGCTGATTTTTTGTCATATTCAGCTCTCAAAATCAGTAATTCGTTCTCCAACCTTGGATCTCTTCCTGCATATACTCTTTCTTGAAGAATTTTTATTTTATGTTCCAATTGGACTCTCTCCTCTCGAGTCTTCTTAGATTTTGAACCTGTATAACTAATAATATGTCCCCTAATAAAAGCTTTGAAAGCCTCCCACTTTACACATGCTGATGTTTGTGTAGTATTGATATCAAAGAACTCGTCTATCTGTTTTTCTATATACTTAACAAATTCCTCATCCTGAAGCCATTTATGCTGAAATTGCCTTCTACCTGGTTCCTTTGTCAATTTCTTATCTACATACATTAGACAGCAGGGTGCATGATCAGAGATCACGATGTCATCATAAAAACAGTTTTGAATCTTGGACCTTAATTCTGTGGAGATCAAAAAATAATCTATACGTGAGAATGTCTTGTAGGTATTGGAATAACAAGAGTATGCTTTAACTTGTGGTTTCATTTCTCTCCATATATCTATCAATTTCAATTCTTTCATAAAATGATTAATGGTCATCCTACATCCATTGTGCGTACAGTCCAGTCCTGTTGATCTATCTATACTGGGATTCAATGTACAATTAAAATCCCCTGCTATTATATGTTGCCCTGTAAGTGATGATAAGATAAGAAATAAATTGGCAAAGAACTTTTGATCATCTATATTGGGACCATATAAGTTCACCAAATTTATGTTTTCTAATAGCAAAGATCCTTGAATGATTACATATCTTCCAAATTTGTCTCCAATTACATTTTTCACTTGAAATGGGACTGATTTATGTATGAGAGTCATAACTCCCCTGGCTCGGGATGAAAATGATGAGGTGAAAACATTTCCTTGCCATCTACTCCTAATTCTTTTTACATCTTGCTCTATTAGATGAGTTTCTTGTAAAAACACAATTTTTGAACCCATGTCTTTTATTTTATTCATAACTTGTTTGAGTTTTTTTAAATTTTGTAGACCTCTGCAATTCCATGAAGTTAAATTAAGATTAACGCTTTGATTTATAATCAATAGGGTGTTTGGGATTACCTTGCAGTGTAAACATGCTCAAACAGAAAAGCAAAAAAATGAGTGGTTGAACATTCATCCTACAAACTACACACAAACAAATTCCCCCTTTCCACATTTGTGGCAATCCCCCCAAAAGCAAAAGAAAAATTCCGTCTCCCGATATAGCCATCGACCGTTCCACACCCACGAGGAACAGCCAAAGCCACTCCTTCTTCATCCTCCTAATCACCCTAACTCTACTGCTTTTAATAACGTAACATTAACTCTCTTCTGTAATTTTCCAATTTAACTCCAAATTTTTTTTAGCAATTTTGTACTTTTTTTTTTTTATTTTTTTTAATATGTAATACATTCTATATTTTGTAATCTTGTTATATGCTTCTAATCAGTTAAATGCTCAAATATTCTACCCTATATTCTGTTCATGTTTAGCTCCCACCAGTCTCTTCCTGGATCTTCTTGATGAGCTCCTGCGCCTCCTCGGGGGTCTTGAAGATGCGTGTTCTGCCCTCATATGTGACCAGAAGTCTTGCAGGGTGAATCACTCCATGACGAATCTCAAGGTTGCGCAGTTCTTTGCGGATGGGGTCAAACTGCTTCCTTAATTGTTGGATTCCTGAGGCCAAATCTGGGTAGAACCGCACCTGCTGATCTTGGTATTTAATTTCTCCTTTGGCCCGCACCGCGTTGGAGATCGTCATCCTGTCTCTGTAGCTGAGAAACTTCATAATTAGCGTCCTCGGTGCTGCCTTGTTACCTCTCGGTGGGCCAATTCGGTGGGAGCTTTCCAAGACGACTGATGATTTTAGCTCCGCGTTGTTCAGCGCCTCCGGGATCCACCCCTCCAAAAAGGAGCATGAATCACGACCTTCGGCTCCCTCCGGTAAACCCACCAGCCTCAGGTTGTTCCTTCTGGACCGAGATTCCAAGTCCAGAACACTATTTTCCAGATCTTTATTTTTTTTTTCCAAAGTGCGCACCTTTATTTGAAGTCCGCTAATTTCATCCTCCGCACTTGAGACACGAAGCTCCGCCTGCGTCACTCGCTCCACGCAGTCACCCAACTCCTTTCTCATTGCATCCAACGCTGCCATAATCCCATCAAGTTTAGCGGAAAAGTCTGCTCTCATTGAGCTAATGGCAGCCAGCACTGCACCTGTGCCGTCATCGTCAGCAGCAGCAGTTACCGCACCACCGCTAGTTTCATCCGCCATATCCGCAGCTTTTTCTACTGCGCCACAAACTTTAAAGTCCGTTAATTTGGACTGCTTCGGCGATTCAATTTTTCCCCCTCCTGATTTCCCAGCCTTAGTCTTCACCGGCATATCCTCACCCAAACGCTGGGAAAAGTTCTGTTCCAAATGAGAGAGTTATTTGCCGAATTTTTATTTCCAAGGGCAGAGCAGAGTGATACGTGTCCTTCTAGGCGGCCGCCATAACCGGAAGTCCGGTAATTGGTGTTTTAATTTCTAATTGTTTAATCTGCCATGCTAATAATTTTCCTGATTTTTCACCTTGTTCATAAAAAGATTGTTTCAATCTTAGAAGACTCGAGGCAGCTCTATTCGCTGATTTTTTGTCGTATTCAGCTCTCAAAATCAGTAATTCATTCTCCAACCTTAGGTCACTTCCTGCATACACTTTTTCCTGAAGACTTTTTATTTTATGTTCCAATTTAGCTCTCTCCTCTCGAGTCTTCTTAGATTTTGATCCTGTATAACTAATAATATGTCCCCTAATAAAAGCTTTGAAAGCCTCCCACTTTACACATGCTGATGTTTGTGTAGTATTGATGTCAAAGAACTCGTCTATCTGTTTTTCTATATACTTGACAAATTCCTCATCCTGAAGCCATTTATGCTGAAATTGCCATCTACCTGATTCCTTTGTCAATTTTTTATCTACATATATTAGACAACAGGGTGCATGATCAGAGATCACGATGTTATCATAAAAGCAGTTTTGAATCTTGGACCTTAATTCTGTGGAAATCAAAAAATAATCAATACGTGAGAATGTCTTGTAGGTACTGGAATAACAAGAATAGGCTTTAACTTGTGGTTTCATTTCTCTCCATATATCTAACAATCTCAATTCTTTCATAAAATGATTAATAGTCATCCTACATCCAATGTGCGTACAATCCAGTCCTGTTGATCTATCTATACCTGGATTCAATGTACAATTAAAATCCCCTGCTATTATACTGTATGTTGCCCTGTAAGTGATGATAAGATAAGAAATAAATTAGCAAAGAACTTCTGATCATCTATATTGGGACCATATAAGTTCACAAGATTTATATTTTCTAATAGCAAAGAACCTTGAATGATTACATATCTTCCAAATTTGTCTCCAATTACATTTTTCACTTGAAAAGGAACTGATTTATGTATGAGAGTCATAACTCCCCTGGCTCGGGATGAAAATGAAGAAGTGAATACACTTCCTTGCCATCTACTCCTAATTCTTTTAACATCCTCCTCTATTAGATGAGTTTCTTGTAAAAACACAATTTTTGAACCCATGTCTTTTATTTTATTCATAACTTGTTTAAGTTTTTTTTTTTTAAATTTTGTAGACCTCTGCAATTCCATGAAGTTAAATTAAGATTAACACTTTGGTTTATGATCAATAGAGAGTTTGGGATTACCTTGCAGTGTAAACATGCTCATACAGAGAAGCAAAAACATGAGTGGTTGAACATTCATCCTACAAACTACACACAAACAAATTTCCCCTTCCCACACTTGTGGCAAACCCCCCAAAATCAAAAGAAAAATTCTGTCTCCCGATATAGCCATCGACCGTTCCACACCCACGGGGAACAGCCGAAGCCACTCCTTCTTCATCCTCCCAATCACCCTAACTCTACTGCTTTTAATGACGTAACATTAACTCTCCTCTGTAGTTTTCCAACTTAACTCCAAAATTTTTAACAACTTTGTACATCATAGTTTTTTTTTGTTTGTTTTGTTTTTGTTTTGTTTTTTTAATATATAATACAATCTATATTTTGTAAACTTACTATTTACTTCAAGTCAGTCAGATGCCTGTGCAAATGCTTAATTATTCTACCTTATATTTTGTTCATGCTTAGCTCCCACCAGTCTCTTCTTCTTCTTTGATCTTCTTGATGAACTCCTGCGCCTCCTCTGGGGTCTTGAAGATGTGGGTTCTGCCCTCATACGTGGTCAGCAGTCTCGCAGGATAGATTACACCATGACGAATCCCAAGGTTGCGCAGCTCCTTACGTACGGGATCAAACTGCTTCCTCAATTGCTGGATTCCTGTGGCCAAATCTGGGTAGAACCGCACCTGCTGGTCCTGGTGTTTAATCTCTCCTTTAGCTCGTGCAGCGTTGAAGATCTTCATCCTGTCTCTGTTGCTAAGAAACTTCATAATTAAGGTCCTCGGCGGTCCCTTATCTCTCCGTGGGCCAATACGATGTGCATTTTCCAGAACCACTGCTGATTGCAACTCCTTGCTGCCCAGCACCTCCGGAATCCACTTTTCCAGAAAGGAACATGCGTCCCGACCTTCTGATTCCTCTGGAAGACCCACCAGCCTCAAGTTATTCTGTCTCGACCGAGATTCCAAATCCAAAATATTATTTTCCAGAGATTTATTTTTTTTTTCCAAAGTGCGCACCTTTAATTGAAGACGGGTGACGTCATCTTCAGCACTAGCGAGACGGAGCTCCGTCTGCGCCGTTCGTTCTACACAGTCACCCAATTCCTTTCTTATTCCTTCCAACGCTGTCATAATCCCATCAAATCTAGAGGAAAAGTCCGCTCTCATTGAACTCATGGCAGCCATCAGCGCATCTGCGCCTCCCCCCGCAGACATCGCACCGTTGCCAGCCTCCTCCGCCATATATGGAGTTTTATTTGCTGCGTCACAGACCTGAAAGTCCGTTAATTTGGACTGTTTCGGTGGCTCGTTTTTCCCTTTACCTGGTTTTCCAGCCTTAGGCTTCGCCGACATATCCTCGCCCAAACGCTGGGATACGTTCTGTCCCAAATGAGAGAGTTATTTGCCGATTTTTTTTCTCCAGGAGCAGAGCAGAGCGAGACACGTCCGTCCTACGTGGCAGCCATAACCGGAAGTCAGATGCAAACCATTCTAATGTATTTGGGGAGAAGTTAAAAGATACCATTTTGGATAAAAGCAAACTGTGGTTTACAGTATCGAAAGCCTTTTTGAGATCTAGAAAAACAGCTCCTACCACATTACCCCTGTCCAAGGACTGTTTGACGTTTTCAATAAGGCAACAATTTGCTGTTTCTGTTGAGTATCCTGGTCTAAAACCAAATTGATGTGGATGAAGAAGTTGACTGTCTTGTAAGTAGTCTATCAGCTGTGTAGCTACAACTTTTTCAAGAACCTTAGATAGGACTGGTAAGATAGAGATTGGGCGGTAATTGCATATATCGTCTTTACTGCCTGATTTATGAACTGGTATGACGACAGCTTTTTTCCAGCCAGATGGAAATGTAGTAGACCTAATGGAGAGATTAATGAGATGGGTCAGTGGTTTGATTAATATTTTGCTGTGCATTTTGAGAAAGGAGGTGCTCATATTGTAGATATCATTAGTTTTTGAGTTTGACAGTGTTTTAACAATACCAGCAATTAACTTCTCATTTACCTCATTGATGTGAAAAGTATCTGTTGGAAGTATGGAATTTGTGTTGTTGAGCACATTTGGCAGCACAAAAATTTTTGTTAAGTCTTCCACAGAGCCCACAAAGTGTGAATTAAATTCATTTGCCAAAGTAGCCTTGTCACTGACGGTCTTGCCATTGATTCTAAGTTCCTTTACCCCCTTCTGATCGTTTTTTTTATTAGTTAAGTTATTTAAATGCCTCCATAGGGAACTGTTGTTACCCTTTGCATGATCTATCAGTTTATTGTAATAAGATATTTTTGATTTTCGCAGCTCATGTACCACTTTATTTCTTAAACTTTTGTACACAAGGTGATCATTTTGTAGTTTGGAGGTTAGTGATGTTTTCAGTGCATAGTCTCGTCTCTTCATAAGTTTTCTTATTTCATTATTTAACCATGGTAGGCTAATCTTCTGTTGTCTACTTTTAATTTGCTTTGAAAATTTTTCTATAGACTTTGTGATTGTTGCAGTTATAAAATTACAACAATCATCTACTTCACATGTTGACATGAGCTGCTCCCAATTTTGATTCTCTAAGTAATGTTCAAACTCCTCATTTTTTGATTTGGGGATAATAAAATTTGATTTGTCAATATCGACTCCCCCAAAATACTGTAGTCGCTTTTTAGTAAGTTTCCTGACAGCAAGAACCATGTTATGATCTGAGAGACCAGTTACAAGATTATAGGTTCTGGTTATTCGTTCTGGTTTATTAGTAAATACCATGTCAATAAGTGTTCTGGATTGTTTGGTTATCCTGGTGGGTCCTTTGATGATTTGCTGGTAATTAAATTTAGTCATGAGGCTTTTCAGTTTTTGTTTGTCTTTTTTATCAGACCAGTTGATATTAAAGTCACCATGAATTATTGTTTCTCTGTTCTTCTCAAGTTGTTTAACCAGATCACTTAATTCATTATAAAAGGAAGAGTTGTGTGAAGGTGGGTTGTACACTACTGCAATGTTGAAATTCATTACCGGAGAGAGACATACATTAACAGCTAAACATTCAAGTGAAGTATTCAAATCAACCAGTTGACATTTATATTTCTCTTTGATGTAAATTAAAACACCTCCTCCCCTCCCTACCTGCCTGTCTTTTCTAAAACACTGGTAGCCCACAATATCGATCATATTAGTGTCTATGTTCCTGTGTAGCCAGCTTTCTGAGAGACAAAGGTAGTCCAGATTTGAGTCCAACAGCAACACCGAAATCTCATCTCTTTTGGGGATTATGCTCCGTATATTTAAATGACCACCGAGGATCCCCTTTGGTTTAGCCTTGGTGTCCCAAAGAACTCGTGCATGATTAACAGTTTGGAAAAATAAATGTTGTTTTTGCTTTTGTACAGCTCGGTTTTGTGCTAACCCAGTGGTTTAATAGTGGCAGGTCCAGGGTTAAGGTGAATATCTCCTGCCAGAAGTAGCAGAACTAACAGAACTTTAATTGTATATCCTCTGCCATATTGTGATTTTTGCTTAACAGCCATGTTTGCCTTAATTTGGAAGTTTTTGCTCAGGGCTTTTAAAGACCACATAGAGTGTAGGGTGAGATGTCCAAGCCCAAATCCATACAGATAAAACTTTTTAACTTCACCTTTGGTTGAGTTTGTCGGAAAATCCTTCTTGTTGCAGGTCCAGACACACAAAGACAAAACGAAGAGGAAGTAGATAAGTAGAGAAGGCTTATTAGTGGTGCCCATCAGCCCACTTTTTAATCCGGTGGCAGCCATCTTCAGTCTTTCTTGGAAAGAAGGAAAAAGAAAATCTGTGGATAGTAAAATAAATTCTGCTTATATCGCCAGAATCTGATCCGATCGTCCTCGAATCCAGCTGGGCCTCAGCTAGCCAACTAGCCCCTTCCGTTGCTGGTCTCGTTGCTCATAGCCGCCGTAACTGGTCTCCCGTCCCGCTCCTCCAACCGAGTCTCGTCGCACACCGCCGCTGCCACCGAGCTCCGCTGAGGTCACGGTAAGTCCTCCGCTAGGCACCGCCACCTACCGTCGTCTGCCTGGGTGAAATCTCTGCTGAGCCCCGTCAACAAATAGCCGCTTGCCTGGTAGTATCTCCGCTGGGCCTCGCAGCTGGGCTTCGATTCAGGCTGGTGTAAGGTGGAATGACTGGCGCCAGCATTAAGCTAACTAGCGTTAGCTTAGCAATCGCTTCGGGTAGTCTCGTCGCACACCGCCGCTGCAGTCACGGTAAGTCCTCCGCTGGGCACCGCCGCCTACCGCCGTCTGCCTGGGTGAAAACTCTGCTGAGCCCCGTCAACAAATAGTCGCCTGCCTGGTAGTATCTCCGCTGGGCCTCGCAGCTGGGCTTTGATTCAGGCTGGTGTTAGGTGGAATGGCTGGCGCCAGCATTAAGCTAACTAGCGTTAGCTTAGCAATCGCTTCAGGTAGGGCACATCAGTGAATCACAAGGAAGCGCTGGAATCGCTGGTCAGTTTACTCACAGTGGCCGGATAAAAGCGATCAAAGGGGTAATCCACCAGAGGTATATCCGATCGCTGTAGGTTAGTTATTTAGAGACTGGCACCAGCATTAAGCTAACTAGTGTTAGCTTAGCAATCGCTTCAGGTAGCATTAAGCTAACTAGTGTTAGCTTAGCAATCGCTTCAGGAAGGCGCATCAGTGAACCACAAAGAAATGCTGGTCGCTGGAGAAAGGCGATTAAAGGGCAATCCAACGGAGGTGGCAATTCAGCCCGTGCGTGTTCGCCACGAGCGCCGATCGCTGCAGGCCAGCCACTTTTAATGGCAAAATCAGTGACTTTGTCTCAGCACTGAAAAAGTGTGACCATCCCGGTCGCCATCTTGAAGTCATCCCAAGTGGAACAAGTAGCAACAAGCTAACAATAAGCTAAGGGAGGTGTGGTACAGCAGGTAGCAGGCTAGAGGTGGAGTGCCAGAGAGACAGTCTCCCGCCATTAGTCCCCTAATATAGGCGGCATGATGATGTCACATCGTGCGTGCATCCCCATGTCCGTGACGTGTATGATGGTATTCTGATATACCACACAAAGGAACGTTAAAAGGTTTTAAATACTGCACAAAAAGTGACAGAGTTTTAAGAAAAAAGTGGTACATTTATTATAAAATGTTACAACTGTGTGAAAATCACACATTTATGGAAAAAAAGTCTTAAATTCTTGAGCAAAACCTTACACATTTGTGGGAATAAGTCTCAAATGTACTAGAAAATGGTGACATTTATTTTTTTTTTAAAAACATGTATGAGGAAAAAAAATTCTAAACTTGTTTTAAAAAATCCACATTTATAATGAGGAATAAGTAGTGAATTTGTAAGAAAAACATCTAAAATCTATGAGTAAAATGGCCAGATTTTATAAAAATAAAGTCTCAAATATACAAGAAATAAGAAACAATTTTATAATGGAAAAATATTCTAAATTTACAAGAAAAATTGAGTAGCTTTATTATAAAAATGCCACAAATTTATAAGGGAAAAAAATCAAAAATTTATGAGAACAAAGTCTTAAATTACAAGGAAAAAAGTAAAAAAAAAAAATGAATGAACAAATTGCAAATCTATCAGTAAAATATAATAAAATTAAAAGAAAAAATGCATACATTAATGACAGAAGGTTGTCAGGTTCCAAGGTTGTCATAGCCAGGACCGGCACTGGGGTTAAGCTCCCAGTGCTCATAAAATGCTCCTTACGGCGTGCGTCTCGAAAAGCCTCTGACAACTAAGTCCAACTCCTAGCCTGCCCGTGTGGCTTAGTCTCTAAGCCCGGCGGAACTGCTTTTACTAATAGGAGAAGGGGCGAGGGCAGATCTCTGGCGCCTTAAAACCAGATGCTTCGGGTAGATGGTGGCTCGTCAACCTGGGAAGGTAGCCCATCTAGGGGAAGGTAAACCCTGATTTATAAACCCTTCTTCCGGCTTTCAGAGAGAGCAGACGCTTTTCTCTCCCTCTCCCACCTCCCATTCCCTTACTGATCCCAGCTGGCTGTGTTCTGTCTGTGTCGCTCTTCTTCTGGCTGAATCTTATTCCAAATGGAAAATTATGGATTTGGTGGGATTTGGTGGGCTTTATATGCGATTGACACCACTTCAAAAGAAGATCGGGCTAGGGGGAGCCCAAGTGGACTCATGGACAATTGGGAATTCATGTGTCTGTGTGATTCGACTGAGATGGGGAAGACATCTCTATTTGTTTGGCTTTTGATCACAGGATTTCTATTTTGGCTCTGGAGTTTCCTGATGTATCAGAAATTAAAGAAGTTGGGAGAGCTGATCAAAATGCGGACCCGGCAAAGCTCCTTCAACAACAAATTCGACCAGTTGGGGAGTGCACTGATAGCGGCAATGGTGAACTGAATGGTGGCTGATTCAATAGGTGGTATACATCTGGAGTCGCTGGTGCTCTCCAGGGAATGATTTTAAAGCCTGCATATGGAAATTATGAAGCACAGAATCGCAAGAGAGATGGAAATTCTGTGCTCTGAGTGAACTGTGCCTTTGACCTTGATTCGGCACCCTCTCCTCCTGGATGAAGACAAAACAGAAGAGAGTTTGGCTTCTCTTTAACCCAAACAATTAACATCAATTGCTGTTGTTCAGCAGACCGGACTCTTCAAGGACAGCACTATCATGTGTCTAATACAGAACTTTGCCATCTGGCATGCACGAAGAGAGAGAGACTCTGGGACATGCTTATCTGTGTTTTGAATACATGAACATAACAACTAGCCGTTGCCAGGAGGCGCCCCCCTTTGTTGTACATCAGCAACTGATACATTCAACACTGCACTCACACTGATTATTATTTACATGCTGACTACACACACACTGGTCTCTCTTCGCTCCTTTGTATTGTGTGATCTGTATTAGTCTGCTAATTGTGCTTAGAGGGTTTTTTTCTATGTAATCACAATTTTGATTATCTATGTAATCTTTATTTTGATTAACTATGTTTTTTCTCTCTGCCTATTGTGTCATTCCCTCCCCCATTCCCCCTCTTTACCCTCCACTGATGACAGGCGCCCTCATGGCAGCCGCGTCATTGGAGGCGTTTATCGCGCGCCCAATGTCAAGTCAAATTCCTCGTTTGTTTACACTGTAAACATGCTTGGCAATAAAGCTTTCTGATTCTGATTCTGATTTCAAACCTCCGCTGCCTTGCGGCACACGCGGTCACGGGAAAGGCTTCGGGAGTCAACCCTGAGGAAAAATCCGGAGTCGGAGCCCCTAAGGCAGTTCTCTGTTGTGCTCAACATCGTTCTGGCAGCTCCTGCGACGGCGCTGGTGCCAAACTATAGCAGCCCTGCTGTTCCTTCAGATTCATCAGTGACGTGGAGAGGGGGGACATGCTGCATGGGTAACATCTTGTCCTCCATATCTTCCTGCCCAGGCTTGAATCCTACCAACGCCCAACACTGGAAGGTAGAACACCGGTGCGCATCGGCCTGTTCAGCCACAGGCGGTGCTGTTCCAGCAGAGTAGACGTTTAGGATTCTCTTCCATGGTCATCATAGACTGACGGAGGCCGACGAATGACAGAAACCTCTAGTTTCAGAAAATTCTTACTCAAAAAAAAATTTAGTGGATATTTTCTTGCTCTTACCTAAGTAATATTTTGGAGAGTACTCCCACTTATACTTGAGTATTTAATATGATAAGGTAACTCTACCCCATACTAGTATGGGGTAGTATGGGGTATCGGGCTTGTTGTTACGAGCTAGTCGGTCTCTGTACAACCATTGTGAGAGTTTGGTTCATATTGCCAACACTCGATCGGGCTCATTCCCAGTGAGAGTTGGACTCAGCCAGGGCTGCCCTTTGTCACGATCCTGTTCATAAATTTTACGGACAGGATTTCTAGGTGCAGCCAGGGAACAGAGGGTGTCATGCTTGGTGACCACAGGATCTCATCTCTGTTGTTTGCAGATAATGTTGTCCTGCTGGCTTCATCCAGCAATGACCTACAGGTCTTACTGGGACGGTTTGCCACTGAGTATGAAGCGGCTGGGATGAGAATCAGTACCTCCAAGTCTGAGTCCATGGTCCTCAGCCGGAAAAAGGTGGACTGTCCTCTCCGGGTTGGGGACAGGCTCCTGCCCCAAGTGGAGGAGTTTAAGTATCTTGGGGTCTTCTTCACGAGTGAGGGGAGAATGGAGCGAGAGATTGACAGACGGCATCTGCAGTGATGTGGACGTTGTACCGGTCCGTTGTGGTGAAGAGGGAACTAAGTTCTAAGGCAAAGCTGTCGATTTACCAGTCAATCTACGTTCCTACTCTCACCTATGGTCATGAGCTTTGGGTAATGACCGAAAGAACGAGATCGCAGATACAAGCGGCTGAAATGAGCTTCCTTCGTAGGCTTGCTGGACTCACCCTCAGATATAGGGTGAGGAGCTCAGTCATCCGGGAGAGGCTCAGAGTAGAACTGCTGCTCCTCCTCATTGAAAGGAGCCAGTTGAGGTGGTTTGGGCATCTGATCAGGATGCCTCCTGGACGCCTCCCACTTGAGGTGTTTTGGGCATGTCCCTCTGGGAGGAGACCCTGGGGCAGACCCAGGACTCACTGGAGAGACTGTCTCCCAGCTGGTCTGGGAACGCCTTGGTATCCTCTCTCAAGAGCTGGAGCAGGTGGCTGGGGAGAGGGAAGTCTGCGCTTCTCTGCTTGAACTGCTGCCTCCGCGACCCGGACCTCCGGAAAAGTGGTAGAAGATGGATGGCTGGATGGAAGGTAACTCTACTTTTATTTGAGTACAGTCTCTGGCTGCTCTACTCTCTTCTGATGAGAACATATTGGCATTTTAAATTACACACTTTTGAAATGTCTGTGGTTTCATTTTTTTCCCCCTCATCATCATTTCCTGATTGCCCCATCTCTCCTGCGTGATGACCAGTGTAACATGTAAAGTCCCCGAGTGGGAGACGATCACAGCAAATCAAATCAAGAAAAGATTAAAAACAATGATGACATAGGCTGGTTAAAAAAACTGAGAAAGAAAAGAAAGAAGAAGTGCTTTAAGGTTGTGTTTAATGCAAAAAAATACAGTTTTCATTTAGCTTACATTAAATACTAACTATACCAATGATAAATAATGCTGTATAGAAAATATAATCAAGTTTATATTCTATTATGCTTCTTGGGGTTTCCCCTTTATTTTAGTGGATTATGTGGGATTTTTGTGACATCATATTATCAGCAAAATCAAACAGTATGAAGTCCTCCTGCTCAGGAGGTCACCTCTGCCACAGAAACTGCGTTTCTCAATATGTGTACTTGTGTGGACTTGTGTTCTTGTGAACTTGTGAAACGTCATAAGTCACAGTGCGAGTCCTGTTCCAATTGAAAGTTTACATCAAGCCAAATTTGGTCCAAATGCATGGATGTGTTCTCGCTCCGCCCATTTTCCCGGGGATGCATCGGGAGGTGACTTGTGCAAACTTGCGGCAGTCGTGTATCCCATAATCCATTTCACCTGAGAGAGCTCTTTCTTTGAAACTCAGCTTTATTTAGAACCAAAGGGAGCAAACAAGAATAAAGAAAACAACATGAACGATAATAAGGGAAAAAAAACAAACAAAAAATACAATACATTTGAGTATTCATAGGTAATCGCAGTGTACGAGGGATATCGCTTACAACTGAAATTTGCACATTTTAGAAGACACAAGTCCATTCATTTCTTCAGGATTTTCTTGACAATGCATAGAGATTTTGCTGCTTTTTTGTTTAAGACAATACTGGAACATGATAGATATAGAAACTGGAGCTCGTTCTTAAAAATCACAATATTTGGGGTGGATTGCAGAAACTTTGATTGATGAATATGATATTTTCCAACCAGACAGATAAATTTAACACAAAAAGTGTTCATGTTACAGTTTAAAAACAAGACCATATCTTCTGAAAATGGGATAAGTTTACCAAAAGACTGAAAGATTAGGAGGCCAACCTCTTTCCAAAATTCCAGCGAAATGTGGCAGTTAAAAAAATAAGTGGAAAATAGATTGATTCATTATTGCAAAAGAACATAAAGGGAAAACATCTGTAAATTTGCTTAAGAATTTGTTGCAGGGGTAAAATCTGTGTAGAATTTTAAAGTCCATTTCTTTGATTTTGTTAGAGATAAGGAATTTGTATGGGTCTGTCCAAATATTTTTTTGTATTTATATTGGGGAAAGATATCTTCCATAATGTTACAGAATTTGGGGAACTGCTCCGATCTGCACTGATAACATTTCTAATGTGACAATTGTTACATGAGTGACCAAGAAGTTTTTTCCCACCAATTGAAATTTTAGGGAATTCATTCTTTAATGGGGTGTAGAAGAGAGCATTTTTGACAAGGAGTAAAATTTTGGGTGAAATGCTTTTGATAAGCTTTAATCCTCTTGATGAGGGAATGAAAGAGCACTACTATGGAGGACAGAGCTCACACCTGTAAGTTACAAAAACTGTTTACAAAAAGACAAGAGAAGCTGTATCCAGGCAAGTCTGTTTATATGTGCCGCTGCTGTTTTAAAGACAAACAGATCATTAATTCTATGCATTACCTTGCCTTATTTTGAGTCATACGCATCAAATTATTGATGAAATGAAATTACAAAATCATACCTCCATTAAATCCGTTATTAATCATTAATTCAGTCATACCTCCATTTATTAAATTTGCTATATATTTATTTTGCATTTATTCACTGTATATTGATGTATTTTCTGTATGAACTAATTCATATTTTTTCTTTGTGTGTGTATATATTCATAAACTATGACTTATGAGATATAGTATCTAATCTAATGTAAATTGTCTCAATATCAACTAGAAAAGCACTCAGAGAGCGCATACCTCTGCCAAGGTTCCTTCCGTCCATCATGGATCACCTCCAAAATGTTATGGGTTCCTCTCTAGGCCAAGGACAACCTCTGGTAAAAAATTCATCCAAATCCATCAAGTAGTTTTAGAGGATTCTTGCTAACACTCTGAGAGAAGATAAGAGCCTTGGTGAAGGTATGCATTCTGGGATCATCACCAAAATGTAATGGGTTCCTCTGTAGCCCAAGAACCACCTGTGGTAAAAATTTCATCCAAATCCTTGCAGTAGTTTTTGTGTAATCCTGCTGCACAAACACAAACAAGGTGGAGGTATGCAGTCTCAGATCACCAAAATTTAATGGGTTCATCCTTGGCCCGAGGGCAACCGCTGGTGAAAATTTCATCAAAATCCATCCAGTAGTTTTTGTGTAATCCTGCTGACAGACAGAGAGAGACAGCCAGACAAACCACCCCGATTACATAAGCTCCTTGGCGGAGGTAATTAACATGTTGCAACAAAATTTCATCATGTGTATGGATAATGACAATAAAGACTTAAAGAGGTATTTAATCTTATTTCTTTATTTAAACTGTTGCAAATGACCATAGGAGACAATAGATAGGTAAGCATGTAGAAAGAAGATGAAACCATGGAATAAGGACTGTTGCATTCTGTCAGTATGAAAGCTAAATCCTGTCATTAATCTTTTGACTTAGAAATCAGTCATATACAGTAATGGGAAGTTTTGACCCCAGCATTTACACGATAGTGGATATTGCTGAGAAATCTTTCCTTCTGGTATGGTGACAAATATTCTATCCAGTACCCTTTTCTCAGGTCTGGAGCATTTTTATGACCCGTTCTTTATTAAAACACATTAAGCTGTTAGGGAAACATACCAAGCTGGAAAGACAAGCGAGCAGAGCGTGCCTTCGGTGCCCCCTCCTCCACATAGCAGCTTTTCTTTGGCATATACGCCTTCTTATCTCCGCCGCCTCCTCCTCGGCTTGATGGTAAAGGATACCAGGGATCAGAGCGACCACCACACCATCCATGGTACAGATATTTGCAAAGTTGGTTGTGTTTTTCTTGTGTGTGTGAAAAATGCCATTCAATCAATCAATCAGTATTCCGACTCCAACTACATAAACTCACAAATATTTCCCCCCCACTGGCCCTTTTATAGGGTGCTCTGCGGATAATTAATGTGTTGATTAATATTTTAAAATATAAAGAGAAACACAGGCAAAAGATTGGTTATAGTAATTTTTTTTTTTTTTTTTTGAGCATTGAGTAAAGTGAAGATGCAAAAGCAATGCAGGGCAGATGGTAGACCCGAGTTCATCCAAGTCCATCTGAGCTGAGCATGATGTCAGCATGAACACAGCCATTCCAATGCCAAGTTCAGCAAACCATCTCCTCCCCTCCTCCGAAGTCAAGACTTCCAAGTCAAACTTGACGAGTCTAAACTCCCAAGTTCACAAGACCGATCTTAACGAACTTGGTATTGAGAAATTGCCTACAACTCTGACTGAAACGGACCTCTTGCATAATGTAGAGTGACGTACTTCTGCATTCCGGATTCTGAACAGCTCCATTTCCTGTTCCATTATATTTTGCCCATTCCATGGTGCTCGCTCGTCAATAAATCAATTTTATCACTTTCACTTACAGCGGGGAAAATAAGTATTGAACACGTCAACATTTTTCTCATTAAACATATTTCTAATGGAGCCATTTACCTGAGATTTTCATCAGATATCAGTAACAATCCAAGTAATCCATACATACAAAGAAATCAAGGCAGCTGTGTTCTCAAAAGAAGTTATATTTAATAAAGTGGAATGACATAAGGAATAAGTATTGAACACGCTTGGTGAAATTCATTTAATATTTAGTAGAAACACATTTGTTGATAATAACAGCTTCCAGACACCTCCTGTATGGAGAAACTAGGTGTAGGCATTGCTCAGGAGTGATTTTAGCCCATTCTTCCACACAAACTGCCTTCAAATGTTGAAGGTCCTGTGGGTCTTCTATGAACTCTGATCTTCAGTTTGTTCCATAGATTTTCAATTGGATTCAGGTCAGGTGACTGACTGGGCCATTCTAGCAGCTTTATTTTCCTCCTCTGGAGCCAGTTGAGAGTTTCCTCGGCTGTGTGTTTGGGATCATTGTCTTGCTGAAATGGTCCCCCTCGTTTCATCTTCAGCATCTTGGCAGATGGCACCAGGTTCTTATCAAGTATGTCTCTGTACATTTGTCCATTCATCTTTCCTTCAGTTATATGACGTCTGGCTGTACCATGTGCTGAAAAACACCCCTACACCATGATGGGATGTGCAGTGCCATTTCTCCTCCAAACATGCTGTGTGTTGTGGCATCGCAAAAGCTCAATTTTGGTCTCATCTGACCAGACTATATTTTCCTAGTATTTATTTTTATTTTTATGACCAAATGTTGTGCAGCAAACTTTAAATGAGCTTCAACATGCTTTTTCTTCAGCAATGGAGTTTTGTGAGATGAGCGGGAATTAGAGTCCATGCCGGTTGAGTGTATTACTTATTGTTTTCTTTGAAACAGCAGTACCTGCTAACTCCAGGTTTTTCTGAAGCTGTCTACGAGTGGTCTTTGGCTCTTGGATAACTCTTCTGATAATTCATTTGACTCCTCTGTCAGAAATCTTGCGAGGAGCTCCTGGTCGTGGCTGGTTTACGGTAAAATGATGTTCTTTCCACTTTTTGAATGATGGCTCCAACAATGTTCACTGGAACATTCAGCAGTTTAGAAATGCGCCTGTAACCAATGCCATCATTATGTTTTGCATCAATAAGGTTACAAATGTCTAGAGAGAATTCTTTGCTTCTACCCATGATGAGTTCTTTGTGGTGTGACAATCTGATATTCACAGACCTTTTTAAAGGCTATCAGTCAGGACTTAACAAGCTGAAATTAATTTGCACTGATGGGGGGGGGGGGATGGCTTCCTAAGCTCTGTTGGATTTCAGGTGGTTTCTTGGCTTTCTATGCCTTTTTGCACCTCTTTTTCTTCGTGTTCAATATTTATTCCCTGTGTCATTCCACTTTATTAAGTATTTGTTTTGTGAATACAGTTGCCTTGATTTCTTTGCATGTATGGATTGCTTGGGTTATTACTGATATCTGGTGAAAATCTCAGGTCAATGGCTCCATCAGAAATATGTTTAATGAGAAAAATGTTGACATGTTCAATACTTATTGTCATGATTTAATTTCCAGAGGCTCAAACGCAGAGCAGGCAACACCAGATGAACTCTCAGACTCAGGTGGTAACGTTTAGCACAGTTTATTAAACACAAAAATACGAAATGCACAACAACAGAAAAACCTAACAAACACAAACAACACGAGGAGGCATGCTGGAGCAGCACACAGCCTGTAAAGGAGAAAGAAGGGAGATGATTAATAATGAGGCTCGAGAGATAACAGAGGAGATGAGAGAGAAAGAGAGGAGAAGAGACTTACAATCCGAGCAGAGAGTCCGGCAGTGAACTCCAGCGTATGGTGCTTGGAGCTGGTGGGGGAATACACCAGCGGGGCGACAAACAAGGGGAGACGGCTGAGTGGAGAGGAGACGTGGGTAGACCTGGGTGGAGTTAACGTTGTCCTTGAGATGAAAGGTTCAGGTAAGCGTGCGCCACCCCAGAGCCACACCGCTGAGATGGCAGCAAACCTGAAGAGGAGAAGACACACAAAGGTCAGACAACTGGGAAGAATAATGCCAAACAACATTAACATCAGTTGTTTTAGGCAGCAATACCCAATGGTCCAGCGGAGAAGCATTCACAGACTGGCTCTTTTATACGCTGGCAAAGGAGGAAGCAGCAGGTGTGTCCAATCACGCAGGTGCACTGATCAGCTCCGGAGCTGGGAAACAGACAGAGGAAAAATACACAGGAGGGGAGGGGGAGCACGCGCACCTGATCATTACTTATTTTCCCTGCTGTATCATTGTACATACTGGAAATGGTGTACGGGCAGATCGTTTTTTTCTTTATAAAATTCATGTTTCATATTTTGATCGTTTTTGTAACCGTACTGGACCTTTTAATGGCTCTCTCAGTTAGCATAGCACAGCTAACGTATTGTTTATGTCTCTGCCATTCCAGATACCACTGCATGGGCTATAATGGACCTGTGAAACTCACCGAAGGATATGTCTGACTCCCAGTTGTTACCTGACTTGTTGGGTATGCAGAATCCCTCAGTTATTGTGATTACCAGTAAGGCCATTATGTACACCGCAGGAACAGAGAAATTTGTTCTCTCTCTCTGGGCTGCAAGAACAAAATGATATCATTTTGTTCTTGCAGCCCAGATTTGGGAGTTCTTGCAGCTTGTTCATTTTGTTCTTGCAGCCCAGATTTGGGAGTTCTTGCAGCTTGTTCTTGACACATCATCCTGGCAGAACTTTTTTCTTGTGTGGTGTCCGAGAACTATTGTGTGACTGGTCAGAAATTTGAATTTCCCAGGAGTTCTGTACTTGAGTTTCTTGTGAAGTATGAAATGTCCTGGCCAGAAAGAACTTTGTTCTTGTTCTTTCCACCTCAAGAAAAAGAACAAATTTCTCTGTTCTTACAGAGTATGTAATGGTCTTTACTGTTATTGATATTAGCCTGTTAAACTTCCAGTTGCTAGTGTGTTATTTATTTTCATAATACACTTTGACTCACTCCTAATAACATTGCATGGACTCAAATGAACGCAAATGAGCTCGTGCAAAGGCTTTGCGCAATATATGTCCATTACGCAGGTCTATTACAGCCCATGCAGTGGTATCTGGAATGGAAGAGACGTAAACAATATGATAGCAGTGCTATGCTAATGTAAGAGGCAATTTTGAGAAAACAGGTATTTCTTTATTTGAGAAGTAATTTTCATGGTTATTCAAATTGAAGTTAATTGGTTTAAATGTTATACTTAAACATTTTAATGAATAATTTTGTTTTGTTTATCTTGTTTTTGCTCTTTTGTTGTGTTAGTCTGGCAAGAACAAGTGCACAGAATGTAGAAGGCTTTTATTGTGAAGGAGGAGTCACAGAAGTGAAGTGCAGGGAGATTCTATGGCTTAGAAATGGTTGGTGCCACTATAAGATAAGATAAGATAAGCCTTTATTAGTCCCACAACGGGGAAATTCCAGGATTGCAACAGCACAGGGATAGCAACACTCAGAGCAACAATCAGAAGGCAAGAAAAAAAAAACAAGCAAGCAAGAGCAGCTAATATACATATGTACATATTACTATAAAATATACAGTATATATACACACACACACACAGACACACAGTGCAGAGCATTGTAGCTGGATGGAATAAATATATGAATATATGAACACACAGTGCAGAGCATTGTAGCTAGATGGAATAAATATGTAAATATATAAACACCCACAGTACGGAGCATTGCAGCTAGGTGGAATAAATATGCAAGTATATAAACACACACAGTGCGGAGCAATGTAGCTAGATGGAATAATATGTAGATATATAAAAACACAGTGCGGAGCATTGTAGCTAGATGGAATAAATATATAGATATATAAATATAAACACCCAGTGCTGAGCATTGTAGCTAGATGGAATAAATATGTAAATATATAAACACACACAGTGCAGAGCATTGTTGCTAGGTGGGATGAAACAGCATAACCGTCTATTTAGTTATCCTACATGGTATGATTATGTGCCCATACATATTCTCACCCTCCATAGCGACCGGTATGTTCCTAGTTGTATGCCGGAGAGGACCATAGTGTAAGTCTATTGCATCTTTTGCATTCAAAAAAACTATTAGTTTGTTACGTCTTTTTGCTATCTCTGCGAGCAGCCCTGCTTAGGTTGTACAGTCTGACAGCCGTTGGTAGGAAGGACCTACGAAACCTCTTGGTTGTGCACCTGGGATGATGTAGTCTGCTGCTAAATGAGCTCCTCAGTGCATCCAGTATGTCCTGCATAGGGTGGAACTCGGACTCCAGCAGAGATGACAGTTTAGCCACCGTCCTTCTCTCTCCTATCTCCTCCATCGGATCAAGGCGCTGCCCCAGGACAGAGCTAGCTTTCTTAATCAGTTTGTTCAGTCTCTTTCTATCTTTCTATGGCTTGTTATTAAAAGTTATGAGAAGAGCTCAAATGGTCTCGTTCTTGTGACAGAAGTAAAAACCGTCAATTGTTACCCACACAAGCTTACACTGGTGGCAGCAGTGTCGGTTTTTGAGGACTCTTCTCAACTTGGTGAGCCTAATTAGCAACTTGACAGTTGGAGGCTAACTACAAGCTAAGCTAACAGCTATGCTACAATACAGTGAGCTCGTTGCCACCAATTCAGTTTTTGTTTTGTAGCTCAGTGTTATAAGGTGTCACGTGTCTGTTGCTTTCTTCTACTGGAGTAGACCACAGTAATCCAAGTACTAAAGGAAGATGGATCGAAGACTCTGTCAGATATGGAAATGGCAGACAAATTATGTAGATTTTTCAAAAGTGTTTTGTGAGAGACGACACTTCCCTACCAAACTTCATGCTAGACTTAGATGTGAGTGCTAGCAATGTCAACATCACATATGAAGCTGTAAAAAAAGAGACTGATAACTCTCAAGGAAGATAAATCTCAAGGTCCTGACAACATACATCCCAAACTTCTAAAGGAATGTGCAGAAGAGCTATGCTTACCTTTGTGCATCATATTCAAGCGACCCCTGAGTGAGGCTAAGTTGCCACTTGGTTGGAAAAGGGCTATCTCCCATTCATAAGAAGAGATCAAGAAGTAAAGTGGGAAAACTGTTGCCCAATAAGTCCAGCTTATATTGCTTGTAAGATGTTAGAATCCCTAGTTTGTGAGTGCCTACTAAAACATCTAGAAGAGAACAACTTGATGAACCCTGACCAGCATGGTTTCACCAAAGGCAAATCATGTTTGACTAATTTGCTAGAAACTCTTGAAGGTTGGACCCATGCATTCCACCAAGGCTGTGGAATTGATTCATTGTATCTTGATTATAGGAAGGCCTTAGACTTGGTGTCCCACAGTCGTCTTTTACTGAAGTTGTGGTGCTATGAGATTTCTGGAAATTTGTATAAATCGCTGGAAGATTTTTCTGATAGAAAGAACGATGCAGGTGTCCATAGGCTGTAGTAGCTCAGCAGAAGCAAAAGTCATCATTGGTGTGCTGCAGGGCTCAGTGATGGCTCCCCTTCAAATGACTTTGGTAGCAATTTCAACTCACCTTTTAAACTCTTCGCCGATGACAGTAAGATCTACCGCATTATTAAAACCGAGAACGACCAACAAATACTACAAGCTGATCTAGACAGAGCAAATGAATGGTCAAAAAAGTGGTTACTCTCCTTTAATGTTGAGAAATGTAAGAGAATGCATGTGAGGCACAGAAATTCTAAGTTTAACTATACTCTAGAAGACAATAGTGGAATCAGAAGAGTATTAGAAGAGACATCAGCTGAAAAGGACCTAGGCGTCTGGGTATCAAATGACTTAAAGCCGTTCCTGCATTGTGCCAAATCAGCTGAGAAAAGCATGAAGATCCTCAGGATGTTTAAAAGAAGTTTTGAAGCTTTGGATGAGAATAGTTTTATAACCCTGTACAGGGTATTTGTTAGGCCACATCTAGAATATGCTGTGCAAGTTTGGAACCCATTCTATCGGAAAGAAATCCAGATTTTGGAGAACATCCAGAGACATGCCACCAAATTAGTGCCTAGTATTGGACATTTACCCTATGAAGAGAGACTGAAAAAGTTGAACATCACAACACTGGAGAGAAGAAGACTCAGAGGGGACCTGATTGAAACATGGAAGATTCTAAACAATGTTGATATAGTACGATTAGATTTTTTTTACAAAGTCTACATCATACCACGTGAGAGGCCATGAGATGAAACTGTACAAAAACTTTTCCAAATTACAAGTCAGAAAAAAACCTTTTTTCCTACCGTATAGTCAAGGAGTGGAGCAAGCTGCCAGCAGAAATAGTCACAGCCCCATCATTGAATGTCTTCATAAGCAAAGATTCAAAGATTTTATTTGTCAATACTACTATGCGTACAGGACATACAGGATAATTGAAATGGCATTTCTTTCTTTCTTCAGTGATGTGCACAATATAAAAAAGAAAAAGAATAAGGCTGGAAAAAAGAACAACAATAGCAGTCTATGTACATTAATACAGAAAACTAGAGATGTAATACCTGTAGTTGCAGCTCAATGCGGTAGTGTAGGTGCAGACTGTAACCGATAGGACTGCACATGATCAGTATAGCAATGACAGACAGCAGCAGATATAGCATTTGTGCAAATGGTTGCAGTTAAAGTGCAGACACATACATCAGCAAATGTATTACTGTCGGTGTGCCAGTCTTTCTGTGCCAACAGCTGAGGTAGTTATTGTGCGGGTGATTGCTTTACAGTCCGGGGTGGGGTGGGGTGCAGAGTTCAGGGTCCTGATGGCCTGATGAACGAAGCTGTTTAGCAGTCTTGTGGAGTGGGCCTAGAGGCTCCAGTACCTTTTCCCCGAGGGCAAATACTGGGAACACAACATAACATGGATGACATGTTATGTTTTTTCTTCCTTTTGCCTTCAGTGAGAGCAGTCGCATTTTTTTTCCTCCCTCCTCCTATCCTGCCTTCCTGACCTAATCCCAGCTTGCTGTGTCTGAGTGTCTGTGCCGTCTCACCATCTTGCTGATCTCAACCCAAATGGAAAATACGGAAAATGGATATAAGCTGGGCTTTAAACGCAATTGACACCACCTTTTCAAACAGAAAATTGGGCCCGGGGGAGCCCAAATGTGGAGAGACCCATGGATTGGAACTCATGTGTCTGTGTGATTTGACTGAGGATGTGGAAAAACATCTACCTGTTTTGGCTACGATCACAGGATTTCTGCCGATTGGGCTTTGGAGTTCTCCTGGTGTATCGAAAATTTAACTGGAGGAGCTAATCAAAATGCGGACCCGGCGGAGCTGCTTCTCAATAATTCGACCAGATGGGGAGTGCACGAAGTAGCGGCAAATGACCAACATGGAATTTACCATCTTCATGCATTAGAGAGATGGACTCTATCGGACATGTTCATCTGTGTTTAGAAGGGGAAACATCTGGAGTCGCTTCGTGCTCTCCAGGGAATGATATGAATTTAAAGCCAGTGAATGTTAATTTGAATTGTAAGCTCAGAATATGACAATAGGGAAATCCTATACTCCTATACTCTGTCTGAGCAGATTCGGCCTTGATCGGCGCCCCTGGATAACTCACTCCTCCAGAGTTGAGATAAGCGGATGTGTCAGCTGGCTCGCTAACCCAAACACCGCTGCTGTGCAATAAACAGAACTCTTCAGGGACAGCGTTCATGAACTATAACATCTATCGTCGCCTAGGAGACTATTTGTTGTGCTCCAGTAACTGATACACTCAACACTGCACACACACTGATATCATCATACTGATATACATACACTGCTCTCTCCCTGCTGTGTGACTTGTCTACTAAATGTCTGCTAATAAGCATTGAGGTTTTTTTTGCCTGCAATCAAAATTTCGCTTACTTACTTAAGCGTCAATTTGATAAAACATGTTTTTTTCTCTCGCCTACTGTGTGATATCCACTCTTTTTCTTTTTTTTTCCTTTCTTCTTTATGACTGGCGCCTAGCGGCTGCCCCGGCCTTGGATGCGCTCTGCAGAGCGTGCCCAAATGCCAAGTCACGTTTCGTTACCTTGTATTCATACATGTGTAATGACAATAAAGTTGAATCTCATCTCATCTCATCTCATATTAGCATCGCTATTTAAGTCTAATGCCCTATGACTATGACTGACTATGAGTGTACACCACGCCACTATGTCTGACGGGGAGTCACCAGACACCAGTATCAGACAACACAGCAGGCAGTCTGCCCCGGTTTTACCTGCGGCAGTGCAGGGCCCACCCTGAGGAATTCCGCTGCCCCCGCTATTCTGCAATGATGGTCAGGAGTCCTTCCAATTATGGGCTCACCACTGTAAGGTAATTCAAGACACCAAGTATAAGGATTGCAGTGTTGATTTGGATGCAGTATTGGCATTGGAGCTACCCACAAGACTGCCGCCTGAACTGTTTATTGTATGGGACAATCTACCTCCCACCACACAGCGCTCCCATGCTGAAACAAAGAAACATCTTCAGGTAGCTTTTGTTTAAAAGGACGTTATTGCCTCTTTTCAGACATTCCCAAATGCCTGCAGTAGAAAACCAAATGAGGTCATGGAGGTTTTTGCTGCTGATGTGTGCAAACTTGTGAAGGAGGCTTTCCCTGATTTTGAACACAATGCACCTGAGTACATGAAAATGTCACGCTTCATTGCTGGATTGGATCAGGAGCTCCAAATTAAGTGTCATGAGAGAGGAGTGAAAATTTTCAAGAGGCTGTGGAAGCAGCCACTCTAGCTGAGCGTGCTCGACAGGCTGCAAGGTTAGTGGCACCAATCTCCCAACATAATGTCACTACCAGAAATGTTAGCAGCACAGCCCAGTCAGTTAATTCTGTGACTGATAATGACACGTATTTGAGAATGGCTGTCCAGGACCTTACAGCCACCGTTCAAAGTTTGAACAAAGATCTTGTTGCATTGAAGATAAAATTGAAAGAACAAAGCAGAATGCAGCAGCCAGAAGTGCATGGCTACAGACACTCTCACAGGTATCCTCCACGTTATGGGCGTAGTCCAGGTAGATACATTGACACCCACAATGCATGTCTACCCTCAAGACGCTCCCCGTCCTCCTCACCTGAATTTAACTATCAGCATTCACCAAACCACAATTATAGAGCTGAAAAATACCAGCACGCATATAGCCCAAACATAACATCAGCAGCGGACAACACACATAGCCAAGAATCCTATTATTTGCCCAAACAGTATGATAACAGAAATGGAGCTCACTGCTCTCCTTCAACACTCCCTTTGAGTTCGCGTCAGAGGAGCCCAAGTCCCCGCCGTAAATATGTTTCATTTCAGGATCATCACAGGGCCAGCCATGGATTCCAACCACGGATCGTGGCCATCAGCAGCACTCAGACTATGACTACCTGGGCCCAGAAACCTCTCATCAGGGAAATGGGCGCTAGCTGAAGACATGGGGCCCTCTTCAGCTGGGTCCTTAGGAGCCCCAAATGAAAATGACAAACCTGCACCACACATTAGTACTGCTTTGTTTCCATCTAGTGACAACAGAGGTACTACAATTTCCCCTACTGAAACTCAAAACACTGCTGCAGCGGTAAATGAGATACCCTTTTCTTCATATGCAAATGGACTTGTTGAGGGTACAGATGCACATATTCTGTTAGAATCGGGCTCCCATATCTCATTTATCAGTGAAGCAACCAGAATGTCCATTCCAGTACTAACCAAAAAGCCTCTTATGAAGCACTTAATTCTGTCTAAAGCAGTAACTGGTCACAGTTTAGATACTTTAGGCACCATTGATGTGGCTCTGAAATTAGGCTCCCATACGTTCCATCATAACATGCAGATGATAAGGAATGCCACTCAAAGCACACTGTTGGGCCTAGACTTTCTACAGCTTCATAAGGCTGTCTTGGATATGGGCAAGGGTGTATGTAGTCTTTATGGGAAGGAACTGCCACTGTTAAAAGCTACACGGCTGGCCCCTGAGAATTGTACGACAAAGGTTATGGAATGCACAACCATACCCCCACGTTGTGAAATGAATTGTAAGATTGTGTTAAACCCTCCCACAATCACTGCTGGCATCCCAGACAACTATGATGCCACACCAGATGGACATTGAGGGCATAGCAGTGACACGCACCTTGACAACTGCAGTAAATGGTGTGACTACAGTGCGCCTACTGAATCCTACAGATAGTCCCATCACCCTGCAGCCAGGTATGCATATGTCCCTGTGTCACAAGATGACACGGAAATCTGTAGGGCCAAAAGCCCTACAGATTTTGGCAGAACTAACATTGTCAAAATCCACACAAATGATTCACCCCCCATTAGAAAACATGCCTATCGCACCTCACCCCAGATACAGGAGACGATTCAGTCACAGGTGAAGGATTATTCAAATTGAAGTTAATTGCTTTAAATGTTTTACTTAACTAAACATTTTAATGAATAATTTAGTTTTGTTTATCTTGTTTTTGCTTTGTTGTGTTAGTCTGGCAAGATCAGGTGCACAGAATGTAGAAGGCTTTTATTGTGAAGGAGGAGTGACGGAAGTGAAGTGCAGAGAATCTATGGCTTGGAAACAGTTGGTGCAGCTATGGCTTGTTGTTAAGTTATGAGAAGAGCTCAAATGGTCTCCTTCTTGTGGCAGAAGTAATAACCCTCAACTCTGGGCCACCGGAATGGTTGCCTAGTTGGTAGAGCATCCGTCCCACACCTGGGAGGCCGGGGTTCAAATTCCAGACAGATCATACCAAAGACCATGTAAAAATGGTACTTTCCACCTTCTAGCTTGGTGCTCAGCATAATAGAATGGGGAAAGGAAAGTTAGGCACAGAGCTACCAGGGGACTGACCCCCCCACTGTAGCTTTCACTACTTACAGTAGCTGTGTGGCCTAGGTCAGTGAAACGGAGATAGGCGCCACCCCTATACACCACATGGTGTCCCACATGCTGTGGAAGGGAATTAACTAATTAACTGGGTCACCAGAGTGGTGGCCCAGAGGTAGAGCATCCACCCCATAACCGGGAGGTTGGGGATCAAGTCCCGGCCAGGTCATGCCAAAGACCATATAAAAATGGAACTTCCTGCCATCCATCTTGGTGCTCAGCAAAAATGGAATGGAGGAGGGAAATGCGGACGGCAGTGGCTCAGGAGGTAGAGCGGGTCATCCAATAACCAGAGGGTTGGTGGTTCAAATCCCACTCTCCCCAGCCATCCTGCCATTGTCCCTGGACAAGACACTTTACGCACCTTGCCCCCAGTGTCCATGATGTTATGTCTGGAAATAGGACAGCGGAGGCAGGAGTCGAACCAAACACAAACTTTATTACAGAACAGTTATTAATAAAACGTGGTACAGCATATAGTAAACAGACTAATTCTAAACTAGTACAGGCTGTGACTGTTAGAGAGGAAGCGCCAAAGACCCCGATTCCTGCCGTCAGTTTCTTAATATAGGCACGGTGTGTTGACGTCACCCGTGCCTGCGTGCTCACATCCATGCTGTCTATTGTTGATATGGCATATCTAACATTTACCCTTCCCCCCCAAAAAAGACCAAAACATTAGCACACTTTAAATTCACAGCAGTTTTTTTTTTTTTTTTTTTTTACCACAAGCAGAGAAAACGGACTCAAATAGAACCTGGAGCCACTGGGTAGACTGCCGGTTAACCCTGCACAACTGTGTGGATTATTCTGCCACTACTGAAGCAGTCGCGCTCTATTAAACAGTGCAAAGCAGAAGCATTTTCAACAGTTCACCTTCAGGGGCCTCAGTCGAGCCCGCGGTGCCCCCCCCCCCCCCCCCCCCCCCCCGGAGGCACCAGCTGCAGCGAACCTGAGTGTCATCTCACTGGAGTCATGGCTCGCTCGTCAGTAACGTCCCAGCCCAGGTCCCATACCAGCTGGGTTGGCTCCAACACTGCGTCTTGATCCGAGGCAGCTGCTCTTCCCTTCTGTAGACAGCTGGCGTGCCATCTCGAACCACCGGCCATCTGGACGGTAGCTGGCCTCTTTCATGCGACAATTCTTATCCGCAATGACAGGACCGTTTGCAGGTCCAGGTGATCGGATCATTGGACCCGAACCGAATCAAGTAGTGCGCCATGATCTGCTTGACTGCACTCGGTGCTGCTGCTCTCTCGTCTCTCATGCTGGCTGCTGTTGTGGCGGCGTGCCATTCATGCCAGCGGCAGGATGTGCCCTAGGCTGGTGATGCTCTGCTGGGTCCTGTCTCTCTATCCTGCTGTGCTGCGGTGGCTTGCTGAGGCTGATATTTGGCGAGGATGCGAGATGAGTTCAGTTTCTGCTCTCTTTCTCCTGGTGCTGGTTGTGGTTGCAGTGATGTGTCGCTGTCATCGGCAACGGGATATGCACCAGGTTGTCGTTCACTGGGGTCCCCTTTCTCCACGAACTCCCTCCGCTGCGGCTTCACGGCGGCTGCCTGAAGCTCCTGCTAGGCGAGGATTGCAGGCGAATCTGGTTTGTGCTCTCTCTCTGTGCTGTGTTCTCTCTTCATGCTCTACCTTCTTCTGCTGTACCCACGTCCATGAAATCATACTCTCCCTCCTGCAATGAGGCTGCAGTACGAGAATGATCGTGCTGCACAGGGATCGGTTCCGGGTCCTGTGTGGCTGCGGACTCAGGCTCTTGTGGCTGCTCCGGTTCTGCTGGGTTCTGTTTGATGTGTGGTATGAGACAATGAGTGAATGGCTGTGTTCACGTCTGAGTGAAGTGGATCCAGACTGTCTTCTGTCAGCACGGAGTCTGCGATGGAGAGGAACAGTTCACAGAACAAATCCCACCCCAAAATGTTATCCCCATGGTGTATCACCTGGAACCAGAACGCTGGGATTGTTCTGTCGCCATATTGCAATGCAAAGGTGATGCCTCTGCTGGTCCTGGAGCATCCATTGTCCGGCAGTTCCACTGCTTCAGGTCGCCAGGGAGCAAGCCTTCTAACCATGGCCTCGTTTATCAGGGACCTTGAGGCAGCGGTGGCCACCATCATTGATATACTGATGCCGTCCCACTTCACTACACGCTGCAGTCCCACCCAGTTCTCGGAGCCCACAATGTTGATGCTGTCCATGTCGGGCGTGGGGTCAGTGGGCTTAGCAACTGGCACAACCGTCTGCACCAGCAGGGCTGACTGTGGGGAATGTGGGTGGAGGCCCACAAGCCGTTATGCTGCCTGGGCTGTCATCTCCAGCTGGGCCGCTAATTCCATCACGTTTGCCTCCAATAGGCGGTGCAGCATCCCCAGCAGCGCTACTCGTAGCCATTTCACCGAGTCCGCCACTGTCTGGATATCCCCCATCACCCCCCCCCCCCAGCACTATGTCCTGTATTAACAGATCCATGATGGCCCACTCCAACTGTGGCTGCATTAGCCTGTCCTCCACGTGTCCGAACTCGCACATGATAGCCAAACAACGAAGGGCGGCTACGTACTGTAGGACCGACTCGCCCAGTTGCTATTGGTCCCGGTAAAACACAAACCTCTGAGCCATCACGCTCTGTGGGGTGGTGAAATGCTCGGCCATCAAGGCGGCACATTCGCTGAAGGTCTCTGCAGGGCCCAGTGCCCTCAACACTCACTGTCCCTCAAAGCCAAGGCAATAATACATCACGTAGATGACTCTCACTAGCGTTACCTAAGCCCCTAGCCGACACGAATGCCTGAAGCAACTCAAACCAATGGTGCCATGGGAAGGGCGGTTCACCTGGTGTCGGAAGGAATAGTGGCGGTGGTGCCAGACATGCTTCCATCTTCAGGAAAAAAAGGTCAGTTTACCTCCGGAAGATAAAGTTTTCTCGTCGTCGCCAATTGTGATGTCTGGAAATAGGGCAGCGGAGACAGGAGTCAAACTGAACACGAACTTTATTACAGAACAGTTATTCATAACATGTGGTACAGCATATATTAACCAAGCTAATACTAAACTAGTACAGGCTGTGACTGTTATGGAGGCGGAGCGCCAAAGACCCCATTCCCGCCATCACTCTCTTAATATAGGCACGGCGTGATGACATCACCCATGCCTGCGTCGTCACGTCCACGCTGCCTGTTGTTAATATGGGGACATATCTAACATATGACACTGGGTATGAATGTGTATAAATGCTCGGTAGTAGTCGGAGAGGTTGTTGGCGCAGATTGGCAGCCACTGTTCCATCAGTCTGCCTCAGGGCAGCTGTGGCTACAGTAGTAGTTTACCACTATCCATGTCTGTCTGGAGTGAATGAATAATGGACTCATTGTAAGTGCTTTGAGATGTCACTTGACATGTAAAGCGCCATATAAATCTTCTTCTTCATCGATCACTAGATGGTCACACCAGCTGCCCTGACGAATGCTGCCGTCCTGCGGAGGTCCCCGAGGTCCCCGTGCAGCTTTTGGTTCAGCGATGTGGGGTCAGGCCACGTAGCTCGTCTGAGTGCAGCGTGGTCTGGGCAGTCTTGGAGGAGGTGTTCGCTGGTCATTTGGGCAGTACCACATGGGCATCTGTCCGATTGTCCAACTTTAAGTTTCTGGTGCATGTGAGCATGCATTCTGTTATGTCCAGTTCGGAGTCTGAACAGAACGACTTGGTCAGCCCTGCTCAGACTATAGTAGTTGTCATCCTTGCAGAATATAAATCTAATCCATTATTATTATTACCCATGCAAGCTTACATTAAGCTAACTGGGTGATTAAACGGCCCAGTATGGTTACGAAAATGATCAAAATGTGAAACACAAACTTTATAAAGAAAAAAATGATCTGCTCGTACACCATTTCCAGTATGTAAACAGGAACTGGAACTGCTCAGTGTCCAGAATGCAAAGTACGTCACTCTACATTGTGCAAGAGGTCCACACCTCGTTTAGATTTGTTTTCTTTTTCCATGAGGTTATCACCTTGTTACGTAACAGATCTGCCTTCTGGATATTCTAACACACCCTCTCCTCAGAGGAGAAGAGGAAGTTTCCCTGAGCCTCAGGGCTTACAAAGCTACAGAACAGCTCGCTTAGTTAGCAGCCTGACTGTGGTTTTTAGCGCTGTTCTTTGTAAATTCCAGTCATTCTACTAAACACCTGTGTTGCCAGTTTATTAATCCACTGTTGATAGTATAGCTCACATCAGACTGGCCTATTTTGGTTTTTCCTGGTATGACACTGGTATCGAGACCATTAGCATGGCTAGCCTAGTGACATGAATTAGCGTGACAAAGGATTTTGTGTCCTTTTTTGTAAATGGTGTGTTTAAACAAACAGCTACCAGAAGACTGACACCCCACCCCCCCCACACACACACACACTGGAACTATCACTACCTACAGTAGCTGTGTGCATGGCTAGACTGGCCATCTGGCATACCGGGCATTTGCCTGGCGGACTGACACACATGTGGGCTGGTGCGTTGTTATCAATATAATTGAATCGGTGAATTCAAAAAGGGCCCAAGTCCCCATTGAAAAAGTGTGGACTTGGGCCCTTTTTGAATTCACCAATTCAATTATGTAACCACGCCTTCAAGGACTGCTGCGGCACCGGCTTTTGAAATACTGACAGCAGCCCATTCATTTATTTTCATTACTGACACTGGACTGCTCAATCAAATCTCTTAAGCACCCCTAACCTCCCCACCTCTTACTTCCCATTGGGCTCCGGCCCCAGTCAGAGCTGAGTTTACTGTGGAAGAAATTGTGTGGCCGCAAAAGTGTTGGATGAAAATGGACAAATAAAAGCATAAAAGTGGAGTTGAAAAGATTAGGGGAAAAAATAAAAAAATCGAAATGGATGCCACGAATTTATTAAAAAAGCTCCAGAAAAAGCCTCATGTGTCAAACCTTATGTTTTACCCTACTATTCCAACATAAAGTCAAACTTCTGAGTGTATTTGAATGCAACATCAGGGCCCTCCCTATCCCAACAGCGGGAAAGGTGAGCAGACAGGAGGCTCCTTCAGCTCTTCTACAGGTAGTTTAGTTTAGTTTATTTGTTCTTCATTAAAATGACTTTGTATAGATATACCAAATCTTTAAAACAAATGGATAACACAAAAAAGTGCAAGCTTTGCTGGCACAGAACCTGCCAGCAAATTTTTCCACAGTTTGAGCCACACCTACTCACTAATCTCTACCAAATGTTTTAGTCACATCTCATAATGATGTATGACGCCAGCCTCAGCTTAAATATTCTCACTTATGCATATTTTTTTGGGTCTGTCTGAATTTATTCAGTAAGAGTATGATGCATACCTGCAAACATTTAGGTTTCAAAGTACGTGAGGTTTTCACCTGGGGTGGGGGTTAGAAAATGGGCTATTAATAAACTATAAATAGTGCCTATGGTGGTAAACCGTCGAGAACGATGATGTCTAGCTGTGCAGCTGTCTTCCATTGTGGGCCTGGGTGTGGCTGACAAGTCCAATCCTGGAAGCGCACATGCAGGGACAGAGAGGGCACTGAGTTGGTGCAGAGGAAGAGGCCTTCCAGCATTTTCTGGCGCTGGTGATTCTCCTTGTATTATAGTGCCTGTATTATAACAGAAAATGCTGCGTCTTTGCTCATTTTATTTCTGATTTTTAATTTATGAGGAAAAACCTCGCAAATTTATGAGAGTAAATTCTCAAATGTGCAAGAAAAAAAAGCCCTAAAGCACTAAACACAAATTATGAGAAAAAGTTGACTTAAATGGGGGGAAAAAAATCTTTCAAATTTACAAGGAAAAAGTAGTAAATTTAGAATAAAACTGTCATAAATTTAGGAGAAAAACCTCAAACTGTCCAGACTAAACTCATATCTCAGTAACAACTTCTTAAACTACTTTTGGGTGATTACTCTTATGTATACTTGAGTGATAATATAACCTACTTTTACTTGAGTACAGTTTCAGGATACTCTACCACCTAAATTAGAGATATTTTTTTATTGAAAATGTGGAATTTTTTATGTGAATTTGAAGAGTTCTCATAAATTATCTACTTTTTCTTGTGATTATTTTTATTCTTTTTTTAATTATAGACTGACAAAATTTTGAAACTTCAGGAAAATTGAAATGTCACAAAAATTGAAACATCATGAAAAATTTTTGCTCATGGACTGACATTTTTTTCTTGAATTTGTGACTTTTGTGTCAACTGGCATAATTTTCTCTTCCGTCTTTGCACTTTTGCCTCAATAATTTCCCCTCCTCTTTTCAATTATTTTTTTTTAATTTAATTTTTCTTCATTGCAAATGAGCTACATTTCTCTTGTGATTTTCTGACCTTTGTCTCAACAATTTATTCATTTACTTTTTCTTAATGAATTTTTAGTCTTTTAAATAACTTCCTGTGTTTACATTCTCAATGACTATAATTCTACATATGAGAATTTTTTTTCATAAATTTGCAACTTTTGCCAAAAATTTTTAAGGGTTATCTTTTAATTCGTTTGTTTTTCTTGTAATTTTGAATTTTTTTTTCTCATGAATTTAGTACATACAGTGCATCCGGAAAGTATTCACAGTGCTTCACTTTTTCCACATTTTATGTAACAGCCTTATTCCTAAAGGGATTAAATTTTTTTTCCCCTCAAAATTCTACACACAATACCCCATAATGACAACATGAAAAAAAAATTATTTTTTTTTTTAGATTTTTGCAAATTTATTAAAAATAAAAAAACCTCAGAAATCACATGTAAGAGTGAAAGAGCATTCATAGACCTCGGTTTGCTTAATGCCAAAAAATGTATTGCACTACTGTGGAAAAAGACTCATAGACCAGATGTGACTCAGTGGTTAAGACAGATGTTAACAAACCTTCCACTAGAAAGAATAACATATATACTGAAATTAAAGGAAAATGTGTTTGAGAATATATGGAGACCTTTCATTGATTATGTAAAGAAATTAAACATAACTTCTGAAGAAGAAGGTGAATGATATGTGTGGACCTTGCAAATTCCAAAATGGTGAATGTATATTATGTATTCTTATGTAATAGATTACCTAGACTAAACAGAGGAGCATTGTTGTTGACTTACTTTTGTTAATGGTTGTTGTTGTTTTTAGTACATTTTTTTTGTTGTTGTTGTTACTGGGTTTTTTTTTTAAATTTTTAAATTACTTTAGTGTTAATGTCTGATTGTTTGTGCTATGTTTGTAAAAAAAAGGTTCAATAAAAAATATTGTGGGAAAAAAAAAAAAGAAATCACATGTACATAAGTATTCACAGCCTTGGCTCAATACTTTGTTGATGCATCTTTGGCAGCAATTACAGCCTCAAGTCTTTTTGAATATGATGCCACAAGCTTGGCACACCAATCTTGGTTCAGTTTCACCCATTCCTCTTTGCAGCACCTCTCAAGCTCCATCAGCTTGGATGGGAGGCGTCGGTGCACAACCATTTTCAGATCTCTCCAGAGATGTTCAGTTGGATTCAAGTCTGGGCTCTGGCTGGGCCACTCAAGGACATTCACAGAGTTGTCCTGAAGCCACTCCTTTGATATCTTGGCTGTGTGCTTAGGGTCATTGTCCTGCTGAAAGATGAACCGTCGCCCCAGTCTGAGGGCAAGAGCGCTCTGGAGCAGGTTTTCATCCAGGATGTCTCTGTACATTGCTGCATTCATCTTTCCCTCTATCCTGACTAGTCTCCTAGTTCCTGCCACTGAAAAACATCCCCACAGCATGATGCTGCCACCGCCATTGGCATAGTTATGAGCGGTGCCTGGTTTCCTCCAAACATGACGCCTGGCATTCACGCCAAAGGATTCAATCTTTGTCCCATCAGACCAGAGAATTTTGTTTCTCATGGTCTGAGAGTCATTCAGGTGCCTTTTGACAAACTCCAGGCAGTTTGTCATGTGCCTTTTGCTAAGGAGTGGCTTCCATCTGGCCACTCTACCATACAGGCCTGATTGGTGGATTGCTCAAAGATGGTTGTCCTTCTGGACGGTTCTCCTCTCTCCACAGAGGAACACCGGAGCTCTGACAGAGTGATCATCGGGTTCTTGGTCACATCCCTGACTAAAGCCCTTCTCCCCCGATCGCTCAGTTTAGATGGCCGGCCAGCTCTATGAACAGTCCTGGTGGTTCCAAACTTCTTCCATGTATGGATGATGGAGGCCACTGTGCTCATTGGGACCTTCAAAGCAGCAGAAATTTTTCTGCACCCTTCCCCAGATTTGTGCCTCGAGACAATCCTGTCTCAGAGGTCTACAAACAATTCCTTTGACTTCATGCTCGGTTTGTGCTTTGACATGCACTGTCAACTGTGGGACCTTATATAGACAGGTGTGTGCCTTTCCAAATCATGTCCAATCAACTGAATTTACCACAGATGGACTCCAATTAAGCTGTAGAAACATCTCAAGGATGATCAGTGGAAACAGGATGCTCCTGAGTGCAATTTTGAGCTTCATGGCAAAGGCTGTGAATACTTATGTACATGTGATTTCTTAGTTTTTTATTTTAAATACATTTGCAAAAAAAAAAAATCACATTGTCATTATGGGGTATTGTGTGTAGAATTTTGAGCGCAAAAATGAATTTAATCCCTTTTGAAATAAGGCTGTAACATAACAAAATGGAAAAAGTGAAGCGCTGTGAATACTTTACGGATGCACTGTATTTTAAATAAATGGGCATTTGTACCTATAAATTTATGTTATTCTAGTAAATTTGAAGCTTTTATTGTATATATGTTTGTGATTTTTTTTTCCTTGTAATTTTGTGGCTTTTTCTCCAAATTTTGCACCTTTGGAAAATTTTAAGACTTTAAAATTATGACAAAATATTTATGCAAAGAGATAATAAAGTAATGTTCTTTCTTTCTCTCTGTCTGTCTGTCTGTCTCTCTCTCTCTCTCTCCAAAACCACAGGGATTCTCTTGTCAAGGGCAAAAGTGGGATAATTCTAACCTCTATTAGGCCATTAAGTGTGATGGTTGAATGTTGCTACTTAACAAATTGTGGATAGTTGACATGAAGCCATGAACAAAGCTTCTAATATTTGAAGATTTACAGTAGGCTGTTAATTACTCAAGTAACAGGAGTCAGAGTCAGAGGGTGGCCTTACTTTGGCCCCTCGAAATGTCTCTGCACATCCCTGCGATTATTGTAAGGGGGGAAGCTTTATTATGCATTGGTGAAACTGAGAAGCATACGGTAAGTCAGTTTGTGCATCTGTTTGTGGCTGTATGTACTCTGTGTGTGTGTGTGTGTGTGTGGGTCCATCCACCTCTCTGTTTCAGCTCGCCCGCTCAAAATTAAGTGGAACTAAAGGCTTGTATCATTGTATCACCATATTTTCTTAACTTTTAATTTGCCAGAATTTCAAAAATAATACTTTGTTTTGAAATAAACACAAAAAAAACTCACCTTTACTATCAATGGAACGGTACTGCACATACAGCTGGAAACTCCCACCAGAGGAAAGTACTGCGCAATCCACCAATACTGGGTGAACAAATGTTCATCTTTTTGCCCATCTGTTTTGTTCATCTGCCACTAAACAGCAAAAGCTCCTGTTCACCTTGATTGTCATTGTATTCACGTACCTCCATTGCTTGGTTGCCACTGTTCAAATCGGTTTGGTGGCTCTTGGCTGCCACCGACAGTATGGGCATGTGAACTGCAGATTATTTTCGCTGCACATCTGTGTACTCCAAAACTACCGGATGGATTTGGATAAAAAATTTTATTGAGGTGTGTTACATCTAAATAGCGGAGAGTCAAGAGGAAGCTGGAGTGAACATTCTCTTTTTATTCAAAACAAGTTCACATATATTTATATCTCCAGCCGTAGCCTGCCTGACATCACGCTGCCCCACCCCGGCCAGGCTACGGCAAGCCCCAAGGCCCAATTCCATTGTGTCACATTCCCCCCACCCCTTGGAAAATCAAGAACACAAACAAAACATCCAAACAGGAAAGACAACTATAAATACTCATGAGTAATGGACCCAACTATATTGTACACAAGTCCCTTCACTACACGGCAGAGCCATTCTCTACCACACTGGTGACAAAATCGTCTAAGTACTTGGGTCTCCGACGCTCTCTACCCAGGCATCCCTCGCGAGGGCACTCTGCCTCCGGCACTGTCGGCTCCAGCTGAAGGTCAGCATCTGTCCGGACCCTCCAGTCCCAACTGTCACTCAAACTGTCCATGGCAGGGTCACTCGCCACCTCCGGTGGGGACCTCCATAGCCTACTTGCATGCCATTGGGACCCATCGTGCAGTTCGAAAGTGTCAGGCCCTCTTCGTCTGACGATCGTCCGCGGCCCAACCCACAGTGGCTGAAGCTTGTGGGGCAAACAGGGTGCCTAATCCAGACCCGATCCGCTACTTCCAGGCCGTGCCCTCTTACTCGATGTTTCCTGTCAAACAGTTCCTTCATTTTCCGTTGGCGGTCAGGGACCCGGCGCCTCAGCGCCCCCGAGTCCTCACCCCACTCTCTCTGTGCCAGCCCCAGTCGTCTCACCGGAAGCAGCAATTCCCGTCCCAGCATCAGTACAGCCAGAGAGCGTCCTGTCGTGGCGTGCACCAACATCCTATAATGGAGCAGGGTGTTGTTCAGGGCGTCAGCAAACGTAAACCCATTCGCCAGGTGAGCCCTCAGACATTCTTAAACGTCCTGTTTATTCTCTCAACCCCCCTCCCCCCATTAGCCTGCAGGTGATACACCACCGTCTTGATGTGCTTGACCCCTCTGACTCTCAGGAACTCCTCAAAAGCCCCAGAAATGAACTGCGGGCCATTGTCAATGGTGATGGAACTCGGGGTCCCCCATCTGGCAGACAACGATGTCAGGAAACCAGTGATCACCTCAGTTGTCACCGAGCCAGTCGGGAGCCATTTAGAGAATAGGTGTAGTGTAGTTCTCCGCAGATGTCCAATTCAGTGTGTTCCCAGGGTTCAGCAGGGAATGTGACCGGTCGCAGGGGAGGAGGTGGAGGTCCTCCGGTCTTCCTGCTCTCCAGGCATGGGACACAGTTCTTAACCATTGTTTCTATGTCCTTGTCAATCCCCGGCCACCAAACAGAGTCCCTGCTACGCTGCTTGACCTTGACCACCCCAAGATGACCCTCATGCAGCATGTCCAACACTCGTCCTCTCAGAGCTGCTGGGATGACGGCACACTGTCCTCTAGCCACTCACACCACATTCCAGCAGCTAAGCTCATCCCTAAACCAATGAAACGGGAACAGCTCCCCCAGCGTTCCCGTCGGCCACCCCTCCCTGATCGCCGAGCAGGCGCCTCATGGCTGCCGCGTCATTGGATGCGCCTTCGTGTGCGCCCAATGTCAAATCAAATTCCTTGTATGTTTACTTGTTTACTTGTAAATGTGCTTGGCAATAAAGTTCTTTCTGATTCTGAGCACAATCTCTTCATCACCTGGTCACTCTCCGAAACCTCTCTTAAGTTCCTGAGCAGACACAATGTCCCTTAGTGCCCCATGTAGAGCATGGACCAGTTCCATCTCGACTGAGTCCACTGCCCCCACATCTGGTACCAAAGCACACATCGGGGCCCTAGACAGAAGGTCCGCCACAACGTTGTCCTTGCCTGGTGTGTACTTTGTCTCAAAATTGTAAGCCCTCAGTCTCTCAGACCATCTGTGGATCCTTAGTGGCCTGTGTCTTGACCCCGAAGTCTCGAGCAGAGTCGTTAGCGCTCGATGATCCATTCTCAAGGTGAAGCGCCCCCCATAGAGGTAGATATGCCACCTCTCACAGGCCCAAACACAGGCCAGCACTTCCCTTTCGCCTACGGCGTACTTCCTCTCAGCCTCCGACAGAGACCTTGACGCAAAAGCCACCGGACGCTGCGTACCATCCTGCACCTGCGACTTCACTGCCCCCAGGGTGGAAACGGATGCGTCACAGGTCACTATCATGGGGCAGTCTGGGTCAAAATGAGCCAAAACCGGTGGTGAGGTGAGCTGCCGCTTCAACTTTTCAGCAGCGCCCTGAGTGGCTCGATTGTCTCCGAGTACCTGGGAAAGAACCATCCATAAAAGTTCACCATCCCCAGGAACGAAGTGATCTCAGCTAGCGAGGAGGAGTCCACGAGGCGGAGCACCGCCTCCACGTTCAGAACCAATGGCGTCAGTCCGTCTCCAGACAGCCAGAACCCAACAAAGTCCACTGCGTCCGCCGCAAAGACACATTTTTTGCCGTTCAATGTGACCCCGTGTTCCTGCAGTGTTTCCAAGACCCTTTCCAACCTCTCGTCGTGCTCCTCACTCGACGCCCCGTGCACCACAATGTCATCTAGGTACACGACTACTCCCTTTAGGCCGGCTAACATAGCCACCATGACCTTTTGGAAGCAGCTCGGCACCAAGCTCAGCCCAAAAGGCATCCTGGTATAACGGAACACCCCCATGTGGGTCACAAAAGCCGTCAGATTTCTGCTGTCTGGGTGTAGCAGCACCTGCAGGTAACCTTGCCGCAGATCCAGTTTCAAGAATATCTTCGCCCCGCTGAACGCTGCCGTGAGTTCCTCCATGATGGGCAGCGGATATTTATCCAGGATAACCACCTTATTCACAGCCCTAAGGTCGATGCATGATCTGATGCCCCCTCCCTTCTTTCTGGCTACCATCAGATTAGAAATCCACGGTGAAGCGTCAGCCCTTTCGATGACTCCTGACTCTAGTAGTCTGGTCAGTTCCGCCAACACCTCGTCCCGCAGCACCAGTGGGAGGCGTCTCAAAGGCTGTATTTTTGGTGTGATGTTCTCATTAACAAGAGGCCGATGATAAAATGCTTCAATGTGGCCCAAGCCCTCAAATAGCGTTGGCCAGCGGAGGTGCCAGTCCGAGCCCACAGATAGCACCCGTGAACCCCCCGGGTCTGTTATGGAAAAACCCAATTGTCCCAATAGGTCAACTCCCAGCAGGTTGGTTCCCCAGCACGCTACTTGGAAAGTAAAGCTGGGGACCCTGTTTGACCCGCAGGTTACTTCGAAGTCCGCTGTGCCCGCCATTTCAATCTCCGTATCACCGTAGCCAAAGAGTCTCACTGCTCCACCATTAATTTGCTTCGTGGGGAGCAGCCTTCGCAGTGTAGGCAGACTTAGGATGGATTTCCCAGCCCCCGAATCTACCATGAGTGGCACGTCAACTCCGTCCAGCTGGAGCACGTACCACTTCAACGGGCCTTTCCCCATTTGTGCAGCATGGACCTGAGCTGGGCCTCTGGGTCCTCCCACCCGTAATGCCGCTCCCTTTTTTGTCCGCTTCTTCTTCTTTTTCTTCTTATTTCCACCACGTCGCACTGCCAGCGCACCAACCTCCGCGCTCGGCGGGAAACTGCTCTTTGTCGGCCCCTCCCTAACCTTAGCCAGTAGCTCCAACTGGGCTACAGACTCTTCTCTCTTTACCAGTTCCAGCACTTCCTCTCACGACTGTGGCTCTTTAGCTACTAGTAACTCAGTCACTAGCCATGTGCAACTGGCGCCTTGCGCTAGCTTGTCCCTCAAAATTCCATAAGCTCCCGCCCCGAAGTTGCAGTTCCATATAAGCTAAGGAGCTCCAGTAGAAACAAGCTTAGCTACTCACCCCTCCATTGCTGTCTTCCGAAGAATTCCCACCGACTTCTCGAGACCGTGGAGGGGTCACCAAATAAGTCGTCCATGACCCTCAGACCTTCCTCCAGCGAGCCGCCCCGGCACTGCCCGAAAAAAAATTTGCTGTCCCTCCGTGCCGAGACACTGAATCAAAACACTCCTTCGTCTCTCCTCGCTGACAGACCCCAAGGCCCGCCGCTGTCATATACGTATCGAAGCTCTGCTTCCACCGAGGCCATGGAACTGCCGGCACACCCGGGTACTCTAGAAACACTGGCATCTGCCTTATGCACGCTGCCATTGTTCACCTTGTCGCCAAAATGTTACATCTAAATAACGGAGAGTTGAGAGGAAGCTGGAGTGAACATTCTCACTTTATTCAAAACAAGTTCACATATATTTATATCCCCAGCCGTAGCCCACCTGACATCACCCAGCCCCGCCCCGGCCAGGCTATGGCAAGCCCCAAGGTCCAATTCCACTATGTCACAGGGTGGTCCTTGGGCGAGAGAGGAACCCAAAACATTTTAGTGATGATCCCAGAATGCATACCTCCATTAAGGCTCTTATCTTGTCACAGTGTGTTAGCAAGAATACTCCAAAACTACTAGATGGATTTGGATGAATTTTTTTTACCACAGGTGGCCTGTGGGCTATATTTTGATGAATATCTGAGAACGCATACCTCCGCCAAGGCTCTGGCACCGAGGCATCAGCGCCTTATGAAATTATTCCCAGTTATGCATCTTTTAAACAGGAATGTGATCATGTAACTAATTATTCTGTCCTCCTGTTTTGCATGTAACCTACTACTCAGCTTTACCGTTGCTTTGGGGAATGGCACAAGACTTGCACATGTTTAACTGGACCGTCTGTGCTGTTGTTGTTTGACTGATCATGATGGGCCGCCTGGACCAAAAATGCCAGGGTCATTTTTTTGCCCCAGTCCAGCCCTGGCTGTATGGCCTGGGGTCAAATGGAGATGGGCGGTGCCCCTTCTTCTTCTCCACTTTCTGGAGTCTTCTCTGTTAGAGCAACCTGTGGTTGCTCCAGTTTCACTGGTGCTTCTTGTACAACTAATAATGGTGATGTTTTGATAGGACAATCAAGACTGTCTTAACTTATTCTGTGGTTAAACATTCGGAGGAGACAACCTCATATGCACGTCTTTTATTGGTTGATTTTAGTTCAGCTTTTAACACACTGCAGCCACACCTTTTGATTAAGAGCTTAAACGATTTTAAAGTGCATCCTGTCATTATTAAATGGTACCACTCATTTTTAACTTATCGTAAACAGCAAGTTACTGTAAATGGAACTTTATCTAAATCCAGAACCCTCAGCACAGGAGCTCCCCAAGGCTGTGTTAGTTCACCATTTTTGTTCACCTTGTACACTGATGAGTGCAGAAGTGTCTATCCAGGCAATCAAATTATTAAATTTTCTGATGACACTGCTATTTTATCACTACTTCAAAAGACTCATGATCTGTCAAGCTATTTTATAGAAATTCAGAGGTTTGTCAAATGGTGTGATGACAGTCATCTCATTTTGAATACTGATAAAACAAAGGAGATGGTGTTTGACCCTCGGGGAGTTGGTGACCACAGGCCTGTGGTCATCCACAACCACACTATAACACAGGTTAGTTCCTATAAATATTTGGGAGTATTTATTGACAATTCATTAACCTGGAGCACACATATTGATTACCTCTGCAGTAGACTACAACAGCGGCTGCATTTCTTGCGTAGATTAAGAATACATGGTGTTGATAAAAGGATTATGTTAATATTTTACCAGGCTGTGTTGGAGAGCTCTATTAGATACAACATTACAGCTTGGTTTGGCAACCTCTCTGTGAAACTTAAGAACAGAGTGTTGCGTTTAATTCATACAGCATGGAAAATTATTGGAGTTAAAGAGTATTTACCCATGCAGATCTTACACGACCAGGCAGCCTGTAGACAAGCTCAAAAAATAATCAGTGACATGAGCCATGTACTAAACAGTGAATATGTGCGGCTGCCCTCAGGGAGGAGATACAGAGTCCCCAAGTGCAGGTTCAATAGATACAAGAACTCATTTATCCCAACGTCAGTAAAACTTTTAAACTCAGATAAATAGGTCAGGGACACTGATAACTCCTGTTCTTAATGACTGCTGTTATGTATTTATGTATGTATGTACTTGTATTATTTATTGGGTTTTATTTCATTCATTATGTACTACATCAATTGTGTATGTGTGTATTGTGCGGTTGCAGCACGGGTGACAAGCCCAAGACAAATTTCCCCTTGAGGGACAATAAAGTTTATCTTATCTTATCTTATTTTATCTTATGTCACCAACATTAGCGCTCACATTTACTACCTCTGCAGGAGTAGTGGAAGTTAAACGTAGAGGGATGGCGGTACAGTGGTTAGCACTGTTGCCGCACAGCTACAAGGTTCTAGGTTCAAATCTCCAGGCTGGCAGGGGTGGGAACCTTTCTGTGTCGAGTGTACATATTCTCCCTGTGCTGTGTGAGTTTGCTCCAGTTTCCTCCCACAATCCAAAGACATGCACGTTAAGCTAACTGGTGACTGGTGAAATTGTCCCTAGGGGTCTGTCTCAGGGTTAGCGTAGCCACTAGTTAAACACTTTGAGTGGTCTTTGTGACTAAAAAAACATTATATAAGTGCAGGTCCTTATACCTTATGGTGTCCCATATGTTGTGGAAGGGAATTATGTTAGTTTAACTTAACTTTGTAAATGGTAGTCAGTCTAGACCAGCTCATTCATTATTTTACAGTCCATTATACAGTATATATTGCCTTTTTCTGGGTTATTTTGTTATGTTTTGGCAGTCATTGTCTTCATACTGTGGCAAAGAGCATAATAGAAGCACTTTAAATTGGATGTTTTGTCTGTTTCTTGTTAATTATATATGTTTTTTTAAATCAGTTTCAGTTGGACCTTCAGACTTCAAACCAGCCACACATGGATGTCAGGAGGAAAAGGCCCAGTGATGCTGCCCACGTCGCTCTACCCAGCTCCAGCACCAAATAGGTGAGAAAACACAGAATGGGCAGCCTTTTTTCATTGCTGTGAATATTTGTACGCAAATGTGCAAAAATACGTATCACTTCAGTGAAATAAAAGCTGTGACACTGACATGAATGTCTTTATTTTTTTGTCTCCTCTGTTCTCAGTTACGTCAGCCATTTGAGCAGCCGTTACAACACACCTGAAGAGGACGATGAGACCATGAGCGCAGCGTTTACAGATGCCGCTGCCATCCACACTCCGGACCCCTCCTCCTCCTCCAGCCTCGATAACCACCGCCCCGTTGCAGAACGCCCCACTGCTGCTGGTGACTCCCTGTTCAGTCGACATGGGGGCCACACCGTCCCACAGAGCAGCTACTGCCCCTCACAGCCCCCTCACAGCCAGAGGTAGGTAGAAGAGCCAGGAATTATATTCAAGTAAAGGTTACCTGAGGATTTTCGTTAGTCAAGTACAAGTTAGAAAGTATCAGTAAAAAGTGTTAGCTGAGTTTGTGTAAGGAAAATAAAATACAAATTATGCATACTGTATGTACCATCTCAGGTTCCCTGGATCATTCAGGTTTCGGTGGGAAATCTTCAAATTTCACTTTTTAATTGGTCCAAAAAATGTAAAATACTTCACTTTTGTTCTGCATGGGTGCATGGATGCCTACAGAAACCATGCACAACAACGGCAAATTATTTGCAATTTTTTTTTAAACAATTAAGAAGTGAGATTAGAAAAATTCCCACAGAAACCTGAACATTTTAGGGAACCCTCGTTGAAAAAGGCTTCTCTAATAAAATCAAAATCACATACAATAATAAAAGATATGACAGTAATAAATGTAATATGTCCTGAGCCAAAAAAGAACAGAGATTTCAAAATTGTTTTTGACAGATTACACTAAGGGTGATCTGTTGTAACTTTTACTTGTAATTCCCAACTGTCCCTTTGATAGCACATATCAAATCATGTCCTCTTTGATTTTAGCCTGTTTAGTCTTTATGAGAATTCACTTTTCTCTATCAGTGTCCGTCTACACACAGCCTCCACTCTGCAAAAAGCTGCAAAAATGTCAAAGCAGCTGAGTGTGAAAACTTTCTTTAAACTGCCACAAACGGTTGCGATGTTGTTAAGAGGGGAGAAAAAAGAGGGACTGATGCAGCAAAGAGTGAAGCACAAACATGCACGGCTGCTGATGTAGCCTTGCATCTCAGTGCCCCTCCATTTTCATTAAAACAAAACTGACTCACAGTCTCTGTTCATCAGTTCAGTAAATAAATAAATAGTTGCAAAACCTGCACAAAACAAAAGCTATTCAGTGTCTTTATTATATACAAATTAAAATGATGGGTAATAATAGATGATGACTTTAATAATTATTACCCTTCTCTGCTCACAGTTTACCAGCTGGGTATAGCCAGCCCACGCCGTTCCCGAGCCAGGCCTACAGCAGCTGGCTCCACCCCACCTTGGCCAGCAGCTGGTCGGGGTATCCCAGCAGCCTGCCGTCCTGTCTCAGTCACAAAGATTACTCTGGCTGTTCCGGGGACAGCTGCTCATCCAGATGCAAGTTCCTGTCCCTGCCCGGCAGCCACAGCTCCAGCATAAGCAACCTGGAGCAGCCGCTGTCTCTGCGCTCCAACCCGCCGTCGGCCAAGCTGCTTCACCACACACTGTCCCCCTACGCCTGCTCACCGCAGGGGGCCCTGTGTTGTGCTCAACGACCAGCGGATGCCGTCAATGGGGCCCCTCACCCCTGGCCTCTGTATCATCCAGCTCACAATCCGTACTGTAAGTCAGAAGTCCTTTTGTTAGCCTAATTTTTTAATTTTAGTCTTATTCTATCAGGAAGTCTCATTGTGATAAAGCTCTGTTTTTCAATGGAGACCATACAGTTACAACATGTTAAAATTGAACAGCCTGGTAACTCAGAACTGAATGATCTAGGGCCATCTAGTTTGTGGTGTTGTGCATATTTTGAAGAGCCACTCTGCTTGGCTGCCCATGTGAGTATGCGGGAATGCAGACTTACCCTGGCCTACAACCTGGAGGGCAGACTTTCTCATGTCTGGGTTCCTGTAGCTCACACTTCATCTGACAGCACCGTGCCTCCAAACCTCCTCTCAGCCAGTCCTAACTGTGCTAAGGTTTCAAAATACGGGAGGTTTTCTTGGAGCGTTGATTGGGGCCCCCACCAGCACAGCTAGCTCAGCTGTGTGGGGGTTGCACTCCCAAGCCATTTAGCAAATTTGGTTAAAAAAAAAATGTGAAAATTTATGATGGATTGTTGCGGGACAATTGAAGGCCATGAAAATATGGTAGTTTCTTAGGTGAAATACCAAAACTGGAGGAGATGGGGGACATGGTCTTCAAATATGAGAGAAAGTGGGAGTGTTGGCTGTCCACTTTTTTCATAAATTTCTGACTTTTTGGAAAACATAAGAAGCATTTTTTTTCTAGTAAATTTTACTTTTTTTTGGCAAGTGGTTGAGATTTTGCTCTTAAATTTGTAGCTTTTCTTATACTGGTAAATGTGCGCGTACTTGTCCTCATATCTTTGTGACTTTTTCCTGTCAGTTTATAAAGTTGCAACATTTCTCCCATAAATTTGTGATTTGTCCCCCATATCTATACATATCCATAACTAAGTTATTTTATATACTGTTTTTTTTTTTTTTTTTTTTTTTTTTTTGTAACTTAGATTTTTATTCATTTTTCATCATATATAATGCATTCAGATCACATTCTACATTTAAAAAACAAAGGGGTTAGGGTAGGGAAAAATAAAAAAAAATAAACAAAATAAAAATAAAAAATAAAAAATAAAAGGGGGGGGGACAAATGTTGGAGCATCAAGTTTTTAGTTTCCATCTCTTAATTCTTCTGGTTTTTTCAGTGTCTTTGGTTATTCTTTCAATTTCTGCCTCGTTGTTGCACTTTGTAGTGTGTCCATTTCCGCCATTTTTCTCCCATATTCCTTCTTGCATTCTTCGTCGATATGTTAGTTTTTCCATCATACGTATGTCCTCAACAATGTCAGTCCATTGTTCTTGGTCAGGAAGAACTTCTGATCGCCATTTTTTTGTGATAGTTTTTTTACATGCAATCAACAAGATTTTAACTAGATATCTGTCCTCAGCCTGTATAACACTGTCTTTTTTAAGATCACATAAGTACATCAGGTTACAGTTCATTGGTATATTATATCCTAATATCCTCTGTATTGTCACATGCATAGATTTCCAAAATGATGATATTTTGTAGCATTTCCAAAACATATGTGAGTGGTCTGCATTTTGAGCCCCACATCCCCTCCAGCATAAAGATTGGGTATTTGAATATTTTCCTTGAATCTGTGGTGTAATGAAAAAGCGAATCAGGTTTTTCCATCCAAATTCCCTCCATGCCCTTGAATTTGTTGATGTGTGTTGTGTTTTCCATATTTCCTGCCAGCTTTCTTCTGTTATGTTTAAATTGAGCTCTTTCTCCCATTTCTCCTTTATATAGTTACTTGTATGATTGTTTGTCATAAGTTTCTGATATAGTTTTGAAATAATTCTTATTTTATTTCCTGCATATGAGCTTAAAATAAGTTGTATAATCTCGTTCACATCTGTTTGGAGGTTATGCCTAATCTTCTTCATATAGTAATCTCTCATCTGCAGATATCTGAAAAATTCCGATCTTTCTAATTTAAATTTTCTCCTGATATTTACAAAGCTCCCGAGATCTTTTTTTCCGATATTGCCCCATGCTGTGATTCCCTTGTTCACCAGATTTTTGTATCCCCTATCTTGTTTTGCCGGTTCAAACTGACTGTCAAATGCTACCCATTTCAATAGTTTTATGTCTTCCCTTATATTATATTTTTGTACTATTTTATACCACAGTTCTAAAGTAAATTTAGTGATTGGGTCTATTTGTTTGATTTGCTTATATACATCTTTATCCCCTATTATGCTTTGTACTGGGAGTCCCTCAATTTCCTTTTCCATTTCTTTCCATTTTGCCTCATATCCCTCGTCGCACCAACATATGATATATCTTATTTGTGCTGAGTAGTAATATTCCTTTAGACTCGGTAGGCCCATGCCTCCTTTCTCTTTTGGTAATTGGAGGGTTTTATATTTCACTCTTGGTTTTTTACCTCCCCAAACAAATCTCGATATCATCCTGTCCCACTTTGAGAATTGGGCATCTGGAATCTCTGTTGGTATAGCCTGGAAGAGGTAAAGTAATCTAGGTTGTATGCTGATTTTGACTGTCTCAATTTTTGAATTCAGATCCATATTTAAGATTGACCATCTATCAATATCTTTTTTTATTTCTTGTTCCAACCTATCATAGTTTGCTTTATATATTTTGCTTAGGTCTTTAGGTATGTTCACTCCAAGGTATTTTATTTCTTTTTGCTTCCAGTTTAGTTTGATCTTATCAGTTATCTGGTTTAGAGGGTTATAGTGGAATGTCAGTATTTGTGTTTTTGTTATGTTTATCTTGTATCCTGATAATTTTCCAAAATTTTCTATCAAGTTCATCATTTCCATTATTGATTTATCTGGTTGTTCAAGGTAAACTATAATATCGTCTGCAAATAGCCCAATCTTGTGTTCCGCCCCCTTTATTGTTACACCTTTTAATTTCTTATTTTGTCGTATCGCTTGAGCCAATGGTTCTATGAACAGAGCAAACAAGGTGGGCGATAAGCAGCATCCCTGCCTAGTTGATCTTTGTATATTTACTTTGTCTGTTAAGCTACCGTTTATCTTGATTCTTGCCACAGGTTCTTGATATAGCGTCCTTATGCATTGTACTGATTTTTCGTTAAATCCAAAGCGCTCCAGTACACTATATAGGAATTTCCAGTTAACCCTGTCAAATGCTTTTTCTGCGTCTAAACTCATTATTACTGCGCTTTTCTTTTCTTTATGTATTTGGTTAATTATATGTATTGTTCTCCTGATATTGTCATGTGTTTGGCGTCCCTCTATGAATCCAGTTTGATCATCTTCTATCAATTCTGTCAAGAATGTCTTTATTCGTTTACATATAATTGTTGTGTATATTTTATAATCTACATTTAATAAAGAGATTGGTCTATAGTTTCCGCATTGTTCTTTATCTTTCCCTGGTTTTAAAATAACTGAAATGATTGCTTCGTTCCATGTTGGAGGTATTTTGTTGTTGTTCAGCGTCCAATTAAATGACTTTAGGAGTTGTGGCATGAGTTCTTCTATAAACAGTTTATAAAACTCAGATGGGTATCCATCACTACCTGGTGATTTACCATTTTTAAGTGACTTAATCACATCTCTGATCTCTTGTGTTGTTATTTCTGCTGTTAGTTTTTCATTTTGTTGATTTCCTATTGATGGCAAGTCCAATGTGTCTAGAAATTTTTTGATATCTTTAGTATTTGTTTCTTCAGGTTGCGAGTATAGTTCTTGGTAGAAATTATGGAAAATTTCTTCGATGTTTTCTGGGTTAACTGTGGTTTTATTTGTGGTGGGGTCTTTAATCTTGTATACATTATTCATTGTTTGTTGTTTTCTTAACCGTTTTGCCAGCAGTTTTGTGGCTTTTGGCCCCGTTTCATAATATTTTTGCTTTAGATATCTATTTTTCCTTTCAATTTCATCCATTTGTGTTTCTTTTATCTTTGTTTTTTCTTCTTTAATTTCTTGATATATTTTTGGATCATTTGTGCTTTGATGTTTATGTTCTAATTCCCTCAGTCTCTCACATCTTTGTTCATACGCTTCCAGTTTAGTCTTATTTGCTTTTCCTGTTTCAACAATTAATTTACCCCTTAACACGGCTTTTAGTGCGTCCCATAGTATTGTTGGGTCCACTTCTTCATTGTCATTCTCTTGGATATATTCGTTTATGTTTATTTTTATTCTTTCTTTCATTTTCTCATCATTTAACAGTCCTACATTAAGTTTCCATGTTGTTTGTCGTTTTCTATTGTTTAAATATATTTCCATGTATATAGGATTATGATCTGATATTTCTGCCCCTCCAATCCAACAATTTCTCACCCTGTGTCTGTCACCTTCATTCATAAGGAAGTAATCTATTCTAGAGTGTACTTTATGGGCTGCTGAATAATGTGTATAGTCTTTTTCGAGTGGGTGTAGGTCCCTCCATATGTCTACCATACCCATTTCTGCCAGTGAGGTTCTTATGAACTTTGTTACATGTTTTTTTGTCTTCTTAACACTTGTTGTGTCAACTTCATGATCCATGACAGCATTTAAGTCTCCTCTACAAATTAGGACTCCTTCACTGTGTGTTGCTATGAGATCAAACAGATGTTGAAAAAAACCCTTGTCACTTTCTGGTGGGGCATAGATGTTCACTAATGTGATCTGCATACCATCTATTCTTCCCTTTATTATTACATACCTGCCTTCTTTATCCTGGATTTCCTGTTCACTTTCAAATTGTATTTTGTTTGAGATTAGTATCATAACCCCCCTTTTTGCTCCTCCCTTAAATGAACTGTAGTAGGAGTTCTTATAGCCAAATCTCTTTAGTTTCACATGTTCTGCCTTGCTCAAATGTGTCTCTTGCATAAATATAATTTCAGCTTTTTCCTTGTTGAATTTTCTTATTATTCTTTCCCTTTTAACAGGTGAGTTCAGACCATTCACGTTTAGTGTCATTATCTTAAGATTTTTACCCATATTCATGTTTTTCCATTTTTTTAACTTGTGCTCCTAGCCCCTTTAACAACAAAAATAACACATATTTATATAAAAACACATTAAAAAAAACTCGACCTCCGTACTTTGGGCCTTTCTTCTGCCCACTGGTCCCTGTTGGTGGGTGGGGGGGTTTGTCTTCACAGAGTGAAGGGCCCTCCCTAGACTTCTAATTACTATCAAAGTAATAGTCATAAGTCTAGAAATGTCCAACAAATATCACTTAAACCTCTCCTAGCCGTCTGTTTCTCTTTTACCTTGTCTTCTTGGCCTTCATTTCTTCTGTGCCTTTCTTAATCTTTGTTATGATCTAGGCTTTCAGTTGAAAGCCTTGTAGCTTGTCCTGGGCCCGCTGCTCTACGTCTCTCCCCCTTCTTCCGCCGTTCACTCGTCTCCACTCCGTCTGTCGTGGTGCGTTCAGGGCCGCCGCTGCTCCAGCCGTCTCCTTCGGCACGCTCACCTCAAGGCCCCGCTCCATCATATCCCGCGCTGCCTCTTCGGCCGTGTTGTAGGTTCTTGTGCCTTCCTCCCAATGAATCCTCATTTTCGTTAGCGGCGTTTGGAATCTAATTTTTTTCTCTTTCAGCGTTTTTTTAATATTGGCATATTTCTTCCACTGCTGCACGATTTCTGTCGGGTAGTCATGGTCAAAAAATACCTGTTTGTCGCCGATTCGTATCTTTTTTTTCCATGCTTGCGTCAGGATTCTTTCCTTTATGTCATATTTCACAAAGTTTACCACAACTGACCTGGGTGGAGAGTTTGTTTTCGGGTTCTGTGCCAGTGTTCTGTGCGCCCGTTGAATCTGCAGATCCGTTTCTCCGGGTATTTCCAGTTCTTTTTTTAAGAACTGATCCATGAATTTTGTCATCGAGTTGCCTTCAATGCCCTCCGGAATTCCAAAGATGCGCATATTGCTTCGTCGGGATCTGCTCTCCAAGTCGTTTATTTTCTCCTGCATCCTCTGCGTTTGCGTCGTCAGGGTCTGTAGTTGTTCGTTTGCCTCGCTTTTCCAGTCTTCTAGTTCCGAAATTCGGGTCTGCGCTTCTGTCATACACGCCCGCTGGGAGCGCAGCTCCTCCATGTTTTCCGTTAATTTACGCTCCATTTCTCTTCGGAGGTCCATGATTTCCTCCTTAATTTCTTTTTTCAGTTCCTCCTTAAGAGCCGCTAAATCCTGTTGTAGCTGTCGCTTGAATTCTCTCAACTCTTCACCCAAACTGGCGATGCCAGCGTTCATGTTGTCGAGTCTGGTGTCCTCCATTTTCTCTGCTGTGGACATCTCGTTTTTTTGGGCTTTGCGTACAGCGGTTTTTCCTGCGTTGTTGGAGAGGAATTCTTCAATTTTACCCTGTTTTTGTCCTTGTGCCCGGTTCCTTCGTGTTTTCATCCCTTAGTTTATTGATTCGTTTATGTCGAGTTGGCCATTTACCGATGATTTTTAATCCGGCTAGGGAGAGCTCTTTGTTTAAGTGTTATGTCTCTCCGCCATCTTCCCGGAAGTCCCTATATACTGTATTTTTAACTTTCAATGTTGAGAGCAGAGGCGGTTCTAGAGTCTCTTGGGGCCTGGGGTCCCAAGCATTTGCCTGCCAGGACACAGCACCTCCGCTCAAGACTACAATAAAGATAGAATTGCTTTTGTCAACTGAAGTAATTTCAAGTACAGAATTAGGTAACACACTACTTTTAGTTTGACTCCAGGGGTGAATGGCCCAGGGGAATAGACCTGAAACTATAAAGTAAAATATACTGCTCAAAAAAATAAAGGGAACACTTTGAAAACACATCAGATTTTAATGGGAAAAAATAAGCTGGATGTCGAAATTGTGGCAGGCTAGTCCAGCTTACTCAGATCTGAGTAAGCTGGACTAGCCTGCCACAATTTCGATATCCAGCTTATTTTTTCCCATTAAAATCTGATGTGTTTTCAAAGTGTTCCCTTTATTTTTTTTAGCAGTATATACTGTATGTATAACACATCTTAAAACACATTTTTACTCCCTGGCCTTTGACCCAGTATGAGACATTGATTTTATTGAATGAAATGGATTTTTTTTTTATTTTACTTTTTATTTTATTTATGAATTTATTTATTTTTTTACTGTGGTTCTTGTGTTAGCGCCCTTTGTGTTAGTGCCCTTCTTTTATGTTCTCTTGCTGTACAGCACTTTGTGTGGCGAGTGTTGCTTTTAAAGTGCTTTATAAGTAAAGTTAATTGATTGATTGATATATAATCAGAATCAGCTTTATTGGCCAAGTATGCACAACACATAAAAGGAATTTGACTTTGGCTAAAACTTGCTCTCGTTGTTCAGGTGTAAGATTTAAATAAGATTTCGATGACAACAGAGTATGTACAGTAAATTACAGTCGGTCCACGTTTCTATAAAAGGATGCAAATATATACAGGAATATATGCAGTTATTTACTCAGACTATCCACACTTTGCAAAATATATGAAAAAATATACAGTCATACAGTATTTCAGTGTGAACTCAGATTCAGTAATATAATGTGAACGGAGTAAAATGCAGTGTGAGAGTTATGTGCAATGTAAGAATGAATGAAAAGTCATGAGTACAGCAGCAGGTAGGACTAGGTGAATGTTAGGAGATAAATGGCAGTAGTGGTACATTCTTTATGCTCCATTGTAATAAAGTTCATTATTTTTTAAGTTCCAGGTGACTGCAGACTTCCTGCTGCTGGTTTCACACAGATGTGAGTTCTTCTGTTGTTAAAATTCCTCCTCAAACTCTTGCACGTTTCTGTGTGTGATTCAGATCTTTTATTTATGAACTTCATGCAGGGCCCACAACTTTCCAGCCAAAGAAAAGCATCCTCCTTCCAGCTCGCTGCTGTCTCTGGAGCAGAGTAAGTGTTATCTGCTGATCAGCTGATGGAGCAAAAATGTGACTGTGCACTCCTCTAAATATCTGCTTCTGTCTCCTGAATGCAGGGCGGGTCTTCGTCACGTATGAAGCAGACAGCGACGAGCATGTCAGTGAGATCATCAAATTTGTGGCTCTGCTGCGACACAACGGCTTCGATACACATGTATGTAAAGGGTTTTTTTTTTTTATAACAATCACTGCAGTATTAGTATCACTAAGGAAAAGATTACACAACAAAGTAAATTAGATATTAGATTTTTTAAAAATTTGATTTTTATTATCAGTTTATTGTTGGTTAATAATTTTTTTTTCCACAATATTTTTTATTGAAGCTTTTTTTTTTTTTACAAGCATAACACAAACAATCAAACACTAACACTAAAGTAATTTTTAAAAAAAATGTACTAAAAACACCAACAACCACTAACAAAGGCAGGTCTTCAACAATGCTCCTCTGTTTAGTCTAGGCAATCTATTACATAAGTATACATATTATACATTCACCAATTTGGAATTTGCAAGGTCTACACACATCATTCACCTTCTTCTTCAAAAGTTATGTTTAAATTCTTTACATAATCAATGAAAGGTCTCCATATATTCTCAAACACAATTTCCTTTGATTTCAGTATGTATGTTGTTCTTTCTAGTGGAAGGTTCGTTAACATCTGTCTTAACCACTGAGTCACATCTGGTCTATGAGTCTTTTTCCACAGTAGTGCAATACATTTTTTGGCGTTAAGCAAACTGAGGTCTATGAATGCTCTTTCACTCTTATTAAAGTTATGCTTTTCTGGATACAGACCCAACAAAAACAATTTAGGATTCAATATGATTTGTTTTGAAATTATTTTTTCATTTGTTACCCTCACCTCTTCCCAAAACATTCTAATTTTTCTACATTCCCATAAACAATGAAATAGGGTTCCTTTACTTTCCGTACATTTTGAGATGAGATTCAACTTTATTGTCATTACACGTATCTGTGCACGTATCTGGTATGTTTTTGTTATATCTGTTTAACTCCACCGGTGTAACATACATCCGCATTAACCATTTAAAATATATCAATTTAAGACGTACATTTATTGATTTGGTTTGAGCTTCTGTACAAGCCAATTCCCATTGTTCCTCTGAAATTTCAGTTTGCAGGTCTTCTTTCCAATAATTCATTCTTTTCTGTGAGTTTTCACTTGAGGATAATGTCAATGAGTTATAAAACTCTGAAATAATACCCTTTCTCTTACTATCTTTCGTCAAAATTTTTTCCAAGGATGAATAAGTAGGTCGGGTGAGAGCATTGTTTTGATTTGATCGAATAAAGTTCCTAAGCTGAAGATATTTAAAAAAAATGTGTTCTATTAAGATTAAATTTGATCCTCAGTTCTTCAAAAGACATTATGTTATCTGAACATGACAAATATAAGTCTTGAATCTTTTGAATCCCTTTTAAATTCCATACTTTAAATACACCTTCCGCTCCCCCTGGTTTAAAATATTGATTACCCCATATTGGGCTAAATTGTGACAATAAGTGTGGTTCTTTTAAATATTTTTTGGTTTCACACCATATTTTGATCATATGCTTTACAAATGGATTTTTAACTTGTTTCTGTAATTTTTTTGCCGAGTCTGAGTATATGAATATGGGAAGAGGTAAAGGTAAATTGTATGATTCCATTTCAGTCCAGTGAGGGAGATCATTTGATGAAAAATAATATGTCATAGACCTCAGTTGTGCTGACCAGTAATACAACATAAAGTCTGGACATTTCAGACCTCCACGATCAAATGGTAAATATAGTAAGGACAGACGTAATCTAGCCTTCCTATTGTTCCATATAAATTCCACTAACTTTTTTTTAATTCTTGAGAATAGATCTGAAGGTGGTGGTAAAGGAATGTATTGAAATAAATAAAGTATTTTGGGTAAGATATTACTTTTAAGTATATTAATTCCCCCAATCATCGACATTGGTAGTGACATCCATCTCTGAAGTAACTCATTAATGTCTGTCATTAAGGCTTCATAGTTGACACTGGCGACTGATTCTAGCTTAGGCACAATTTGAATTCCTAAATATTTAAGCTGATTTACAACATTGAATTGGTTTACCTCAAGAGCTGGGTGATTTCTCTGGGTCTCATTTAGCATTAATATTGAAGATTTTTTTTTTTCCACAATATCTTTATTGAACCTTTTTTTTTTTTTTAACAAACATGATACAAACAATCAAACACTAACACTAAAGTACTACAAAAAAAAAAAAAAAAATGCACTAAAAACACCAACAACCACCAACAAAATCAAGTCTTCAACAATGCTCCTCTGTTTAGTCTAGACAATCCAATACATAAGTATACATATTATGTTCACCAGTTTGGAATTTACAAGGTCCACACACATCATTCACCTTCTTCTTCAAGAGTTATGTTTAAATTTTTTACATAATCAATAAAAGGTCTCCATATATTCTCAAACACAATTTCCTTTGATTTCAGTATATATGTTATTCTTTCTAATGGAAGGTTTGTTAACATCTGTCTTAACCACTGAGTCACATCTGGTCTATGAGTCTTTTTCCATAATAGTGCAATACATTTTTTGGCATTAAGCAAACTGAGGTCTATGAATGTTCTTTCACTTTTATTGAAATTATGCTTTTCTGGGTACAGACCCAACAAAACCAGTTTAGGATTCAATATGATTTGTTTTGAGATTATTTTTTCAATTGTTACCCTCACCTCTTCCCAAAACATTCTTATTAATCTACATTCCCATAAACAATGAAATAGGGTTCCTTTACTTTCCATGCATTTTGTGCATGTATCTGGTATATTTTTGTTATATCTATTTAACTCCTCCGGTGTAACATACATCCGCATTAACCATTTGAAATGTATCAATTTAAGGCGTACATTTATTGATTTGGTTTGAGCTTCTGTACAAGCCAATTCCCATTGTTCCTCTGAAATTTCAATTTGCAGATCTTCTTTCCAGTAGTTTAATCTTTTCAGTGAATTTTCACTTGAAGATAGTGTCAATGAGTTATAAAACTCTGAAATAATACCCTTTCTTTTACTATCTTTCATCAACATTTTTTCCAAGGATGAATAAATAGGTCGAGTGAGAGCTTTATTTTGATTTGATCGAATAAAGTTTCTAAGTTGAAGATATTTAAAAAAATGTGTTCTATTGAGATTAAATTTGATCCTCAGCTCTTCAAAAGACATTAATATTGAAGATTTAGTTTTATTTATTTTATATCCTGATATTTCCCCAAAATTCTTTATTAAATTCAACAAGGTCGGAATTGATTTTTTTAAAATTCGACATAAACAAAATTATGTCATCGGCATACAGGGAGATTTTATGTTCTGTTGGTCCTACTTTAATTCCATATATTTGTGGATGTAAATGTACTGCCATCGCTAAAGGTTCAATTGCCATAGTAAACAATAAGGGTGAAAGTGGACGGCCTTGTCGACATCCTCTATTGATTTTTATTGATTTTGAGATATTGCTGTTTGTTAGGATTTCTGCTGTAGCATTATTGTATATTATCTGAACCCATTTTATGAAATTATTTCCAAGTCCAAACCTTTGTAGGACTTCAAAAAGAAAGGGCCATTCGACCCTATCAAAGGCCTTTTCAGCGTCCAATGATAGGAGAGCTGTATCCGGTGCTTCTTTATTAGAATAAATAATATTAAATAGTCTTCTTACATTATGGAAGCCTTGTCTTCCCATTATAAAGCCATTCTGATCTCGGTTAATAATATTTGGTAATATTTCTTGTAGTCGTCTTGCTAAAATTTTACAGATTATCTTAAGGTCAGCATTTAATAGGCTTATTGGTCTCATGTTTTCACATTTATTAGAGGGTTTACCTGGTTTTGGCAACAGTATAATTAAGGCATTATTCATGTATAGTGGTAAATTACTATTTTGAAATGCTTCTAAAACCATTTATATCGGTTAATAATTTTAATTGGACCTAACTGAATATGTATTCATTGTAAATATGATACTGTAGAGAGAAATGAGCAGGCAAGGCAACGAGCTGAATCAGCACAGACTAACAGTCAGCCAGCATCTCCATCTCTGCTGTCCTGTCTGGACCCCCCGTTGGCTTCTCTTCTCCTGGGCCATCATCTCTGGGTGGAGGATGTAACACCTAAGCCCTCCCCCCTCCCCCCAACACCCAGAATGGGCCCTAACCCCCTTGTCCTGTGGGCTTCAGTCGCCGTCCATAGCGGCTGTAACGGGGGTGGGGTGGGGGTCGGCGGCTGCTCTGCCGATGGGGCGCTCCGGGAGGCACGTCCGTCTGTGGGGGGGACAATGAGGAAGGTGGGGGGACACATCCTCATCAAGCATTTCTGGCCTTGCTGATGAGTCAAGTACCTGTGGAGCTCCCAATGGGGGGCGTCCACACCAAAGAGCTCGGGCCAACAGCACCTGTTCGTCTGCCAATACAAACGCGGGCTTAAGCCTGTCAATGCAGATGGGTTCTCTGCGTCCCCCCAAGTGTAACACAAAATGTTTCGCCCCAGGTTCCAACACTATGAACGGCCCGTCGTATGGCGGGCGCAACGGGGTCCGGTGGGCATCGTGCCTGACGAACACGAATGACGCATTCCTCAAGGTCTTTGGGACGAATGCATGGGGAAAACAGTGGTGGGCCGGGCCTGGTACCGTCTCCGCCTCTGCGCCATGTAGTGAATGCGGAGATGGCCACAGCGGTTGAGAAAAAACTAGTTCTGCCGGGGAGGCTGCCAAATCCTCCTTCGGTGCGGAACGCAACCCTAACAGAACTCACAGCAGCCGATCCACCCAATTTGCATCCGTAAGCAAAGCCCTGAGCGCTGCTTTAAGTGACCTGTGGAAACGCTTGCATAACCCGTTGGCCTAGGGGTTGTACGCGGTAGTGTGGTGAATGTTGACCCCTAGGCTCCGGACCATCGTGGACCAGAGGTTGGAAACAAACTGAGGGCCACTGTCGGACATGATGTCTGACGGGGCGCCGAAGCGTGCCGCCCAAGTTGCCAAAAAAGCACGTGCGACTTCCGCAGATGTGGTGGAAGCTAGCAGCACCGCTTCAGGCCAGCGCGTGGTGCAGTCTACTACTGTCAGGAGGTGTGTAAACCCCTGCAATGGCGGGACAGGCCCCACCAGGTCCACGTGAACGTGGTCGAACCTCTTAGCTGGGATGTGGAATGGTTCGAGGGGGGCCTTTGTGTGCCTGTGCACCTTGGCCCGTTGGCACGTGACGCAGACCACAGCCACTCTTTCACCTGTTTACGCAGACGCGGCCAGACGAACTTCGCTCTCACCATTTTGACTGACGCACGCACTCCCGGGTGCGCCAGGGAGTGAACCGACTTGAAAACCCGACGGCGCCAAGCATGTGAAACCACCAGGCACGGGCGGCCTGTGGAAATGTCACAGAGTGGGGGGGGGGCGTCTTGCAGTACTCTGCTTTTCAACCCTGTTGGTCCAGACTGGAGCATGCAAACGTCTGCGTCGTCGGCTTGCTCGGCGGCCATGGCAGTGTAATCTATTCCTACGTAGACCGGGGCCACCAATGCGCGCGAGAGGCAGTCTGCCACTACGTTGAGTTTACCAGCCACATGCTGAATGTCGGTCGTAAACTCCGAGATTGCAGCCAGTTGTCTTTACTGCCGGGCCGACCACGGTTCAGAAACCTTGGCCATAGCATACGTTAGCAGCTTGTGGTCCACAAACGCAGTGAAGCTGCGCCCTTCCAGCCAGAACTGGAAATGGCGTATGGCCAGGTGGAGAACCAGCAACTCTCTGTCGAACGTGCTGTATTTACGCTCATTGTCGTGCAAAGACCTGCTGAAAAAGGCGAACAGCTGCCAAGAACCTGCAACGCACTGCTCCACGACGGCCCCTATGGCCACGTCTGATGCGTTGGTAGTGAGCGCTATCTGAGCCGACGGATCTGGGTGCACCAGTAATGCGGCCTTTGCCAGCATTGCTTTGGCATCCAAAAATGCCTGCTTCCGCTCAGGGGTCCAGTCGATGCTGTCCGCCGGTTTCCATTTTTTAAGCACAGCGTACAACGGCTGCATGAGCTGGGCTGCGCGGGGGAGGAAACGGTTGTAAAAGTTAACCATTACTAAAAACTTTTGAAGCGCCCTTACCGTCTAAGGCCGCGGAAAATCTGCCACCGCGTGCCCCTTGTCCGGTAACGGGATCGCACCCTGCGGTGAGATGCGGTGTCCAAAAATTCGATCACTGTAGCCCCGAACTGGCACTTCACTGGGTTGATTATTAACCCGTGCTCCTCCAACCTCTGGAAAACCGTCCTGAGGTGGGTGACGTGTTCGTCCTCGAACGCGCTGGCCACCAGGGTGTTGTCCAGGTAGACAAAGACGAAAGGCAGATCGCGCAGCACAGCGTCCATCATGCGTTGGAAGGTCTGCGCCGTGCCTTTTAACCCAAATGGCATGCGCAGAAACTCAAAAAGACCAAATGGGGTTATTACTGCTGTTTTGGGTATGTCTTCTGCACGCACCGGGACCTAGTCGTACCCGCGGACCAGGTCCACCTTGGAAAAAATCCACGCCCCAGTCAGGTGGATGGAAAAATCTTGAATATGGGGGATGGGGTAGCGATTGTGTGCTGTAGCATTGTTTAAAATCGCTGCATGGTCGCCACGACCCCTCGGCTTTAGGCACCATGTGCAGCGGGGACACCCATGGGCTGTTTGAGCGCCTGATGATGCCTAACCTCTTCAAATTGGTGAACTCATCGCGTGCACTGGCCAGTTTAACTGCGTCCAGGCGCTGAGGTCGTGCGAAAATGGGCGGCCCCGTGGTGGTAATGAATTGTTCGACCCCATGCTTAGTGATGGCCGCCAAAAACGTCAGAACCATGAGTGCTGGGAACTGGGTGAGTAGTTGTTGGAACTTACCCCATGGAGCTGTGACGCTGGCAAGCGTTGCAGACCCGGCTCCTCGAGCTGTACAGGGCAGATAATCAAAGGAAAGGGCATTAATCAGGCATCTATTAGCAACGTTGACTAATTGACCGTGCACACACAGAAACTCTGCACCCAAAATGGGGGAGTTACATGCCGCTATGACGAAAGACCATTGGAAGTTGCAGCCATGCAAACATATGGTCATTGTCCTCTCACCTCGGCTCGGGACTGCTACTTCCAGCCAGCCGGTCTGCATTGGACGGCAGGATGAGGCTCTTTTGGGAGCCAGAGTCTACGAGGAACCGTCTCCCTGAACGTGAGTCCGTCACATAGAGCAGCTTGTCAGTGTCACCGGCGGTCGCAGCTGCTACCGACTGCCTGTCCTGGCGTTTCCCGACTGCTTGAACTGGCACAGTGGCATGCATCGCCATGCATCTTCTCCAAAATGGCGGTGGTAAAAGCAGAGCTTGCCCTTCCGGTGCTTCTTGGCATCCGCGCCAGCGACCATCAATGGCTCCTCAACCTCGCTGGTCATCTCGCTGGGCTCCGGCGCCGCTGTGTTCACTGTGAAGGTTCTGGTCGCCAGGAAGATCCGGTCCGCTTCCTGCACCAGTGCGTGTTAGTTTTGCGTAGCCAGTAGTGGTGAGTTGGCAAGGATCACTCTGGCCGCTTTCGGGAAGTTTCAGAGGAAGAGATGGGCAAAGAGGACAGCTCGCCATCTCTGCCCATCAACGCCAACTTATTCTCCATTAACTCGACCGCCGACCTGTCTCCCAACTCGGAGTGCATCAGGAGTCTTTCCGCTGTCTCGCAGTCCAAGAGCGTGTAGCGCTGGGTCAGCATGGTCTTGAGTGCGTCGTATTTACCATGGGCTGGGGCTGTTGGAGCAGGCTTGCCACTTGCTGTGTTGTGCGTGCGTCCAGCGTGGTAATCACATGGCCTTCGTGTGGAGCGACCAAGCCATCGGGTTGTGTAGCCAAAACTCCAGGAGTTTGATTGAAGTAGCACGCGTGGTGCTGGTGCTTCCAGTCCGGGCTGTCTCCGGGGTGTTTGCCTCGTATTCCGTTGTATGTCAAAGGGTCACCAGTGTAGAGAGAAATGAGCAGGCGAGTCGACGAGCTGGATCAGCACAGACTTTATTTTCTCTCTATCAGTCGAGTTAACAAGAATAGCTCCCAGGCCGCAGGGCATCTCTCTTCCATCCATCCATCCATCTTCTTCCACTTAATCCTTTTCAGGTCGTGGGGGGGCTGGAGCCTATCCCAGCATCTTTGGGCAAGAGGCAAGGTGCACCCTGGACAGATCGCCAGTCCGTCGCAGGGCCAACACAGAGAGACAGACAACCATTCACTCTCACATCCATACCTAAGGACAATTTAGAATTCCCAGTTGATGCCAGTTAACCCAACTTGCACGTTTTTGGCATGTGGGAGGAAACCGGAGAAATCCCGGAGTAAACCCACGCAGACATTGGGAGAACATGCAAACTCCACACAGATCACTCTTTTATACCTTTAATGCCTTGCCTAGCGGCCTGGGGGCTCACACCTCAATACACATAATAGATGAAGCCTGCACAGTGCATTAACATAACAGTCAGCCAGCATCTCCATCTCTGCTGTCCTGTCTGCCCCCCCCCCCCAACTTCTCTTCTCCTGGGCCATCATCTCTGGGTGTACAATGTTACACCTAAGTCCCCCACAATACAAATAATACAAAAAAATTATAGTGTTTTCTTTTTTAATCAGAAAATCTAGGAGAAAAATTAAAAACACCCGACCAGCACAAGCATAATAGTATATTCATGATGAACAGTCCAAGGACGGATAATTTTTTCACACATGAGTTGTTCAGAACTCTTTATACAAAGATATAGAGAGTGATGAGAATCAAGTCAGTGGCAGTAATCCACCTGTAAGCTGGCTGCCAACTGCTAATCAAATCTAAAAGAAGAAGAAGAATGTCACAAACTTGAGTCATAAAAGCAAATCTATAAATGAAAATACTCATTTGTTAGAAAATTCATTAAAAAATTTTGCAAATTTACAAGAAGAAAAAAGAGAGAAGTTGGCCTTTTTGTGTTTAGATTTGCAGCTTTTTTTAGCAACTCATTTTTTAACTAACTTGCTAATTTGAGACTTCAACAAATTTTGGAGATTTTTCTTCTTAAAGAGCCCCATTATGCTTTCTGGGGTTCCCCCTTTATTTTAGTGTGTTGTGTAGGATTTTTGTGGCATTATATGATCTGCAAAGCCAAATAGCCCAAAGTCCTTCTGCACAGGAGTTCTCCTCTCCCACAAAAACTAGGACTACGAGTCTGTGAGGTTATCACATTATTACTGAACAGATTTGATACAAACCTGCCTCCTGAATAGTCTAGTACACCTTCTTCTCAGAGAAGAAGATGAAGTTTCCCACTGAACCTCAGAACTCATAGTTACCGTGCAGCTAACCGGGGTAGCAAACTAGCTAAAAGCACAGCTGGGGTTTTTATATCTTGTAGAGGAAGGATCCAGGTGAGGCAACGAGCTGGATGGCACAGACTTTATTCTTTCTCTGACAACATATACTGTAAGCAAACAGCTATCAACCTCCAGCGCCGCAGCACGGAGGCTAAAAAGCCTCTCAGGTCTCTGTGCACTCCCTTTTTATATCTTTAATACCCTACACGGAGACCCAGAATTTCCAACCCTCATACATTATGTATGGGACAAAACCTGTGTGGCACATTAACATGACATTCAGACTGCAAGACATGCACACAATTAACATGACACTGAAACACACGTCACGGAGCATGTCTTGTTACAGTACGTTCACACCCCTGCGTCCTCAGGTGCCAGCCTGGCGCGGCAGGGGGCGAAAGGCACATCTTTGTTTGGTTGGCTCCATTCAGCTTTCCCAGATGGGCGCATAGTCCTTACTGTCCAGTCTGAACCCCCCCCGGTGACACCTCCTCACTCGGTCCATTGTTCTCCTGTTTCCTCCTGCCTCTCTGGGTGTGAGAAAGCGCTCACACACCGTGCCCCCACAAGCTCTTTGTAAATTCTAAGTCATCTGAATAGACATCCCTGGTCCCAGCTTATTCATTAATCAAGATTCAGCTATACATCTTGCACCATTATGCTTATTTTCGTATATTCTGGCCATTAAAGCCAGGTAAATTGAGCTAATATTATCTGGTCCATACAGCCACAACCTGGATTTTTTTTATTTTTTTTTTACCGTCTTCAAGGTCCACCTACTGAGTACAAAATGACAGAGGAGTCTCTTTCACCTTCAGCTTAGCTATGACACAATATTCATGGTCTGTTTTCTCTCTATTGTATCCATCCCCGCTAGGAACAGATATTCAGTTCAATTCAATTTTATTTACAGTATATAGCACCATTTCACAACAACAGCCATCTCATAGCACTTTCAAACTGTAGGGGAAAACCCCACAATTGCAGAAAGACCCCAGCATTCAGGCGATCCAACTCAGACAACATCAAAGACCTGACAGCACTGACTGTCCCCGAATAGTACGGAAGGCGTGTGATAGAGCTGACTGGTGAAATTTCTGTTGAGGTGCCACGGCTGTACAGACAAACGACCTAAATGTCTGATGATGATGACTACCCTCCCCAAAAATGTCCTGATGTTTGTGTTTTCTGATGTGGAATGAACCAGGCAGACATCAAAATTACTTTTGACTGAAAAGTTTTTTGCATTCTTGGCAACTGATTGTGCTGCTGTGTCGTTGATCAACAGGAAGGCTGTCTTTGAAATCATAGCGCAGGTCTTCTGAGGATGTGTAAACCCGTCATTAAAGGCTGACACGTCATTTATCCATTTACACTGTGTTTAAGTACATGCGTGACAGTTGTGCCTTAACCTGTAGAACATTAATCTATCTAGATCACTTCAGACCCGATTCTCCAAACTTGCGTAATGGTGGCATTATTAGCAGGTTTAGTGCTAGTAGAATTTTAATATATATACTGTACAACATCCAAATATGAAATGACCTTGACCCTACCTTTGACTGTGAAGATTGGTAGGGTCTGATTTTAGTCAGACCTTCTGGGCATTCACATTAGAATAAGGAGTGAAATACTTAGAATCTACCATTGACTTCCATCCCAATTAGGATAGGGCTCCAGGATGTGGGTCTGCATCTCTGTGGAGTGCAATTCTAGTTATTGCTGGCAGTCAATCTTATTCCTATAATTCAGCTGATTTCCCATCTTTTGGGGGGAGCTAAAATGTGATTTCCATGTCGGTTGTACCTTCTGCTGTTTTATTATCTGATGATGTTTGTTTCAGATCGACATTTTTGAGCAGCAGTTTAGAAGCATCAGCAAGATCGACTTTATGGAGCGTTACCTGAGTGAGGTAAAACCAGTCACACCATCAGATCTTTTCTTTTTTTCAGGAGTGCTCATGTTTTATCAGGATGTTTAAAATAAAAATGTCTCAGTCATATTTGTGTTGCCTCGTCACTCAGAAAGAGTACCTGATCATCATCATCATCAGCCCCAAATACTACAAGACGGTAACGGCGTCCCCCGTTGGCCTGGAGAATGACGAGAGGACCTTCAACACGGTTTACATTCACAAGCAGGTCTGAATCGGAAACGGTCGCTAATCACAGTTTGGAAAATGAATTTAAAGTGCATAATGTGAATATGCAAGGTCTGTTCACCTGTGGTAAAATGTAGAGTTTTTGTGATGCTAGAAAATTAGACCAGGGGTGCCCAATCATGTGCCATGGAGGGCCAAGACCCTGCAGGCTTTACCTCCAACCAGCGTCTTCAACAGCAGATTTCACTGAATTTCTTCCCACTGATTGCTGATAAGTGAAAACACCTGCTGAAGAGACTGGGTAGAAGAGAAAACCTGCAGGGTCTTGGCCCTCCATGGCACATGATTGGACACCCCTGAATTAGACCAAGAAAAACAGAACTTTTTCCACTTTAAATGTGGCCTCTAGAACATGGTCTGTGATGTAAGTAAAGCAAAGGGAAAACAAACAAACAAAACAAAGATTGGCCAAACATTGTCTTTTTGTTTCACATGGTTCCCAGACTTCCTTAGAGTTCTTGTAGTAGAAGCAGCGGTGTGAGTGAACATCTGCCTTTGTTCTGTTCCTGAGACTACTTCCACCAACTGTTCCAAAGCTGGGGAAATGTTCCATTTTGCAGAACAGTCGGAGCAATCACACTTATCAAAGGTCCGAGACTTTTGAGGGCCAAACCTTGGTCAGTACAAAGCAGATGCTATAGTGTGAATGGACCCTTGGTGAAACTCGGCATTAGTTGATTCCAATTCATTTTGAGAAAGTATAGCATATGAACTGAAGCAGTCCTGTGATGTGGTGTTAAGGTGTTCATTTGATATACTGTATGTCCTGGGTTCAGACTTTCCCAGGGAAGTCTTATTCTTCTGAACAACAGCTAACGTACAGCGTGCTTCTCCTGTGCATTTTAAAACCTACTGTGTAGCACAACTTATGTTTTGAATGCTCTTGGTAAACAGTAGAAAAACCTTAAAGTCTACAGCTGCTTGGAACTCAATGATCGCTGCCAGTGGCTACATTTTTCAAACTGTAATTGGTCGTCATAATTACTATGAGCAGACTGATTAGCTATAGACTATATTCACACATTCAGTTAATATATTCAGACTAAGAAACTCTGTTGAATGAATTATTTTATTAGAATTGGAAAGAAATATGTCTTAGAGGTCTCTAGTAACATTGCACAGCTTTTGTGCTTGCATATCCAGTTCATTACAGTACTGTAAAACAGGTTTTTTAACATTGAGGTGATTAACTAATTAATACTGGAATGCAGAAATCCCAGTCATTTAGTAATGCATTCACATTTAGTATATTAATACTAAATGTGAATATAATACTAATACTAAATATATTAATACTAATGCTCAGCACTGGGTGTGTTCATATTTATATATCTATATATTTATTCCATCTAGCTACAATGCTCCGCACTGTGTGTGTTTATATACTTACATATTTATTCCACCTAGCTGCAATGCTCCGTACTGTGGGTGTTTATATATTTACATATTTATTCCATCTAGCTACAATGCTCTGCACTGTGTGTCTGTGTGTATGTACATATGTATATTAGCTGCTCTTGCTTGCTTGTTTTTTTTCTTGCCTTCTGATTGTTGCTCTGAGTGTTGCTATCCCTGTGCTGTTGCAATCCTGGAATTTCCCCGTTGTGGGACTAATAAAGGCTTATCTTATCTTATCTTAATGATGTATTCCCCTTATAAATTACGACAAAGTGATCTTCTGTACATGAAAGTACATGCAGTTATAAGTTACAAGTATTGGTTTCAATGATATTGGCCCTGAATTTACCTGGTATCATATCGAAACCAAATTTTGCAGTATTGCACATCACTGCTCCAGATGACATGTCGGAAGTGACATCAGAGGTGACACATGCTCTATAAACTGTACAGTTCAGTCAAAAAAAACAAACAAACAAAAAGATTTTTTATAACCACAGTTAAACACAGCGCAGGTGTAGAGTGGCTGACTACTAATCGGAGGGTCAGGGGTTCGATTCCCACTCTGTCTGCCGTCTGCGTGTCAAAGTGCCCTTGAGCAAGACACTGAACCCCCAGTTGCTCCTGGTGGGTCAGGCCAGCGCCTGTGCATGGCGGCTCCTCCGCCATCAGTGTGTGGATGTGTGTGTGAATGGGTGGATAGCAAGATCTGTAAAGTGCTTTGGTCATCTACAGATGAGTTAAGAGCACTGTATAAGTGAATGCCATTTACCATAAATTTGAACGTGATAATAATAACTTTATTTGTATAGCACTTTTCAAAATGCATAGTTACAAAGTGCTTCACAAGAAAAAAAAAATCGGTTACACTTGCAATCTTAAAATATACAAGCACACAGTCAGATCCTGGGGACACACGCAAATTAACAGTCATCATAATAATGGCTGAAGGATTAAGAAAATCCCTGCACGGTGGTGCAGTGGTTAACACTGTGTCAGCACAGCAAGAAGGTCACGTGATCGATTCCACCTCTGACCATCGTGGGTTCGATCCCACCCCCAGACCATCAGTGACCTTTCTGTGTGGAGTTTGCATGTTCACCCTGTGTCTGCGTGGGTTTACTCCGGGTACTCCGATTTCCTCCCACAGGCCAAAGACATGCAGCTTAGGTTAACTGGCATCAACTGGGGATTCTAAATTGTCCTTAGGTATGACTGTGAGAGTGAATGGTTGTCTGTCTCTCTGTGTTGGCCCTGCGATGGACTGGCGATCTGTCCAGGGTGTACCCTGCCTCTCGCCCAAAGATGCTGGGATAGGCTCCAGCGCGGCCCCCACCCCCCCACCCCCACGACCTGCAAAGGATTAAGGTGTAGAAGATGGATGGATGGATGAAGAAAATTCTAGCCTTAAGTGAGTTTTGAGTATTTTTTTTTTAAAGAAGACATGGATTCAGCTAGCCTGATCGGCTGAGGAAGGCTGTACTACCTCAAAGGCCTGATCACCTCTAGTTTTAAAATTTGAGGGCGGGACAGAGTGGAGACTTTGATCAGATGAACGGAGGGGGCGACTACTGTTGTAAGGTCTCAATAGCTCAGCTATATATCCAGGAGCTTGACCATGGAGGGCTTTGTATGTTATAAGTAAAATTTTGAAATGAATTCTAAATTTTACCAGGAGCCAGTGAAGGGAGGCAAGGACAAGAATGATGTGTGTGTACTGGCTGGTTCTAGTTAGCAGCCTTGCTGCTGCATTCTGGGCCAGTTGAAGACAAAGTTCAAAGTTTAGCTTTTCATCAAAAGTGACACCAAGGTTCTTAGCAGATGATTTGATATGATTGATGAGGGGACCGATGTGCTGGCTAACCATCTGAGAGAAGATTTCAAGGCCAAATAGAAAAACCTCAGTTTTGTTGGGGTTGAGGTGGAGGAAGATGAAAAGACATCCAGTTGTTCAGTGACTGCTTCACAGTCATGAGGTGAGAGAGGCTGTTGAGGTTGTTGGATTATGTGTCATCAGCACAACAGCAATATGAGATACATGTGAAGCTTTTTATCTGATGGCCTAGGGGGAGCATATACAAGAAGAATAGAATTGGGCCAAGAATGGAGTCCTGAGAGACTCCACATGTGAGGGGTGCTCTAGAGGACCTGTGGTTATTTATATGGACTCTGAAATGTCTGTCTAATAAGTAGGATGTGAACAATTTTAAGGGCAGTACCAGAGATACCGACCCGGTTCTGTAGTTGGTCAATGAGAACACATAGCATGATCAATGGTAACAAAAGCAGCAGACTAATCAAACAGGACTAAGAATATTCACCACTGTCTAAATGCATAAGAATGTCATTGATGACCAGATAATAAGAGACTGATTTATGATAGAGAGGAGCCAAGGGGCAATGACAGGCAGAACTTGGGTTGTTCCTGAACACAGCCAAAAAAGAGAGAAAATAAATCAATTGTATCTGTACAGGTTGTAGGTATTAATGGTGGAAGAAGTTCTGAAATTATGTATCGTGGTCTCTTTTTAACATCATAAAAACCTGTCATTTTAGCAGGTTGTATAGACTTTTTTAACCTGCTGTTTATGTGTCTGTTACTCAGCTCCAGAGTGAATTCATCCAGAATGGAAGCAAGAATTTCAGGTTTATTCCCATTTTGTTCCCTGGGGCTAAAAAGGTATGTTTTTCACCCTCTGTGTCAGAACAGAGCAAAATACTTATTTGCCTTTTCCTGAGACGTTGTACGGGGGGAAAGGGAGGGCTGAAAAGTTCATAGTGTTGCAGTGCTTGGATCCCTGCAGCTGAAAAATAAACCACATTTGGTCAAATTTCACCACTATGAACTTTTCAGCCTATGAACCTTTCACATCCCCCTCATATAACTGAACCCAGAAATTTCATCTGTCTCGCAGTGTCACGTCCCCAACTGGCTTCAAAACACGCACGTTTATGCATGGCCACGCGACCGGGAGGACATCTTGCGGCGGCTGATGAGGGTGGAGAAGTATAACCCGCCTCCGATCGGGGAACTTCCAACCATTGTTTCCATCCCCATATAGAAAGACTCTGACCTGGACACTCAGACTGGTCTGAAACCCTTGTGCTAGTGGTGATTGTGGAGTTGATCAGGGATGCATGTGCACAGTGTCTCTTATCGTTTCACAGTGTGCAGATGATGAGATGCTTTTGTAAAACGGATATATTATACTGGTCAACACCAAATTTATTGTCTAAGTTTTTTTTAGCTGATTTAGGATAATTTTGATGTGCTGAATCCAAAAATCAAATTGGTTTTGCTCAATCAGGTCAACTTTTTGAATTATGGCCACATGTTGTGTTATACGTTTTTGCCTACATGTACGGGTATTTTTGCTTTATATGATGCAAAATTCTTTTTTATGTCTTGAAATTCTCTGAATTTTGAACAATGATGATGTAACATTCAATTTACATGTACTTACCTTTATATAAAGGTAAGTACATGCACAGTACTAAGTAAGTACTAAGTAAGTACAGGTTTTTACTTAGCACCTGATCGAGAGAAAAGGATGTCATTTTCGGATTCAGCGGTGCAAAATTGTCTTAAATCAGCTGAAAAAACAGACAACTTACAAAAAAATTATTTTTGTAACTCTGTGTTATGTGAATTTTTTTTTTTTTTCACAATATCTTTATTGAACCTTTTTTTTTTTTTTAACAAACATGATGTGTTATGTGAATTTTAAGTTAATGTATGGAAATATGTTGGATTTGAGCCTTTTTTTTTTTGTTCTTGCTGTTTGTCACTGTGTATCACGCTGTTATATATCCACTGGTGCTACTCTGATGTTGCATTCACTTTCCTGCAGTGAAAAGTAATTCTCTGTCAAATGTTGGACGAAGGTGAAACTGTTGGTAATTCAAGGTAAACAAATGTCTGAGAATGCAACAATATGTATTAATTTTGACAATATTTTATTTTAAAAAAGGAAAGCTCTGACTTAACCACATCTTTGCAGGTTAGCTAGACTTTCCTGGTAGATCTTGCAGTTTACCAAAAGAAGAAGAAGACATATTTTGGCAGAGTTGTTTTTGGCTATAAAGCAGAGTACACAAATGCAATAGGCCCCCTCAGCCACTAGGGGCCCCCAAACTTACAAGTTCACCCTCAACATTTTTTGGGATGAAATTAAAATTACTGTTATGTCCATAATCTGTAACCCAATGACGAGGCCGGAGGTGCAATAGAACTCAACTTTATTGTGCAAACTCAAACACAAGGCGCTCCCGTACAGGCAGAGGCGAAGGTCAAAAAAGACCGTGCCTCTTCCGCATCGGTCTTTTATACCCAGGGTGGCAGCGGAACCGGAAAGGTGGAGCCACCACCCTCATCACACAATAACATATCATATTCATATATGACATTCCCTCCCCCACCCCTTTAGAAAAGTCCAAAACACATGCACACTAATTAGGCCCTCCCAAATTTAATACCCGAGTCACACTCTAATGACAACAAACAAAATAGGCCTATCCATACACACAGACATCTAAAACTAGAGGGGGACAAGTGGACTTCCGTCCCACCTCCACACGGCCAGACGGATTATTCTGCCGTCTTAGATACCAAAGGTCCATAAAATAAAACAATGCCGTGTTCCTAATCTAATACCAAAACAATCCCATGAACATATATACATAAAAGAAGAAAGAAAGATTCATTGTAATAAACACACCCACAACCAGTCAACATGCACCTTCATGCACCGCTAGAACATTCCCAATGATACCACTCCAACCCGGGCAAAACCCACAGTAAAACACACCCCTAAACATGATGACACACACATTACATGGATATTTTTTTTCACATGGGCACCTGTTGTAGCAGACCATTATTAGAAACATGTCAAATACGTAGCTTGGGTAATTCACATTTAACCCAACCCATCGCCCCTTGCTACCATACAGTCTCGATGGAGAAGCCACCCCCCGGGGTAATCGTCTGGTGGGTCCCACCCAGAGCTCCTTTGTCTCTTTGTCCTTGGAGAAGATCCACATCGAGGCCCCGACACCTCCTTCTTCTCGATCACGCGCCGCAGCTCAGTGGGGTGTCTCCATGAGTCATCCGACAGCCACAGGTATCCGTCCTCCCGAACAGCCACCACCTTCAGCCGCCTCTGGTCCTCACGTCGCTTCCTCTTTCTGTGGGCACCTCTCAGCCGAGCCTCCTCTCTGGGTCGAACCACATCACCGACTCTTAAAGGAACTCGCCTTCCCAAGTCGACTTCCCATGTCCACAATGTCTCCATCAGGCCTCCTCACAGGGCAGCGCCACACCGGTGACCCTCCGCGAAACCCGACTCAGGCTACAGTGGTCCTGTGCGGCACGTCTGATTCCCGTACCAACCGGTCCTGCCCCACTCTCTTTTCATTTTAAACGTTGGCATAGCCGTATCAGCCCTGTGCTTCTCGGTATCTCCAGGCCGAACCCTGGAAGCAGAGGGGGTTGTATTCACAGCTTCACCCGCCATTACGGGCGTTCCACCATGCCGCCCAGTTCCCTCATCGAGGGTAACGTGGGCCCTGACACCAGAATCCTGTCCTGATGGCCCTTGGTGGAAATTGTCCTATCCATCTCCCAGAATACTAGGCCATGTATCGTCCCAAACCGCATTGTCAACCACTCACGGGACCGGCCAGTCCCACAAACCACAGCCCGACTATTCCTCTCCGCTGCTGCTGGTGATTGAGAAGCTCGGTCCATAAAACAGATCGCAACCCATCACATTCGACCCACTCTCGGTCACCATGAACTGTATATTGGACACCATCGCTGTCTTGTACCTCACCGTCGGCTCCAGCGAACCCACGATGGACAGCCTGTTACCGCCATACCCACAAAATCGCTTTGACAGACCTCTCACACGATGGTAGGGGAAATAGCTCTTCACAGTAGACCAGTTCAACACGGACCTCACTGCGCCCGTGTCCACCAACAATGGCACATCCTCGCCATCCAACTTAACTGTCAAATATGTACGGACTTCTGTGCTTGGGGATACAGTGTGAATAACCGTTAGAGTCGTGGTGGGGGAATCCACTTCACGTCATTGCTCCCTTCGCTCAAACCTTTTACAGGCCCTGGCAAAATGATGTAGGAGTCCATATTTGCCACAGCATTTGCCTTTTGCTGAACACTCTCTCACCTTGTACTGGTGCTTGGTAGACCCGCAGCCAAAACACTTTGGCGACCCCAGGGCGGACCTAATTTTTATAGCAGTAGCATATTCTTTGTCTTCCACACTGTCATCGCTATCCGGGTCTACAGCCTGCACCGCTGATTGTGAGGCAGGTTGCCCAATGCTGTTCTCTCACTAAGGTCCCGTGACAGTTTATCTACTGTTTCAAACTGCTGGGCTATCTCCACCGCTTTGGCCAACGTCAGCTCACCGGAATGAATAAGGAGTCTTGACCACGCAGCTGCACACAACGTGTGCTCCACCAAAGATCGCGGACCATCTCTTCCTCTAAGGTCTCAAACTGGCAACCCCCAGCCGGTTGGCGCAGGTCAGCAACATACTACTGCACTGACTCTCCAGCCCGCTGGCAGCGCTGTCAGAACTGGATCCTCCAGACTATGACGTTTTCCAGGGCGGGAAAGTGGCGCGCCATTAGCCCAACCACGTCCTCAAAACTGTCGCTCACTCCCAATGTGCTAAGAATGCGCTGTCCCTCCATGCCAAGATTATGGACCAGTATTGCTCAGGCATGCAATTTCTCCAACTCACCGAGGTTCAATGCCACCAGATAATTCTCGAATGTGGCAAACCACCTCTCCCATGGCACCGGCGGCTCGCTAGGAAGCTCCAGAAATGGCCGAATGCCCGAAATACCTTTATCCATACTTTTATCCTTATCGCCAAATGTTATGTCCATAATCTGTAACCCAATGACGAGGCCGGAGGTGCAGTAGAACTCAACTTTATTGTGCAAACTCACAGACACAAGACGCTCCCGTACTGGCAGAGGTGAAGATCAAAAGAGACCGTGCCTCCTCCGCATTGGCCTTTTATACCCAGGGTTGCGGCGGAACCGGAAAGGTGGAGCCACCACCCTCATCACACAAGAACATGTTATATTCATATATGACAATTACCTTAAACTTTTTTCCTTTTAATTTTGTTACTTTTATTTTCCTAAATTTTTAACGTTTTCTTTTAAACTTGCAACTTTTTTCTAGGAAATCTGAAACCTCATAAATGGGATTTTATTTTTTTGTAAGTTTGCTTCTTTTTTTCTTTGTAAATTTGCAACTTTCTACTTAAACTTGCAACTTTTTTCTCTCAAATTTTTGAGTTTTTTTCTTCTTTTTTTTTAAATTGTTGTAAGTTTGCAACCTGACAACCACAGGATTGAAGACCACCAATCAGGAATATCCTTTATCATCCTACTGGTGTGACGTCCTTCCACTTTCCACACTGCTTGTCAGTTCACTTCCAGTTATATAAAAATGATCACCTGTGTGGGCAGCATCATTCCGATATTATTGCTAGCATTACTGTAAGCTTACCAATAAAAGCTAACAGTAAAAGTGCATTCAGACCAAACGCTAAGTGAACTATTCATGTGGCACAATTACATATAAAGTCTATGTAAAGACACAGATGCACATGAATTTGCATCTAGCGGACATATGTCACCAGTATGGATTTTTATGTATAATTTTATTTTTTAATTCTTATACAGTATGGTGTGAAACTGGTGATTAGACATTAGCTAAAACAGATGTTTAAGGCTCTTTGCGTTGGTTTCAATGTTTCAGACCAGGAAGCGTCATCCAACCATTTATGTACAGTCTCATATTTACAGAGTGGAACAGCAGGGCTTTCATTTATGATGTGTGCACACTGGCAGATGCAGTTACAACCCATCTATGCCAGATTGTCTTTTATTGCAGGGGCCCAAATGGATGCAATAAAAAAAAAAATAGAACATGTACAGATTTCTGTTTGGACATGTATTTGTTAGAGATAAAATTAAGTTTTATGGTGTGATGTTTGCAGCAACACAACAAGACCTCAAAATAAATTTGAATATCTTTCTGGACCAGCAGCTGTTTCAGCTCAATGTTGGGCCTTGGAGAAGATGTTTACTCTGCCGTGTGCTCTGTTGATGTACAACACTGCTCACAACAAAGCTTTAAAGAAAGAGATGATGCTGCAGGGCTTCACATATATTTTGTGTTACTTTTGATGTAAATCCAACTTGGCTGCATTGAAGTGAAGGAAGCCAGTATTTCCACAAAGTGGGACAACTCACACAAACACAATTATGGAAAAGACTAAATAAGGCAACGATAAGAGGAAACATTTTTGAATTTAAAGTTGGATTCTCCTGTGAAAATATTTCGTTTGAAAGCAATGAATGTTCCTTTCATTTAACTCAGTATCTCATCAACATCAATAAACACTCAGTCCTGTTTACAAATTATTTCCAGCAAATTACAGTAGTAAAGTTCTATTTTCTAATGATCTTTGTCATGGTCTAAGAAGGCTCCCCATGGATTCAACAAGAAGTGGGGGGGGGGGGAATGTACATTTACAAGGAAATAAAAATCCAGTTTGCAATAAAAGTTTCAAGTTTGTAAAAAAAAAAAAATGGTGGTAAATTTAAAAGAGAAAATCGCAGATTCACAAGGAAAAGCATAGCATTGTCAGAGACTGAGAAAAAGTCAATTTATTTGAAGTCAAACATTTTATGAAAAGAAAACTAAAATGTGCAACTGTGATCTTGTAAATTTGTGACTTCTTGTAAATCCAACTATAAAATTGTGACTTTTTTGTAAATTTGATTTTTTTAAAATTTGCATATGTACTTTCCACAGATTTTCAACCTTGCATATTTGTCCTTTTTAAGTTTTCTTGTAAATTTGTTAGGTTTTTTTTTTTTTGTAATTTTCAAATTAACTTTCTCACAAATTTACAAGAAAAAAATATTGCATGTTGGGGGAAAAGTTTACAATTTGTGGAAAAGGGTAAGAAATGATTACTGATGTTAACAGACCAGTTTATGCTCTACCATTATACTTTAATTTCTGGGCTAGCATCGCACAGCTGCTACAGATTTGATGCTTCATACATGCATCCATTCTTTCATGTTGTAAACACTAAATTCTCCACCCTGTCATCTGAATGTTGCAGCAGAAATCAAAACTCAGACCAGGAAATGTTTTTCCATCTTCTGTAGTCCAGCTGTGGTGAGTCTGTGTGAACTGCAGCCTCAGTTTCCTATTTCTAGCTGGCAGGAGTGGCACCAATTGAGGTCTTCTGCTGCTGTAGCCTACAGTGGTGTGAAAAAGTGTTTGCCCCCTTCCTGATTTCTCATTTTTTTGTATGTCACACTTAAATGTTTCAGCTCATCAAACAAATTTAAATATTAGACAAAGATAACACAAGTAAACACAAAATGCAGTTTTTAAATGAAAGTGTTTATTATTAAGGGTAAAAAAAAATCTAAACCTACATGGCCCTGTGTGGAAAGTGATTGCCCCCCCACCCCATGTTAAGACATAAATTAACTGTGGTTTATCGCATCTTTGGAAAGCTGAGTGCAATTTCTCTAGCCACACCCAGGCCTGATTACTGCCACACCTGTTCTCAATCAAGAAATCACTTAAATTGTTAGCAATTTTAGGTTAAACCCAATTTTATTTGCCATAGCACTTCATACATTTTCATTGTTATGCAGATGACAATTATACTTGTCAGTGAAGCCAGATGACAGTAATCAATTAGCCAAATTAGAGGCTTGTCTTAAAGAAATCAAAGCTTGAATGACTTGTAGTTTCTTGCTGTTAAATTGAGATAAGACTGAAGTCATTCTTGTTGGTCCAATAAACCTTAGAAGTACCTTTCCAAATCAAACTCTTAGTTTGGATGTGGTTACTCTTTCTCTTAGTAGTTCTGTGAGGAACCTTAGCGTTATTTTTGTTCAAGATCTGTTCTTTAATTCACATATTAAACTTGTTTCTAAGACTGCCTTCTATCATTTGCGTAATATTGCCAAGATTAGAAGCATCTTGTCTCAGAGTGATACTGAGAAACTAATCCACACTTTTGGTAGCTCTAGATTAGATTATTGTAACTCTTTATTATCAGGCTATCCTAAAACATCTTTAAAAAGTCTTCAGCTGATCCAAAATGCTGCAGCATGAGTTTTAACAGGTACTAGAAAGAGAGATCACATCTCTCCTGTTCTGGCCTCCCTTCATTGGCTTCCTATAGAATTTAGAATTAAGTTTAACCCTCTGAGTGTGTATGTTGCCAAACTGCGACATACCTCCTAGTGGTCAAGAGTGGTTAATATTTTTTGTCAATAAAATAGTTCAGATTGTCAAGGCTATAACTTGAAAGTGGTAAGAGATAATGGCTTCCTGTGAATTAGAAAGATGTAAAATATGATCCAAAGTTTCAGATAGGAATAAATTTATGCATCTGATTTGCATAATGTTGCAGCACCTCTTTAAATTCCATAACTCAGTCAAAACTGGACTTTGGACGTTTTTGTACAGAGGTACCTCATCATCTTATCTTCAAAGTATATGAGCAACAAATCAGTACATTAAAAAAAAAAAAAGAAATTTCTCACTTTTGACTAAGTCAGTGAGAAGGCAGGCGCAGTGCCGCGCTCTGCCACTAGGGGCATGCAAATTCTCACAATCAAAGGGTTAAAATCCTTCTTTTCACTTAAAAAGCTCTAAATAATCAGGCCCCTTTTTATTTAAAAGATCTGATACTACCCTATCATCCTAACAGAGCATTAGGCTCCCAAAATGCAGGATTACTTGCAATACCTAGAATCTCCAAAAGTACAATGGGAGCCAGAGCCTTCAGTTATCAAGTTCCAAGTTATCAAGGCAATCACTTTTTCACACAGTGCCATGTAGGTTTGGATTTTTTCCCCCTTAATAATAAGCACCTTCATTTAAAAACTGCATTTTGTGTTTACTAAATTTATTTGATATTCTGAAACATTTAAGTGTGACAAACATATTAAAAAAATGACAAATCAGGAAGGGGGAAAACACTTTTTCACACCACTGTAAATGTGCAGCATTTGTAAGACTGGCCCCAGTCCTATGGCAATAAATCAGACATGCAGAGACCGAGACCTGTTTGCCTGCAGGGCTGAACGGACATTTTTCAAATAGTGAGGTGAATTTTGGAGGCAGCCGTGAGAGCGTAGACGTACCTGAAGACATGTCAGTGCCTTTGCTGGTTTGGACCCTTTTCGCTTGAGGGCAACAAGTCAAAAGTATGGGAAGGCAAAAAAAAAAAAAAGAGAGACAAATAAATCAGTTTGATTGCAAATATAATTGCCTTTTACGCTTGGTTCATGCACTTTTCCAGTACAGGAGCTTCTCTGATTACTAGTATATAATCTGGAATATAGTTACTATTTTTTTTTCCCCTATTCCCAGTGTGATTGGTCAAAATGTAAATGACTTTTTACAAAAATTTAACCTTATGCTGTGCCGCTGTGTCGTCTTGCTTTTGGAATTGCATATTCTAAATTCAATCATCTAGTTTCTAAGTCTGCAGTTACAGTGGGGGGAATAAGTATTGAATGGATCAGCATATTTTTCAGTACATATATTTCCAATGAGGCTACTCACATGAAATTTTCACTAGATGTTGGTATTCTCAAGAAACTCACATAGAAATCAAGACATTTAAGTTCAGAAATAGTTTTTTTTAGCAAGGTGTCATACCAGAAACATCTCATGATGGGTAAAAGCTAAGAGCTCTCCTAAGGATTTGGTTACCGACGTTGTGGCGTTCCCAACACAGAAATATAGGAAATGTAGTTTTACTTATAGTGTGGTTCTGATTGGTTGTCAGGAACAGTATAAAAAGATGATTGGCCACTAGGGCGGGGCCCTCTGGGTACTCAGCTCTTGCCAGAATAGCTGTCATCTTCTTCTTTTGGCTGCTCCCTTTAGGAGTCGCCACAGCGGATCATCTGCCTCCATCTCACCGTATCGCTTGCATCTTCCTCTATAACACCAACCCTCTCAATGTCCTCCTTCATTACATCCATGAATCTTCTCTGTGGTCTTCCTCTTTTCCTCCTGCCTGGCAGCTCCATCTTCAACATCCTTTGTCCAGTATATTCACTATCCCTTCCCTGCACATGTCCAACCATCTCAGCCTTCCCTCTCTTACTTTGTCTCCAAACTGCTCAACCTGAGCTGTCCCGCTGATATACTCATTTCTAATCCTGTCCCTCCTAGTCACTCCCAATGAAAATCTTAGCATCTTCAACTCTGCCACCCCCAGCTCCACCTCCTGTCTTTTTGTCATGCCAAACCATACATCATAGCAGGTCTCACTACCGTCTTGTAAATCTTCCCTTTCACTCTTGCTACTACCCTTCTGTCACAAATCATCCCAACACTCGTCTCCACCCACTCCACCCTGCCTGCACTCTCTACTTTACCTCTGTTGTGCATTTTGCATTGTTTTGGATAGTTGACCCCAGGTATTTAAACTCATCTACTTTCATTACCTCTAGTCCATCCATCTTCACCATTACACCTGCCTCCCTCTCATTCACAGTCACATATTCTGTCTTGCTTCTACTGACTTTCATTCCTCTTGTCTCCAGAGCATGCATTCACCTCTCCAGGTTCTCTTCCACCTTCTCCCTAATCTCACTACAGATCACAGTGTCGTCTGCAAATATCGTAGTCCACGGAAACTCCTGCCTGACCTCATCTGTCAGCCTATCCATCACCATGGCAAAGAAGAAGGGGCTCAGAGCCGATCCCTGATGTAACCCCACCGCCACTTTGAACCCATCTGTCGCTCCTACAGCACACTTCAGCACCATATCGCTGTCCTCATACATGTCCTGCACCACCGTCTCATACTTCTCTGCCACTCCTGACTTTCTCATACAGTACCACACTTCCTCTCTTAGTGCCCTATCATATGCTTTCTCTAGATCCACAAAGACACAGTGCAACTCCTCCTGATCTTCTCTATACTTCTCCATCAATACTCTTAGAGCAAACATTGCATCTGTAGTATTCTTTCTTGGCAGGAAACCGTACTGCTGCTCACTGATTGTTACCTTTCCTCTTAACCTGGCTTCAACAACTCTTTCCCGTATCTTCATAGTGTGACTGATCAACTTTATGCCTCTGTAGTTACTACAGCTCTGAGCATCATCTTTGTTCTTGAAAATTGTTACCAAAACACTTCTGTACTCCTCAGGCATCCTGTCACTCTCCAAGATTGTGTTAAACAATCTGGTTAAAAAGTCCACTGCCATCTCCATAACATCTCCATAACTCCACAGGTATGTCATCTGGACCAAAAGCTGTTCCATTCTTCATCCTCTTCAAAGCTGCCCTCACTTCTGCCTTGCTAATCCTCGGGACTTCCTTGTTCACGGTGGCACGGTGCACGGTGGTGCAGTGGTTAGCACTGCGGCAGCACAGTTTACCCTTGGCCGGGGGATTGTGGGGATCGTGGGATCGTGGGTTCGATCCCAGCCCCCGACCAACAGTGATCTGTGTGGAGTTTGCATGTTCTCCCCGTGTTGCGTGGGTTTACTCCGGGATTTCTCCGGTTTCCTCCCACATGCCAAAAACATGCATGTTAGGTTAATTGGCTGTTCTAAATTGTCCCTAGATATCTGTTTCCTATAGGCCCTTAGAATAGAGGGTTAGTATTAATGAAAGCGCTTTGAGTGGTCTTTGTGACTAGAAAAGCGCTATATAAGTGCAGGTTAGTTAGTTAGTTAGTTAGTTCACCATCTTTCCTTCATCCATCCTCCTCTCTCATCAGCTCCTCAAAGTACTCCTTCCACTTTTTCAACACACTCTCATCATTTGTTAGTACATTACCATTTCCATCCTTAATCACCCTAACCTGCTGCACATCCTTTCCAGCTCGATATTTCTGGATAGGCAATCAATGCAAGTTCTTTTCTCCTTAGTGTTTAGTCTCTCATACAACTCACTATATGCCTTTGCCTTTGCCACCTCTCTCTTTGCCATGCGGCTAGATTGCAAGTACTCCTGTCTACTTTCTTCATCTCCCTGACTATCTCACTTTTTCTTTGCTAACCTCTTCCTTTGAATACTTTCCTGTACCTCCTCATTCCACTACCAAGTCTGTTTTGCAACATGTTCTCCCCGTGTTGCGTGGGTTTACTCCGGGATTTCTCCGGTTTCCTCCCACATGCCAAAAACATGCATGTTAGGTTAATTGGCTGTTCTAAATTGTCCCTAGATATCTGTTTCCTATAGGCCCTTAGAATAGAGGGTTAGTATTAATGAAAGCGCTTTGAGTGGTCTTTGTGACTAGAAAAGCGCTATATAAGTGCAGGTTAGTTAGTTAGTTAGTTAGTTTTCCTTCCTCTGTCCACTAGATACACCACATACCTTTCTATCCGTTTCCCTCAATACTTTTGCTGTACTTTCCCAGTCATCTGGTAATTCTTCCCTACCACCCAGAGCTTGTATCAACTCCTTCCTGAACTCTGTGCGACCTTCTTCCTTCTGTAACTTTCCCCACTTAATCTTTGGCCCTGCCTTCACTCTCTTCCTCTTTTTGCTTTCCAAAGTCATCCTACAGACTACCATCCAATGCTGTCTAGCTACATTCTCCCCTGCCACCATCTTGTAGTCTCCTGTCTCTTTCAGATTTCTCCTTCTGCATAAGATGTAGTCCACCTGTGTGCACCTTCCTCCACTCTTGTAAATTACCCTATTTTCTTCTCTCTTCTGGAAGTACAGTGGTGTGAAAAAGTGTTTGCCCCCTTCCCGATTTCTCATTTTTTTGTGTTTGTCACACTTAAATGTTTCAGATTGTGAAACAAATTTAAATATTAGACAAAGATGACACAAGTAAACACAAAATGCAGTTTTTAAATGAAGGTGTTTTTTGTTAAGGGTAAAAAAAAATCCAAACTGACATGGCCCTGTGTGAAAACATGATTGACCCCTAAACCTAATAACTGGTTGGGCCACCCTTAGCAGCAACAACTGCAACTAAGCGTTTGCGATAACTGGCAATGAGTCTTTTACAGCGCTGTGGAGGAATTTTGGCCCACTCATCTTGGCAGAGTAGTTGTAATTCAGCCACATTGGAGGGTTTTCGAACATGAACCGCCTTTTTAAGGTCATGCCACAGCATCTCAATCGGATTCAGGCCAGGACTTTGACTAAGCCACTCCAAAGTCTCCATTTTGTTTTTCTTAAGCCATTCTGAGGTGAACTTGCTGGTGTGTTTTGGATCATTGTGCTGCTGCAGAACCCAAGTGCGCTTCAGCTTGAGGTCACGAACAGATGGCCGGACACTCTCCTTCAGGATTTTTTGGTAGACAGCAGAATTCATCGTTCCATTTACCACAGCAAGTCTTCCAGGTCCTGAAGCAGCAAAACAGCCCCACACCATCACACTACCACCACCATATTTTACTGTTGGTGTGATGTTTCTTCTCTGAAATGCTGTTTTTATGTATGTTGCTTTTATGCCAGATACAATGAGATACACTCCTTCCAAAAAGTTCAACTTTTGTCTTGTCAGTCCACAAAGTATTTTCCCAAAAGTTTTGGGGATCATCAAGATGTTTTCTGGCAAAACTGAGACGAGCCTTTATTTTCTTTTTGCTCAGCAGTGGTTTTCGTTTTGGATCTCTGCCATGCAGGCCATTTTTGCCCAGTCTCTTTCTTATGGTAGAGTCATGAACACTGACCTGAACTGAGGCAAGTGAGGCCTGCAGTTCTTTGGATGTTGTTGTGGGGTCTTTTGTGACCTCTTGGATGAGTCGTTGCTGTGCTCTTGGGGTAATTTTAGTCAGCCGACCACTCCTGGGAAGGTTCACCACTGTTCTGGAATGTCACTTGTGGTAACGTATCGTCACTTCCTGTTTTGCTGTCTGTCCGTGTGGTTTGCTCTCCTCACTCTCCTGAGCTTTAGGTTAGCCACTAGCTATGGCTACTAGCTCTCCTTCCTCTCCTCCTCTGGTGTGCTCTCTCTGTCAGATGCTTAGCTACACCTCTGCCTCTTTTAGTGATAACGGTAAATGTAATAAATGTTGTCTTTTTGAGGCGCTCGAGGCGAGGTTGTCTGATTTGGAATCCCGGCTCCGCTGCATTGAAACACTGTCTGCGCCAGTTACTCTTGACGGACGTCCCCTAGCTGCCGCGGAGCTAGCTAGCATAGGCCCCATTAGCAGTCCTCCAGCTCTCCTCAGCAGCGAGGAGACTGGGTGGGTGACGGTGAGAAGGAAGCCTAGCCGCAAAGCCCCGGTTCACCACCAACCTGTTCACGTTTCTAATCGTTTTTCCCTGCTCAGTGACACACCCGCTGAGGAAAAAACTCTGATCATTGACGACTCTGTAGTCAGAAACGTGAACCTAGAGACTCCAGCGGCCATAGTCAAATGCATTCCTGGGGCCACAGCAGGCGACATCGAGTCAAATTTGAAAATGCTGGCTAAAAGTAACTGTAAATACTCCACAATTGTTATTCACGCTGGCATTAATGGCATCCGTCTCCGGCAGTCGGAAGTCACAAAACTTAATGCAGAATTGGTGTGTGACTTTGCCAAAACAATGTCGGACTCTGTAGTATTCTCTGGGCCCCTCCCCAATCTGACCAGTGATGACATGTTTAACCGCTCGTCATCCTTGAACTGCTGGCTGTCTGTGTGGTGTCCTGCAAATGACGTGGGCTACATTGACAATTGGAGCTCTTTTTGGGGAAAACCTGGTCTTATGAGACGAGACAGCGTCCATCCCACTTTGGATAGTGCGTCTCATTTATCTAACAATCTGGCATCTTTTTTATCCAAATTTCCAAAACCTTGACTACTCAGAGTTGGGACCAGGAAGCAGAGTTGCAGTCTTACACGCACGCCTCTCTGCAGCTCCTCTTCATCCGCCACCCCTCAGCTTAGCCCCTGTCTTCCCCATCAGAGAATCACTGTCTGCTCCCTCCAAAGTAAATAAAAATATAATATATAAGCATCCCAAAGTGATTAAGCAAAAAATTGGTAAAACTCAAATTAAACATAAATCCTCTAAATTGAATGATTTGGCCTCTGTTCCTCCTCATAATTTAAAAATTAAATGTGGTTTATTAAATATTAGGTCTCTAACTCCCAAGTCTCTGTTAGTCCATGATCTGTTAATTGATCATCAGATTGATTTAATATCCCTTACAGAGACTTGGTTAGGGCAAGAGGATTATGTTGGTTTAAATGAATCAACTCCCTCTGGTTATTTAAACTGTCAAAATCCCAGAAGTTCTGGTCGTGGAGGAGGAGTAGCAACAATTTACCATTCCAAATTACTAATTAATGTAAAGCAAAAAACATGTTATAATTCCTTTGAGGGCCTGGTCCTCAGTATTGGGCACTTTAGCAATTTTAGGTTAAACCCAATTTTATTTGCCATAGTTTATCGTCCTCCATCAACCTACTCAGAATTTTTATCCGAATTTGCTGATTTCTTAGCTGATTTAGTGCTGAAATCAGATAGAATAATTATAGTAGGGGACTTTAATATACATGTAGATGTAGATAGTGACTGCCTTAATGTGGCATTTAATTCAATATTAGACTCGATTGGGTTTTCTCAGAAAGTAGGAAATTCTACTCATTATCTCCACCATACGTTGGACCTTATTCTGACATATGGCATAGATATAGAAAATCTTGTAGTGTCTCCTCATAACCCTGTACTGTCAGACCATTATCTGTTAACCTTTGATTTTACTATTTCTGACTATTTGGCTCCTAAAGAAAAATATTATTACAGTAGATGCCTCTCAGATGATGCTGTTACCAAATTTATGCAGATTGTTTCCTCTATGCCATGTGTCAACACAACGGAAATAAGCTATAGACAGCTTGCTCCTTCTGTAATTGATAACATGGTGGATAGTGTTACAGCTTCTTTGCATCAGACTCTAGACTTGGTGGCCCCCTTAAAAAAGAAAAAGTTTAATCAGAGATTTCTAACTCCTTGGTTCAACACAGAAACTCGTAGCTTAAAACAGAAGACTCGTCAATTAGAAAGAAAATGGCGCTCCACTAATTTAGATGAAATCTATTTAGCTTGGAGAAATCATCTTTTCGTCGTCGGCCTCCGTCGGTCTATGATGACCATGGAAGAGAATCCTAAACGTCTACTCTGCTGGAACAGCACCGCCTGTGTCTGAACAGGCCGATGCGCACCGGTGTTCTACCTTCCAGCGTTGGCCGTTGGTAGGATTCAAGCCTGGGCAGGAAGATATGGAGGACAAGATGTTACCCATGCAGCATGTCCCCCCCTCTCCACGTCACTGATGAATCCAAAGGAACAGCAGGGCTGCTATAGTTTGGCACCAGCGCCGTCGCAGGAGCTGCCAGAACGATGTTGAGCACAACAGAGAACTGCCTTAGGGGCTCCGACTCCGGATTTTTCCTCAGGGTTGACTCCCGAAGCCTTTCCCGTGACCGGGTGTGCCGCAAGGCAGCGGAGGTTTGAAATCAGGGTTTACCTTCCCCTAGATGGGCTACCTTCCCAGGTTGACGAGCCACCATCTACCCGAAGCATCTGGTTTTAAGGCGCCAGAGATCCGCCCTCGCCCCTTCTCCTATTAGTAAAAGCAGTTCCGCTGGGCTTAGAGACTAAACCACACGGGCAGGCTAGGAGTTGGACTTAGTTGTCAGAGGCTTTTCGAGACGCACGCCGTAAGAAGCATTTTATGAGCACTGGGAGCTTAACCCCAGTGCTGCTCCTGGCTATGACAACCTTGGAACCAATCATCTTTTACTTTATAAAAAAATCTCTTAGAAAAGCTAGAATGAGTAATTATTCTGCATTAATAGAAGAGAACAAGAATAATCCCAGGTTTCTTTTCAGCACTGTAGCCAGGTTGACAAAGAGTCAGGACTCTGTCAATCCTAACATTCCCTTAGAGCAGTGGTCCCCAAACTACGGCCCGCCTCCATATTTGGCCCGGCCCCCTGAACAATACCAGAGACGCATTATGATTTTTTTTTTTTTTTCAGTCTGGCAACGCGATCGAGACTAATGCACGCATAGAACGTGACATTCTATTCCACCCTTCTATTCCACCCTTCAACAGCAATTCTAGTTCGCTACCTGCTCCGGTCGCCTCTCTCTCTATTCACCTGCACACTTCACACACACCGTCCGCTCCGCGGGGCCATTCACACGGGGGCGTGCCTCGGCTGCGCGCACCCACTCACTCACTCACGTTCAGGAGGAACGTGAGGAGCGCCGACACTATGAATCCCATCACAAAGACAAGTATGATAGCTTGCAAGGCCAAATGCGAGCAGACAAACTCTCAAAGCTAAAAAGTGGACTGTTAGCTCAGTAGAATACATTTGTACGCCAAGCTCAGCTGAACCAGTCATCCGTTCGGGCCAGCTTTCGAGTTGCTCAACTGATAGCAAGCAGCAGTAAACCTTTCACTGATGGAGAATTTGTCAAGAAATGTTTGAATGCTGTCGCGGAGGAGGTGTCCCGAGAAGAAAGATGTCTTTAATGCCGTGAGTCTGTCGGCGAGTACAATCACTGCGCGCAGCCGAGGCGTGCCCCCGTGTCTGGTGATGCATGCATCACCAGACGCATTGAAGACATTGGGGGTAATGCCCAGCTGCAGCAGAAGACGAAAGAATTTGACTTTTTTTCATTAGCACTGGATGAGAGAACGGACGTGCAGGACACAGCGCAGCTGCTCATTTTTATTCGTGGAGTTAGCGCAAACTTTGAAATGTGCGAGGAGCTGGCAGCCCTCCAAAGTCTCACAGGGACTACGACAGGGGAGGATATTTTCAGCAAAGTAGAGGTAAGAGTTTAACTAAGAGATTCTGCTCTGACAACTAAGCTGAACTTTTACCTGTTAAGATTGCGCATGGCACAACATAAAGTTAATGTTCCATGGACTTTTTTTCTGAGAAGAACCAGAGAGGGTTATTTGGTTAATATTTATTTCATAAATAGTGTTATTTATTTCGGCGCCTTGCATGGCAGCGGCCCTCTGATTCTACACTTAGGGTGTGTGTGCTTGACACTGTAGATAGGTAAAACACAATCTTGTTCTACTGTACATGATTGGTTGTACAGTTGAATGACAATAAAGGGTGATTTAATTAATGTAATTAATTAATCAATTAATTAATTCATTAATAGTGTTATTATTTATTTTCTGACTTTTTTTTCCTGTGAAGATCCCGGAAAGGGTTATTAATATTTGGTTATGTGTGGCTTTCTGGAAAACAATAAATGTTTACGTTTAGGCACCCCTGCGATTGTCTCAATTTTTCTGTTACAAACTGACCCCGGCCCCCATCAGAGAAGGCAAAAGTTATGTGGCCCTCACAGGAAAAAGTTTGGGGACCCCTGCCTTAGAGCTTACTAGTCAGGACTTTATGAACTTTTTCAATAATAAAATTTCATCCATCAGAGATAAAATCAATCAGATTCTTCCCACAGTTAACTTAAATACAGTAAGTACTACAACTCCTTCAATTGATGTCTGTCTTGATGAGTTTACTCTAATCGACCTTTGTGAGTTAGACAAAATAGTTTCCTCATCCAAACCTTCAACTTGTCTTTTAGACCCTATTCCTACCAGGTTATTTAAAGAAGTCTTCCCACTTATTGGTAGCTTTAGTCTTCATATAATCAATTCTTCATTAACTTTAGGCCATGTACCGCAGGCTTTTAAAACGGTTGTAATTAAACCCTTACTCAAAAAGCCAATGCTAGATCCAGTAGCTTTAGTTAACTATAGACCAATCTCTAATCTCCCTTTCATTTCAAAAATCTTAGAAAGAGTTGTTGCTATGCAATTATTTGACCACCTGCAGGGAAATGGTTTACTTGAAGAGTTTCAATCTGGGTTTAGAATCCATCATAGTACTGAAACAGCCTTAGCGAAGGTCACTAACGACCTCCTCATCACATCTGATAATGGACTGGATTCTGTACTTGTCCTTTTAGACCTTAGTGCAGCTTTTGATACTATCGATCATAATATTCTACTTGATAGATTAGAACACTATGTTGGACTTAATGGAACTTCGTTGCAGTGGTTTAGATCTTATTTATCTGATAGGTTCCAGTTTGTTCATGTCAATAATGAGTTTTCTTTCAACTCAAAGCTTAGTCATGGAGTTCCACAGGGATCTGTGCTAGGCCCTACTCTTTTTAGTTACCTCCGCCAAGGAGGTTATGTTTTCATTAGCGCTGGTTTGTCTGTTTGTTTGTTTGTTTGTTTGTTTGTTAGCAATATAACTCAAAAAGTTATGGACGGATTTTCATGAAATTTTCAGAGATTGTCAGAAATGGGGTATCCTACAGATGATTAGATTTTGGTGGTGATCCGGATCACCGTCTGGAAAAAAACAAAACAAGCATCACAGTATAGCTAATATATGCCACTTGCGAATGGCATTTTTTTCATGGTCAAGGAATCTATAAAGTTAGACAAAATAAATGTAGGATTAATATTTATGATGTTACACACTGTATGGGGGGAACTGTGGTGCTTGGCGGAGGTCTGCGTCCAAAAAACCTTAGAAATACCTTGCCAAATCAAACTTTTAGTTTGGATGCGGTTACTCTTTCTCTTAATAGCTCTGTGAGGAACCTTGGAATTATTTTTGATCAAGATCTGTCCTTTAATTCACATATTAAATTTGTTTCTAAGACTGCCTTCCATCATTTGCGTAATATTGCCAAGATTAGGAGCATCTTGTCTCAGAGTGATGCTGAGAAACTGATCCACGCTTTTGTTAGCTCGAGATTAGATTATTGTAATTCTTTATTATCAGGCTGTCCTAAAACATCTTTAAAAAGTCTTCAGCTGATCCAAAATGCTGCAGCAAGAGTTTTAACAGGTACTAGAAAGAGAGATCATATCTCTCCGGTTCTGGCATCCCTTCATTGGCTTCCCATAGAATTTAGAATTAAGTTTAAAATCCTTCTTCTTACTTACAAAGCTCTAAACAATCAGGCTCCTTTTTATTTAAAAGATGTGATACTACCATATTATCCAAACAGAGCACTACGCTCCCAAAATGCAGGATTACTTGTATTACCTAGAATCTCCAAAAGTACAATGGGAGGCAGAGCCTTTAGTTATCAAGCTCCTCTCCTGTGGAACCAGCTGCCAATCTGGATTCGGGAGTCAGACTCGATCTCTGTTTTTAAGAATAGGGCTAAAACCTACCTTTTTGATATAGCCTACAATTAGGGAGGGATCATGTATTTCCGAACCCTCCCTTAGTTATGCTGCTAATAGGTTTAGTCAGCCGGGGGACCTCCAATAATGCACTGGGCCTCACTCCTTTCTTCACTCTCAATGAAATATTTTTTTTTGCTGGTCATTAACATCTGTTTGTTCTCTCCCATAGATTGGGTCCCCATCGTGCTGTTTGCTCTCTACATGTCTGTTCTTTTCATCTTCTCTGTCCCCTCACCCCCCAGCCAGTCGCAGCTGATGACTGTCCCTCCCTGAGCCTGGTTCTGCTGGAGGTTTCTTCCTGTTAAAAGGGAGTTTTTCCTCTCCACCGTCGCCAAGCGCTTGCTCACAGGGGATCGCCTGATTGCTGGGGTCTTTCTGCAACTGTGGGGGTCCTCCCTACAGTTGAAAGTGCTATGAGATGACTGTTGTTGTGAAATGGCACTGTATACACTACCGTTCAAAAGTTTGGGGTCACTTCAGACAATTTTGTGTTTTCCATGAAAAGACACACTTTTATTTACCACCATGAGTTGTAAAATTAATAGAAAATATAGCCAAGACATTGACAAGGTTAGAAATAATGATTTGTATTTGAAATAATAATTTTTTCCTTCAAACTTTGCTTTCGTCAAAGAATCCTCCATTTGCAGCAATTACAGCATTGCAGACCTAACATGATTGCACAAGGGTTTTCCAATCATCCATTAGCCTTCTGACGCAATGAGCAAACACATTGTACCATTAGAACACTGGAGTGATAGTTGCTGGAAATGGGCCTCTATACACCTATGTAGATATTGCACCAAAAACCAGACATTTGCAGCTAGAATAGTCATTTACCACATTAGCAATGTGTAGAGTGTATTTCTGATTAGTTTAAAGTTATCTTCATTGAAAAAAAGTGCTTTTCTTTCAAAAATAAGGAAATTTCTAAGTGACCCCAAACTTTTGAACGGTAGTGTAAATAAAATTGAATTGAATTGAATTGTTCCATGTTTTTGTCATTTGTGGATGTGGTTCGTTGGAGTCCCAAAGCTTTAGAAATGGCTTTATAACCTTTTCCAGACTGATAGATCTCAATTACTTTGTTTCTCATTTGTTCCTGAATTTCTGTGGATCACAACATGATGTCTAGCTTTTGAGGATCTTTTGGTCTACTTCACTTTATCAGGCAGGTCCTATTTAAGTGATTTCTTGATTGAGAACATGTGTGGCAGTAATCAGGCCTGGGTATGGCTAGAGAAATTGAACTCAGCTTTCCAAAGATGTGATCAACTACAGTTAATTTATGTTTTAGTGGTGGGGGGTGGGGGGCAGCAATCACTTTTTCATACAGGGCCATGTACGTTTGGATTTTTTATTTACCCTTAATAATAAACACCTTCCTTTAAAAACTGCATTTTGTGTTTACTTGTGTTATCTTTGTCTAATATTGTGGAGTGTGTAAATGAAGAGGCAGATTTGTTTCAGACAATTTATTACACACTCTCACATCTCAAGCATAGACAGAATGAATGCTCCAGCAGAAACTCCTCTCTTAAGTCTCATGGCATTCTTCTAGCATTTTCTCACACACAAAAGATGACCTTCGCGTCACACTGCATTTCAACCCCACATCCTTGACACCTCCCTGTTATCTCACCAGGAATCCCCTGCTCTTTGTTCCCACTGTCTTTTGTCTGAGATGCTACACAATCAGGCTCTCCCAAGGTGCCACCCCCAACCCCCAGCATCTTAGATAGGACAATAGAATAACAGTCCACATGCTGTGATAGAACAATTGAACATCAGTCCACATGCTGCTTGGGCTTCCGTCTGTCTTCTCCCGTATCTGCTGTAACCGGGATTCACCGCCTCCGCGGCGCTGCCGTGCCTATGGGGGGCTGTTGCTAGGGGGGGAAACACTTCTCTCTGCCCGTGTGGCTGCTCTGGTGAATCGTTTCCCTGGGGAGCTCTCCGTGGGGGTCTTCCACGCCGAGGGGCCCTCACCAACAGCACCTGCTCGTCCGCCACAACGAAAGCGGGTTTGAGTCTGTCTATGCCAATTTTTTCCCTCCTACCCCCAAGTCTAGCAAAAAATGCTTATCCCCTGTTTCCAGCACTCAGAACGGTCCATCATAGGGTGGGCACAGTGGAGGGCGGTGGGCGTCGTGTCTGACAAACACGAACTCCGCATTCTTCAAAGTTTTAGGCACAAAAACGCACGGAAAACTGTGGTGGGCAGGGCCCGGCAGCGTGCTTGTGTTTGCGCTACGCTGCAAAAGCTGAGACGAGGAGCTGCCCGGAGCGGGATTATCTGGCAGAAATTCCCCGGGCAGCCGAAGTGGCTGCGCAAAAACGAGCTCTGCCGGGGAACCTTCCAGATCCTCTTTCGGCGCAGAGCACAACCCCAATAAAACCCACGGTAGCCTGTCTACCCAATTTGCATCCGTCAATGCAGCCCTGAGTGCCGCTTTCAATGATCTATGAAAACGCTCGCATAACCCATTAGCCTGTGGGTTGTACGCGGTTGTGCGGTGAATTGTAACACCCAGGCTGCGGGCCATCGCGGACCAGAGTTCGGAAACAAATTGAGGGCCCCTTTCGGATGTAATGTCCGACAGGACTCCAAAACGCGCCACCCATGCTGTTAAAAAAGCGCGCGCCGCCTCCGCGGACGTGGTTGCCGCCAGCGGGACCGCTTCTGGCCAGCGCGTGGTGCGGTCCACTATTGTCAGGAGGTGCGTGCACCCCTGTGATGGCGGAAGGGGGCCCACGAGGTCCACGTGAACATGGTCGAACCTCTTAGCCGGAATACGAAACGGCTCCAAGGGAGCCTTCGTGTGTCTGTGTACTTTGGCTCGTTGGCACGCCACGCAGGCTACAGCCCACTCTTTCACTTGTTTGCGTAGGCTCGGCCACACAAATTTCTCTCCCACCATTTTGACCGACGCGCGCACTCCTGGGTGCGCTAAAGTGTGAACCGACTCAAACATGCGGCGGCGCCACGCGGCCAGGACCACTGGATGCGGGCGACCCATGGAGACATCGCAGATTGGGGGGGGCCGCCATCCTGCAGCACCCTGCTCTCCAGCCTTAACCCTGTTGGTCCAGACTGGAGCGCGTGCACGTCTGCATCGCTCGTCTGCTCCGCGGCCATGGCTGCGTAATCTATCCCCATGCAGACGGGGGCCACTACGGCACGCGAGAGGCAGTCCGCCACCACATTCAGTTTACCAGACACATGCTGAATATCGGTAGTAAACTCTGAGATCGCGGCCAGCTGTCTCTGCTACCGGCCCGACCACGGTTCCGAAACCTTGGCCATTGCGAATGTCAGCGGCTTGTGGTCTACGAACGCGGTGAAACTGTGCCCTTCCAGCCAGAACTGGAAGTGGCGAATGGCCAGGTGAAGGGCCAGCAACTCTCTGTCGAACGCGCTGTATTTACGTTCGCTGTCGCGCAAAGTTCTGCTGAAAAAAGCGAGCGGCTGCCAAGCCCCAGCGACGCACTGCTCCACGACAGCCCCTAAGGCCACGTCTGAAGCATCGGTAGTGAGCGCTATGCGGGCCGTCGGGTCTGGATGCGCCAGCAGTGCGGCGTTTGCCAGCGCTGCTTTAACTTCCAAGAACGCCTGCTTTCGCTCCGGAGCCCATTCGACCCTATCCGCGGGTTTCTGTTTCTTGAGCGCGGCGTATAATGGTTGCATGAGCTGCGCTGCGCGGGGAAGGAAACGGTTATAGAAGTTCACCATTCCCAAAAATTCCTGCAGCACCCTGACCGTCTGAGGCCGGGGAAAATCCGCCACTGCACGCACCTTGTCAGGCAGCGGAATCGCTCCTTCGGGAGAGACGCGGTGCCCCAAAAAATCAATCTCCGTTACGCCGAACTGACATTTCGCCGGGTTAATTATTAACCCGTGCTCCTCCAACCTCCGGAAAACCGTCGTGAGGTGGGTTTCGTGTTCGTCTTCGGATGCACTGGCTACCAGGATATCGTCCAGGTAGACGAACACGAACGGGAGATCGCGCAGCACTGCATCCATCATGCGCTGGAACGTCTGTGCCGCTCCTTTTAACCCAAATGGCATGCGCAGGAACTCGAATAAACCGAACGGCGTTATTACCACTGTTTTGGGTATGTCCTCAGCGCGCACTGGGACTTGGTGGTAACCGCGGACCAGATCTATTTTGGAAAAAATGCACGCTCCGGCAAGGTGAACGGAAAAATCCTGTATGTGGGGAATTGGGTAGCGGTCGTGCACTGTGGCGTTGTTCAACCTGCGGAAATCCCCGCACGGTCGCCATGAACCCTCAGCTTTAGGGACCATGTGTAGCGGGGATGCCCATGGGCTGTTTGAGCGCCTGATGATGCCCAACCTTTCCAGGTTGGCGAACTCCTCGCGCGCTATGGCCAGTTTAGCTGCGTCCAAGTGCCGAGGTCATGCAAAAACAGGCGGCCCGATGGTGGTGATAAAATGCTCCACCCCGTGTTTAGTGATGGCTGCCGAAAACGTCGGGACTGTGAGTGCTGGGAACTGAGTGAGCAGTGTGTGGAACTTACCGCCTGTAGCTGTGACGTTGGCTTGTGCTGTTGGCCGGGCCACTCGAGCTATACAGGGAAGAGAGTCAAAGGACAGTGCATTAACTAGGCGCCTGTTAGCAACATCAACCAGTAAACCATGTGCACACAGAAAATCAGCCCCCAGTATATGGTAATTCAGTGCTGCTATGACAAAAGTCCACTCATATGTACGGCCGTGTAGAGATAAGAGCAGAGTCTTCTCACCAAAGGTCCGTTTGCTGCCAACATCCCGGGGCCGCTAGATCCTGCCAGCCAGTCAGCGTAGGTCGGCCAGATGAAGCTCTTCTGGGCTCCGGTGTCCACGAGGAAATGCCTCCCCGAGCGTGCGTCCGTCAGGTAGAGCAGCTTGTTCTCCTCCCCGAGGGTCGCAGCTGCTACCGACCCCCGGTCTTGGCGTTTCCCGAGCGCTGGAATTGGCACAGTGGCACACATCTGCGTGCCTTCACTCCAAAGCGGCGGTGGTAGAAGCAGAGCGTGTCTCCCTCGCGCTCCTTGGCCCCCGCTGCTGCTGCCATTGGTGGCTCCTCGCCTCCTCTGGTCGTCTCGCTGGGCTCCGCCGCTGCCGCGTTGACTGTGATCACCCTGGTGGCGATGATGATCCGGTCTGCCTCCTGGGCTAACGCACAGTAGTCCCGCGCGGCCATCAACAGTGAATTGGCCAGGGCCATTCTCGCCGCTGTCGGAAGGTTCCAGAGGAAGAGGTGGGCAAACAGAAAGTGCTCGTCATCCGTGCCCCTTAACGCCAGCATCTTGTCCATGAGGTCTACGGCCGAACCATCTCCCAACTCGGTCCGCGTCAGGAGCCTCTCTGCGCTCTCACCGTCCAAGAGCGTGTAGCGCTGGATGAGTGCAGCCTTGAGCGCCTCGTATCTGTTGCCGGCTGGTGGCTGATCAAGCAGGCTCGCTATGTGCTGAGCTGTGCGGGCGTCGAGCGCTGCGACCACATGGTAGAATTTGGTGTCATCTGCCGTTACTCCCCGGATGGCGAACTGAGCCTCGATGAGGTGGAACCAAGAGCGCGGGTTGTGCTGCCAGAAGTCCGGTAGCTTGACTGAAACCGCACATGCGTGGCTGGAGGTTCCAGTCGAGGTCGGCTCCGGGGATCTTGCCTCGTGTTCCATAATACGTCTTGGGTCACCAGTGTGGAGCGTGTAAATGAAGAGGCAGATTTGTTTCAGACGATTTATTACACACTCTCACATCTCAAGCATAGACAGAATGAATGCTCCAGCAGAAACTCCTCTCTTAAGTCTCATGGCATTCTTCTAGCATTTTCTCACACACAAAAGATGACCTTCGCGTCACACTGCATTTCAACCCCACATCCTTGACACCTCCCTGTTATCTCACCAGGAATCCCCTGCTCTTTGTTCCCACTGTCTTTTGTCTGAATGCTACACAATCAGGCTCTCCCAAGGTGCCACAATATTTAAATTTGTTTGATGATCTGAAGCATTTAACTCCTGTGAATGTCGCCAAGCTGTGCCATAAGCCCCCTAGTGGTCAACATTGGTAAAGATTTTTTTCAAGAAAATATTCAGATCAGATGTCAGAAATTTCCAAGGCTATAACTTGAAAATGGTAAGAGATAATGGCTTACTGTCAATTACAAAGATGTAGAATATGATCCAAAGTTTCAGATAGGAGTAAATTTACACATCTAATTTGCATAATGCCACGGCAGCCATATTGAATTACATAACTGGTCAAAAGTGGACTTTGGACATATTTACACAAAGAATGGTTCCGGTTGTGACATGTAGGGTGAGGACGCACAGGTGAAGGCTCCCAGCTCGTTTTTTGCTATCATCCTTTTTAAAACTATCTTTCTGCAAGAATTTTGACATATTCATCACTGCTTGATTTAGTTAAGCCTACTCCTTATAAAAATGAGCAACTCTAAGAACACGAAATCAGCAAATAGTGGACAAACGCCGGCCACTCATGCTGCAGCGAAGCTAGCATCCTTTGCTAACAACTCTCCGACAACTGCAAAAACTTCTGAGGAGCAGCTCCAGCTGCAGCAGTGGATATGGATCAACTGTCAGCTGAATTCGCAAAACTGAGAACCTCACTCAAGGAAGATGTCTCCTTCCTGATTCAAGAAGCTATTAAACCACTACAAGCTTCACTGGACTCACTACAGACAACAATGAACTCTTTTCAGAACCGTCTCACCTCCGTGGAGTCTGTAGCTGGTGGCAACTTTGAATGGTTAACAGCAGAGGAGTCCACCATCAAAGCGCTCCAGAACCAAAACCAGTCACTTCTGGACCAGATCGATGACCTTGAGAACCGCTCATGGAGAGCTAATCTCCGTATATTAAATATCCCTGAAGGCAGTGAGGATGGCAAGGACCCCCTAAAGTTCATATCGGAGGTACTGATGCAAGCCATGGGTCCCAATGTTTTTCCTGCACCACCTGAACTGGAGAGAGCCCACCAGACCCCGACCTCCAGATTCGGCCAGAGATCATCCCCCCGCATGTTCCTGGTGTGCTTCTCCAGATTCCAACAGAAAGAAGCTGCTCTGCGCTGGGCCCGAAATCACGAGCTTAAATACCAAGATGCCACTCTGAGGGTCTATCAGGATGTCAGCACAGCGCTCGCTAAAAAGAGGGCCACGTTTAACAGCGTTAAACAAGCCCTATACCAGAGGAACGTCAGATTTCACCTGCTGTACCCAGCCCAGCTGCGCGTCATGTGCGGAGACGACGTGCTCACCTTCAGCTCACCCAATGAAGCTCAGAAGTTCCTAGTTCAGAGGTTCGGCAAGGAGTAGGCCTACATCTGTCAAGTTTTGGTGTGTACAGCCTGGAAATGATTAATCATCTGAAACTCAAAGACGTGTACGTTCACCGATTTAATCTGCTTTGTTAACCAGCGGTCCTCGGACCCAAGGTATGGACATTTTCTGATGTTATTGCTGGGTTAGCCAGTACTTTGTTGTATACAAGTACATATCCTTCCACTAAACAGACCACTTTTACCCTTCAATGTTTCTGTAATGTAATGCCTTGCCACACGGTGGCACTAGTAGAAGATATACGTGTTGAATGATGTTGGAAGACAAGAGAATAAAATGAGGCTTGTTCTGAGATCCACGCTGGTGTCGATGTCCACTTCTTATAAAGATTACCCAACCACACAATATTATACATGGTGTCAGAAGTTGGTGACAAGAATCCGACAGGAGAGAGGGTCGCCTGTGTGAAAGAGTTGGGAGAGAGAGGAAAAAAAAAAAAGTTTTTCCCTCGTCAGTGACTGCGCCGGCGGAGAAGCAAGTAAGTTGCTAGCTCGTTGACTCACTAAAAAAAGGAAGGGAGGAACGACAAAATGGATCAAATATTCACGATACCACCGCCAGGAAGTTTTAACTTCGATGAGCCCAGTAGCTGGACTCAGTGGCTACGACGCTTCGAGCGATTCAGAATAGCATCTGGATTAGCAGAGAAGAATGAGGAATACCAAATCAACTCACTGCTCTACATAATGGGGGAGAAAAGTGACGACGTTATGACAACAATAACTTTGGAGGAAGCCAAACGGAAGAAATACGATGAAGTGTGCAAAGCCTTAGGTGAGCATTTTATTGGCAAACATAACGTTATCTATGAGAGAGCCAGATTTAACAGCCGATATCAACAGCCTGGCGAAACGGCAGAGAACTTTATCACAGACGTGTACAAGCTGGCTGAGCATTGCCAATATGGCGTTCTACTTGAAGAGATGATAAGAGATCGGATAGTAGTTGGGATCAGAGACGCTAAATTGTCAGAGAAATTACAGTTAGACCCAAAGCTCATGCTGGAAAGTACAATAACACAAGTCAGGCAAAGAGAAGAAGTAAAAAAGCAACAGCCATTGATACGGCGCGAGAAGACTGAAATTAAGGAAAGCAATGTTAATGCTATTGTGAGAAAAAAACCTGCGAAACCCAATATGGCGAAACGAACTCAAACCAACGCGACGCAGAGTACAGGCACGTGCAAAAGGTGTGGCCACAGTCCTCAACACGCATGGAAACAATGCCCAGCGAGAGAGGCAGAGTGCTGCAAATGTAAAAGAAAAGGACACTATGCTGCAGTGTGTAGGACACAGCAACGTGTCGAGGCTATTGAAGAGGTGTATGAGACTGAAGAGAGTGCTTTCTTGGGAGCAATAGAGACTGATAAACAGGATGTCTGGAGAAATGACATAGAAATGAATGGAAAATTGATTAACTTCAAGTTGGATACAGGAGCCGCTGTCACCGCCATACCAGACTCCATGTACTGCAAAACAAGAGATGGTGACCTAAAGAAGTCACAGAGAATGTTATGTGGCCCCAACAACCAGCCACTGACGGTGCTAGGCACATTCACAGCCTGCCTGAAAAAGGGCATAAAGAAAACAGAGCAGGATGTATTTGTTGTGAAGGATTTAGTGATGCCACTATTAGGGCTCCCAGCTATACAGAGCCTACCTCTGTTGCAGCAGATAGCTGCAGTGCTAGCATCTGATGAAAAATTCGAGAAAATGTTCCCGAAAGTATTCTCAGGCTTAGGGAAGCTGCAGGGTAGCTATAAAATTGAGTTAGCTCAGGGAGCTGTGCCATACGCCTTGTCAGCCCCTAGACATGTAGCCCTACCATTAATGGACAGAGTCAAATCAGAGCTCCAGAGGATGGAAGAGATGGGCGTGATTCGAAAGATCCAAGAACCAACCGAGTGGTGTTCAGGAATGGTGGTTGCACCCAAACCCAATGGAAAAATCCGGATCTGCTCAGACCTGACAAGGCTGAATGAGAGCGTGCGTCGAGAAAGACACATACTCCCAGCTGTGGATGAGACTCTAGCAAAGCTAGACAGAGCCGTCATCTTCTCAAAATTGGATGCCACAGCAGGGTTTTGGCAAGTTCCCCTGCATGAGGAATCAGAGCCATTGACAACCTTCATTACACCATTTGGGAGGTATTGTTACAGGAGACTCCCATTCGGGATTTCTTCTGCGCCGGAACATTTCCAGCTAAGACTTTCCCAGCTTGTCGACGGCACCCCAGGCGCACTCTGCCATGCCGACGACATATTGGTGTTTGGCAAAGATCAGACTGAGCATGACAACAGGCTGTGCGAACTTCTCAAGAAGCTTGAAGAGGCAGGTCTGACCTTAAACGAAAAATGTGAGTTCAGTGTGAAGGACGTGAAATTCCTAGGGCATATGGTCAGTGCCGACGGAATCGAGGCTGACCCAAGCAAAATTAAAGCAATCTTGAACATGCCCGAACCCGAGAACGTTGAAGCGGTGAGACGCTTCGTGGGGATGGTGAACTATGTCTGCAAGTTCTCCTCGCGCCTCCCCAATCTCACAAAGCCCCTGACAGACTTGCTGCGCAGCGACAGCGAGTGGACATGGGACGCGCAGCAAAAGACAGCTTTTGAAGCTGTGAAGAAAGAGCTTAGCTCTCCAGCTGTACTGGCTCAGTACAGTACAAAAAGAGAAACTCTCGTGTCGGCTGACGCTTCATCATATGGCCTGGGAGGAGTACTGATGCAGCGACAGCCAGGTGGAGAATTCAGGCCAGTGGTGTACATATCTAGAAGTCTGTCACCCACAGAGTCTCGGTACGCTCAAATCGAGAAAGAAGCTCTCGCCGTGACATGGGCGTGCGAGCGCCTGAGCACCTATCTCCTGGGAATGGACTTCACGGTGCATACAGATCACAAACCTCTCATATCACTGTTAGGTACCCGGCCACTGGATGATTTACCTCCAAGAATACTCAGATTCAGACTGAGAATGATGAGATTCAACTACAAGATAATTCATGTACCAGGGAAACAGTTGGTGGCTGCTGACGCATTGTCACGAGCGCCACTGGGACCAGAGAGCAGCACGGAGAGTGCCAGCCTGGAAAGAGAGTGTCAGGTGTACATCGACTTTGTGATGGAACACATACCTGCAACAAAAACAAAATTGGATGAAATTAAAAACATGCAGAACAACGACACAACAATGAAACAGCTGAGGGCATACACAGACAAAGGATGGCCTTCGCACAGACAAGCAGTTCCAGAGAGGCTGCTAAAGTACTGGCCGCACAGAGCTGACATCCATGTGGCTGACGGTATCCTCCTAAAGGGAGAAAGGCTTGTCATTCCAGCGCCAATGCGAAGAGACATGCTGGAGAGAATCCACCATGGGCACCTGGGCATGACAAAGTGCATTTCAAGAGCCCAACAGTCTGTGTGGTGGCCAGGCTTGACAAGGGACATCAAAGAGCTTGTGGAGAGGTGTGAAGTATGCAGCCAGTACTCCAGCTATCGCACAGAGCCACTGCTCACGACCCCCTTACCTGCAAGACCGTGGCAAAGGCTAGCGGCGGACCTCTTCGAGTGGGGGAAGAGCCACTACCTGGTCGTAGTTGACTATTTCTCCAGATACATTGAAATAGCCAACCTTCCAACGCTTACTACAGCAACCACAGTCGAGAGGCTGAAAGTCATCTTTGCAAGATTCGGTATCCCTGAGGTACTAGTGACGGACAACGGGCCACAGTTCGCCTCTTCAGAGTTTAAAGTATTTGCTCAGGAATACGACTTTGAACATGTCACCAGTAGCCCCAGGTATCCGCAAAGCAATGGGGAAGCAGAGAGGGCGGTGAGAACAGTAAAGCAGATACTCAGCAAGAACCAAGATCACCAAAGAGCTCTCCTGACTTACAGGACAACCCCATTGGCTCATGGAGCCTCACCAGCAGAACTTCTGATGGGGAGAAGATTGCGATCGACAGTTCCGGTCCCTCCACAGACTCTCAGACCAAAGTGGCCAGACCTTCATGCTTTTAAAAAGAAAGACGCAAGATTGAAAGAGAATCAGAAGAAAGCATATGGAGCGAGACACAGAGCAAGAGAGCTGCCGGTTCTCGAACCAGGTCAGAGAGTGTGGATCCGCTCAGCAAAGACCACCGGGACAGTCCAGTCGACGTCATCAACTCCAAGGTCGTACAACGTGGAGACAGAGTCGGGCACACTGAGAAGAAACAGAGCTCAGCTCACTGCTCTTCCAGAACCAGATCAGCCTGATCCAGAGCCAGATCAGCCCAGCTCGGATGTGACTGTGACCAGATCGGGGAGAGTATCTCGTCCACCAGAAAGACTGAACTGGTAAAACCTAGTATAGAGGCCTGCAGTGAACAGGGCAGAATAATTCCCTATGGCAGAGCCTGAAGGGTCAGGTAGTCTACCCTGTCCTTCTAGTTAGAAAAGAAAATGAAAAGAAAAAGTTATGTTCTGAAAATGTAAACGCACAGTAGTGACAGTGTAGCTTTGTGTTATCTTGTGGTTGACCATATTCTTTATTATTAGAATTTAAGTAAATAAGATATATAAAGGGATATGGTAAATATCTAAAAGGGGGGATGTAATGTAATGCCTTGCCACACGGTGGCACTAGTAGAAGATATACGTGTTGAATGATGTTGGAAGACAAGAGAATAAAATGAGGCTTGTTCTGAGATCCACGCTGGTGTCGATGTCCACTTCTTATAAAGATTACCCAACCACACAATATTATACAGTTTCTGCTTTGTATATTTTCATATACATATATGTGTGTATGTGTATATGTATATATGCTCATCTGTTTCATAGATGTTATTCTACTGTTTTATTTTAGTTTCTACCTTAGTGTTAACAGGCTTTAACACATCACCAGTTGCTGGGAGCCTTCATGGGCAGAAGTATCAAGAGAATGTATTACCAGAAGTTTATGGAAATAGTGTTTAGCCTGCAGCTTGCCTCAGGGAGAGGGACAAGTATTGGCTTAGTTTTAGTTTCAGTTCTGTTTTTGTTTTGTATGTGGGACAGGGTTAGGGAAGGGGACACCAACACAGTTTTGCAACATACTGTATGTTCGCCTTTGTTTACTTTAGAGAAGAAATGAACAAAGCTATACACTTTATCACAATCGTTGCCTTATTTCATTTCTGCTTTTATTTTTAATTTTTTTTTTCAATTCACTCTTTTTAGTTAAACATGGAGCATGATATTGCTGCAAAGAGGGCTGCTATACGATTCATTAGTTGGAATGTAAAAGGTTTAAATGGTCCTGTTAAAAGAGCCAGAATATTTAATCATCTCAAATACTTAAAATGTGATGTCACATTTCTTCAGGAAACCCACCTGCAGGTCAAAGATCAAGTCAGACTTAGAAAAAGATGGGTGGGTAATGTATTCCATTCTAATCTTAATTCTAAAACATGTGGAACTGCCATATTGATTCATAAAAAAATCCAGTTTAACGTAAACACTGTCATCTCAGATCCACAAGGAAGATTTGTTATGGTCTCTGGGCTTCTCAACCATAAGCCTGTGGTTTTGGTCAATATCTATGCCCCAAATTGGGATGATGATAAATTTATGAGGAAAATAATCTCATTAATTCCTGATCTGAACTCACAACAACTGATTTTTGCTGGAGATTTAAACTGTGTCATAAATCCAACACTAGACCGTTCTAATCCCAAATCTATAAATCTTTCCAAAAAAGCCAAGCTACTGTCAGATTACATGGACCAGATAGGAAGTGTTGATCCTTGGCGTTTTTTATTTCCGCAAAGTAAATCCTTTTCTTTTTTCCTCTGTACATCACTCATATAGTAGAATAGATTATTTCTTTATTGACCGGACTCTTCTCCCCTTTGTCACAAAAGCTGAATACTCAACTATAACTGAATCAGATCACGCCCCTGTACTATTAGATCTTGCCTTTCTGCTTTACAGTTTGGAATGCCCCTTTTGGAAATTAGACAGGGGTCTTTTGGCTGATGAGGCCTTTTGTGAAATGATATCCCAAAAAATTGATGACTTTATTGAATTCAACAAAAAAGATAATATTTCCCCTTCCCTTCTCTGGGAAACACTAAAAGCTGTTATCAGGGGTGAGATTATAGCGTACTCTGCTAAGATAAATAAGATGAAAAGAAATAAACAAGAGGAACTCATTAAATCAATATCCATGGTGGATGATCAGTACTCTTTCTCCCTCCCCTGAACTCTATAAAAGAAAGTTGGACCTCCAGACACAGTATAATTTATTATCAACTGAAAAGACGGAATGTCTCCTGTTAAAATCACGGGGTTATGTCTATGAACGTGGCGACAAAACTGGCCGTTTGTTAGCACACCAACTCAAGTGCTGCTCAGTCTCTCAACAGATCCCTCAAATATGGAAAGATAATGGTGAACTAACTATTGACCCAGAAGAAATTAATGCAACATTCACTTTGTTTTATTCAAGTCTATATACCGTACATCAGAGATGACAAGTGACAGTACAAACATGGAGCACTTCTTTAATAATCTCCGGGCTCCTTTTATAAATACATTACATAGAAATGAGACTGAGCTTCCATTAAAATGTATAGAAATCATTAATGCAATAAAAGCAATGCAGAATGGCAAGGCACCGGGCCCCGATGGGTACCCTACAGAGTTCTTTAAAAAGTTCTCTAATAAATTATCTAGTATCTTACTTGATATGTTTAATGACTCTTTGACCCATGGGTCACTTCCATTGACACTGACTGAAGCATCAATTATTCTCTTGCTTAAATCAGGTAAAGATAATACAGAATGTGGCTCATATCGACCCAGCTCCCTCCTAAACAGTGATGTGAAGATCTTAGCCCAGGGGTGTCCAATCATGTGCCATGGAGGGCCAAGACCCTGCAGGTTTTCTCTTCTATCCAGTTGCTTCAGCAGGTGTTTTCACTGATCGGCAATCAGTGGGAAGAAGTTCAGTGAAATCTCGTGCTGAAGACACTGGTTGGAGGTAAAGCCTGCAGGGTCTTGGCCCTCCATGGCACATGATTGGACATCCCTGTCTTAGCCAAAGCCCTTGCCTTATGCCTAGAAACCACAATGCATGATGTGATTTCAGCTGACCAGACTGGTTTTATTTTGGGGCGTCATTCTTTTACAAATATTTGCAGGCTTCTTAATGTTATTCACTCGCCTGGGTTCAGTGTAGTACCTGAGGTGGTTATTGCACTGGATGCAGAAAAAGCATTTGACAGGGTAGAATGAGGATATTTATTTGCATGTTTAAAGAAATTTGGTTATGGCCCTAACTTCATCTCATGGATTAAACTCTTATATACCTCACCCAAAGCCTCTGTAATTACAAATAGTAAGCGTTCACAGTATTTTCAGGTGTCAAGGGGCACCCGTCAGGGATGCCCTATCAGCCCATTACTAGTCCCACTGGCCATAGAGCCTTTATCCATTACACTTAAATCATTGTCATCAATAGGTGGAATTTACCGTGGGTGGGGGGGCACAGAATATCTCTATATGCGGACGATTTATTAATGTACATATCAGACCCTGTTTTAAGTGCTCCTCATATTATCCAGGCTTTGAATAGATTTGGCACATTTTCTGGATATAAACTGGACTTTAGTAAAAGCGAATGTTATCCTCTTAATGATCCGCCTCTTCAAATACAGGACAATGCCCTACCGTTCCAAATGTCCAGAAATGGCTTTAAATACATGGGCATTAATATCACAAGGAATATACAAGGGCTTTATCAGGAAAACTTCTGTCTGCTATTTGAGAAAGTCAAATTAGACCTGAAGAAATGAGAAGTACTTCACCTGTCCTTAGCAGGAAAAGTGAATTGCATCAAAATGAATGTACTTCCCAAATTTCTTTATCTGTTTCAGTGTATCCCACTTTATCTCCCTAAATCTTTCTTTAAATCCACTGATAAAGTCCTTATTTCATTTATATGGGATGGGAAGAACCCTAGAGCACAGCTAGAACTGTTACAGCGGCCTAAAATGCAAGGTGGCTCAGCTCTTCCAAATTTTTGTTATTATTATTGGGCCTCAAACATTCAGAAAATCATGCATTAGCTTCACTCTCCTGGTACAGACTGGTGTCACTCTGAAGCTGCAGCTTGCATTTCAACATCTCTTAGAGCCCTGGTTACCTCCAGTCTTCCCCTCTCTATCTCACAACATACTAATAATCCAGTCATGATAAATACCCTTAAAATATGGTTTCAATTTAGACAGAACTTTGGGTTCAAAAATCTTCTTCATCTTAGTCCCATACACAATAATCACCTTTTCCCCCCAGCTAGATTAGACTTTGAATTTGCTCTTTGGCAAAGACAAGGCATTTATAAATTTAAAGATTTGTATATAAACAATATTTTTGCAAGCTTTGATGATTTATCTCAAAAATTTGGCCTTCCTCAGTCCAGCTTATTTCGATATTTCCAAGTTCGCCACTTCCTTCAGCATCATGATCCCAACTTTCCGTATATATCATCAATTTCTGGCTTAGATGATCTGTTTGAAAATTCTTTCAACTCTAAAAGACTCATTTCAAGAATTAATAACTGTATAACTTCTTTTAAAAACACAGCCCTTGAAAAGGTCAGGGCAGACTGGGTGGATGAATTGGGGGGCGACTTGGAGGAGGACACTTGGGACAGCGCTCTACAAAGAGTGGATGACAGTACTTCCTGTGCCAAATTAAACATAATACAATTCAAGATTTTGCATTGCATCCATTTCTCTAAAGCAAGACTGGCTAAAATATATCCTAACACAGATGCCAGCTGTGACAGGTGTCGAAACACTCCTGCTGACTTAACCCATATGTTTTGGTCATGCCCAGCCCTGATAACGTACTGGTCTACAATTTTTAAAACATTGTCAGAGACACTTAATATTGCTGTCTGACCCAGTGCAGTAATGGCTATATTTAGCACCACAGATAGAAGACATTCTACATTGTGGACAAGACATAAAAACATCATTGCTTTTACAACGCTGCTTGCACGGAGAAGAATGTTATTACATTGGAAATCTAAAAACCCACCGAATGTGTCTCTGTGGTTTAATGACCTAATGCAATTTATACAATTAGAGAAAATAAAATACACTCTCAGGGGATCCAGGGAAAAAATTCTTTTCTGTGTGGGACCCAGTGTTGACATATTTGAATAAACTTAAAACCGTGCCCACTTACCAGCCCTCATGCATTTGCACTTGTGTTATTTGTCCATGTGAACCATAGTGTATAGCGCACAGCTTCAGCAGTGGTGAACCTATGTATATGTTTTCCTTTCTTTTCTTTTTTTTTTGACATAACGTTCGGCTCAGGAGACGCACACACACAGGCTCAGAGTAGTTCAAACTGTTTATTAACAACAGGGATGTTTGGGTGCGTGTCTGCGGAATGTTAATGTGTTGGTGGTGGCGTCTGCTTCGGACCCAGAGGCAGGAGACCGTTCAGCCGGCAACCCTATGGGAGAAATTGGACACAGGGTGATGAGCACACACCAACACAGGAGGAGAATAGGCGAGGGAGAGAAGCTTACTTGTTTGGGCAGATGACTGGCGCTTCAAGGATGGAAGCCCGGGAGACAGCCACCTGCAGGGCTCGGTGCAGCAGCGAGGAGAGACGAGGGACGGGATTGTCCGCCGCCGAGGAATCCACCTGTGCACAGGGGAGCAAACTGGAGAGATGAGGTAAGTGATCTTCTTACCGGTAAAGAGGATGCTGAAGAGAATGTGGTAGAAGTCCATGCAAGGGAAATGAAGTCTACGGCTTCAGGCCGACGCTCAGGGCGAGGCGGCTTTTATCCTTCGCCGCTGACGAGTAGCAGGTGCGTGGGCAGGTGGCGCCGCTGATGAATGGCGCGGCGTGACATTTTTGAGTGATGACCTGGATGTTCTTGGAGGGGAGGGGGTGGGGAATGGAATTATTGGGGGGAAAAATAATGATAATATGTGAGCATTGTTCTGAGGAACTTCTATGATTGTTACTGTATGTGTATATACACACCCTGTAATATTGATGCTCAATAAAAAAAACATTAAAAAAAAAAAGAATGGTTCTGCTTTTTGTCACCATTTCTTGTTTGGGGCATTTTGTTATCTTATCTTCAAAGTATATGAACCAGAAAATCAGTACAATGTAAAGAAAGAAATTCTTCACTTACCGCTGGCAAAGGTGGCTCCTGGCTTCGTCCATCCTGGTCGTTATTTTGCCTTCTCTCGGTCATTTGCGCTTTCTCTCCCACATCCAGAAGCTCTTATGATTATCCCACCTCAGTTTAGCTTTTATTCTGCCACAATTTATCTTATGTGACACCTTCTTATATGACAACATGCAACCGGGTGATTATTCTGTAGTCACATGGCGCTGGGGAGCGGCAGCAGGTGAATACCAGGCAGCATCACGCTCCCTCTGTTGTAACAAAATGTAAACATTTACCTTCATAAGCTAAATAATCTCTTTTTTGAATCACGGTTGGCTCCTCCGTGTCAGCCATGATTCCTCCAATGCGTGTCTGCCACCTTGTGAACTGGCATAATTAGTACAACTCCTAGGTCCAGCTGGGGAGTGTTTTGGCATGTCGTATCAGTTGACAGGCACAGCGCTGCGCTGTGCCACTAGAGGTGCAATCTGTCCAAGAAATAAACACAGTCAAAGTGTGGCAAACATACAAAAAAATGAGAAATCAGGAACGGGGCAAACACTTTTTCACATCATTGTATGTGTTCACCACAGCCGTTTCCATTCTTTTAGCAAAATCCACAACCATCTGTCCTTCCACATTCTCTCCTTAAGCCCATACCTGCCCAGAACGTCCTCATTACCTCTGGTCCCTTCACTTACATGCCCATTAAAGTCCACTCCAATCACCACTCCCCCCCTCCCCCCCCCCCCCCCGGGAACATTCTATACCACTTCATCCATCTTACTCCAGAATTCCTATTTCTCTTCTACCTGACATCCAACTTGTGGGGCATATGCACTGACAATATTCAACATCACACCTATGACTTGTAGCTTCAAACTCATGATTCTGTCTGACTCCCTTTTTACCTCCTGAACACTCTAAACATACTCTTCCTTCAACATTACTCCTAGTCTATTTCTCTTCCTATCTACACCATGGTAGAACAGTTTAAATCCACCTCCAGTGCTCCTAGCCTTGCTTCCTTTCCATCTGGTTGCTTGAACACACAGTATATCTACCTTTCTTCTCTCCATCATATCAGCCAACTCTGCTTTTACCAGTCATAGTCCCTACATTTAACATCCCTACTCTCACCGCCACACTTCTACCTTTCCTTTTCTCTCTCTCCCTCCTAGCAAGCCTTCCCCCTCTCCTCCCCCTCGATCTTTCACCAACAGAAGCACAATTTTCACCAGCACCCTGTCTGTTAACAGCACCGGTGGCAGTTGTTGTTAACCAGGGCCTCGACCGATCTGGTATGAAAGTCTCATTCGTCATGATCTGCATGTTTGATTTGGCAAATGTTTTACGTTGGATGCCCTTCCTAACACAACCTTCCCCATTACCCGGGCTTGAGACTGGCACTAGGAGTCACTTCCGCTTCTGAGAGAGAGCAGACGCTTTTCTTCCCTCTCCCTCCTAATCCTCTCCCTTCTGATCCCAGCTTGCAATGTCACTCTTCTCCTGGCTGAATCTTAATCCAAATGGAAATTATGGATCTGGAAAGCGACTTATATGCGATTGTCACCACTTTAAAAAGTAGAAGATCGGGTCAGGGGGAACCCAAGGGAGACTCATGGTATTGGAATTCATGTGTCTGTGTGATTCGACTGAGATTGAACTGATCACAGGATCTTCTGTTTGGCCCCTGGAGTTTTCCTAGTGTATCGAAATTATCTGGGTGAGCTAATCAAATGCGGACCCCGGCGTAGCTCCCTTAACAAATTCAACAATTCGTCCAGCTGGGGGGAGCACTGACTGTCAGCGGCAGGATTAACATGGAATTTACTATCTGGCATGCATTGAAGAGAGAACGAACTCTCTGGACATGTTTTACCTATGTTTCGGTAGGTGGATAACATCTGTGGATCGCTGAGTGCTCTCCAGAGAATGATCTAAAGTATGATTCAAGCCTGTATGAAATTGAAGCACAGAATCGAAGAGAGAGAAATTTTTTATTCTCTGAGTGCACTGTGCAGATTTGACCTTGTGTTTTGGCGCCTTTGTTTACATTCCTCCTCGATGAAGATAACGCTGGGAAGTGGCTTATGTCTACCCATACATCAACAATCAGTTGTTGTCGTCAGCGGATTGGTCTCTCGAGGACATTGCCCATGTGCCTTCTGCAAGGAAGAGGAAAAGAGAGACAGACTCTGATCTCTGACTTGTTTATAAGTCACATGATTATAACATCTATCCACTGCCTGGAGGCGCCCTCTGCTGCTCACTAACAACTGTTACACTCACACTACACAATGACATGCAAATATACACACACTGCTCTCCCTCCCTCTGCTGTGTGATTGTATCTATCGTCTGCTAATGTGCATAGAGGGTTTTTTTCTGTGTAATCAAAATTTGGCTCATAAGCTTATATGAGCTTATTCGAGCGTGATTCTGATAACTATGTTTTTTCTCTCTGCCTATTGTGTTTCCCCCCCCTCCCCCCTTTACCCCCACTGCAGACAGGCGCCTCTATGGCTGCCGTGTCATTGGATGCGCCTAATGTGCGCGCCCAATGTCAAGTCAAATTCCTTGTGTGTTTACTTGTAAATATACTTGGCAATAAAGCTGATTCTGATTCTGATTCTGATTCTGAGTACACTGGCTTGTGCATCCCCCACAGCTGGGTTGATAGCTGTCATCATTGTGCTAAAAAAAATAGTTCTCGGATTCTGAATACTCATGCCATGTGCCCTTCCTGCTTCTTACTTAAACAGTTTCTTAGAACTTATTTTGTGTGCAATACACTACAGTTTTGGTGATGAAGATGAGATGTTTAAGCTGGAAGGCATGGAGCTAGCATGTCGAGCAGCTCAAGTGAAGCAGAGGACCATGTTGAATCCAGGCGTCATGCGTCAAGTGAAAGACCCGCCGGACAGAAAACGGCATTTGGTAAGCCAGAAGATTTCCACTTCGAGGAAAGTGAGGAAAGCTTTGATAGTTACCGCCAGCAGCTAGAGCAGTACTTTGCAGCAAATGGACTGGATACCAAAGAAGATAAAACCAAGGCTCTATTTCTTACGGTCATAGGAAAATGATCGCATAGCTTGCTGATGGATTTATGAGTGCCAGATAAGCCATTGGATAAATTGTATCAAGAAATGGTGGGACTGCTAGAGAAGCATTATGTTCCGAAAACCAACTTTATCACCGCAAAATGCGTTTCATGGAAGAAATCAAAAGGAAAATGAAACTTTAAGTGAGTACATGGCAAGTTTGAGCAAGTTAGCAGCTACGTGCACATTTGGGACATTTTTAGATGAAGCATTGTGTGATAGGTTTATCTGTGGAGTCAGGAGCAGTGAGCTAAGAGATCACTTGCTCAGTGTTGCTCACACAAAAGACTTGACATCACCTGCAGTTGAAATGACGCTCTCGCTTGAAGTAAATAAGGATAGTGTTCAACAGTTTTTGCAGAAAGCTTATAAGGCTAATGTACAACCACAACCAAGCGCCTACATCTGCGACCGTTGCAACCGTGACTGTCACTCACGTATCGGCTTACACAGCCACAAGCAATGCTGCCGTAACCCCATTATTCCAACTCAAGGCGCAGATCCATAGTCTCCCGAGACTGAAGGATGCCAGAAAGGAGTCAACATGAAAGTATATGAAGTGCAAGGAGTCCACGGAAAAGCCTGCAGCTAGTGGAAAGCCCTGCTATCATTTCAGTGGAAAGGGGCACAGACCGGAAGACATACAGATTCAAGGACACTGAGTGTCATGTGTGTCAGAAGAGGTGACACATCGCCAAAGCATACCACTCTCATAAGGAAGGAGGCAGTGGCAAGACGTTTAAAGAGACAATGCATTTGGAGATGGAACATGGATGTTGCAACGCTCTCAAGCACGAGGCGGGCGTGAATTCTAATGCTGACAAGCAGCAGGAAAACCGCAGTTGCAACACTCCCCAGCACTAGAGAAGCTACATTTCCCAGCACGTGGACAGAGGCATTGCTCACGAGCTTCAGGCAGATGGAGGTCGTGTTCAGCCTCTGCTCCGCAATGACAGAGAAGATTGTTGTGTGCCATCAAGGTGCATGGTGGATGCAATGCAGAATATTGACAGTGGTGAGACTGATCTTTTTTCAGTGGGCACAGGTAAAGGTGATGTTGTAAAACCTTACTATGTATATGTCAGTGTAAATGGCATCAGAGTGAAAATGGAGGTAGACACTGATGCAGCTGCGTCAGTGATCTCAGAACAGCTGTAGAAACGTAGATTCAAGTCAGTGAAGCTTAGCCCAGCAAATTGTGTGCTGGAAACTTAAATCAGGAGGCACTGAAACTAATGGCCAAATTCAGAGCAAAGGTGAAATATAAGAAATGTTCTGAAAATCTCAAACTACTAGTGGTGAAAAGTAGAGGTCCTCCATTAATGGGCAGAGACTGGATCAGCTTGTTAAAGTTAGACTGGTCAAGAGTCAACAGAGTGACTCCTGAAACAGTGGAGGATGTGTGTGCCAGGCATGCATCCGTATTCAGACCTGAGTTGGGGAAGCTCAAGGGTATTGAAGTCAAGTTACATGTATCTCCAGATGGTGTGCCTAAGTTCTGTAAGCCTAGGAATGTGCCTTATGCTCTAAGAGAAGCTGCCAAGAAAGAAGTAATTATATTGGGAACTGAAGGGGTTATTTCTCCCATTAATTACAGTGACTGGGCAGCTCCAATTGTTTGTGTACCTAAAAAAGATGATGGTGTGAGAATATGTGGATACTACAAACTTACTATAAATCCATGGTTGAACGTGGAACAGTATCCACTATCCAAAACCCAAGATTTATTTGCAAAATTAGCAGGAGGCCAGCAATTTACTAAATTAGACTTGTCACAAGCTTATCAACAAGTTCAGCTAGAGGGAAAACTCCAGATGTTACTGTTGTGTGGAGTGTGTGTGTGCGTTGCCGTACCCGCCCACAGTGTGACGTCAGGCGGGCACGGTCACTTGTATATAGTTCTGAGCTCTGTTAATAAAGGGGAGTTTGCTGCATGACAGAAAAGACTCCAATCCCTCATTCCTCATACATAGCATTTTGGCGACGAGAGAGACATTATGGGAGCGTATGGGCTACCTCCATCCCTGCTACCATTTCTGGAGTACCCGGGAGAGCCAGTGATTCTGTGGCCGAAGTGGCTGGCCATGTTTGAGGGTTATATCATGGCGCTGGGCCTAAGTAGATCGACGGGAGATGAAGACAAGCACTTCTGGCCCACCATCTCAGCGAGGAAGGCCGAAGAATTCTTGGTACGTTGGGTGAGTGCTATGCGGATGCTGTCGAGCAGCTGGCCGAGTACTTCACCGAGCAGACAAGGACCACGAAGCTGTGGGTGGCAGGAGTGTTGGCGCCAAATGGAGCTAGGCTAGTTAGCTCGGAGAAGCTAATGGTCCACTCATTGTCTATGGGCAAGTTAGCCACAAAGCTAACTGCATGCCAAAAGCAAGCTCCAGGCTACCAGCTAGGCATCGAGGTGGGACCGGGGTTGCGAGTGGAGGAGTCCCTGGTCAGTGAAGACAGAGGGCCAGCCAAGAAGCGCAGCATGGTACAGGACCGTAGCACTGGTGAGTTCGATGGCGCGGTGAGCAACGACAGTGGAGAGGGAGAGCAGCGACAAGAGTCATCCCTGCAGCTGAAGGCTGGGCAGTGGGACAGCGGGAACATGCAGGCTGAGAACTCCGGGAGGCAGCAGCGGCAGTTGGGCGCAGAGACAACGCAGTGGAGCACCTTGGACGAGAGTGCTGGGAGCAGCGATGAAGCACCTGGGTCGGAGAGTGACGCCGACAGGAGTGATGCCGAGAGCCTTGGGGGAGAGCAGCTGCAGCCGGACATGGAGATGGTGCAGCAGAGCACCTTGGACGAGGGTGCTGGGAGCAGCGACTAAGTGCCTGGGTCGGAGAGTGACGCTGACGAGAGTGACATTGACGAGAGTGACACTCAACGCGCCCTGGATGAGGGTGCTGGGCATTACGGCGAGGCGCCCGAGGCAGCGAGCGGCATTGACGAGCGAGTTTCGGTTTTCCCTGGAGTGCGGCAACGGGAGGCCAGAGTATTCGGGGCAAAAATGACAGCTGCAGTGATGTGGAAAGTGGTAGGGAGCAGACCGGCTGGCACGGAGGGACGGTGTGCCAGACAGCAGCACTGCGGGTCCCGAGGAGTGAGGCAGTCGATGGTGAAGAGAGACATTTTCGCAGGAGAGGTCAGTTTTGATCCTGGAGGCGAACAGCAGCCAGGGGCGCACATGTCGTGGGACTGCCCGGGGCCTCCGAGCTGGTCTTATGGATTTGGATAAAAGTTTTACCAGCGGTGGTCCTTGGGTTAGAGAGGAACCCATAACATTTTGGTGATAATCCGAGGATGCATATCTTCACCAAGGCTCTGGCACTGAGGCATCAGCACCTTGGTGCTTTCATGTTGACAGGCAAAGATCCCAAAAGTCACCTTGCTACCTTAGAGGAAGTTCTCAGGAGACTCGAAACCTACAGTTTGAGGGTAAAATGTGAAAACTGTGAATTCATGCAGAACAGTGTGTCATGCTTAGGACATGCCATTGATGCCATGGGCATATACCCAATGAAGGAAAACACAGATGCTATTCACAGAGCTCCTGTTCCAAAAAATGTAACTGAACTCAGGTCTTTCGTAGCTCTGTTAAACTACTATGGGAAGTTCATCCCTAACTTGTCCACCCTGATTCAGCTCATGACAGCCCTGCTACATAACGATGTGATATGGGATTGGTCAGAAAAGTGCCAGAGTGCTTTTGACAATGCAAAGAAGTCTCTTCAATCGGACAAGGTTTTAGTACATTTTAAGAGTTACCTATCCTTTTGGCATGTGATGCATCTCCTTATGGAGTTGGTGCTGTAATCAGCCACAAAATGAAAGATGGAAGTGAGAGACCTATTGCATTTGCATCAAGAACGCTGACAAAAACAGAGCAGAACTAGAAAAGCGCTCAGAGAGCACAGACCTCCGCCAAGCGCCACAGTCCCCCCCCCATACAGTGTTTGTGTGTAGGTTTTCAGATTCCTTGACCATGAAAACATATGACTAGCAATTGGATTCACAATGATAGGATTAGTGGTTCAGTAGTAAAAGCATTACCTCCTTGGCGGAGGTAATAAACTGAAGTGTTGCTGTTGTGTCCATCTCCTCCATGTGCAAAGTGCCAGGCTGCGACCTGTCAAGGCATACCTCATGCCTCCCTTATTGGGGGGGCTTTCACACCTGTACTGACCTCATGCCTCCCTTATTGGGGGGGGGGGCTTTCACACCTGTACTGAGTACTTAAAAACTGTATTTATCGGCAGATGAAAGAAAACTGAAGCAAAAACAAACAAACAAAAACTAAGCAAACAGCAACTGCAACATGAACTATTTCAAACATATTTATTCAAATGTACACTTATATGGACACAATGTTGAGCCATAAGTTTTTGGTAATGTGAAAATAATAAGCCAAGTAGCACAAAAAAATTGAGTGCTCTTGCTGTCAGGAAACAATGTTGGCACCAAATCACTGAAGTGATCTGCCACCAATGGAGGAAGATTGTGCTCTGCCACAAAATGACAAAACATCACTTCTGCTAGTGATGAATTGGATTTGGAAGGCGTCGGTTTTGTCACTGGCTGAAAATGTTCATCCATCGATGGAATTTGGCTACACAGTTGTTGTGGCGCTATGTAGCAAAGTGCGACTTCAGGTGGAAAATCCCTGATGCAGTCACTTTTAGCATTAGAGTCACACATATCAGGTGCAGCATTACTGGCGCCAGGATTCCTCTCTGTTCCGGAGCCACAGGACAAAAGAAGGTGCGATAATGGTTGCCGTGGGTTTTATTGGGGTTGCGCTCCGCGGAAAAAAGAGGATTTGGAAGCCTCCCCCGGCAGAGAGCTGGTTTTTGCGCAGCCTCTATGGCTGGCCAGGGAATTTCTGCCAAATAATCCGGCGCCGGACAGCGGACCGTCTCAGCTTTTGCAGCGTAGTGCAAACACAGGCACTGTGGCGGGCCCTGCCCGCCACTGTTTTCTGCGTGCTTTTGTGCCTAAAACTTTGAAGAAGGCGGAGTTTGTGTTCATCAGACTCGACGAGCAGCGCCCTCTATTGCCCCTGCACACATGTTGAAAATGGCCCTATCTCACAATGTTAAAGAATCATTTAAAAAATTCCTGTATCCAGACGGTGATCCGGATCATCCCCAAAATTTAATCAGTTCTTCCTTGTACCATTTCCAACAAGGCCTGAAAGTTTCATCGAAATCCGTCCAAAACTTTTTGAGTTATCTTGCTAACCAACAGACAAACAAACAGACAGACAGACAGACAGACAGACAAACCCCGGCAAAAACATTACCTCCTCCTGGCCTTCGGCCTGGCGGAGGTAATTACTCTCAAATTGAAAAGGAGACACTTGGTCTTGTTTTTGGAGTAATGAAATTGTACAAGTATCTTTATGGTAGGAAATTCTAGTTACTGACAGACCACAAGCCATTGTTGAAAATTTTAGGTCCTAAAACAGTTGTGCCAACACTGGCAGTTGTAAGACTACAAAGCTGTGCTTTAATTCTTGCAGCTTATATCTATGAAATCCAGTACAAGAGGTTAGAGCAGCATAGCAATGCTGATGCTTTGTCAAGGTTAGATGTAAAACCTGAGAAAGATGTGATGTCAAATCCAATCTACAAGGTATCTTACCTGGAAGATTTACCTCTTACTGCTAGAGAAATAGCCAAAGAAACAGACAGAGATCCTGTGTTGAGAGTGGCTAAACAGTTAATATTGACTGGTTGGCCTAAACATGTAGAGGATGAGTCACTGAAACCCCATTTTCAGTGAAAATTTGAGCTTATCGTTGAGGATGATTGTCTATTGTGGGGGTTACGAGTGGTAGTTCCTGATAAATTGAGAGATGGACTACTGTCTTAACTACATGACCACCACTGGGAGATAGTTAAAATGAAATCCCTGGCCAGAAGCCTTTTTTTTTTTTTTTTACACTAGAATCATGAATGTATAGAATGTGAAGTGAGTCAGTGTACTATTAGCCAGCAGCAGCATAGCATGCCTGCTACCACGCTAGTACGTACATGGAAATGGGCTTCAAGTCCATGGGAAAGGATACACCTTGATTTTGCTGAGGATCACTATTATGTCTGAAAATACTCCTTTAAGAATGAGGCCAGGTTCACGATTGAACTTAGCTTTACTGATGTTGCGAGCTCCACAGTACAGCCACCAGGCAGGGGCGTTAGCAAAGAGGCAGAGCTTCCCTGCCCGCTGATATTTATAGGAGCGGTGTAGTGGCGGAAACGGAAGTGGGTGCCACAACACCGCACTTCACAAATAAGAGCATCTTTATACAACATTGAACTATACACCCCCCCCCACCCCCATAGAAAAATCCAAAACACACATACAATCGAGACCCTCCCCAATTTAGGACCCGAATCACACACTAAGACTAGACTGGAATAACTAAAAAGTTACCCTCGGCCGGGGGATCGCGGGGATCATGAGATCGTGGGTTCGATCCCAGCCCCCGACCAACAGTGAGCTGTGTGGAGTTTGCATGTTCTCCCCGTGTTGCGCGGGTTTACTCCGGGATTTCTCCGGTTTCCTCCCGCACACCAAAACATGTAGGTTTAGGGCGCTCGCGCACGCAGCGACCAGCAGCCGGTGGCTTGTCACCAGACTGCAAACCAAGTCTACCTACGGGTACAAATAAGTAACAAAAAAAAAAAAAAGGCCTATCACATTCACACAACAAAGTAAAGCTAGGGGGGTGGGGGGACTACCGTCCTACCCCACATGGCAAGGAGGATTTATTCTGCCACCTGTGTTTAACTAAAACAAAAGAAGAACAGAGTCTATCAATAAATTAAAACTACTGCCGTGTTCCTAAACTAACAAGACACAAAATAATCCCCAAAACCATAACATTTCTGTTATACACTACCGTTCAAAAGTTTGGGGTCACTTAGAAATTTCCTTATTTTTGAAAGAAAAGCACTTTTTTTCAATGAAGATAACTTTAAACTAATCAGAAATACACTCTATGCATTGCTAATGTGGTAAATGACTATTCTAGCTGCAAATGTCTGGTTTTTGGTGCAATATCTAGATAGGTGTATAGAGGCCCATTTCCAGCAACTATCACTCCAGTGTTCTAATGGTACAATGTGTTTGCTCATTGCATCAGAAGGCTAATGGATGATTAGAAAACCCTTGTGCAATCATGTTAGGTCTGCAATGCTGTAATTGCTGCAAATGGAAGATTCTTTGACGAAAGCAAAGTTTGAAGGAAAAAATTATTATTACAAATCATTATTTCTAACCTTGTCAATGTCTTGACTATATTTTCTATTCATTTTACAACCCATGGTGGTAAATAAGTGTGACTTTTCATGGAAAACACAAAACAATTGTCTGGGTGACCCCAAACTTTTGAACGGTAGTGTATGTAATGCAGGCAAACCACAGAACACTGAACATTTTAATTAGTCTTTTCTTCTACCTATAGTTTTTTCCTACACATGCACAAACATATGAACATTGAAACTTTTTTGCATATATACATAAACTCACACTCCACTTGGCGAGGTAGGAGTGGAACTGGTCTGCGGGGGCCCCGGACAATCTCTCAGTAAGTCCACACTTGGAGGTGGCATGCCTCCGGGGCTGCAGCTGATCGCATAGATGGTGATGCCCCTCTTCTTCCTTGCCGTCGGCCGCTCCTCTCATCCGGCCCCACCACCCGGAGCCTCCTCCTGGGCATGCTGCAGCTCATTGGCGTGCCTCCATGAGCCATCTGACAGCTGAAAGTAGGCTGCGCCCCGTTTAGCCACGATGCGCAGCCACCCCTGGTGATCTTCAGGTTGTCGTTTGGCCCATATTCGCCATGGGTATCCCTCCTCACGAGCCCAAACCAGATCCGCGACTGTCAGAGGGGTCTTGCTCAGCTTGCAGTGTTGTTGCTTGGCACATGGTTTCTCCGTGCCTGTCGGTCTGGCCCCGACCACTTTTAAAGCCACTGCAGCTGTCGCTGTCGTAGCCCCAGATCCTCTGGCCCACTGTGGCCGAGCTCCGGGGAAAACTGGAGCTAGCTTGTCGGTGTCGCCCGTCGACACAGGTGCTTCGCTGTTACACTCAGTACCCTCATCCAGAGTGTCTTGAGGTCGGGCACTGAGACCCTCCTGCGTCAACCCTGAGCGAGGCTGGTCCTGCTCAACCTCCGGGGTGCCCAGTACATCATCGTCCCACACTGCACCGTCCTCCACTCTCGGAACTGGCCGGTTCCACTGTCCACAACCAGACCACTCCTCCCCAGCGTCGTTCTTAATGGTGAACCCCAAATCATAAAATAGGTCACAGCCTATGATGTTGTTGCCTCAGGCTGTCACAATGAACTTGAAGTCAGCCATCTCTGCCAACTTGTACCCCGCTGTCAGCACCAGTGTTCCCACCATGCACAGCCGTCCACCTCTATAACCATAGAACGGCGCTGAGTCTCCTGCAATTCTATAGTGGGGAAAAAATTTTCTCACCGTAGCCCAATTCAGCAGAGAACCCCCCCCCCCCCGTGTTGATCAGCAGTAGCACCTCCACACCATCCAGCTCGACTGTGCAGAACGTGTACCCGTTCGTTTTTGGAGACACCGCGTGGACAATTGTCTTGGGGGGGGGGGGTCGATTTCCTTTGTGTGCTCCCTTACTCGGACATACGGCACACCCTGGCATAGTGGTTCAAGTGTCCACACTTGCTGCAGCTCTCACCGGGCAGTCTTTGCCCTTGAAGCGATGTTTCACGGACCTACAACCCATACACACGGGTTTTCCCAGGGAAGACCAAAATTTTGCAGCGTTGGTCTCCGTAGCATTGTCCTCCATGCCGTTATTGCTGTCTGGGTCCGCTACTTGTGTTGTAGAGGGAAACTCCAGCTGCCGTTGTGACAGACACTCACTTAGCGCTGAGGCTAGCTTGTCCGCTGTCTCCAGTTGGAGAGCTAACTCGATAGCTCTAGCTAGTGTCAAGTCACCCAGTACTGTGAGCAGTTTCGTCCGTATTGCAGCATTGTTGGTGTGCTCCGCCAACTGGTCACGAACCATCTCCTCCTCCAGCGGCCCAAAACGACACTCACTAGCCAGTAGTTTCAGGTTGGTGATGAACCACTGAATAGGTTCACCCACCCGTTGGTGGCACTGCCGAAACCAGATCCTCCGAACGATGACACTGTCCGGGGCACGAAAATGGCACACCATCAGCTCGACCACATCTTCAAATCCATCCGAATCACCGAGTGTGCTTAGTGTCCACTGGCCCTCAATTCCCAAATTGTGCACCAGGAGTGCACATGCCCTTAGCTTGTCCATCTCACCCAGATTGAGTGCCATGACGTACGTCTCGAAGGCTGCAAACCATCTCGGCCACTGGGACAGGTGGCTCACCCGGGAGCTCCAGGAAGGGCCAAATTGGGGAAATACACGCTTCCATGCTTTATCCTCATCGCCAAAATGTTATATCTGAAAATACTCTTTTAAGAATGAGGCCAGGTGCACGACTGAACTTAGCTTTATTGATGCTGTGAGCCCCACAATACAGCCGCCAGGCAGGGGCATTGACAAAGAAGCTGAGCTTCCCTGCCCGCTGACATTTATAGGAGCAATGCAGTGGTGGAAACAGAAGTGGGAGCCACTACACCACACCTCACAAATAAACAACATTTAAACAACAATCTTTAAACAACATTGAACTATAAAACAATCACAAGCAGATGTTTTTGGTAGTGATGGATGCCTACGGTAGATGGCCTGAGATAATTCCCATGCACACCACTACATCAGCCAAAACAATTAAGGCACTTAGAAACTTGTTTGCATCTTATGGGTTGCCTAAAGAAGTTGTGACTGATAATGGACCTCAGTTTGTGTCACATAAGTTTGAGTCGTTTCTAACTAAAAATGGAGTGAAACATATCACCTGCATACCATCCAGCAAGTAAAAGTTTTGTTAGTGTCTCAGCTTGGTCGGAGGACCAGACTCATGCTTTAAGTTATTCTTGTGCTTATAATTATCATCCTTGCCATGCCTTAGTTCCTCCTAGTTATTCTGTGTATCTGTATTATCATATTCTTGTTTCACATTTATCCTTGTTTGATTCTCAGCTCTGTTTGGGTTTTGTTTTGACAGTGTCTCTGGTTTATTTCCACCACAGTTTAGTTTGTTTCGGTGTTTTTGATTTCTTGATTATTCACAGCTGTTTTGTGTTTCTGTTGATTATGGTCTGCTCTATTTAAGGGACGCAGCCCATCACCTGGGTGCTGCATCATTAGTCATTTTGGTGTTTCACACACACTTCTGCCTTGTCCTGTCCATCTGTCTTGCCCGAAGTTTTGTCTGCCTTGCCAAGTCTTAGTCTGTTTTTGTTTCAGCTTCCGAGCTGCCTTTTTGTGTTTATGAAATCATGTTGGATGCTTGCTATGCATCTGAGTCCAGTTATCTGCTCTGCCGGGGCTTAAACCATGACAGTATGATGCAGCCAGTCATGGACTCAGTCAGCTAGCCCAACAGGAAGAGGAGGAAGTGGAGCCACAATAAGAGAAAGGTGGTGGCCACAGTGAAGGATCTGGTGGCCACTGCTCAGAGCAGCTCATCCTTGGAAGACGTGAGGGATTGCTGGGGGGGAGTAGCAAACTTGATGAGTGCTCGACCGAGTTTCCACTCCCACCCCTGGGTGACGAGACTTGCGCTTCTTACAATACCAGCTGTCTCCTTCTTGCCGGAGCCAGCTTCCTGGTTACCTGTTCTCTCTCCGGTGGAGCGGAGAGAGCTTATCGGCTGCAAGTAGGCATTTGGGGGCCCTAGGTAGAAGGATGATTCAAGGACACACCGCTGCTCTCGTCGCTCCTCCCCTATACCTGTAGTTCCCAACCAGACAATTTCCAGAGCCACCCAGAGGGAGTCGTCTGGATCATCAGCGGCAGCCTGGAGCGCGCGCACGTCCGCGTCATTAACCTGCTCTGCGGCCATGGCTGCATAATCTAACCCTACACTGACTGGGGCCGCCACAGCGCGCGAGAGGCAATCTGCCACTACATTGAGTTTGCCCGCCACATGCTGAATATCAGTGGTAAACTCTGATATTGCGGCCAGCTGTCTCTGCTGCCGGCCTGACCACGGTTCCGAGACCTTGGCCATCACGAATGTTAGTGGTTTGTGATCAACGAACGCGGTGAAAGCGCGTCCTTCCAGCCAGAACTGAAAGTGGCGGATGGCCAAATGGAGAGCGAGCAGCTCCATGTCGAACACGCTGTATTTACGTTCGCTATCGCGCAAGGTCCTGCTGAAAAAGGCGAGGGGCTGCCAAACCCCGGTTACGTGTTGTTCCACGACCGCCCCTATGGCCACATCTGACGCGTCAGTGGTGAGCGCTATGCGGGCCATTGGGTCTGGGTGTGCCAACAACGCAGCCTTTGCCAAGGCTGCTTTCACCTCCGAGAACGCTTGGCCCCGCTCCGGGGACCACTCGATCTTATCCGCGGGTTTCTTTTTTTTGAGCGCGGCATACAGCGGCTGCATGAGCTGCGCCGCGCGGGGGAGAAAACGGTTATAAAAATTCACCATTCCCAAAAACTCCTGCAACGCCCTGACTGTCTGCGGCCGGGGAAAATCTGCCACAGCGCGCACTTTGTTAGGCAGCGGAACTGCTCCTTCGGGGGAGACGCGGTGTCCTAAAAAATCGATCTGCGCCACCCCGAACTGACACTTCGCTGGGTTGATTATTAACCCGTGATCTCCCAACCTTCGGAAAACTGTGGCCAGGTGTTTTTTGTGTTCGTCTTCAGACGCGCTGGCTACTAAAATATCATCCAGGTAGATGAACACGAAAGGGAGATCGTGAAGCACCGCGTCCATCATGCGTTGGAACGTCTGAGCAGCCCCTTTAAGTCCGAATGGCATGCGTAAAAACTCGAATAAACCAAACGGAGTTATTACCGCTGTTTTGGGTATGTCCTCAGCGCGCACTGGGACTTGGTGGTAACCGCGGACCAAGTCTATTTTAGAAAAAATGCGCGCCCCTGCCAAATGAACCGAGAAATCTTGGATATGTGGGATTGGGTAGCGGTCGTGCGCTGTAGCGTTGTTTAACCTGCGAAAATCCCCACAAGGGCGCCATGATCCGTCAGCTTTCGGGACCATATGTAGGGGGGAAGCCCACGGACTGTTTGAACGTCGGATAATGCCCAACCTCTCCAGGTTGGCGAACTCCTCGCGCGCTATGGCCAGTTTAACTGCGTCCAAGTGTGACAGAGATCATCCTGCGCAGTTCGCCCCACACGGGACACGAACCCACGACCTCTCAGTCAACTACACAGTTCGAGCATGGGAGACACAGCACGATCGCGCTGAGCTAAAGGTCCGACCGATAGCTCAGCGCTACCGATACTGTATGAGGCTTTCGGGAGGGAGGTTTACTAACGTTCTACGCCGAACAGTACTAGTTGGCATCCGTTACACAAGCGCCGAGCTTTTGCAAAAACGAGCAGTCCGGTAGTGGTAATAAAATGCTCCACCCCGTGCTTAGCAGCTGTTGCCGAAAATGTGGGGACCGTGAGTGCTGGGAACTGAGTGAGCAGTGTGTGGAACTTACCGCCTGCTGTTGTGACGTTGGCTTGTGCTGTAGGCGGGGCCACTCGCGCTGCACAGGGGACAGAATCAAAAGAAAATGCATTAACCAGGCGCCTGTTAGCGAGATCAACCAACAACCCATGTGAGCACAAAAAATCAGCCCCCAGCATATTGAAATTTACTGTTGCTACAACAAAAGTCCACTCATATGCACGGCCGTGTAGAGACAGAAGCAGAGTCTTCTCACCACAGTCTCCGAGCCGTTCGCCGCTGTCACCAGGGGACCTCCGGAACCCGCCAGTCTGTCCGCGTAGGAAGGAGTGATGAAACTCAACTGGGAGCCTGTGTCGACAAGGAACTGCCTCCCGGAGCGTGCGTCCGACAAGTAGAGCAGCTTGTTCTCTTCCCCGAGGGCCGCGGCTGCTACCGACCCCCGGTCTTGGCGTTTCCCGAACACCCGAACTGGCACGGCGGTACACACTTGCGTGCCCTCTCTGCGAAGCGGCGATGGCAGAAACAAAAGACGTCCGGTCCACGCTCCCTGGCCCTTGCCGCCGCCGTCGTCAGTGAGTCTGGCACCGCTGTCTCTGGCCTCCTGTCATCTGCAGTCGTCGCGCCGAGTTCTGCTGCAGCGGCCGTGGCTGCGTGCTGCTTGGTGGCGTTGACAATCCACTGCGCCTCTCGGCCCAGCGCGCGGTAGTCCCGTAGGGCCAACAGTGGTGAACTGGCCAGAACCGCTCTCGCTGCTGACGGTAGAGTCCTGAGGAAGAGGTGGGTGAAAATGAAATGATCATTGTCAGAGTCTTTCAACCTCAACAACTTCTCCATCAGGCTCGCGGGCATGTCGTTTTCCCCTTCCGTCAGCGCCAGGAGCCTCTCTGCTCGCTCCTCCGCCGAGGGGATGAATTGCTGGATGAGTACAGCCTTCAACGCGCCGTATTTGTCGCTCTCCGGCGGCTGGTCGATCAGGCTCTCCACATGCTGGGTCGTGTTGTTGTCCAGCTTTGCGACTATGTGGTAGAATTTTGTGACATCTACCGATATCCCCCGGAGGTTGAACTGCGCCTCAACTGCGTTGAACCAGGAGCGCGGATTGTTCTGCCAGAAGTCTGGTAGCTGGACTGTAGCGGCGTTCGCTTGGCTGGGGGCTCCTGATGCGGCTGGCCCGGAGGAATTTCTTTCTTCCATGATACGTCTCGGGGTCACTACTGTGGAAGATGTGAAAATGACGAGGCAGCGTTCTTTCTCAGAGTCAGCTTTATTCACATCTCCATCATTTCAAAGCAGAAAAGAGAGAATGAATCAATAAACTCTTGTCCTTAAATATCAGGGACTTCACACCTCATAGATCACATGTCCCACAGACCACCTTGCATAATAAAGACAGTAACAATGCATTTCACCACCTTGCATAATAAAGACAGTCACAATGCATTTCCCTCCATGATATCACTTCCACTGTCTCCCACGCATCCTTTAATCGACCCCCCACAGTCTCCAGCCTTGCATAACAAGGCTAAGCTTCCTGCCTTTGTTCTGACCTAAAATGCGAGTCACAGAACCGGTCCAACAGGTCCATTGAGTGTTCACCACACTGTAGATACAGATGGAATAAAAAAAAAAGGAAAAAAGAGAGAACAAAGAAACTTCAAATATAGAAATGGTGTATAGTAAAAAATGGACGAAATGCTGTACTGTCCATCAGACAGCTGCAGTTAGTTCAGAACACTGCAGCTTAAGCCCTCACTAAGACCAACAAAATAGATCATATAACTCCAGTCCTCAGATCTTTACACTAGCTTTCTGTCTGTCAAAAAACAGATTTCAAAATACTGTTGTTGGTTTATAAAGCTCTAAATGGTTTAGGGCCAAAATACATCTCAGATCTGCTGGCCCATTTCAAACCACCCAGAGCCCTCAGGTCATCAGGGTCAGGCCTACTATCTGTGCCCAGAGATAGAACCAAACATAATGAGGCAGTGTTCAGTTTTTATGCCCCTCATATGTGGAACAAACTCCCAGAAAGCATCAGGGCTGCTGACACTCTCAGCTGCTTTAAATCGAGGTTTAAAACTTTCCTATTTGCTGTGGCCTTTCAGTAGAACAATTGTTAATCTCCCACAATGTACTGTATCTTTTATTTTTTGCATGTTTTCTGTCTTATTCCATTTTAACTTTTTTGTTTCTCTTTAATTTACTTTTTAGTTTGCTTTTAAATTTTTTTGTATTCATTTTGCAACTTCCTGTAATGCTTTAATGTTTTATGTAAAGCACTTTGAATTGTCTTGTACACAAAATGTGCTATAGAAATAAACTTGCCTTGCCTTGCCTTACACAGTTATGTAAGGATTAGTATATGTAAGGATATGTAAGAATCATAGAGAAAAGATTAAGTTGAAATCTTACAGGAGAGGAACAGTGGTGTTTGTTATGTCGTAACTTGTAGACAAGGATGAGGCCAGGAGTGGAGCTGAACACTGCTTTATTAAACAAGCTGGGCTCTGTATACCCGACTGCACATGCAGCCACTTGGCAGAGGAAAAGCAGAGGAGACCGCCCCTCTACCAGCAGCCCCTCTTATGCCACCCAAGAAGGCTGAACCGGAAACCAGGGCCACCATCCCGTACCACATAAATAAGAGCTCCAATATGAATGGTATCTGAACGCTGAACAAATGCATAATATCCCCCCCCCCTTCCCACAGAAAGTCCAAAATACACACACACAATCAACCCACCCCAATTTGGAACCCGAATCATCCGCTAGACATAAACAAACTAAAATCACCAAAAAGGGGCCTATGACATTCACACCATCCATCCATCCATCTTCTACCGCTTTTCTGGAGGTCCGGGTTGCGGAGGCAGCAGTTCAAGCAGAGAAGCCCAGACTTCCCTCTCCCCAGCCACCTGCTCCAGCTCTTCAGAGAGGATACCAAGGCAGGCATTCCCAGACCAGCTGGGAGACATAGTCTCTCCAGCGGGTCCTGGGTCTGCCCCGGGGTCTCCTCCCAGAGGGATGTGCCCAAAACACCTCAAGAGGGAGGCGTCCTGGAGGCATCCTGATCAGATGCCCATACCACCTCAACTGGCTCCTTTCAATGTGGAGGAGCAGCGGTTCTACTCTGAGCCTCTCCCGGATGACTGAGCTCCTCACCCTATCTCTGAGGGTGAGTCCAGCGATCCTGCAAAGAAAGCTCATTTCAGCCGCTTGTATCCACAATCTCGTTCTTTTGGTCATTACCCAAAGCTCGTGACCATAGGTGAGGGTAGGAACGGATTGACTGGTAAATCAACAGCTTTGCCTTAGACCTCAGCTCCCTCTTCACCAGAACAGACCGGTACAATGTCCGCATCACTGCAGATGCTGCTCCAATCCATCTGTCAATCTCTCGCTCCATTCTCCCCTCACTTGTGACTAAGACCCCAAGATACTTGAACTCTTCCACTTGGGGCAGGAGCCTGTCCCCAACCCGGAGAGGACAATCCACCTTTTTCCGGCTAAGGACCATGGACTTGGACTTGAAGGTACTGATTCTCATCCCAACCGCTTCACACTCAGCGGCAAACCGTCCCAGTAAGAACTGTAGGTCATTGCTGGACGAAGCCAGCAGGACAACATCATCTGCAAACAACAGAGATGAGATCCTGTGGTCACCAAGCATGACACCCTCCGTTCCCTGGCTGCGCCTAGAAATCCTGTCCATAAAAATTATGAACAGGATCGGTGACAAAGGGCAGCCCTGGCAGAGTCCAACTCTCACTGGGAATGAGTCCGATCAAGTGTTGGCAATATGAACCAAACTCTCACAACAGTCGTACAGAGACCAAATAGCTCGTAACAACAAGCCCAATACCCCATACTCCCGAAGCACCCCCCACAAAAAACCACAAGGGATGTGGTCAAATGCTTTCTCCAAGTCCACAAAACACATGTAAACTGGTTGGGAAAACTCCCACGAACCCTCGAGGATTCTTGAGAGGGTAAAGTGCTGGTCCAATGTGCCACAGCCAGGATGAAAACCATATTGCTCCTAATGAATCTGAGGTTCGACCAACGGCCGGACTCTCCTCTCCAGTACCTTGGCACAGACCTTCTCAGAGAGGCTGAGGAGTGTGATCCCTCTAAAGTTGGAGCACACCCTCCGGTCCCCTTTTTTGAAGAGAGGAACCACCACCCCGGTTTGCCATGCCAAAGGCACTGCCCCCAACTTCCACGCAATGTTGTAGAGACATTCACACCAAAAAACTAAAATTAGGGGGGATGGGTAGACCGCCGTCCTACCCCCCATGCGGCGAGGCGGGTTATTCTGCTGCCTATGCTATTAAAGTCCATAAAAGAAAAGTACTGCCATGTCTCCTATACAAAATACCATATGAAAACAATCCCCAAAACTATTAACACAGAACACAATTGAGCAACTGAAACACGCTCATGACTCGGCGAGGATGACCCGTGCCCCCCCCCCCCCCTCGCCAGACCCTTTACCATCAGTCCATCCCTGGCGGCAGTCCGCTTCCCAGACCACAGCTGGTCGCTTCCGCCTCGGAGCGTCTTCTCCTCCACACCTCCGAGCGCTCCAACCATCTAGGGTTGTGCCCATCCGTCTTCTTTGGAGCACGCCATAACTCATTGGGATGGTGCCATGAGCCATCTGACAGCAGCAGGTATCGATTGTGCCGCTCACCCATCACCTGCAGCCAACCTTAGTACCGCTCCATGTTCTGCTTCTGTCTCATCCGCCTGGACCTCGCTTCCACCCGAGCCCGAACCCAGTCTGCGACCCCAAGTGGGGCCTTGCACAGCCTGCAGTGTTTCCGCCTGGCACTCGCTCTTCCAGTGCCACTCAGTCCTGCCTCGACTGCTTGTAGATCCGCTGCTGACCCCACCCCTGTGGTCCCGTGTTCACCAGTCCTCCACGGCCGTGCTCCAGGAACATCTGAGACCATCGTTTGGGCCCCGCTCGTCGCCGCAGGTCCTCCCCTATGCCACCCGGCACCCACATCCAGGACAGCTTGGACACTGGCACTGGGGCCCTCTCGTGGCAACCCTGAGTGCGACACAGCCTGTCCACTTTCTGGAGTGCCCAGCAATGGTTCATCCCACACTGCATCATCCTGGACCCTCGGAACCAGAAACCGGGGCTGCCATCCCGTACAACACACATAAGAGCTCCAATATGAACGGTATCTGAACACTGAACAAATGCATAATCGTGTTCCCAACACAGAAATACAGGAAATGTAGTTTGACTTATGTTGTATGTAAAACCACTAATCTGACTGATATGGGTTCTGGTGGAAGGTTCTGATTGGTTGTCAGGAACAGTACAAAAAGATGACTGGCCACTAGGGTGGGACCCTCTCGGTACTCTGCTTTTGCCTGGATAGCTGTCATCATTGTGCTAAAAAAAAAAAAAGGTCTTGGATTCTGAATACTCTGCCTTGTGCCCTTCCTGTTTCTTACTTAAACAGTTTTTTTTTAGAACTTATTTTGTGTGCAATACACTACAGACGTATATCAAGACACATGTATCTTCCAAAAAGCACCATTAGGATCATCATCCACAAGTGGAAGAACATCACTATATCATCAACCAGCCACACACAAGAGCCCCTCATGAGATATCTGACCAAGGAGGCGGAAGGACAGTAGAATAATTCATGAGCCGAGGACAACTCAGAAAGAGCAACAGAAAGATTTGGGGGGAGCAAGTACAATTGTGGCATTGAAAACAATAGGTAATGCACTAAACTATTATGGAATCCATGCAGGCTCACCTCGTAAGACGCCATTATTAACGAAAAAGCACATTGAAGCTTGTTTAAAGTTTGGCTGTCAAACTGCACACCATGTTTGAAGGAGAAATGGCACTGCACATCGCCTCCCAACAATACTACTCCAAAAGTGAAGTTTGGAGGTGGAAGCATCATGTTATGGGGTTGTTTCTTTTCTCACGGCACTGGCAAACTTAATATAAACTAGAGGGCACTCAGAGAGTGCATACGTACCTCCTCCAAACCTCCGTCCCTCCTCCCTTTGTCCTCCCCTCCGTCCCTTTGTCTGTCCATATCACCATCCATCTGTACATTGCGAGATAGGGGCTGGGCAGAGGTATGCACTCACGGATCACCTCCAACATCTAATGAGTTCATCTTTGGGCCAAGCACCACCTCTGGTGAAAATTTCATCCAAATCCATCCCGTAGTTTTGGAGTATTGTTGCTAACACTGAGAAGATAAGAATGCATACCTCCACCAAGGAGGTATAATTTTGAGATTATCACCAAAATCTAATCATGTGTTCAATGTGCCATTACACACCTTTCCTGAAAATTTGAATGAAAGGTGCAATATAAATGCAATCCATTATTATTGTAATGTCGGGGCTGTAAGGAAGGGGCGGGGATTCTCCCAGCATGCTTTGCACCACAGAGGATTCAGTGACTATTATCTGTGTGTTCTAAGTGTTATTGCTGTGCCATTATGACTGTGTTATAAGACCAGTTGTGCTCGTGTTGTTTTCCCTGCATGTGATAGATCATGCGTCTGTGTCACCATGAGTGAGAGGAGCATCTGTGTGAATGACCTCCCCTCCGTTCTGTGCAGTCAGTGATCAAAGAATAAAGGCCTTTTTCGTCACAAATCCTCTCTCATTATTTGTGTGAACCCATGAAATGTCACACTGGTGTCAGGAGTGGGATTACTGAGAGATGGAAACGAGGATCAAGGCAGAGATTTGGCAGCTCGAACGGCTCATCGGCCACATAGAGACGGAGATGAACAGTAGAGGAGACACGCCAGTCCCCAGAGATGCTCATCGTGACGAATGGGGAAGCATACCTGACAGAGCAAATGTACCCCGATTTCTGTATTTTTTCAAGGCAGAGCTTGTCATGACTGTTATTAATAATCAGCCCATGTGCACGATGCAGCAACAAGAAGGGACAATCAAACAACAACACACATTTGAGGGTTTTATTAAATAGCAAAATTTTCGCACAGCTACAGAAACAGTCACTCGCCAGAGGAAGGAGCCTGTGGACAGAAGACGAGAGCTGTGAGGAGGAATGGAGTAAGGGAAAATGGGCTAGCCAAATTGCCACTTATGGGAACTCTGAGGGAGAACCAGCAAGGCCCCAGCGGGGAATAGATGAACCAGCAGGATGAGGGGAGTGAACTGGTGGTGCCTGACCGGGTGGAGGTTTTTGCCATAGATGAGTGGTGGTGTGGCAGCAGAGCGCACGCAGTCCCGGTGACACACCCACACGATGGCAGCAACCTGAAGAAGGGAAACAGCACACAGGTTAATAATTTCTTTACCAGTGTGGTACAATACTCGCTGTCTTAGTAGGCAGTATACTCAGACGAGCCAGCGTTGAATCACTGAAGGGTGCCTCTTTATGAACGCTGGCTGATGAGAGGGCGTAGGTGTGTCCTCTCACTCAGGTGCGCTGATGACCTGAGGAGAGATGAACAGGAAGGAGGGGGCGCGCTCTTGCTGCCCATGACAGAGCTGGCCAGAAAGAGCAAGCATGCACTGTTTTCTGCCTTTTTCAAGGTAGGGCGGGGAACACCAACGGGGGAACTACAAGACAGTGATCCCACTGCAACCGAGGGCAGTGATCGACAAGGAGGCGACAGTTCCACCAACCCGCCAACCGGTGAAATTTCCCCATTTTGGTGGTGAAACCCTGCTGAATAATTACCTGGTCCAGGTTGAACTGGCCACTGCGCTGAATGGCTGGACACCAGATGAGACAGCTGTGCAGGTCACGCTGGCTCTGGAGGGCGGAGCTCTCTGCATGCTGTCTGATCTCCGGCCTGAGGAATGTCACAGCTGGCCAGCGCTACAAGGAGCACTCCGGAGGCAGTTTGGGAGAGCAACCCATGCCGATAATGCCCGGGAACAGCTGGCCAGCTGCTGGCAGGACAACCAGAAGAGCCTGGGAGCCTATGTAGCGGACGTACGGCTGCTGATACAGCGTGGCTACCCAGATTTTGAGCCAGAGGCAGTGGAGAAGCTCGCTCTGCAGAACTTCATCTGTGGGCTACACCCAGCCCAGCTACAGGAACACATCCGGATTCACACAGCGAGCAGCTGGGAGATGGCCGTGGCAGAAGCAGAGCGGGTGGGGATCATGATGGATTATGCAGCTGATGTGTCATCTCCGAGGCAGAGAGCTTTTTGGGCCACAGCTGAGAGTGAGAACGAGGAGGAATTGGAATTGCGTCAGACCACAGCTGCACAGCTGGAGAGAGTACAATGACGGCGGCGCAAGGAGGGATGCTTCTACTGTGGGGAACCAGGACACATTGTGCATAACTGCCCTGCACCCACGCCACCACAACTAGCCTCCTCATCGGCTTTAACCCTAGAGCGAGGTGGCACAGGCGGGGATTTGCCACCTCCCACAGACATTTTCCCTGATAGACGGCTGGGCCTACTTGGACAATCACCAGGGCTGTACCTACAGTGCAGCCTAGACAGCACACTAATCCAGGCCCTGATCAACACTGATTCCACCATCTCCCTGGTCCAACCCAGGGTGCTGCCCTGTACAGATGGACTCAGACCATGTGGGAACCCACCAGGCGCTGCGTCATCACGGCCACCAGTGAGCGTACCAGACTGGGAGGATGACGGGTCCTTGGGGTGGGAGTGGCTGGTCAGAACACAAACCACCTGTTCTAGCTGGCTGACATCCAGGACTCATGCATCATTGGACTAGATCTGCTCGCAGCATGGGGTGCAAAGATCAACACCGCCAGCTCTTCTCTCCTGCTGGGGGCTCAGACCATCACGCTCTGTGGCAACAGCCAGACAAGGAACCAGGGGGCCCACGCGATCGAAGGGCTGGTGCCATCAGCGCAGGCCGAGGATCGTGACCCAGCAGTCTCACTGGATCTCCAGACCGCTACAGCCCAGGATAGCACAGCAGTTAAGATAAGATAAGATAAGATAAGCCTTTATTAGTCCCACAATGGGGAAATTCCAGGATTGCAACAGCACAGGGATAGCAACACTCAGAGCAATAATTAAGAAGATACGAAAAATATAAATAAGAGCAGTGGATATACATACGTACACATAAATATATAAATATATATACAAAGTGCGGAGCATTGTAGCAAGATGGAATAAACAACATAACCGTCTACTTAGTTATCCTACATAGTATGAATATGTACCCATACATATTGTCACCCTCCATAGCAAGTTCACAGCACTTCTTTAGATCGTCGGGCAGCTCTCTCCCGCAATGACATCACAGAGGCCCTTGGCACACAGCAGCTTCGGAGCGAGCAGGATGGAGATCCTGTCGTCTCCCAGGTCCGGCAGTGGCTGGACATGGACCGGCAGCCCACCTGGAAGGCTGTGTCTGTGCTGGACCCAGAGACCAAGGCCCTGGATTCCCAGTGGTCCAACTTCTGCTGTCATGAGGGTGTTGTCTATTGGTGGTGCCAGTCTCTGGCTGGGCAGCGTCACCTCTGGCAGCTGCTGGTCCCTGACGGCTCCGCCCCAGGGTGCTCTAGTTGGTCCACGGGTCAGTGGGGGTGGGCCACTTCAGGGTGAGGAAGACTCTGCATCGTCTCCGGGCCCAGTTCTACTGGCCAGGGTGTCGTAGGGACGTGAAGCTCCATGTTCATTGCTGTGACACCTGCACAGCTCAGAAAGGACCGACTCAGCAATCCCACGCCTGCCTGCAGCAGTATGAGATGGACGGCAAACCGGGGCTGGATTATTTGTTCCGCTCGAGAGACTGCACCCGGTACCCGAAGTGGCTCGGAAGACCTTGGTAGTGGCGGGGAGTTGACAGAAGCAAGTGTATGACTCCCGCTGCCAGGGGAGGGACTTTGCTGGACTTTTTCTGCCTGGGGCAGAAAGAGGGACTGTCACCAAAGCTGGTGAGCCACTGGTTGGGACTGTGCATGCTGGCCACCGAAAACGGCGGCTGCCCCGACGCCTGAACGGATTCGTATTGGACTTTTGAGTTGGACTTATTATTCTAGGGACAGAAACCAGTCCGGGGGGGAGGGCAGTGTAACGTTGGGGCTGTTAGGAGGGGCGGGGATTCTCCTGGCATGCTTTGCGCTGTGGAGGATTCAAAGACTGTTATTATCCGTGTGTTCTAAATGTTATTGCTGTGCCACTATAGCTGTTATAAGACCAGTTGTGATAGTGTTGTTTTCCCTGCATGTGATAGATCATGTGTCTGCGTCACCATGAGAGGAGCGTCTCTGTGAATGACCTCCCCTCCGTTCTGTGCAGTCAGTGAGTGAAGAATAAATGCCTGTTGCGTCACAAATCCTCTCTCATTATTTGTGTGAACCCATGAAACGAGGTGGAAGCGTCATGTTATGGGGTTGTTTCTCATCTCATGGCACTGGCAAACTTAATATAAACTAGAGGGCACTCAGAGAGTGCATACCTCTGCCAAGGCTCTGTCCCTTTGTCCTCACCTCTGTCCCTTTGTCCGTCCATATTGCCATCCATCTATACATTGGGAGATAGGGCCTTGGTGGAGGCATGCACTCACGGATCACCTCCAACATCTAATGAGTTCATCTTTGAGCCAAGGGCTACCTCTGGTGAAAACTTCATCCAAATCCATCCAGTAGTTTTGGAGTACTGTTGCTAACACTCTGTGAGGAGATAAGAATATTTTGAGATTATCACCAAAATCTAATCATGTGTTCAATGTGTCATTGCACACCTTCCCTGAAAATTTGAGTGAAAGGCGCAATATAAATGCAATCCATTATTAGTATTATTATTAACAGACAGAGAAATAATAATAACAAGACTGTCATAATTGTACTGACTATACACTGGGGCTGGGCAATTCCACCTGAAATCAACATCATGGTTTATTGAATCTTTCAGGTCGTTTCCTCCTCTCTTCTCTCTTACAGTTTACTCATAAGGTTCATAATTATCACGCAGTTGTAACCCAGGGATTGATTTCCTAGTGTTAAAATATGCCCCTTCTTATAGTAATGGCTAGAAGATGCATAATGTCCATAAATCGATGTTTTCTAATATTTGGTCATGTAGCTTTAAGGCTTCATTTTTAAGTAGTTTGTGTGAGACACATCCTCAACACGAGGTGTGACACCTTAACCTTTAATGGATTTCTTTGTTCTCAACCTCCAATTTGTCCATCGGTAGACACCTCAATCTTCCACTGTTTTGATTGGTTGGGGGGTGGGATTAGTGAAAAGAAAGGGGAATGAAAAGTGGGGTTTTTTTCGCGCCCTCTCCTCTCCTGGGCTACCGACGGGGATGGATGTACTGTGCGTGTTGGTTTTTTTTGTTAGCTACCGAGAGGCAACTGATATTGTCAACCGAGGGTTTTGACATATGTGTGAAGAGAAAGTACTGAGTTTGTATACTATTGCTGTCATTATGGGAGTACATTGTATTTCTACAGACAGGTAGTGTGCAAGTGTTTTTTTCCTTCGTTAGCCGACGAGCTAACTAGCTAGTTGCTCCTGCCAGCCAGAGAACATAAGACTCCAGACGAACTGAACCGTGAGTTTCACAAGTTTAAGGGAAAATACTGCTGTTTTTCTCTACAAGTGCTTCCCTCAAAGCTGGGTTTTGATTGTGTTTTTTTTTATTATTATTGTTGGGGACCATAAATGGTTTATGTTGATTTATTTACCTTTTGTTCTTATTAAAGACAAAAATGGAAAGGAGATGTTTTTACCTTCTTTACGTGTTTCGACTGTTCACTGCAGCCTTTGTCAGAAGTGTCAGCTGATTGCTTTGAGCTGTCATTTTATCAGCTGACTTTCGTTGGCTGGGGCCAGCCCAGCAGACCTGTCAGATCCACCAAGCCGGCCCTGCTTTGTGCTGTCCAATGGGCTCTGGAGAATGTGGTCGCAGGTGTGGGAAACCATAAAGGCCCCCTCATCCCGGTTCATGCTATCTTTTCCTCACTTCCTGATTTCTATGGCCTCCTTGATCCAGCGTTTGTGTCTGTTGCTCTGCAATCCAATAATTTTTGCGTTGTTCCAGTCCATGATGTGATTATTTCTTTTTCAGTGATCTGATATTGCTGATTTTAATGTTTCTTGTTCTGCCTTTTCTTTTTGTGATCTTGTGAGTCGTCCTTGTGTTTCCTTCTCACATTCCTTCTGGTGTTCTTTTTTCCTTGTGGTGAATGATCTTCCGGTTTCTCCAATGTAGGTTTTGTTGCTTGATCTGCATATTTCATATATTACATTGCATTTTTTGTCTTGTTCTATTTTGTCCTTGGGGTGTACTAATAACTGTCTTAATTTTTTGTGTGGTTTCACTGCTGTTTATTTTGTATTTTTTCATGATCCTTTGAATTGGTTCTGTTATCCCTCGGATGTATGGTATAGTTTTGGTGTCCTTGTTTTTGATTTCGGCTTTTGTTCTGTGTCTTGTTTCCTGTTTGTTTTCTTTGTTTTTGACTTGCTGTTTCCCTTTGTTTATGGCCCATACTGGGTATTGGCAGCGTATGAGTGCATGTTTGATGTGGTTTTCCTCCTCCTGTCTGTCTTCCTGGTTTGTGATGATGGTGGCCCATTCATATAGTGTCCTGACAACTGATAAGTTTGTGTGCTGTGGGGTGTTCTGATGTCTATAGTAGGTATTGATCCGTGTGGGTTGGTTTCCTGTAGACTGTGATTTTTATACTGCCGTCATCGTTATGGTGGATTTTCATGTCCAGAAAGGCTATTGTAGCTGTCACAGTGAAAAGGTTTATGTATTTTTGGTTCTTTTTCTGAAATAATGTTTGTTTATGGGTGTGTGCGCCAGTGTTGCGGACGTTAGCGGTGTCCTTTTCTCCGCCTTCAGTCCCTCCATATCGCGGCGCATATGCGCTCGTGCTACCAAGCTCGCGGGTGAGTCGGAGAGCTCGTGAAGGGGGCTCGTGCAGGTGTCTCGCCCCGCCTATCAGCGCCATTGTGTGAGCGAGTGTCGGAGAGAGGACGGAGTGTTTTTCCTGCAGGCAGCCGGACTGTTAAATGTTCTCCATGTTTGTGAGGAAACAGCGGCGAACCTGGACCTGATATGGTGCAAAAATGGGTGGTAGGCATGCGCTGTTCACATGCCTGATTAGAAGGGTCACACGGCTGCTGGAGGTTGTCCACAATCCGATGCGGAGAGAGGACTTTGGAGAGAGGACTTTGTTTGGGAAATTTGTGACATGACTAACAACTCCTAAATTCGAGGCAGAAGGCGCACACGGTATGTGATTATTTTTGTTTATGAACATTTGTTAAGTGTTATAATTTATTTTGTATTCATGTTTCTTATGTCTGTATTTTTAGTTTTTCACGGTATTTAAGGGCGAAGATTTGCTGTGACAAAATAAACAAAAAACTTGTCAACATCAGTTGGAGCGTGGTTTTCTGACCTAGAAGAAGACTTTGGGAGCGGTTATAGTGGAAAAACGGGCCTAATCCAGGAGCAAGCAGCAAGATTCCTGCAGGGCCATGCTTCAAGGACTTTGTTTGCCGCCCAAATAAAAGACGTGCATGCTTCTTCCCACATCCGCTGGACATTCAGCCGGACAGAAGAGGTACCAGAGCGACATTTATGGACAATGCAGTTTGCAAAAGGTCACAACACCTTTAAGGTACCAGGTTAGATGGTATATTTTCAGTTTGGAACCTTTTAATTCCTAAGTTAAATTGAGAAAAGAAACAGAAGTAAAAGCTATTCTTGAAGTGTTGTAAATTACTGAAGAGTGTCACTTGTTTCCTATTGTATATTCTCCCAGCAGTTTTCTAACTTTCCTTTCACTGTAAAATTCCAAAAGTGTTAGTTCAAATCATTTTTGAAAATGGAGCAGAGCACAAGTGAGTTTCGTACATTAGAGGAAATACTTGCAGCTCTAGAAGATGAGAAAGTAAAGTTGGAAGAGAAATTAAAAACTGAATCTGTCGACTTAAAAAGACGAGAAATTGAGACACGGATAGGAGAAATAATTGGAGATCTTGAAACACACAAGATAGGGTTATCATCATCATCTCAAGTCGAAACACAAGTGAGACGATCAGAAAGGGAGAGATGCCATACAGAAAAAATCGTTGAGTTTAAAAGAAAGGAAATAACAGAGAAAGAAAGTTTATGTCGACGTATCTTAACTTTAAAGCAGAGATTCAACTAACAAGATCTAAACTTAAGGAAGATTGCTCTAAAACTGAGTTGGGTGAAATGATCCATTAAATAGAAAAGTGTGAGTCAGAACTAAAGCAAAGGTATGAGAGTTTACGTGCACTTACTTTACCATCTCAAGATATGAGAAGGAAGTTTGATAGCTGCGCTTCAGTTACAACTGAAATAATCCTACTCCTGCAAAGACGGTATGCAGATGTTGATACTAAGGAATTTGATGCAGTAGCTGTAAAGGAATCTCTCTTTCAGTTACTCCAAAGAGAAGATGCAAGGTCAATTTATGGATCAACTGTGTCTAGAACTAGTCAAAGCAGTCAGTCAAGTCATAGTCAGCAGGGAAGTCATGTATCGGCGAAAAAAGCAGATGCAGCTGCACGTTTGGCATCAAAACGGGCTGAAATAAACAGGGAGATGGAAATATCTGCCCAGAGAAAGGAGATTTTGGCTCAGCAAGAAAAACTAAAATGGCTGGAAGATCAAAGGGATCTTGAAGTCATAGAGGCTGAATACAATGTGTATGCTGAAGAGGAATCAAGGTTTAATGCTGAAATAAGGGATGTTGAAGTAAAAAGTACTTTGCCTCCAAGTCAGCTTCCAATGCAGCATAGTAGCCCTCCATGCACTCAAGTTCCACAAAATGTATCGGCCCCTCCTTACTCTGAGAGTAAACGCATCAATATTCCCCACAGTGCATCAGTCCCACACAACTCTGGCAGGATATCTGAGCCCAGAGAGCGCGAAGTCTCACTAGTCCAAGCGCTCAAGGAATCCCTTGCTATGACGAGACTTCCGGCACCAGAGCCTTTCGTGTTTACAGGAGACTCACTTAAATTCACAGAGTGGAGCATTTGCTTCAAGGCTTTGATAGAAACAAGTTGTACAGATCCAGCACATAAGCTGTTCTATTTGAAAAAATACACAAGTGGAGAAGCGCTTTCAGTATTAGAAGGAACCTTTTATCGTAGTGATGAAGAAGCATACACACAGGCTTGGGATGCCTTAAACAAGCGCTATGGCCACCCCTTTGTAGTCCAAAGAGCTTTCAGGGGAAAACTGAGTTCCTGGCCAAAGATTGGACCAAAAGACTCCCTTAAACTAAGAGAGTTCAGTGATTTCCTAATCTCTTGTAAAAATGCCATGCCCCATGTGCAAGGACATGGAGTTTTGGATGATTGTGAGGAAAATCAGAAATTACTGCTGAAACTTCCAGACTGGGCAACAACTCGCTGGAACAGACATGTCACTAAAACACTGGATGAAGGGAAGGCATATCCAGGTTTCGAAGAGTTTGCACACTTTGTGGCAGAAGAAGTGCGCATAGCATGCAATCCTATTTCTTCCCTTTATGCGTTAAAGCATACAAGTGAAAAACTAGAGAAGGAACAAAAATGTGTCAAGGCCAGTGTCCTGGTAGCTTCAACAAATGTACCCAATTATCCAAAACAAACCTCAAAGGCCACATCCCAAAGTGGCAGAAGTTCCAAGCCCTAGCTCTTTAGCATCTTAGAATAAGAAGCAGATTAAGTGTATTTGCTGTCAGCAAGATCACTTTATAAGTGTGACAAGTTTGCAGCAATGCCTCTCAAAGACAGGAAAAAATTTGTCATTGATAATAACATGTTTTGTTTGCCTTAGAGTTGGTCACATCTCCAAAAACTGTCGACAGAAGGTCACTTGTAATATTTGCAGGCGAAGCCACCCCTCTCCACTTCACGAGGAACGTCCTCAAGGAGAAAAGCCAGAAATACCACCACAAGAGGAAAGCACTTCCACAGTTGCATGTAGTGTAAAGGTGGGCAACAGTGATCGCGCTTCAATGATTGTTCCAGTATGGCTCTCTTGTGCAGCAGAAAACAGTCCAGAGACCTTGGTGTATACACTTCTGGACACTCAAAGCAGCAATACATTCATTGATCAAGATATTTGTGAGAAAATTCATGCAAAAACAGAACCTGTTAAGTTAAGGTTGACAACAATGACTGACCGGGGTTCAACTGTACATTGCCAAAGAGTAGATGGGCTCAAAGTAAGAGGTTACCATTCCCAAGAGTATGTTGTCTTGCCACCTACTTATACACGAGAATACATTCCACTTGAGAAAAACAGTATCCCAACTTGTGAGACTGCGAAAGAGTGGACTCACCTTCTAAGCATTGCAGAAGAGATGCCAGATCTGTTAGACTGTCCTGCAGGGCTCCTGATTGGCTATAACTGTGCAAGAGCATTAAAACCAAGGAAGGTCATACCAGGAAATGATTATGATCCATATGCAGTCAAAACAGACTTAGGCTGGACTATCGTGGGTTCCATCAAACCATGGACTGGTCTAATGGAGGTAATAGGAGTCTGCAATCGTGTCTCTGTAAAGGAGTTTCCATCCATCACACCTTCCTCTGTGATCAAAGTCCTGGAACGAGATTTCTTGGACACAAATCCAAGAGAAGGAAATATATCGCAAGAGGACATTCAGTTTCTCCAGTTCTTGAACGGAAACATTCACCACAACAAGGAAGGACATTTGGAAATGCCCCTACCCTTTAGAGAGTATCCACAGCTTTCGAACGACAAGCAGCTTGCTACAGTTCGATTGAGGCGTTTAAAGGGGAAAATGGAAAAAAATCCCAAGTATAAAGAGGTCCTGGAGGTGATACCAGAAACAGAACATGCAAGTGAGAAGAAAGATGTAAATCTGAATTACACTGTGGTTCCAATGCAGAGTGTACTAGGGATAAAGTGGAATGTGGAAGCTGATGTGTTCTCATTCAGTGTTATCCTCAAAGAAAAACCAGCCACAAGAAGAGGAATTCTAGCAACAGTTGCGAGTGTGTATGACCCACTAGGATTTCTCTCTCCTTACATCTTGACTGGCAAACAACTGCTGCAAGACATGTGCAGGCGGGGTGTTGGATGGGATGAACCTGTTTCCCCTCAAATCCAGGCCAAGTGGGAAATATGGCTCCAGGATTTGGAAAATCTTCAAAACATTAAAATACCAAGATGCCTCATTCCTGAATACCTCGGCACAATCCAAAAAATTGAGTTGCATCACTTTTCAGATGGTAGCAGCAGTGGTTATGGACAGTGTTCCTACATCAGGATTGTTTTTGATGTGCAAGTTCATTGTGCTCTTGTCATGGGTAAGGCCCGAGTGGCACCCACAAGCATAGTCACCATCCCACGTCTTGAGCTGACTGCTGCAGCAGTTTCAGCTGGTGTGAGTAACTTTCTCAGAGCAGAGCTCGAGCTGAAGATCGACGAAGAGTTTTTCTAGACAGACTCTCAAGTGGTGCTTGGGTACATCAAGAATGAAGCCCGGTGCTTCCATGTGTTTGTTGCCAATCGCGTCCAGAAAATAAGAAACACTACAGATCCAAAGCAATGGTTCTACGTTGAAACCAATCAAAATCCAGCAGACCATGCTTCTAGAGGTCTCAAGGTGGCAGAGCTGATTGACTCAAACTGGCTCACTGGCCGAGTTTTTATGGGAACGTGAAAGTGTCACAGTTCAACATTCACCAGAGCTTCTTGTAGGTGACCCTGAAGTAAAGGTTTTGAAGACAGATGCTGTTGAAAGAGACAACTTTCTTGAAAGGTTTTCAAGATTTTCTGACTGGAATACAGCCATCAATGTTGTAGCAAGGATTAAAAGACTAGCAAAAGAAGACAGGTCAGGTCCAATTAGTGTAGAGGAGAGAAGAGTTGCCTCTCTCACACTCATTCGGGCAGCACAAAAGGAGGCATTTGAAGATGAGCTGAAATGGTTCAGTCAGAAATCAGCTAAACTACCAAAAACTCACAAAATGCAACAGCTTGATCCTGTCCTTGTAGATAACCTCCTTAGAGTTGGAGGGAGGTTGAGAAAGAGATCTAGGGAAAAAAGGTGAATGCTTAAAGCAAGTCTCAGTTCTTGAGAGACCTGTTCAGAAACTAATAGTTCTAGCTGAAAATGAGTCCTAGACTACAAGGGGAGGACATAATAAAACTAAAGTCAGATGATACAGTAATGGCAAAGAAACGCTTAAGTCTAGAAAGTGAATAATATCAATGCTATTAAAGCAACATGTGATTTGAAGGTTTACATTTATTTCAGGGAAAATTACAAGATTTAATTTTGTTTGTTAAAAGTTGAGTGAATATAAATCTTTGTAATTTTGGTGGCAGTGTAGCTGTCACTGTGAAAAGGTTTATGTATTTTTGGTTCTTTTTCTGAAATAATGTTTGTTTATGGGTGTGTGCACCAGTGTTGCGGACGTTAGCGGTGTCCTTTTCTCCGCCTTCAGTCCCTCCATATCGTAGCGCATATGCGCTCGTGCTGCCAAGCTTGCGGGCGAGTCGGAGAGCTCGTGAAGGGGGCTCGTGCAGGTGTCTCGCCCCACCTATCAGCGCCATTGTGTGAGCGAGTGTCAGAGAGAGGACTGAGTGTTTTTCTTGCAGGCAGCCAGACTGTTAAACGTTCTTCATGTTTGTGAGGAAACAGCGGCGAACCTGGACCTGATATGGTGCAAAAATGGGTGGTAGGCATGCGCTGTTCACATGCCTGATTAGAAGAGTCACACGGCTGCTGGAGGCTGTCCACAATCGGATGCGGAGAGAGGACTTTGTTTGGGAAATTTGTGACATGACTAACAACTCCTAAATTCTAGGCAGAAGGCGCACACGGTATGTGATTATTTTTGTTTATGAACATTTAAGTGTTATAATTTATTTTGTATTCATGTTACTTATGTCTGTATTTTTAGTTTTTCACGGTGTTTAAGGGTGAAGATTTGCTGTGACAAAATAAACAGAAAACTTGTCAACATCAGTTGGAGCTTGGTTTTCTGACCTAGAAGAAGACTTTGGGAGCGGTTATAGCTATGGTGCCATTTTCTTCCTCTTCGTATGTGAATTTTATATTCCCAGTGCTGTCTGTGCTGTTCAGATGGTCAGTGAGTTCTTGTGTGTGTCCTTTCCTTATTTTCTCCAAAATGTCGTCCACGTATCTATTGCAGAGGGTGGGTTTACATTGTGTAGGTGCTGTGTCGATGGCTTTGTTTTCCAGATCCTCCATGAAACAACTGTTCATGATGGCTGATGGTGGGTCTCCCATTGCAAAGCCTTCTTTTTGTCTGTAAATTTTTTCTCTGTATTGAAAATAGGTGGATTTTGCAACAAATTGTAATAGTTCAGATATGTCAACTGTGAGGTTGGTGTGTCTTTTTAGGATTCTGTCATTTCTGAGGCGTTCTTACACTAAGTGTGACATCAACAGGGGTCTTTGTGAATAGTGAAATGACATGTGAAATGAGGATCTCGTCTGATTCTATTTTCATATTTTTGAGTTCTTGTGCCAGCTCTTTTGAGTTTTTGCAGTGGTATTCTGATAGTCCAAGGAGGGGTCCTGGGACCACATTATCCAGAGACCATCGGATGGTGGAAAGTGGGGCCGGCTCATGGATATGACAGGTCTGCTGGGCTGGCCCTGCCTACGAAAGTCAGCTGATAAAATGACACCTCGCAGCAATCAGCTGACACTTCTGACGAAGGCTGCAGTGAACAGTCGAAACATGTAAAGAAGGTAAAAACATCTCCTTTCTATTTTGTCTTTAATAAGAACGAAAGGTAAATGATTAAAAAAAAGAGAAAATGAACCTGCTTGGGGTTTATGTTGCGTTTGTGTTTTAAAAGTGAACATCGTGAAGGGAGGTGCCGCTGTGGTTTCTGGACTGAGGAGCACTGTTGCCAACGCCTCAGTAAGGAAAGTAGCTATTGGCTGTCCTAAAAGTCACAAAAGTCGATAAATGATGCCATCACCTAATTTGGATAATTGGACATTTGCATGTAATTGTAATGGACACTGTAGTAGAGAAGATAATGTCAGGGGAGAGACAAAAAGTGAGTAAAAAAAAAACCCCCACCCTAAATATGTTTAGAACTACAAATTAACTTTCTTCTGTTGATTCTTGGTTTGTTTGTTTTAATTTTGCCATTTAAATAGGCCATCTGTTATGTATGTAAATAGAAGGTATTAGTAAGATGGCAGCCGGGGTGGACGGGGAATGAGCAGGGGTGGTTAACTGCTGGTTTCAGTGGTGACGCCACTCCAGGTATAAAGGATGTGGGCGGAAGAGGCTAGTTCTCTTTCGTCGTGGGACACCTGGCCTGTCGGAGAGTGCTGAATGCCTGAGGGTATTGTACATAGTATTTATAATAAAGCTCCGTAAACAGTAGTCACTGTCTAGTTGTTATTGCCTCAATTATGGATGCAACACCATCACTGACAGTGAAGAAACATTTGCATCCCACTCTGTAAAATAGGGGAGGTTGGTGGGGGGTTTGCGCATGCGCAATTCATTTGCAATCTGGACCCTAGCGGTGTGGATCTCACCTCCTCTGACTGCTGCACAGTGTTCTGTTGATAGATATACAATAGTTTTAGGGGCTATACAATATATGATCAAACCTTTTAAAAAGGCCAAATATACGATAGTTTTGGCATTTCCATGCACATCCTCCTCCCCCCACACATCACCAGAAACTGAAGCTTGCTCTTAACCGATCCAATCAGCTCATACGTGGGCTGGTTGGCTGGCTTCTCCTCCGTGTCTACCACTGCCAGTCAGTCACATCAGCAGCACTCAGCTCATGTTTCTTTACTGTACAAGCACTGCAACAAACATTAAAAGTGAACATGAGTTTGGACTCGGAGGGGAGAAAAAAAGAAGAGAGTCCGGCAGCACTGACACAGACGCTGGTAAGAAAAAAAGCAACCTGCCGGGGCGGTCACAGCAGCTTTATCACCCTGCCCTGCCTTGGTGTTATACCGTTACGCATATGTTTAAGGGATGGCTTCAACCTGTTGCTGGGAAGAAGCCTAAAGCACTTTGCCGCTGCTGCAGCATTCAATTGGTATCAGACATTGCAGTTCTGAAAAAACTATTAATTTATTACCTCCGCCAAGGAGGTTATGTGATCATCGGCGTTGGTTTGTCTGTTTGTTAGCAAGATAACTCAAAAACTTATTGAGATTGAGAGATTGAGATTCAACTTTATTGTCATTACACATGGACGGATTTTCATGAAATTTTCACAGATTGTCAGAAATGGGGTATCCTACAGATGATTACATTTTGGTGGTGATCCGGATCACCGTCCAGAAGAAAACCGCCATTACGGAAAATGCCATTTTCGTGAATAGCTACTGAACCACTAATCCTATCATTGTCAATCCAATTGCTAGTCATATGTTTTCATGGTCAAGGAATCTGAAAACGTACACACAAACACTGTATGGGGGGAACTGTGGCCACCATTACGGAAAATGCTATTTTCGTAAATAACTACTGAACCACGAATCCTATCATTGTCAATCCAATTGCTAGTCATATGTTTTCATGGTCAAGGAATCTGAAAACGTACACACAAACACTGTATGGGGGGGAACTGTGGCCGCCATTATGGAAAATGCCGTTTTCGTGAATAACCACTGAACCACTAATCCTATCATTGTCAATCCAATTGCTAGTCATATGTTTTCATGGTCAAGGAATCTGAAAACGTACACACAAACACTGTATGGGGGGAACTGTGGCGCTTGGTGGAGGTCTGCGCTCTCCGAGTGCTTTTCTAGTTGTAACTGCAACATTGCTGCTGCTTGAGGCTACTGTGAGACTGACTGAGACTGCCTGTGATTGCTTTGGGAAGGGGACAGGAGAGCGTCATGGTACCACCCACTGCTTGTTGGGGATGATAACTGCAGTGCAATTGTGCACTTTCACGTCAGTGTTCAAAACACCAGAAAAGTCTTTGATAACACCGGGGAAAGTCGTTAGAATTGTCGCTGGTTGCATTTGACAAAAAGTCGTCCAGTGGGGCTGAAAAATCACCAGATTTAATGACAGAAACGCCAAATTGGCAACACTGCTGAGGAGAGTGGGCGTGCCTTGTTTTCCCCAGACGGTGAGGAGGATGGGCGCGGAGCAGGGATCCAGGAGGAGAATGAGAACGAGAAGCGCGGAGCAGGGATCAGGAAGAGGAGTGTGGATCGAGTTGCCCTTTCCACGCAGAAGAAAAAGAGAGTGTGGATCGAGTTGCTCTCTCCACGCAGAAGAGGCCGGATAGGACCATTCGCTGGTACAGGCAGAGGACCGCCAAGCACAATAAGAGGGCTGCCTAACGCTACTTTAGGTGAGTGAGGGCAGTCACTGATCAGGCCTGCAACAATTTTTTATTGTTTTGATAGATTTGTCTGTTGCTGCCTTATACTACTGGTTATATGTGGGCCCACAGATTTGATATATGTGAGATTGCTGACGTGAAATGCTAAGCTGTTTGCTCTAGGGCAGGGGTGTCCACTCATGTGCCATGGAGGGCAAAGACCCAGCAGGTTTTGTCTTCTACCCAGTCTCTTCAGCAGGTGTTTTCACTTGTCAGTAATCAGTGGAAAGAAGTTCAGTGAAATCTGCTTTTGAAAACACTGTTTGGAGGTAAAGCCTGCAGGGTCTTGGCCCTCCATGGCACATGATTGGACACCCCTGCTCTAGGGTCCTGACTCCAGTTCCCTAGAACATTTTCATAACATTATATTGCAAAGCTACTGTAAGGGAAAATGGGAATATTAATAAATAATAAATATGATCAGGTATGAATTATTTAATTTATATTGATGTATTGGAATCTGAGCTCAAATCTCATTTCATATACATCAGAAAAGTTAATAACACTCGTAAGGGGCACCAGCTTCTATCTTTAAGAAGCAATTTGATCTTTAATTTCACTTTATACCCGTTTGATTATTGATTAATTTATTGAGTGATCAGTCTCAAAAATTTTCCGTGAATTCGATACCTGGGCTTGAAACAGACTCAAAATGAAATAAATTCCCAACAACTTCTCTCATTTTTAAATATTTATTAAATGAAATGATGAACAGACATTGTAATTTCCTTAATCATAAAATCAATCTTGTAAATGATAGATTAACAATGTCAATATTTTCGGAACCAGGGTTAAACTGAGAAATGAATTTCTATCAGTTTGAGTTAACAGATTATAAAAAAAAAACACGCAAATTTATGGAGAAAGTTTACTAATTATGAAAAAGTCCTAAATTAATCTTAAGAAAATAAAAACTGAACTTTAATGAAAAGGAGAGTTATGTTAAGGGCTTCTTAATTTGCATCTGATTAGATATACAAATTATTACCGAACCTCAGACGTTAATTCAGCAGTGGAATTAAAGTTTTTGCAGCTCACGTGATCCTCGGTCGATGTCTGTCGTTGTCCTCAGCCCAAGATTTCGTGGATGTTAGGGGAAATATCTGCCCGCAGATATTTCAGGGTCCACAGTTCGACCTTTAGATTCCAGCGGTCGAAGGGGGCTGGATCTTGGCCGTATGACATGCTTCTTCAGCGCGATGTGGGACAGCTGCGCGTTGATTCCTCAGCTGCGTCTTTTCTTCCTGGTAGACAAGCAGCTGCAGAGGTTTTCGGGAATAATTAAAGATATCTAATCTGATCTCAAATTAAAAAAAAAAACTTTCGGACTTTAGATAAAAATAGTAGCTTCTGGTGGGTGCTTGGTCAAGAAAAATATAAAAATAAAGTCAAAATTAAGTTTACATTAAAATCAAACAAACGGTGGTTTTACAGAAAGTTTAACAAAGAAAAAGTGATGAATAAAAATTGGAGTTTAACTCCGATTAAGAATTGAGCTCAAAGAAATAGGAATTCCTAGGTATTTAAGAGAAAAAGAAAATACAAAGTTACATAAATTACGAGTTATCTGCTCTGTGTTCAGAAAAGCGACACATGGTCAAAGTCCTTTGTTCTTCCTTGCTGTGTGCGGAGCAAAAAAGAGTTGACGAAAAGGGGTGAAGCAGAGTCTGACGAAAAAAAGAGTCCGGAGCAGAAAAGAGGGATGAAAAGAGTCTCTCTCCTTTATATAAGCTCTGTTGAGTTTCGCGGGCTCCCGGCCTGACCGGAATCTCAGCCAATGAGCGTCCTTCGTGGGCGGGCTCGATGAACTTTTAGTCCAATGAACAAACAGTCTATTGTTTGGGAGCGCTTTGGAATGAAGAGTTGTCATGCAGAGATTGGCTGTTGGAGTCGCATGTGATATCGAGGCAAAACTTTGATACATACTGGAAGTTAATATTTCCCTTTATGTATTAAACTAAGATAACTTTAGTGATTAGTATAAATTATAAGCAGTGCTTCTAAATCAACATGCAGGAATAAACATTCATATAAACATTAGCATGCATATATATAAAATCACAGATTAATGCATTTCACACATATTTTCCACATCAAAAACATCAGAGTCCATCTGCATTTTCATAGTTCTGAAAAGAATGAAGGTTTAGAATTGAGTTTGTAATGTACTTTAAAGTTCACTGTTTAAATCCAGCGTTTCCAGAGTTTAAGGAAATTCACTGAGTTGTGGGTCTGTTGCATGTTTTATGGGGGCAATAAAAGTGAAACCGGACATTGGGGAAATTCCTTAGGCTGGTTTTAACAAAAGAAGGGGATTTCAGCTGTGGCCTGGGGGCTGAGCCAAAGTGAGATGATGCTACAGTCCCCCCTCTGGTATCAATGGTGACGTTGATTCAGCGTTGATAGCAATCCTAGGCATCAAATCCCAATTTGGCGAGGCTTGATCCAAATGCTGAACTAAAGTTCTGATGTCGATAAGTCTTAAGCTTGTGAACAGTATCTATTCCAAAGTGTAGGTCCTTAAATTTGATTTTCTGAAAAACTTCTGGAAATTTCAAAAATAATTTTGGCATGACCAAATATAAACATTGTATAATTGTCTAGGATATACTAAAGTTCTGTATAAGCCTGTAAAGACTGTGGAAAAAAGTGAACTAGAAGTATGTGGGTTTTGACATACTTGATATAAATGTTTTGGGTTTGCTGAAAAATATCTAGTAAAAATTTCAAAAACAGTTTAAATGTGCATAAAATCTAAAAGTATAAAGGATTATTTGTATATACACATGCATGTATCCAAAAATCTTAGTCAAAAGCAAAAATAAAATTCTTTCATATTTGAGGTAGATTCAGACTAATCAATATTGAGGTGACTCAAGGAGGTTCAAATTGAACTTGTTTAGTTAGACTAAACCATGGTTCCACAGATGTCCAAATCATAGGGTGTTTGAGGCTTTTGTTCGGAAAAACTGAGTGGGCATAGGATGTCGTTATCATTCTTTGGATGGCAATGAGAAGTAAATTTGGATTTACTGCAAAAAGGATATGATGAGAGAGCATATTCATTGCTAAAGCATTAACTGAAAAGCTAATGTTTCTAGCTACTTCTGAGAGTAACATATACATTGGCTGTGTGTGAGCGTAGTCAACCTTTAACACAAAGAGCAAAGAGTTCAAGACCTTGTTGAGTTTGACTGAAGCTTCTGAGCAAGCATTCAAAACCAACACAATGTCTTGTAAGATTTTGTTAACCATTTGTGGTTCGACAACCTGGCGTTTCGGTTTAGCGATGTTGACCGAGTTAACAGTGGGCATGCTAAGGTTAACTACAGGCTCTAACGATGGGGCTGTTATCAAGAATCCACCCGAGGATCTTTGACCTTTCGTTTTGGCTTGGCCCAATTCTGACTGGGTAGCAGTGGGTGTGATTGCTAGGCAGATGGCTAAACTGATAAACAGGAGGGCCATCATCTTGGCAAACAAAAGTGAGTGGTTTTGGATCTTAATCTTCTTGTTGATCTTTCTTTAGATACCTGGTTGGCAAATGAAAATTCCTATTAGAGGTGGAATGATTTCTTTTAGATGGATGTACTTTATTGATCCCAAAACTGGGAAATTACAGAATAGAGCTTAAGAGATTAAACTCTAAACCTTGTGCTTGTTTTTCACCTTTGATGGGAGTTTTAAGATTATTAGCTCAAGCTAATGGTGTTGAATGTATTTGCGTGTACTATTTGATAATAGTAAGTTGATTGAAGTTTATTAGATTTTACAGAGGTCTTTGAAATTACTTTAAGGGCTAATTTGGTTTAAATATACCCTTTCCTTTCTGGAGGTTTTGATGCAGTTAACTGATTGGAGAAATTTGACTGAGTGTACCTGAGACTAGTAGTTAGCTACAGTTATTTCTTGGATGTAGGTTTGATTTTAATCTTATTTATGGACTTACTTTGACAGTGTTGTACCCGACAAGTCCCATGGGGTTTTGGTAAAGGTTACTCTGATTTTGGTGAGCCCATTTGAAAATGGGGTCCTGGATTTGGCTCTTGAGTGGCCAAAGTTTGTTGTTGACAATGTGTGGATTCATCCACTCGGGCAGGAATTTAGGAGTGATTTTCCTTTCCTGTAAATTTATTTCAGGTGTCTGTGGTACAAATGTGGGGTGGAAGATCTTGTCCCCCCTTCGCAGTTTGTCATGCGAGAGTTTTTGATCGTTGTACGCTTTCTGTTGTTTAGCGACTCGGTCCGAATGGTTTTGAAATACAGCCTTGGGAGCTTTGTATGTCGTTTTGATGTTTTTGTGTTCTGCAGCTGGAATGTTATAGGCATTGGCAGTCATCACCCCCCCCTCTGGTTTCGAGGAACACTGAGCGGTGGCGATGATGGTTCGTCGGAAGCATGATCAGGAGTGCCATTGCATAGCTGCAGATAAGATTGTGTCGCATGAAGTGGTATCAGTTTTGGTATGTCATAGGGTTTAGATGTGGGTAGCGCATGTACCGTTTTATCCAACCGGTGTTTGACGGTTTTATGGATCATTTGGTTGCACGGTTGAGTGACTGTGCGCCTTGCGTTTGCAAAAGTTGGGTTCGTTGTCGCAAAAAGTTGAGGTTTTAGAGGGTCTAGAGAGCCGGTTGGTGTGGCTCTTGTGACCATGCAGGCCTCATGGGTGGGTGGGTGGGTTTCAAAATGTGACACCACCATTGAATCATGGGTATCAAGTGTTTCAAGAGGGCCGTTTGGGGTTTTCTGCTCGGCCATTGAGTTTTTAAGATCATTTGAGTGTTTGGCTTGACCTTGTATTTGAAGGTGACTTTTGACATCTCGTGGACAGTACTCACCTTGGTCTTGGCGGTCGCTTTCACTCGGTTGCAGTTGTTCCAACAGTGCTAGTTGTGTGAGACTTGGGGTGTCTAAAGTGTTCAGAACAAAGCACTGTGATTCAGTTGTTCTTGTTGGGTCAAATGGGTGAGGGTGTTGCGTTTGAGCCCATAGTTTGAGGTTCTTGAAATCAATCAGTGGCTCAAAACGGTTCAGTAGGTCTTTGCCAACAAGCAATGGAATGGCGTCAAGTTTGGACACGTAGACCGGATGTGTCAAGGTCATGGGTCCAATGGACATGTTTAGTAGTGATACGCCCAACAGGGTTGTTTTAGTAAGCGCATATGGTCGCACAGCTAATGAACAGGGTTCCAGTTTCAAATATTTGTTAGCGCGGTTAGCGGCTACACATAGTTTGTCAAAAAGGGTGTGTGACATGAGCGTGATGTCAGCAGCGGTGTCTAAAACAGCGTCCTGACACACCATGTCTTCAAGGATCAGTGGAAGGTAGAATTTCCGTGCCACCCCCCTCTCGTTTAAGTCGCATAGGAATTGTGGAACCGATGGTTCGACACAGAGTTGCGACATGTTGTTAGAGGAGTGGTCTGTGACCTGTGGTTGGGCTGCCATAACAGCACTGGACTGCGTTGAGTCCTTTGGTCCTTCCTCATTTGCATGAGGGATTTTCTTCTTGCGTTTCCTTCGTTTAGAACGCTTGTTTTGAGTTGGCACAGCTGATATAGCTAGAATGTTAGCAGTTTTATTCTCTTTGTAGTTTTGAATCTCTGCTAGGAGGTGTTGGACAATTTCAATAGCTTCTCTACTGAATGTAGAAGTTTCTTCTTCCTTCCAAGGTTTGTGATAGGTCTCTGCTTCTGAGCTTCTGTGATGAGATGGAGACCATTTGTCGCGGTTACGCGTGTCTTCGTATCGGTATCTGTCATCATGGTAGTCCGTATCGCGTTCTCGTGACCTATCCCGTGGATATGGTCTACGACGGTAGTCGGGTTTTTGCAAAGTTGGTCCAAAGTGATATCCAGAGGACCTAGTGTGGTTTTGACCTTGATGAGGTCGCTTGGGAAAATGCTTCGGCTGTTGATGTACTCGCGGTGTAAGAGGTGGAGTAGAGCGAGGGGCTCCTTCCAACTCCAAGGTGTTAGATGCATCGCTAATAGCTAGCACTGTGGCAGGCTCAGCGTGCTTGTTGCGACTTTGTTACTGTTTTTGGAACGCATAGTGTGCAAACTCTCTCAGCTGACTTATTGAGTTTGACCTTGGGTTAGCTGTAACTCCCAGGTAATGACTCACAGTGGGATGGAGGTTTTGGATGAAGAGGGTCTTGAAATTGTGGTCTTCTTCCATCCCTGGTGTATTTTGAGATTCAAAATATGCAAGTAGGAGTCTCTGGTAGTAGGCTTGTGTCGGCTCTGAGCATCCTTGCTTCACGGCTAGGGCTGCGGTTAGCCCTGCTTGTAGGCAGTCGTCAGAGAACTCCTTTTCGATGGCTTCGCGGAGCAGCGTGTAATCTGCTTTGATGTTTGTCGGCTGTCTGTCTATGATACTGACCTGTTAGATGTTAGTTTAATCAGATAGATGCGATCGTCAATTGTAGCATCAGGGTGCTTATGCAGGTAGTAATCAATGTCCTGTAAATAGACTTTGGCATCAGGTGAACCCGTAGGTCCTGGATTGAATTTGGTGATATTTCGCGCGATCTTGTCAAGGTCGCGGTCTGAAGGGGCACACGCACGCTGTCCACGCGGTCGTCCGTATTCGAAACGGGAATCGGGCGAGGGAGCGCGGTGGATGTCCCGGTATTCATGTCTTTCCTTTAGGAGCAGTTGACATTCCTTGTAATCCTTCTTCACATTTTCAAGTTGACCTTCAACTCTTCTGAGTTCCTTCTTTGTGTCTTGAAGGGCATCTTCAAGTTCATTGCTGTCTTGATGAAGCGTGTCATTGTTATGCATCAACCGTTCCTTTTCTGACTCTGCACGGTCCAAATCTTGTACCGCTTCATCCAGTTGGTTTTGAGTTTTGTCATTCTCCTCTTGAGATTGTTCCAAATTTTCCTTCAGCGTTTCATTCTCTTCTTGGAGAGATAAGATCGTTGTTTGTTGATTTGCTAGCTCGTTCTCGACTACCTTTAATCTTGCGACTAATGTTAGCGCAAACTTACCTAACACACTGGTGAGGTCCTTGCCTTCTGGTGGTTTTTCAGTGTGTTCATTCAAAAGTTCTTCAGCGAGTTGCTCCAATTCTTCGGGCGGTGTTTCCTTGACCCGTGTTGTGAAGCTAGAAATTAAATTAGAAGTCCATGCTTCCAATGTTGTTTGAAGGTCATCCAGTTTGGTAAATTGGTCGGTTGTCTGATGACTTGTCATGTTTGACCGTTGTTATTTAGCTTTTAAAAAAAAATTCAACTTGATTATCCTTAAATTTGTTCAACAAGGTTTAACCTTGAGTGTTTTATTTTACAACCGTGATAGTTGAAAGTTCCTTTAGAATTTGTTTCAACTTGTAGGCTTGCAGGATGGGAAATAGAATTTTGAAATTATTTAGAAATGTAGAAATGCTTCAATTAATTCGTTCGTTGAAACTATGTTGTTAAATAAAGTTGAATTGAAATTGGATTGAATTTGTTTCGCAAAACAAAACTGAAATTTCAATTGTGTGGATTGACTTCCTTCCTTTGATTTTCAAGTCTAGTATTGGAATTTGTCATCAATAACTAGCTTTGGGATTTTGCAAAATGTCACTTTGAAAGTGAGGATTTTATTTACAAAAGAAATCCAAAAGCAAAAGACGCTAAATGCTTTAAAGATTTAAGATTATAAGTTTCCACTTTCTTTTAAAGTTAAGGCTTTCCTTTGGTTTTATTTGTTAAAGCCTATTTTCATTTGAAGCATTAAATGTTTAAAATATTTACAAATTAGAAACAAGTGAATTGTTTGAATATTTGGTGTCCTAGGATTTCTTAGGATTGAAGCCAATAGTGATCTGTCTTGATTGTTATCTATAAATTTCTTATTTACAGAATAATCAATGTTTGCACCTTTTTGACTTTTTCTTAAACCCTGGGAAAAATTTGAAAATTATGCTGGTTGGTTAAGTGTTTTTCTTTTCTTGTAGAGAAAGCATGAATCAGAAATGACACAATGAGTTTAAATGACACCTAGAGCTTCTCTTAAGTGTTAATTGCTTGATGTGGTTTCCTAAATTTGAGAAAGAGGAAAAATTATAAATATTCACTAAGTCTGTAAATTTGTTAAAATGCACAGGACTAATCCTACTTTAATGCTACTCTTGAGTAAACATCAGCATTAGAATCCTTAAGCTAAAACTGGGTTTCTGTGGGAAGGGAATCACACCATATCACATTTAAAAACAGCAATATAAGCACACATATAGCTTCAAAGTTTGTAACTTTTTGCTTAAAAGTGTGTAAATATGTTTGCTTTTAGCTTAAAAGATCATAATATGTGGTTATATAAGTGATTAAATACAATAGAGGTGTTTGTATATGTTCCTGCTATAGGTATCTATGCAATGAGTGGGATTTCACCACTGAGAAAAAACTTTCAGAAGCCAACAGGTCCTTTTCCTTTTATTCTTGGCATAAAAGTTTGGATTAGTGTTAAATTTAGTTTATTCCGAATAATATGAATTGCTTTGAAGTTACTTTGAAGACTTAATTTGGTTATAAATCGTCTTTAAAAATTAGAAGTTTAAATAAAAATTGCAGTCCCTATGTTTCACCACAAGATGGAGGCAGTTTTCGTCTGCACTTCCAGCAGAGGAAACCCAATGACGTCGCAAGGAGTCAAGGATCTCTACTCAAAATGGCGGCTACAGGGAACTCTACCTAGACTTAAGATGGCGTCGCTGAGCCGATCTACACATGCGCAGTTTTTTCATGCACAGCTTGACGGTCGCGTGCGCGACTGAGCGTGCACGTGTCACGTGGCTGCAGCTCAAGCTTCAGTCCATAAAACCACGCCTTGCTTTCCAAAGGCGGGAAAACTTTGGTCTCCCTAAACTTTATTCAACAAGTTTATACAATGGTTAATTCAATTAAATCCTCCAAGGGTTTGCTTTGCCTGTGGGGTGTTGAAATAATGGGGAAAACAAATAGGATTTCTTCGCTATTTTGTTCCCAGGCCTATTTTAATTATTCAGCGTGTAATCACGTTTAAGCATGCATTAAACAACAAAAAAACTGACTAGAGTGGGGTCTCTTCACCCCCACCTTCTCTTGGCCAGCAGACACACACACACACACAGCAGGAGTAATCAGGGGGGCGAATTCACCCCCTCCCCCTCGTGACACAGAGACAGACAATAGACTGGCTGCAGACAATTGAACCACCTTTTTTTGTGAGTTAAAATTGACCAAAATCACACACAGCTTATGTATTAATTTCCTTCTGAGTCGTGTCAAGTTCAGCCAGGCCTCACACGGGGCACCAAAATTATGTAAGGGAAAATGGGAATATTAATAAGTAATAAATATGATCAGGTATGAATTATTTAATTTATATTGATGTATTGGAATCTGAGCTCAAATCTCATTTCATATACATCAGAAAAGTTAATAACACTCGTAAGGGGCACCAGCTTCTATCTTTAAGAAGCAATTTGATCTTTAATTTCACTTTATACCTGTTTGATCACTCAATAATCAGTCTCAAAAATTTTCCGTGAATTCGATACCTGGGCTTGAAACAGACTGAAAATGAAATAAATTCCCAACAACTTCTCTCATTTTTAAATATTTATTAAATGAAATGATGAACAGACATTGTAATTTCCTTAATCATAAAATCAATCTTGTAAATGATAGATTAACAATGTCAATATTTTCGGAACCAGGGTTAAACTGAGAAATGAATTTCTATCAGTTTGAGTTAACAGATTATTAAAAAAAAAAAACCCCGCAAATTTATGGAGAAAGTTTACTAATTATGAAAAAGTTCTAAATTAATCTTAAGAAAATAAAAACGGAACTTTAATGAAAAGGAGAGTTATGTTAAGGGCTTCTTAATTTGCATCTGATTAGATATACAAATTATTACCGAACCTCAGACGTTAATTCAGCAGTGGAATTAAAGTTTTTGCAGCTCACGTGATCCTCGGTCGATGTCTGTCATCGTCCTCAGCCCAAGATTTCATGGATGTTAGGGGAAATATCTGCCCGCAGATATTTCAGGGTCCACAGTTCGACCTTTAGATTCCAGCGGTCGAAGGGGGCTGGATCTTGGCCGTATGACCCACAGTTGAAACGGGTCCTAGCCAGATGGTGCCGATGCTTCTTCAGCGTGATGTGGGACAGCTGCGCGTTGATTCCTCAGCTGCGTCTTTTCTTCCTGGTAGACAAGCAGCTGCAGAGGTTTTCGGGAATAATTAAAGATATCTAATCCGATCTCAAATTAAAAAAAAAAACTTTCGGACTTTAGATAAAAATAGTAGCTTCTGGTGGGTGCTTGGTGAAGAAAAATATTATAAAAATAAAGTCAAAATTAAGTTTACATTAAAATCAAACAAACGGTGGTTTTACAGAAAGTTTAACAAAGAAAAAGTGATGAATAAAAATTGGAGTTTAACTCCGATTAAGAATTGAGCTCAAAAAAATAGGAATTCCTAGGTATTTAAGAGAAAAAGAAAATACAAAGTTACATAAATTACGAGTTATCTGCTCTGTGTTCAGAAAAGCGACACATGGTCGAAGTCCTTTGTTCTTCCTTGCTGTGTGCGGAGCAAAAAAGAGTTGACGAAAAGGGGTGAAGCAGAGTCTGATGAAAAAAGAGTCCAGAGCAGAAAAGAGGGATGAAAAGAGTCTATCTCCTTTATATAAGCTCTGTTGAGTTTCGCGGGCTCCCGGCCTGACCGGAATCTCAGCCAATGAGCGTCCTTCGTGGGCGGGCTCGATGAACTTTTAGTCCAATGAACAAACAGTCTATTGTTTGGGAGCGCTTTGGAATGAAGAGTTGTCATGCAGATTGGCTGTTGGAGTCACATGTGATATCGAGGCAAAACTTTGATACATACTGGAAGTTAATATTTCCCTTTATGTATTAAACTAAGATAACTTTAGTGATTAGTATAAATTATAAGCAGTGCTTCTAAATCAACATGCAGGAATAAACATTCATATAAACATTAGCATGCATATATATAAAATCACAGATTAATGCATTTCACACATATTTTCCACATCAAAAACATCAGAGTCCATCTGCATTTTCATAGTTCTGAAAAGAATGAAGGTTTAGAATTGAGTTTGTAATAATGTACTTTAAAGTTCACTGTTTAAATCCAGCGTTTCCAGAGTTTAAGGAAATTCACTGAGTTGTGGGTCTGTTGCATGTTTTATGGGGGCAATAAAAGTGAAGCCGGACATTGGGGAAATTCCTTAGGCTGGTTTTAACAAAAGAAGGGGATTTCAGCTGTGGCCTGGGGGGAAGAAAATCCATTTCTTTGCGTTATTCCTGGATGAAACAAAACTGTCTTTAAGCAGAAGAATAATTGTTGCTGAGCCAAAGTGAGATGATGCTACACTACTGAGGAATTTATTGTGTTATTTGTCTTATTTTTTTCCCCTCTTCATTTGGGGTCATGCTAATTGTGTTAAATTACTATCAGTATTACTTATTGGCAGGTTATTAATTCTTCTGTTAACCCCTTGCACTCTGGTCAATTTCCCTAAAAACGCCTAAAAATAACGTACCCAAAGTAAATCAAAAGCTGTTCTTCAACCCTTTGCAGCATCTTCATGGGGTTGGTCTCATTTAAAAGAAAACACTTTGAATTTTTTGGCAAAACAGTCATAATCTCTCGAAGTGCTCCTGCCACTGAGTAACAGTCATCTAAACATACTGAACTTGAAGAAAATAAAGTTTGCCTGGGTGTTTTTTTTTTTTTTTTTTTTTTAGATACAAATGCTTGCAAATAACACACAGCTGTCAGATACTGGCTGGAAAATGCAACAGAAATGTAGAACCAAGTGTTATCCAGCTGAGGTCAAAATTTTGTAACAATACCACAAAAAATGAATATATTACTCAGCTTTTTTCTCAGGTTGTTCCCAGGCGTTTTTGAACTGTGCCAAATTGTGCCAAATGGCACAGTTTGGAAAAACGTCTAACTTTTGAATGATTCAACATAGAAGCTTGATCTTGGGCTCTAATGAAAGGTGACACTCAGGGCTGTGTGTGTGTGTGTGGGGGGGAGGTTGTTTATTTATTCATTCATGAATGAATGAATGAACAAATAAGCCCCCCACACACAAAGAAGCATGCCACGTAAAAAATGTGGCCTTTTTTTTTTACAAGAAAAAATAACCTACAGTGCAATAAAAATTATTCTAAAATATCTGCAATGTAGAGGATAACAACTCCCCTCCCCCACTACAGAGGAGCGCGGCACACAAAAAAACGGTCCGCCAATGGTCCGTCATGTGGTGATGATGCACCGTTGTAATTTACCCATCGGTCAAAAGTCATTTTTTTTTCCCCACAATATTTTTTATTGAACCTTTTTTTTTTTTTTTTACAAACATGGCACAAACAAACAAACACTAAAGTAATTTAAAAAACCCCCCCACTAACTACAAAAAAAAGTACGAAAAACACCAACAACCACTAACAAAGGCAAGTCATCAACAATGCTCCTCTGTTTAGTCTAGGTAATCTATTACATAAGTATACATAATATACATTCACCAATTTGGAATTTGCAAGGTCCACACACATCATTCACCTTTCTTCAGAAGTTATGTTTAATTTCTTTACATAATCAATGAAAGGTCTCCATATATTCTCAAAACACATTTTCCTTTGATTTCAGTATGTATGTTATTCTTTCTAGTGGAAGGTTTGTTAACATCTGTCTTAACCACTGAGTCACATCTGGTCTATGAGTCTTTTTCCACAGTAGTGCAATACATTTTTTGGCATTAAGCAAACCGAGGTCTATGAATGCTCTTTTTGTGGAAGAGCTTGGAAATGATGAGGCGATTTGATTTATAAACAAAAGTTTAATAATCAGCTCTCCTAACAAGTCTCATCTGGTGCAGAGTGGCAGAAAGAAAAAAAGAGACAGAATGTCTCCGGCTCACTGGCTTTATACTTGCACACAACAAAAGACATGCATAACAAAGGCTGACATCCCTCATTATCTTAATCCCCCCATTGTCTTGGTATTTCCTCTCCTCGCCTTAGGGGGTGAGGGTGGCTCCTCCGGTCTCCTCCGCCGTGTCTGGGAACGTCTTTGTTCTTCACTCGGCGGTTGAGAGCCTTTGTCCTTTCAGAGGTGTGAAGTCCTTTACATATGTAATTGCTAAACATTTCCACATGCTTCAACATATGTAGGTTATGGAATATATGATTAATATAGACCACTTTTTACTCTTTAAAATTATGCTTTTCTGGATACAGACCCAACAAAAACAGTTTAGGGTTCAGTGTGAATTGTTTTGAAATTATTTTTTCAATTGTTACCCTCACCTCTTCCCAAAACATTCTGATTTTTCTACATTCCCATAAACGGTGAAATAGGGTTCCTTTACTTTCCATACATTTTGTGCATGTATCTGGTATGTTTTTGTTATACAAGATAAGATAAGATAAGCCTTTATTAGTCCCACAATGGGGAAATTCCAGGATTGCAACAGCACAGGGATAGTAACACTCAGAGCAACAATCAGAAGGCAAGAAAAAACAAGAACAGCTAGTAAACATATGTACATATTACTATAAATATATATATATATAGACACACAGTGCGGAGCATTATGATTGGTGAATGTGCAGCAGAAAGTCTAAGCTCTCTCTCCGTGGATGCGGCGGGCCAGCTGGAAGTCTTTGGGCATGATGGTGACCCTCTTAGCGAAGAAGAGACCCACCAGGTAGGCCTCGCTGGCCTCCTGCAGAGCCATGACGGCGAAGCTCAGGAAGCGCAGGTCGGTCTTGAAGTCCTGAGCGATCTCCCTCACCAGGCGCTGGATGGGCAGCTTACGGATGAGCAGCTCCGTGGATTTCTGGTAGCGACGGATCTCTCTCAGAGCCACGGGCCTGTGACGGTGAGGCTTCTTCACTCCGCCGGTGGCCGGAGCGCTTTTCCGAGCAGCCTTGGTGGCTAGCTGCTTCCTGGGGGGCTTTTTCCTCCAGTAGATTTTACGGGTGGTCTGCTTGGTTCTTGCCATCGCTCTTTATTATTCTGTCTTATATTTCTTGCACGCCGCCTAAACTCCAGCCCGGCACCCGCGTCGTTTTCGCTACAGTTCCCAGTATGTCGAGTTTCACCGTTAGCACCAGGTGGCGGTTGAGTGCTAGCTAGCACTAGCTCTTCCTGCTGTAACGTCTCCTGCTGTAAACAGAGGCTCCGTCCGCCGACTCGGGAGACCTTTGGGGCGATCTGTGTGTCCGTGATATATATATATATAGAGTGAAAGGTGTAGAAAGAAGAAGGAAGATAAAAAAGGCTGTTGCAACGGGCAGCCAACTCGTGTGGCGCCACCGGTCCGGCGGAACCAGAACCAGTTCTATTTAACTCCACTGGTGTAACATACATCCGCATTAACCATTTAAAATGTATCAGTTTAAGATGTACATTTATTGATTTGGTTTGAGCTTCTGCACAAGCCATTTCCCATTGTTCCTCTGAAATTTCAATTTGCAGGTCTTCTTTCCAATAATTCAGTCTTTTCTGTGAGTTTTCACTTAAGAATAGTGTCAGTGAGTTATAAAACTCTGAAATAATACCCTTTCTCTTACTATCTTTCGTCAAAATTTTTTCCAAGGATGAATAAGTAGGTCGGGTGAGAGCATTATTTTGATTTGATCGAATAAAGTTCCTAAGCTGAAGATATTTAAAAAAATGTGTTCTATTAAGATTGAATTTGATCCTCAGTTCTTCAAAAGACATTGTTATCTGAACGTGACAAATATAAGTCTTGAATCTTTTGAATCCCTTTTAAATTCCATACTTTAAATACAGCAGCCGCTCTCCCTGGTGTAAAATATTGATTACCCCATATTGGGCTAAATTGTGATAATAAGTGTGGTTCTTTGAAATATTTTTTGATTTCACACCATATTTTGATCATATGCTTTACAATTGGATTTTTAACTTGTTTCTGTAATTTTTTAGCCGAGTCTGAGTATATGAATAAGGGAAGAGGTAAAGGTAAATTGTATGATTCCATTTCAGTCCAGTGAGGGAGATCATTTGATGAAAAATAATATGTCATAGACCTCAGTTGTGCTGACCAGTAATGCAACATAAAGTTTGGACATTTCAGACCGCCACGATCAAATGGTAAATATAGTAAGGACAGACGTAATCTAGCCTTCCTATTGTTCCATATAAATTCCACTAACTTTTTTTTAATTCTTGAGAATAGATCTGAAGGTGGTGGTAAAGGAATGTATTGAAATAAAGTATTTTTGGTAAGATATTACTTTTAAGTATATTAATTCTCCCAATCATTGACATTGGTAGTGAATCAGAATCAGAATAAACTTTATTGCCAAGCATGTAAAAAACACACGAGGAACTTGACTTGACATTGGTGCGCATGCGCGCGACACAACGACACGGCAGCCATAATAGGCGCCTCATCAAACAGAGATAGATAAGAAAGGGAGGGGAAGGGAGGGAACGACACAAGGGGGGAGGAGAAAAAAAACTTCGTTATCATAATACAGCTTATTTTTAAGCAGATTATGATTACAATGAAAAAAAATCTCTCAATAGCACAGAGCAACAACTCAGAATTTCACAAGACACAAGAGAGCAGTGTACAGTATATCTTTAATCAGTTCATGAATCAATGTGTGTGCGGTGTTGAGCAGTGTTGATGATAATAAGAGAGACCCAAGGACCCTTGGCAGAAGATGTTTTGTCTGTCTGGCGCCCAGTCTTATCTGGCGCTGCAGCTGGCTGTCCAAGGCCTTGTGCTCATGATTTTGAAAAAACACAGTCTGCAGACAGCCAGGAGGAATTTTCATGGGGAATAATAATGCCAAATAGGACTGATCACAGAGGAGACTTGTATTTCTTCTGTAGATTCAGTACATTAATCCTTCATTGCGCAGCTTTGAATTCGTCGTGGAAAGACCTGAGCGAACCCATGATGTAATCCACCTTACGAGACAGTTCTCCAGTAGTCGCTATCAGGATCTTCTCCAGTTTCTCAATTTGTTGGATGCACCTCGCCTGGCCAGCATTTTGATAGGTTGAATCCATCTTCAGCAATTTACGGTAAACCAAGACAATTCCCGTCCCAATCAGAATTATCCCAATCACCAAGATTACGAAGATAAACAAATCTTCAATATCTTCGATAGAGAGATTAGAGAGACACAGCATTTTCCAATTACCTGTGTCACATAGATAGCCCACTGGAGCCGTTCCAGCGGGGCAGACAGCTTCCCCCGGAGCACTTTCCTTGTTGAAAAAATAGTGTCAATTGTGTTCAAAGCCCAGCTTATTAACTCCATAATTTCTTTTCGGCGGTCGCAGTTAGACGCAGACAGACAACAGCAAGCTGGGATCCAGTAGTAGGAGGGGAGGAAAAAGTCAGCAGGAGAGAAGAAAAAAGCGTCTGCTCTCTTGGGAGGGCGGAAGTGAAGACTCCATCCATCTCCGAAGTAACTCATTAATATCTATCATTAAGGCTTCATAGTTGGCACTGGCGACTGATTCTAGCTTAGGTAAAATTTGAATTCCTAAATATTTAAACTGATTTACAACATTGAATTGATTTACCTGAGGAGCTGGGTGATTTCTCTGGGTCTCATTTAGCATTAATATTGAAGATTTAGTTTTATTTATTTTATATCCTGATATTTCCCCAAAGTTCTTTATTAAATTTAACAAGGTCGGAATTGATTTTTAAAAATGACATAAACCAAATTATGTCATCGGCATACAGGGAGATTTTATGTTCTGTTGGTCCTACTTTAATTCCATATATTTGTGGATGTAAATGTACTGCCATCGCTAAAGGTTCAATTGCCATAGTAAACAATAAGGGTGAAAGTGGACGGCCTTGTCGACATCCTCTATTGATTTTTATTGATTTTGAGATATTGCTGTTTGTTAGGATTTCTGCTGTAGCATTATTGTATATTATCAGAACCCATTTTATGAAATTATTTCCAAGTCCAAACCTTTGTAGGACTTCAAAAAGATAGGGCCATTCGACCCCATCAAAGGCCTTTTCGGCGTCCAGTGATCGGAGAGCTGTATCTGGTGCTTCTTTATTGGAATAAATAATATTAAATAGTCTTCTTACATTATGGAATCCTTGTCTTCCCATTATAAAGCCATTCTGATCTCGGTTAATAATATTTGGTAATATTTCTTGTAGTCGTCTTGCTAAAATTTTACAGATTATCTTAAGGTCAGCATTTAATAGGCTTATTGGTCTCATGTTTTCACATTTATTAGGGGGTTTACCTGGTTTTGGCAACAGTATAATTAAGGCATTATTCATGTATGGTGGTAAATTACTATTTTGAAATGCTTCTAAAACCATTTCCAAAAGTGGTTTTATTAATTTATTCTTATATTTTTTATAGAGGTCAACTGGAAGACCATCTGGTCCTGCTCTTTTTCCTGATTTCATATTATCAATGTCTAGCCCAACTTCTTCTTGACTAATTTTAGACTCCAGTGTCTCCCTGTTTTCATTTGGAATACACGGTGTAGATAATCCATCCAAAAACCCATTTAGTTTTGTTAAGTCGGTTTCATTTTTTGTATCATATAGTTTTTCATAATAATCTCTAAAGGCACTATTAATTCAAAAGTCACTTTATTACTATTTTCAGTGATAAAGAATAATTTAGCTTATAACACTTAACTGTCCACAACAGCAGTGTCGTTGGCGAACATCTGTTCCTCATTGTCAGACGAACATGACGCTGGTCCGCTTGTTACGACTCGTGGTTCTGGTCACGCGACCCGGTCAAACCATGATTCCATTATTGCGGTTTTGCACTTCCATGATTGCAGTTTTGGTGAACGATTTTTCAAAACAAATAAGAACAGTAGTAATAAAAAAAGACTGGCGAACACTACCGTTACACACAGCGGCTTACACAAAAACAGATTTTACGCACGGGACGCACGCTTTAAATCATCGAACTTCTCTGCTTCAATTGCCTCGTTGTATTCACAGTCGTTGGTAGGCGGGTCCTTCTTGCTAGGTTTTCAGTCATTGGTTCTTCAAGGTTTCAGAAACCCAATTCAAGGCTCTTATTAGTCGAATGAGAGGTCAATCAAATCTAAACCAATCAAAACACTCCTTTGGCTTTCTGTTCGCGGCTGTGTCTGTAGTGGAAGAACGGAAATGCAGCTTTTTTTTTTTTTTTTTTTTTTTTTTTTTTTTCTCCAGTGTGCACTGAGACGCACAGTGCGCACTAGGATGCACAGTGCGCACTAGGACGCACGAGGACGCACTAGGACGCAGAGACGTGACCGCCCGCGGTATCCCGGAGTGCAAGAGGTTAATGCTGAACATGATGAGGAGTAAACAAATTTATGGAAAGCTATTTTTTTCTGTTTATTTCTTTGTCATTTTACCAATGGGAATTTGCTGATCAAGGTTAATGTGCTAAGGTTAAAGGGCAATATTCAGTCACATTTACCATATGTTGACAGTATTGGAAATATTTTTCATTTGATTCACAGGTGACTTTCAAGGCTGGTTACTACTTTTAACTATTTGAGTGTGACTGTTGCCAAACTGCGACATAACCCCTAGTGATCAACAGTGGTAAAGATTTTTTCAAGAAACTTGTCCGATCAGATGTCAGAACTTTCCAAGACTATCACTTTAAAGTGGTAAGAGATAATGGCTTACTGTCAATTAGAAAGATGTAAAATATGATCCAAAGATTCAGATAGGAGTGAATTTACGCATCTAATTTGCATAATGATGCGGCAGTTATATTGAATTACATAACTCAGTCAAAAGCGGACTTTGGACATATTTACACAAAGAATGGTTCAGTCTTTTGACACCGTTTTTTGTACAGGGGTACGTTGTCATCTTATCTTCAAAGTATATGAACAAGAAAATCAGTAGAATGTAAAGAAACAAAGAAATTTGTCACTTACCGGCGGCGAAGAGGACTCGCTCGCTGGCGTGGTCGGTCTGTTTTTGTCCATCATGGTCGTTATTTTCCGTTCTGACACTTATGATTATCCCACGTCAATTTCGTTTGTATTCCCCGGCAATTTTTCAAGTATGATGCAGTTTTATGTGATGGTACATGACGGTGCATGGTGGCCATATTTGCTTTCTGGGCTCAACGAAGGAAAACAGGGAAGGAAATAAGGATTTCTTCTTCTTGGGTGTATTACGTGTCATCCATGAGTCCTTGTGATGACGGAGTGTCACCACTGTATGGTCTGGTAATTGAATATTATATGTGTAAAAGGATTTATATTTGCAAATGTTAACATGTATTGGATTGTAAAAATGCACATATAATTGGAGAATGTGTTTTGACTGAAGTGAATTCTTTTGTGAGATAATTGTTAATATTAATTACGTTAATTGGGTGAGGCAATTGATTAATCTTGAAACCACGTACCTTTGCCAGCCTGCTTCCTGGTGGTATCTGGGCAAAAAGACTCCTCAGGGGTTTGAGAGCCTTTAAAGGATACCAGCAGGAGGTTGTATAGGATAGTGGAGTAAAGGGGGTATTTAATATGTAAATAGCTGTTTAAATTATTTATTGTATTATTTATGGTGTATTTATGGTGTTATTCTGTAAATATTGTGAGGAAATTATTTATGTATTTATGTCCTTTTTAGATATTATTGGGTATACTGTACGTGGGAAGATGAAATGTTCATTGTCTTACCCAGGATTATGGTATGTGCCAATTAGGTTAATTATCTCACTGAGTATGTTAACAGGTGTTTTCATTTGGTTTGTGTGGGGTGTCGGATGTGCGTTGGAGTTATTGCCTGTGAAGATTGTTGGAATAAACAGAAATTGCTGGTTGCAAACTTTGGAAGCCTCCATTCTTTCTCTGGCTTGTGACTGTCCTCCAATGTGTGCCTGCCACCTTCTGAACTGGCACGATCAGTACAAGTTGTCAGTACAGCTGGGGAGTTGAAGGGATGTCAGAATCACTTAACAGGCGCAGCGCCACGCTCTGCCACTAGGGGCACGCGGACTCTCACACTCAAAGGGTTAATAATAATAATAATAATAATGCATCAGATTTATATAGTGCTTTATCGTAGACACTCAAAAGACACTTTACAAATAGATACATTATTCATTCACTCCAGACAGACAATGGTAGTGGCAAGCTACTTCTGTAGCCACAGCTGCCCTGGGGCAGGCTGACGGAAACGTGGCTGCCAATCTGCGCTAACGGCCTCTCCGGCCACCACCGAACATTTATACACATTCATACCCAGTGTTATGGACACTGGAGGCAAGGTGGGTGAAGTGTCTTGCCCAGGGACACAACGGCAGGATATCTGGGGAGAGCGGGATTCGAACTGCCAACTATCCGGTTATTGGACGACCTGCTCTACCTCCTGAGCCACTGCCGCCCCACTGCCACAGTTAAGTGTAACTGTACCAAGTATAATAGTGTGATTAAGGGTAACAAACCAAGGGCGCTGTATCTTGGGTAATGGGTATGAAGAAAGTGCTACATAAATGGAGGCACTGCTGGGATAAATTTTGCTAACTGACGAAATTCTTATTACCATGTAATATCACAAATGGTAATTTGGCACATCTGTTGAATCCTATGCTAACAGTTCCTGTTTTCCTAGCACTTTTAGCCTGACTCCAACTTCCTCAGTGCTCTAAACAGCTAAAGGCTACCCCATTGTTTCTTAGCTGTAAATAGCATACCCCATTTTAAGAGACCCAAGACCCTGTAGAGCTACTATGTCACTGTTGGAGAATTGATGTAAAGGGGAGGGTGTAGATCTTGCCCATGCCATTATCGTGAAGCAGGTCCCCTTAGATGCTACTCCAGAACTCATTGAAGACACTCAGCACACTATTAAAGCCCTGGGAAGAGTGAGGATTAAAGGCTGGATGTGTGATCCTTAAACCACGTCCCTTATGGTCTTCTGTGAGTGCTGTGAAAGAGTTAACACCAAAGCTATCCCACTGGATGTCCCCCTGTTGAGGGAGCAGAACTTTGGACCTTGCGTGGGCCAGAACAGGAAGTTGCTGCAGGTGGTGACGGTGAAAATGTGGTCCATCTTCCGAACCACCAGTTTTAGACCCCACCCCCGGAAACTCTGCGGCTTCTATTATAAAGGCAGTGGGAGAGCTGTTGTCAAAGACCATGAAACCTACACCTGAAAGTAATGTCTTCTGACTCTTGAGAGCATTTTCAGGCATAGTCCTGACTCCTGTGGGGGAAAAGAATTTGGATACTTGGATCGAGCAAGCACATTTAATGGTGGATGAGTGTGACTGCTCTGACAGAGGAAAAATGGAAGAGAATTATGGAAAGTTTGAAGGGGCCTGGTTCAGATATTGCACAAGCTGTGAGAGCAAATGACCCAGAAGCAGCACCTGAGGGATACATTGATGCTCTGGGGAGAGCCTTTGGAACATCAGAGACTGGTGAAGAGCTGTACTTTTTGTTCAGAGCACTACGGCAGAACTCAGGTGAAAGACTTAGATTTTTTTTTGAGAAGAGTAGAATGACTGTTAACCAAAGTAGTAAAGAAAGGGGACTAGACCCACACCAAAGGGACCGTGCATTTGTTGAACAGCTCCTCCGGGGGAGGGGGTGTGCACTAAGTCAGACATTATGCTCCTGCAGCTTGGATTACAAGAGAGAAAGAATAACACACCCTCTTTCCCGACACTGTTAAATAAGATCATAGAAGAGGAAGACCATCAGTCACTTTAGCGAAAGACCACCACCAACCAGACTAAATCTGTGGTCCGACAAGTTCAAGTTAATGAGCAAGTCAAGGTGGGGGACAGTCAAGTCCAAGACCTAAAGGCTCACATTGATCGACTGGAGTCACAGCTGGGAGAGTTAAAGATGAAGCAATTAAAGACCTCACCTGTTACCCCTCCTAAACCAGAATTTACAGAAAAAGAACCTAAGTTAACAACCAATCCTGAAGTACAGGCCCTAAAGAGACAAGTTGAGGACTTAAAGCATCAACTTGGTGTTATGACAGTATCTTACACCAACCCTTGCCAACCAAAAGAATCTAGGTGGAAAACAAGCTTCCGAGAGAATAAAGCAAAGAGGCGTGAGCCAGATCGACCAAGTAACGATGAGAAACCTCAGAGTGGTGAGTAGGGGTGTGCCATATCATATCGTTCACGATAATACCGGTATAAATTTTGATACCGGTGTAAAAATGAATATCACGATATTCGGGGTCTGCTGCATGACAACGTCACACCGCATAGAAATGGTTTAACAAACATGGCAGGAAGCTGCCGCTCCGAAGTCAAACCATCTCCAGTTGAGTGGAAATGTTTAAGTTTCACTTTCTGTTTCAGACTGCTGTCACGTAAAAAAAAAAAAAAGTGCAGCAGTGTGGATAATCTGCCTGCATTTTTTTTGCACGCCAACACCGCTGGAGCGGTATTAACGTTGAACAATGTGCAGCTCAAAGTAGCTGTAGATTTTTATTTGCATTTTTCCCACTTTATCTTGATTTTATTCAACCACTCAAAGAGAGAGTGTAAAAAATAATTTTGGACAGTTAGCAGAATGTTTTCAGTTAACCAACCAATAATCACAGAAGAAAAACTGTTTCTTAGCTTAACTTTTATTGAATCACACAGGTAGTCAAACAGTCGTGGGTCTCAGCAGCTCAACCTGGTCCAAGACCCCGAACAAAGGAATCCCCTTCTACATATAGCTTCTGAGTTGATGGGCATTTCCCAGCAGCTCTCCAACAATACATGTCCATTGTCCAAATTGGTCCAAACCGGTCTTCTCAGGTCCAAATACCTCCCACGTCCTTCCTGTCAGCATTCCAATGGCTTCAGTTACTCCAGATGTCTTCCTGCTTCTCTCCGGCTAGATGTCTCCTCTTTAGTCCTTTATGGCATTCTGTTGTTTTAGCCCATGCAACCCCTTGCCCATATATGGAAGCAGGAAACAGACTAGAGTTTTTGTGGGTGTGCTTGTATGCGTGTGCATGTGTGTGTGTGTGAGAGAGAGAGAGAGAGAGAGAGAGAGAGAGAGAATGTACAGACGTGGACAAAATTGTTGGTACCCCTCTGTTAATGAAAGAAAAACTCACAATGGTCACAGAAATAACTTGAATCTGGCACAAGTAGTAATAAATAAAAATTCTGTGAAAATTAACCATTGAAAATCAGACAATGCTTTTGAATTGTGGTTCAACAGAATTATTTTAAAAAACAAACTCATGAAACAGGCCTGGACAAAAATGATGGTACCCCTAGAAAAGATTGAAAATAATGTGACCATCGGGACATGTTCAACCAAGATGTGTCCTCTAATTAACATCACAGGTGTCTACAAACTTGTAATCAGTCAGTCAGCCTATTTAAAGGGTGACAAGTAGTCACTGTGCTGTTTGTTGACAGGGTGTGCACCACACTAAACATGGACCAGAGGAAGCAAAGGAGAGAGTTGTCTCAGGAGATTAGAAAGAAAATTATAGACAAGCATGTTAAATGTAAAGGCTATAAGACCATCTCCAAGCAGCTTGATGTTCCTGTGACTACAGTTGCACATACTATTCAGAAATTTAAGATCCACAGGACTGTAGCCAACCTCCCTGGACTTGGCCGCAGGAGGAGACGGATAATACGAACGGTAACAAAAGAGCCCAGAACAACCTCTAAACACATTCATGGTGAACTCCAAGGTCAAGGTACATCAGTGTCAGATCGCACCATCCGTTGTTGTTTGAGCCAAAGTGGACTTCATGGGAGACGACCAAGGAGGACACCACTGTTGAAAACAAATCATAAAAAAGCCATACTGGAATTTGCCAAACTGCATGTTGACAAGCCACAAAGCTTCTGGGAAAATGTCCTATGGACAGACGAGACAAAACTGGAACTTTTTGGCAAGGCACATCAGCTCTATGTTCACAGATGCAAGAATGAAGCATACCAAGAAAAGAACACTGTCCCTACCGTGAAACATGGAGGAGGTTCTGTTTTGTTCTGGGGCTGCTTTGCTGCTTCTGGCACAGGGTATCTTGAACCTGTGCAGGGTACAATGAAATCTCAAGACTGTCAAGGTATTCTAGAGAGAAATGTGCTGCCCAGTGTCAGACAGCTTGGTCTCAGTTGCAGCTCATGGGTCTTGCAACAGGATAATGACCCAAAACACAGCTAAAAACACCCAAGAATGGCTAAGAGCAAAACATTGGACAATTCTAAAGTGGCCTTCTATGAGCCCTGATCTAAATCCTATTGAACATCTGTGGAAGGAGCTGAAACATGCCGTCTGGAGAAGGCACCCTTCAAACCTGAGACAACTGGAGCAGTTTGCTCATGAGGAGTGGGCCAAAATACCTGCTGAGAGGTGCAGAAGTCTCATTGACAGTTACAGAAATCGTTAGATTGCAGTGATTGCCTCAAAAGGTTGTGCAACAAAATATTAAGTTAAGGGTACCATCATTTTTGTCAAGGCCTGTTTCATGAGTTTGTTTTTAAAATAATTCTGATGAACCACAATTCAAAAGCATTGTCTGATTTTCAATGGTTAATTTTCATAGAATTTTTTATTTATTACCACTTTTGTCAGATTCAAGTTATTTCTGTGACTATTGTGGGTTTTTCTTTCATTAACAGAGGGGTACCAACAATGTAGCTTGTGTGTGAGAGCACTTTGTGTAATATCTAACTAACTAATCCATCCATCTTCTACTGCTTTTCCGGAGGTCCTGGTCGCAGAGGCAGCAGTTCAAGCAGAGAAGCCCAGACTTCCCTCTCCCCAGCCACCTGCTCCAGCTCTTCAGAGAGGATACCAAGGCGTTCCCAGACCAGCTGGGAGACATAGTCTCTCCACCGAGTCCTGGGTCTGCCCCGGGGTCTCCTCCCAGTGGGACGTGCCTGAAACACTTCAAGTGGGAGGCGTCCAGGAGGCATCCTAATCAGATGCCCATACCACCTCAGCTGACTCCTTTCAATGTGGAGGAGCAGCGGTTCTACTCTGAGCCTCTCCCGGATGACTGAGCTCCTCACCCTATCTCTGAGGGTGAGTCCAGCAATCCTACGGAGAAAGCTCATTTCAGCCGCTTGTATCCGCGATCTTGTTCTTTCGGTCATTACCCAAAGCTCGTGATTCATAGGTGAGAGTAGGAATGTAGATTGACTGGTAAATCAACAGCTTTGCCTTAGAACTAAGCTCCCTCTTCACCAGAACAGACTGGTACAACGTCCGCATCACTGCAGATGCTGCTCCAATCCGTCTGTCAATCTCTTGCTCCATTTTCCCTCACTTGTGAACAAGACCCCAAGATACTTAAACTCCTCCACTTGGGGCAGGAGCCTGTCCCCAACCCAGAGAGGACAATCCACCTTTTTCCGGCTGAGGACCATGGACTTGGACTTGGAGGTACTGATTCTCATCCCAGCCGCTTCACACTCAGTGACAAACCGTCTCAGCAAGAGCTGTAGGTCATTGCTGGATGACCTACATCCATGACCTACATGGATGATGATCCTGGCTGCACCTAGAAATCCTGTCCATAAAAATTATGAACAGGATCGGTGACAAAGGGCAGCCCTGGCGGAGTCCAACTCTCACTGGGAAAGACTCCGACTGAGTGTTGGCAATATGAACCAAACTCTCACAATGGTCGTACAGAGACCGAATACCTTGTAACAACAAGCCCGATACCCCATACTCCCGAAGCACCCCCACACAAAAAACCACGTGGGACGCGGTCAAATGCCTTCTCCAAGTCCACAAAACACATGTAAACTGGTTGGGCAAACTCCCATGAACCCTCGAGAATTCTCGAGAGGGTAAAGAGCTGGTCCAATGTGCCACGGCCAGGACAAAAACCACATTGCTCCTCCTGAATCTGAGGTTCGACCAACGGCCAGACTCTCCTCTCCAGTACCTTGGCATAGCCCTTCCCAGGGAGGCTGAGTAGTGTGATCCCTCTAAAGTTGGAGCATACCCTCCGGACACCCTTATGCTTGAACATGGTGTTCGTTATGGACAAACTGTGGTTAGCACAGAAGTCCAATAACTGAACACCACTCGGGTTCAGATTGGGCAGGCCGTTCCTCCCAATCACCCCCCTCCAGGTTTCACTGTCGTTTCCCATGTGCGCATTGAAGTCCCCCAGTAGGACAATGGAGTCTCCAAGAGGAGCACCCTCCAGCACCCCAGTCACAGACTCCAAAAAGGGTGGGTACTCTGAAACATTATTTGGTGCATAGGCACAAATGATGGTCAGGACCCGTTTCCCAACCCGAAGGAGCAGGGAAGCCACCCTTTTGTCCACCGGGGAAAACTCTAATATAGAAGCAGCAAGGTGGGGGGATACAAGAATACCCACCCCTGCTCGTTGCTTCTCGCCCAGGGCAACTCCAGAAAAGGCCAAGCTCCAGCCCCTCTCCAGGAGACTGGTTCCGGAACCGGAGCTGTGTGTTGAGGTGAGGCTGACTATATCTAGCCAGTATCTTTCAACCTCGTACACCAGCTCAGGCTCCTTCCCCACCAGAGAGGTGACATTCCACGTACCAAAAGCCAGTTTAGAAAGCTTGGGATCAGACCGCCAAGGTCTCCGCCTTTGACCGCCACCTAATCCACATAGCACCGGACCCCCATGATCCATCCTGCAGGTGGTGAGCCCACTGGAGGGTGGACCCATGTAACTCCTTCGGGCTGAGCCCGGCCGGGTCCCATGGGTGGAAACCCGGCCACCCATGGGACCACTAACTAATCTTCACTATTTATTTATTATAACAAGAGGAAAAGAAAACATCCATTTAGTGCAACAATGAGAGCCAAAAGCCCCAGGACAGGCCCATACAACGGTTGGGAGTAATGCAGGTAAAGTGATTCAGCATAAAACCCGACCTCTGTGTGCAGTTCAAATTGTGAAGCTGGATTCATGCTGCACCTCTGCTGTCCGCGTACGTGTAACCGGAAACCTTGTGTGACAAAATTTACATCGTCTCCACTCTGCTAGTGTCTGCAGTGCTTGACCGCGGACGACCGCGTGCAGCCCGAATTTTGTGACCACGCAGCCTGCCCACGACCTGAACGCGCTGAAAAGTGCATGCGCAAGACTGAACATCCCATTCACGAGTTGGCGATATCGGCACAGCATATGAAGAAGACAATGAGGAAGTGGAAGACGAGAATAAACATACATGAATCATACATAAATACTTAAGCAGCAGCATCTTTGTGGAAAAGGAGTGAAAATCGGGAAGTCAAGCAGCAGAAAACAAGCAGCGTTTCTTTGTTGGTGAAAATCCTGCCACGTCAGCGTATTGGTGCTACCTATTGGCGGGAGTGAAGCTACAAATGATGGTTGTGCGCATGTGTCAACTGTTTGGCCTGGGTAGATGAAAAAAGTGAGCATGAGCAGTGCCACGTGCGTGCTGGGCTCATCCAAAGCACACGCAGACCAAAGCGGACTAGAGGGGAAATGGAGCATGAATAAGGCTTTACGGGTTATATTATTTTCTTGTAATATTTGATACAGAAGTAAAAAATATTTTAAACTAAATCTGAGCTGCTATTTATAAAATGGAGAAATAAGAGTTTTTGTTTTGTTTTTCCTGAATATGTTGAAGGTAAATAATTCTGGCCGGTGAAACTGTCCTTTTTGCATAAATTTAAAAGGAAAAAAACTCTCTTCTGCAATATTGTGAAAAATATCGTTATCGTGAGAATTCACAGAAATATATCATTTTTAGGGCGTATTGCCCACCCCCAGTGGTGAGGATGGAGAGGATTTCGTTTGTTATCGATGTGGGGAGGATAGACATGTGGCCTTGCGCTGCTCAGGCCCAGAGGATCCTGCAAAAGTGATACAGAAACTCATCCGTTCTATGAATAAACTCAAAGGAAGTAACGGAGAGCAGTTTTTCCACCAGAAAGAGCCGCCAACTACAAACTGTTCTGTCAAACGCAGTGCTGTTGGGGCCCAAGAGCCATCCTGTCTTTCTGAGGGATTACAGTGATCCCTCACTTATCGCGGTTAATGGGTTCCAGAACCGACCGCGAAAAGTGAAAAACCGCGAAGTAGCGTCACCCCTAATGACGTCATCCATAAATAATACGTACGTTCATTCTCTCACTCTCTCTCTCTCATATGATACGTGTGTGTGTGTGTGTACGTGTACATACATACGTAGATGTAAATAAAGTGTACATAAATATGTTTTTAGAACTCTTTTATTCTTATAACAAGATACGTAACTCAAGATGAAGATGATTTACTTCACAGGTTAATGAGAGCTTTACTGCTCCTCAGCTGACGCCTCATCGTCAGGTGGTAGAGGCGCAGGATCCGATAGAGCTGGAGAAGCTGCAGGAGGCGGCGTAGTGGCTCGACGGGAAGACTATTAAGCACAAAATGGCACAAGAGAACAGCGAAAAGTTCCACGCGGCGAGACTACGTAACACGAGCGATAAAGAGCAATGAATGCGGTCTTCCTTCCCTTCATGGGGGCTCGGCAGGGAGAGGAGGTGGGTGAAACGTCTTGGCCAATCAGCTTACGGGGTGAAACATCTCGGCCAATCAGCTTGCGAGATTTCCGAGCCGAGCCAACACGAGAACAGCGAACAGAGAGGTGGATTTTTTGAGTTGTGCGGCTCTCCTTGTTGATACCTGATGGTCTAATGTAGTCTCCCTGCCTTCTGCTAGCGCCCGTCCATTATTTCTCAATTTTGAATTTTTGATGAATATTTTTGAAAAATCCGCGATGCACTGAGGGCGCGAAAGGTGAAGCGCGAAGTAGCGAGGGATCACTGTAGTTGGAGATTCTTCGTTTAGTAAAGTGGTTATTGAAGGTCATCCAACCACCGCACTAACGGACAGTGGCTCAAATGTTACTATAGTATTCGAGGGCTGGTATGCAACCCATCTGTCCCACATACCCATCCATCCCATTTCTATTCTGGCCCTTTAGGGTCTCAGTGACTCCTGCTAATCATACAAAGGGTATGTAGCAGTGAATGTGCATTTCCCAGATGAAACTTGCCCCAAACAAAAGACTGTGTTGGAATTAGTGTGCCCTGATCCTAATGGATCAGCCCCCTAGATCAGCCCCCTGTGATTATTGGCTCCAATGCAAGAAGCTTCCATTTTGGCCCCAAGAGTATTGATGGGATGGCCAACAGCAGCCCTGCTCAGTCATGGTGGGTGTGTGCACAGTCTCCCACGTGTAAAGAATGAATCCTGTCACCTGGGCTCATTGATGAAGCAGTGGGAGAAATAACATGGTTGGGCCCTGGTCCACTGAAAGTACCTCCTAGTGGTGAAGTCCGTGCTGTATGCAAAGTTACTGCAAAGGAGTCATGGGAACAAAATGTATTAATTATTAAGGTCCCTGCCAAACATCATCTCCCTGATGGGGTGGTGTTTCCCCCTTGTGTCCTCCTGCCATCCGACATGAACAAAAATAACTTTGCAGTATTATTGAGGAATGAGTCCCTAAAAACCAAGTCTGTCCCCAAGGGCACTGTGGTTGCCTGTGTCCACAAAGCTGAGATAGTGACTGAGCCCCAGAGAGAAGACATGTCTACCCCACAAATAGACTCTGACCTATTCAAGTTTGGAGAATCCCCCATTCCCAGCGAAAGAGAGAATGGCTGAAAAGCTAGCTGAGAGAACTGCTGTTTTCTCCCTTGGGGGGTGGGATGTGGGGTGTGCTAAAGGTGTTGAGGACATGATATATCTCAGACCTCAAACCTTTCAGCGAGCAGTCCAGGCGCCTCACTCTAGCTGACACTGATGATGTGCGCTGCCACCTACGAAAACGTCTTGCTGCAGGCATAATAAGAGTCGCACAGCCCTTATGCTTACCCTATTGTGATGGCTAGGAAAAAGAATGGCTCCATCAGAATGTGCATTGACTACTTCACCCTTGATGCCCGAACCATTCCTGACCAATACACTGTCCCCAGAACTGATGACGCCCTAGACCAGGGCTATTCAATTACAAAATCAGTTGGGCCACCATTTGAAATCAAGACATGTAGCTGGGCTGCACATGTTCAACGATCTGTTGAATGACAAATATCAAACCAACACAGATCAGTATGATGAAAAATATGTACTTTTTTTTCATTGTCTTGGTTTTAAATGTGTGCTTGGCACATGACGGAGGCACATCAAAAGTATATAAAAACACAATAACACTGCTGGGGTTGAGCAGAACTTGAAGTAGTAGAAATATTTTTCCTCTTGAACAACAATTAAATAAATAGAATAGAAAAAAATTCTGTAAAAAATTTTGGTCACATCTTTCTCAGGCATATCTCAAAGTGCATAAAAACTCAATGTGCACTGTTAGTAGCATTAACATTTGTTTCCCTTTTGAAATAAAATATATTACATCCTGGGTATAACTGACCTTGGCACATCACAAAGTGCATTTAGCTGAATAAAAAATGAACTGTCAAACACTTCAGTGCACAATCCCCCCAAGAAAAGACTGATAGCATTAACCCTTAGTCAGTGTTGATTGCATGAACGGATAGCGCCACCACTGTGACAGGCGCAGTGCTGCGCCTGTCATATGATGTTATGTGACATGTCAAACACTCCCCAGTTGTACTAAGAATTCTTCCTCACAAGGTGGTAGACACGTATAACTTACTGCTCTTGCCTTGGAGGACTTTCTTTACACCAGAGAGGAAGAAATTTTTAGACAAACATATGGATGTTACCAGTCGCTGTGGACGTACTTGGTCGCAGACGGAAGACCATTTGCCAACTATGATTCAAAACAGAGATTATTTAGCTTATGAAGGTAAATGTTTACATTTTGTTATAGGGTGGGCGAAGCTGGTTGATGTTCACCTGCTGCCACCCCCAGCACCATGTGACTGGACAACAATTGCGCTGGTTCCATGTCGTCGTATAACATAAATAGCGGCGGAATAAAAGCGAAATTGAGGTGGGATAATCATATCAGTTTCTGGATGTGGGAGAGAAAGCGAAAATGCCCAACAGAAGACAAAATAACGGCCAAGATGCCGCAAAAAGGGCGAAGCGAGCCGCCTTCACCAGCGGTAAGTGACAAATGTCTGTTTTTTTATTGTTTTGTTTACATTGTACTGCATTGTACTGATTTTCAGGTTCATATACAGTGGTACCTCTACTTACGAACGTCTCTACATACGGAATTTTCAGGTTACGAGACGCCTCAATGGGAAAATATTGCCTCTAGTTACGAACGAAATTTCAGGATACGAAAGGCAAAAAAGTACGCGCTCCTCGCAGCTTCCGTAGTTTACCGAACGTAAACATACCTGTAGCTGCTCTGCCATTGGCTATCGCCTAGCATCTTCCTGGTATCCCATTGGCCACGAAGTTTTTGTTTTTTTTTTCCAAAACTTTATGCGTTTGGTTGATCTCGCCAAAGAATATGGCCGTAATACATCAACGATCAGCACGGTATTAAGACAAAACGAAGCACTTACAAGCCGACAAAAGCAAACGTCCTTGGATCAGAACATGAATCAAAGAAGGCAAAAGGTGACGACGTCGACGACGATAGCAGTTAAAGGGTAAATGAACATAATTTTTATTATTCTTTCTCTTTTATTATTCTCTTTTATTATTCTTTCTCTCATTTTAAACTCTCATTTTATGTTTATTGTGCAGTAATCTAATTGTAACATGTATTTGTTACATGTTTTGATGCGTTTTTACGATTTATAAAAAATTTATGCCCGAATTTTGGGGGCTTGGAACGGATTACGGCATTTACATGTAAAACGCGCCTCTACTTACGAATTTTTCACGTTACGAGAATTCTTCCGGAACGAATTAAATTCGTAAGTAGAGGTACCACTGTACTTTGAAGATAAGATAACAAAATGCCCAAAGTAAGAAACGGTGACAAAAAGCAAAACCATTCTTTGTGTAAATATGTCCAAAGTCCACTTTTGACTGAAAGTTATGTAATTCGATATGGCTGCCGTGGCATTATGCAAATTAGATGCATAAATTTACTCCCATCTCAAACTTTGGATCATAGTCTACATCTTTCTAATCGACAGTAAGCCATTATCTCTTACCACTTTCAAGTTATAGCTTTGGAAATCTCTGACATCTGAACTGAATATTTTCTTGAAAAAACCTTCACTAGGGGCTGACGGCGCAACGGTGCGCCATCCACAGTCAATAGGTTAACAAACATTGTACATCCACTATTGTGGTTTGTTTTGTTTTAAATCACCACATGTAACTACACATTTCATTACACACATATCGGTCAACCCAAAATTTCTAGTAGAGTTAAGGATGCAAAAAGCACCCACTTAAAAGCTTGGGTAATGACTTCAGTCTTGGAAGATTTGAGGTTTTATTCCAAAATTTATAACATTTTAACATCTTAACATTTTTCTTATGGTTTTCTACTTTGTAAATTTATCTAAATTTGAAAACATTTTCGTCAAATTTGTAATTTCCTCTTGTAAAATTGACTTTTCTTGTACATTTAAGATAAGTTTGTGGATTTTTTATGGCTAATTTTTGTTTATTTTTTAAATAAAATTAAGTTTTTTTAAAAAATATATTTGAAACAAATTGTGATAACATTGACTTTTTTTCTTATACAATTTACACTTTTGACCATAAGTTTGCAGAGCCAGAACAGAACAATAATTTAACTCTGATTTCAAAGAAAAAATATTAATAAAATTGTATTTAATGAAATAAATTAACTTAAATTACCAAAGATGCAGTTATTTCTGTTAAAATATTTCTATATATTTATAGTATTTTAGAATTCTCCTCACCACCCAGACAGCAGGAAAAACCTGCCTTAGTATTTTGAAATCCAAATGTTGGCACGTTTAGTTTTTCTGAAGGCTTTTGACGGATTAAAGTCATTGACTTGGTGAATTTCGGTCATCTTACCTTGCCAGGTACATAATATCCATCCATCCATCCATGGATGCGGCATCTCCATTTCGGGTAGGGACCCTCATCCTATGTGCATAGTCTGCATGGGCGCTAAACACGCTCAGGCGTCGCTAGCGGACCATCAGGGATGTCCCCATTACGCCTCTATGTCAGAAAAAGTTTTGGAAAGGAGGCTTAGAGTAGCGGTAGCTAGCGGCCAAGACGCCTGCCAAGCTAGCGCTACGAGTGACATCCATCAGCCACGAGCTTCCGCGAACTGGGTAGACATGATGGAGGCCGAGTCTCCAGTCGACCCTCTGCTCCCGGAGGACATTCCGGAGAGCGGTCTGGGTGAACTGGGTGGCGAGGATGATGATGCACAGTCCGACCTCCTCGATGTAACTGATATGGAGGAAGAGGAAGATGACTACTTTTTATCTCCTCAGCAGTCTAGATCCCCTAGCGCAGTGGTCCCCAAACTACGGCCCACCTCCACATTTGGCCCGGCCCCCTGAACAATACCAGAGACGCATTATGATTTTTTTTTTCAGTATGGCCACGTGATCGAGACTAATACACACATAGAACGTGACATTCTATTCCACCCTTCTGCAGTCTGTGCCCCTATCTGAACCCCCCCCCCCCCCCCCGAAAAAAAAATCCTACTGTTAACCTTTCCTGCTTTGGTCTCCTAACTGTGGTTGGGGGACGCAGGGGAGATTTGTCTTCTTCAGGGCCGGAGGCAACTTTTCCTCCGGGGTTAACTCCCGAGTAAACCTCACGGTTGTTAACAACAATATGGTGGTACACCGAAGAACAGGCCATTTTGCTAAAGAGTTGGGGGCTTTATTATCAGACTGCACCGTTAATAACAGCAATTCTAGTTCGCTACCTGCTCCGGTCGCCTCTCTCTCTACTCACCCGCACACTTCACACACACCGTCCGCTCCGTGGGGCCATTCACACGGGGGCGCGCCTCGGCTGGTGATTGTACTCGCCGACAGACTCACGGCATTAAAGACATCTTTCTTCTTGGGACACACCTCCTCCGTGACAGCATTCAAACATTTCTTGACAAATTCTCCATCAGTGAAAAGTTTACCGCTGCTTGCTATCAGTTGAGCAACCCGAAAGCTGGCCCGAACGGATGACCGGTTCAGCTGAGCTTGGCGTACAAACGTATTCTGCTGAGATGTTACCTGTTAAGATTGTGCACGGCACAACAGAAAGTTAATGTTCCATGGACTTTTTTTCTGTGAAGAACCCAGAGAGGGTTATTTGGTTATTTATTTCATAAATAGTGTTATTTATTTTATTAATAGTGTTATTATTTATTTTCTGACTTTTTTTCCTCTGAAGATCCCGGAAAGGGTTATTAATATTTGGTTATGTGTGGCTTTCTGGAAAACAATAAATGTTTACGTTTAGGCACCCCTGCGATCGTCACACTTTTTCTGTTACAAACTGACCCCGGCCCCCATCAGAGAAGGCAAAAGTTATGTGGCCCTCACAGGAAAAAGTTTGGGGACCCCTGCCCTAGTGGGACCGGTGTGGTTTCCCCAGTGGACAGCAACCTGTATGAGATCTGCAGGAAAGCCGCGGCAAAACTCAACATGCCGTGGCCGGCAGCTCAGGATGCGGAGGGGACAGAACGCGACCTGCACGTTGGAAAGAGGCTGCCACTTGCTTGGTCCTGCGCTCTTCCAGAGGTGCAGTCCAGGGGTCCGGGCGTGTCATGGGTCTCGCCGTCGCTGGTGAAAGAGCCTTGTGACTGAATCTGTCAGGACTGAGTGACACACAGAAAGGTGAGGTCATGGATGCACTATATGGCCCCACCAAGTGTCTCTTTGGTCCTGCCTCTGAGAAAATGAGAGAGACTAGCACACAGAGGAAGCAGGAAGGTGAAGCCTTTAACCTCTGTCTACCCCGCAAGGTGAACACCCAACCTTCCCAGATGCCTCGGGGTGGCCTTGCAGCAGCTGCTGCAGCAGCAGCAAGAGGGAAACAATGTGGTGCTAAACCTCACAGGCAGGGAACAACTCTGCAGGCTCCCCAGACCTGAGCTGATAATCCGAGACCATGGGGTAAGCATTCTTATGCAGCTGTGGCTGCCAAGAATTGCTCATACCACCCAAGGGTTGGGAAGAAGAAACATGCGACCTAGCACTACCCCCCCCCCCCCCGAAGAAAAGAGTGACAGGTGTGGAGACAAACCACTTCACTGTTCAGAGTTCAGTAGCTCCTGTGGTTCCCAGTTCAACAGGAGTCCTCTCTAAGTTTCACTCTTTTCCTGTTCAGAAGAGAGAGACTCAAAATCAGCTGGCAAAGTGTCACCAAGCACTTTCTCAGTGTCAGCGAGTGGATTTAAATATCCTTTCAGTGTCCCCAAGCACTGTTCAAGTTCACAAACAAGTTACTTGTCCCCCTGTGAAAAATGAATTAAAATGTGCATCTCTGTCCAGGGTGTACCCTGCCTCTCGCCCAAAGATGCTGGGATAGGCTCCAGCCCCCCTGCGACCCGAAAAGGATTAAGCGGAAGAAAATGGATGGATGGATCTCTGCAGCCAGCAAGTTAGGTTAATTGGCATCAAAACTGGGCATTCTAAATTGTCCTTAGGTATGACTGTGGGAGTGAATGGTTGTCTGTATCTCTGTGTTGGCCCTGCGATGGACTGGCGATCTGTCCAGGGTGTACCTGCCTGTCACCCAAAGATGCTGGGATAGGCTCCAGCCCCCCCGCGACCCGAAAAGGATTAAGCGGAAGAAGATGAATGAATGAATGAATCTCTGTAGCCAGGCAGTTTGCCAAGGGCAGAATCCAAAAACAAAAGAAAAAATGACAGTCATGTACCTCTGCCGCCTGTGGGGGAGCTCATGCTCTTTCTGAGTGGGGCCGCTCCCTTCTCATGGAGGGAGTGATGTCACTCAGGCACGCAGCCTTCAGCTCACTCTCTTCCCAGGTGGTTCATTGGCACGCATGCGCATTTCACCCATGGCTCCTGCCTACCATTTGTCACGGTTACAGACTGCAATTTGCCATGAAGCCCCCGAAATTCAAAGGTATGTTGATTTCAGAGGCCAGTGGAGACTCTGCTCAAGTTTTAGAGGAAGAAATTCTGTCTCTTAAACAAAGGAGTGATCAGGGAGGTGCCAAGCAGCGAGGCGTAGCAGGGCTTTTACTCCCGTTATTTTCTCATTCCAAAGAAGGGCAGCTCAACCCTCCGCCCTATTTTGGATTTGTGGGCACTGAACAAACACTTAAGAAAGTACAGGTTCAGAATGCTCACGCACAAAGCACTATGTCACTCAATCCAGCCGGGCGATTGGTTTGTGACAATTGATCTGTCCGACGCATATTTTCATATTGCCATTTATCCTCCTCACAGGAAATTTCTCAGCGCTTATCAGAGCATAGCGTACGAGTTTCAGACTATCCCTTTCGGACTATCATCATGGCATTGTCTGATCTGATCACTCTTGGAAACCCATGCCTTGGAATCACTTCCTCAATCAGCCATTTAATCACTTCCTTTGCACTTTCTGTTTTACATGCTTTAGCCTCAACCCATCTTGAAAATGTGTCCACACACACCAACATACAGTGGGGCAAAAAAGCATTTAGTCGGCCACCGATTGTGCAAGTTCTCCCACTTAAAAGATGAGAGAGGTCTCCAATTTTCATCATAGGTATACCTCAACTATGAGAGACAAAATGAGGAAAAAAAAATCCAGAAAATCACATTGAAGTATTTTTAAAGAATTAATTGGTAAATTCCTCGGTAAAATAAGTATTTGGTCACCTACAAACAAGCAAGATTTCTGGCTCTCACAGACCTGTAACTTCTTCTTTAAGAGGCTCCTCTGTCCTCCACTCGTTACCTGTATTAATGGCACCTGTTTGAACTCGTTATCAGTATAAAAGACACCTGTCCACAACCTCAAACAATCAGACTCCAAACTCCACTATGGCCAAGACCAAAGAGCTGTCAAAGGACACCAGAAACAAAATTGTAGACCTGCACCAGGCTGGGAAGACTGAATCTGCAATAGGTAAGCAACTTGGTGTGAAGAAATCAACTGTGGGAGCAATTATTAGAAAATGGAAGACATACAAGACCACTGATAATCTCCCTCGATCTGGGGCTCCACGCAAGATCTCACCACGTGGGGTCAAAATTATCACGAGAACGGTGAGCAAAAATCCCAGAACCACATGGGGGGGACCTAGTGAATGACCTGCAGAGATCTGGGACCAAAGTAACAAAGGCTACATCAGAAACACACTACGCCGCCAGGGACTCAAATCCTGCAGTGCCAGACGTGTCCCCCTGCTTAAGCCAGTGCATGTCCAGGCCCGTCTGAAGTTTGCTAGAGAGCATTTGGATGATCCAGAAGAGGATTGGGAGACTGTCATATGGTCAGATGAAACCAAAATGGAACTTTTTGGTAAAATCTCAACTTGTCGTGTTTGGAGGAGAAAGAACACCATACCTACTGTGAAGCATGGGGGTGGAAACATCATGCTTTGGGGCTGTTTTTTCTGCAAAGGGACCAGGACGACTGATCCGTGTAAAGGAAAGAATGAATGGGGCCATGTGTCGTGAGATTTTGAGTGAAAACCTCCTTCCACCAGCAAGGGCATTGAAGATGAAATGTGGCTGGGTCTTTCAGCATGACAATGATCCCAAACACACCACCCGGGCAACAAAGGAGTGGCTTCGTAAAAAGCATTTCAAGGTCCTGGAGTGGCCTAGTCAGTCTCCAGATCTCAACCCCATAGAAAATCTTTGGAGAGAGTTGAAAGTTTGTGTTGCCCAGCGACAGCCCCAAAACATCACTGCTCTAGAGGAGATCTGCATGGAAGAATGGGCCAAAATACCAGCAACAGTGTGTGAAAACCTTGTGAAAACTTACAGAAAACGTTTGACCTCTGTCATTGCCAACAAAGGGTATATAACAAAGTATTGAGATGAACTTTTGTTATTGACCAAATACTTATTTTACCGAGGAATTTACCAATTAATTCATTAAAAATCCTTCAATGTGATTTTCTGGATTTTTTTTTCTTATTTTGTCTCTCATAGTTGAGGTATACCTATGATGAAAATTGGAGACCTCTCTCATCTTTTAAGTGGGAGAACTTGCACAATTGGTGACTGACTAAATACTTTTTTACCCCACTGTATATCTGTAGCCTCTGCATCTGTTTTCTGGGCCCATGTCTGTAAAGTCAGTCACATTGTCTTTCCATGGCCCTTCAGGGGCTGGAAAAGCTCAGACAGAGGCCTTTAACGTGCATTTGGGATTGAATTTCTGGCATGCTTCACCTTAGAACCTTAGAAATTCCTTTCCAAATCAAACTTTCAATTTGGATGCAGTTACTCTTTCTCTTAATAGCTCTGTGAGGAACCTTGGAGTTATTTTTGATCAGGATTTGTCCTTCAATTCACATATTAAATTTGTTTCTAAGACTGCCTTCTATCATTTGCGTAATATTGCCAAGATTAGGAGCATCTTGTCTCAGAGTGATGCTGAGAAGCTGATCCACGCTTTTGTTAGCTCGAGATTAGATTATTGTAATTCTTTATTATCAGGCTGTCCTAAAACATCTTTAAAAAGTCTTCAGCTGATCCAAAATGCTGCAGCAAGAGTTTTAACAGGTACTAGAAAGAGAGATCATATCTCTCCGGTTCTGGCCTCCCTTCATTGGCTTCCCATAGAGTTTAGAATTAAGTTTAAAATCCTTCTTCTTACTTACAAAGCTCTAAACAATCAGGCTCCTTTTTATTTAAAAGATCTGATACTACTGTATTATCCTAACAGAGCACTACGCTCCCAAAATGCAGGATTACTTGTAATACCTAGAATCTCCAAAAGTACAATGGGAGGCAGAGCCTTCAGTTATCAAGCTCCTCTCCTGTGGAATCAGCTGCCAATCTGGATTCGGGAGTCAGACTCGACCTCTGTTTTTAAGAATAGGGCTAAAACCTACCTTTTTGATATAGCCTACAATTAGGGAGGGATCATGTGTTTCTGAACCCTCCCTTAGTTATGCTGCTAATAGGTTTAGTCAGCCGGGGGACCTCCAGTAATGCACTGGGCCTCACTCCTTTCCTCACTCTCTATGAAATATTTTTTTTGCTGGTCATTAACATTTGTTTGTTCTCTCCCATAGATTGAGTCCCCATCGTGCTGTTTGCTCTCTACATGTCTGTTCTTTTCTTCTTCTCTATCCCCTCACCCCCCAGCCAGTCGCAGCAGATGACTGCCCCTCCCTGAGCCTGGTTCTGCTGGAGGTTTCTTCCTGTTAAAAGGAAGTTTTTCCTCTCCACCGTCGCCAAGTGCTTGCTCACAGGGGATCGCCTGATTGCTGGGGTCTTTCTGCAACTGTGGGGGTTCCCCCCTACAGTTGATAGTGCTATGAGATGACTGTTGTTGTGAAATGGCGCTATATAAATAAAGTTGAATTGAATTCAGAAACAACTAGTTCTGCAACCTCAGCCAAATGTGGATGCCACCAATGTGCTTCGGTCAAAGCAGAGATTTTTGTTTTTGAGACATGGCCTTTCAAGTGTGCTTCTCTACACAACAACAACACCTTAGCTGGGGCTACTAGCCTTCCATCAGCTGATCTTCACAAACCTTCTTCATCCTTCCTTGCTCCTTTCTCTAGCCACCTACTCTTTTCTTCAGTACTTGAATTTCTTGTAGCTGCTTGATTTCCTCCTCACCCAATTCCATGTACTTCTGATCTTTTTTCTGTACCATCATACTTGCTGGGGTAGCATAGCCACCTGCTTGCTTAGCAGCCAAATCAGCAGCTTCATTTCCTTTGGCTACAACAGCATTTCCTTTTTGATATCCTTTGCACTTCAAAATTGCCACCCTCTGGTTGACCCATGGCCTCCAACAGCTCAACCATCTCAGTTAGGTGTCTAATCGGTGTGTTAGTTGAAGTGAGGAATCCTTTTCTTTTCCAGTGTGGCAAATCAACATGTGCAGCCTGGTGAGCATAAGCTGAATCAGTGTATAAGATAAGATAAGATAAGATAAGCCTTTATTAGTCCCACAATGGGGAAATTCCAGGATTGCAACAGCACAGGGATAGCAACACTCAGAGCAACAATCAGAAGGCAAGAAAAAACAAGCAAGCAAGAGCAGCTAATATACATATGTACATATTACTATAAAATATATATATACACACACACACAGACACACAGTGCAGAGCATTGTAGCTGGATGGAATAAATATATGAATATATGAACACACAGTGCAGAGCATTGTAGCTGGATGGAATAAATATATGAATATATGAACACACAGTGCAGAGCATTGTAGCTAGATGGAATAAATATGTAAATATATAAACACCCACAGTATGGAGCATTGCAGCTGGGTGGAATAAATATGCAAGTATATAAACACACACAGTGCGGAGCAATGTAGCTAGATGGAATAATATGTAGATATATAAAAACACAGTGCGGAGCATTGTAGCTAGATGGAATAAATATATAGATATATAAATATAAACACACAGTGCAGAGCATTGTTGCTAGGTGGGATGAAACAGCATAACCGTCTATTTAGTTATCCTACATGGTATGATTATGTGCCCATACATATTCTCACCCTCCATAGCGACCGGTATGTTCCTAGTTGTATGCCGGAGAGGACCATTGTGTAAGTCTATTGCATCTTTTGCATTAAAAAAAAAACTATTAGTTTGTTACGTCTTTTTGCTATCTCTGCGAGCAGCCCTGCTTAGGTTGTACAGTCTGACAGCCGTTGGTAGGAAGGACCTACGAAACCTCTCGGTTGTGCACCTGGGATGATGTAGTCTGCTGCTAAATGAGCTCCTCAGTGCATCCAGTATGTCCTGCATAGGGTGGAACTCGGACTCCAGCAGAGATGACAGTTTAGCCACCGTCCTTCTCTCTCCTATCTCCTCCATCGGATCAAGGCGTTGCCCCAGGACAGAGCTAGCTTTCTTAATCAGTTTGTTCAGTCTCTTCCTATCGGCTGCAGTAATGCCACTGCCCCAGCAGACCACTCCAAAAGTGATGGCTGATGCCACCACCGTGTCATAGAATGACTTCAGCAGCGCCCCTTGTACACCAAAAGACCTGAGTCTCCTCAGCAGGAACAGCCTGCGCTGTCCCTTCTTGTAGAGTGCGTCAGTATTGTGTGACCAGTCTAGTTTATTGTTCAGATGAATACCCAGGTACTTGTAGGATGTCACCATCTCGATGTCTGTTCCCTGTATATTTACTGGTGCTGTGAGGGGCTGCCCATGCCTGCGGCAGTCCACCACCAGCTCCTTAGTTTTCCTCGCGTTGATCTGGAGGCAGTTCCGATGGCACCAGTCCACAAAGTCCTGGATAAGCCCTCTGTACTCAGCTTCATCTCCGCTGGAGATGAGACCAACGATCGCAGAGTCATCAGAGAACTTCTGTAGATGGCAATGTGTTGTGTTGTGTGAGAAGTCCGCAGTATAAAGAGTGAACAAGAAGGGAGCCAGCACCGTTCCCTGGGGGGCCCCCGTGCTACTGATGATCGTGTCGGAAACACAGTCCCGGGTTCTCACAAACTGAGGCCGGTTCGTGAGGTAGTCCAGGATCCATGATGACAGGTGCTGGTCCACCCCTGCGCGCAGCAGCTTGTCCTTCAGGATCATCGGTTGGATGGCTGTTTTGCATATTGACATGCCTTAGTGAGGGCTACAATTTCAGCTTTTTGAGCAGAGGCAGGCTGGTCTACCATTCCTGCCTCTACAGTTTGAAATGCACCCATCTCTTCATCATATTTTACAACTGCAAATGAAGCACTCAAAGATCCATCTGCTTTCCTGTAGCATCCATCACAAAAAAGATTCAAATTTGGATGTTCAAATTCATTTGCTTGGAGATTTGGAACAGCTTTCATGTCTGTTTCCACAATTGCACAACAGTCATGGGGTTCACCTGTGAGCATGTCCTCAGCCATATTTGTGCCTTCACTTGTGTAAATGACATTTGGTGCTTGTAGTATTCTTTTCAACCTTTGTGTTCTTTTGGCTGAAAGTGTGAACAACACACTTTGTAGATATGATGCTACTCAGTGCATTGTGTGCACAATTACAGTGTGTTGCATGGTAATGTGAGTAGTTTTCGCCAGTGCTTTGGCTATCGCGGCATTCACGCCAAAGAGTTCAACCTTTGTCTCATCAGACCAGAGAATTTTGTTTCTCATGGTCTGAGAGTCCTTCAGGTGCCATTAAGTTGTGAAATAGTACTTCTTATGTGATTATTCATCTTCTGATGTATTTTATATGGTTTTGTGCTAACTGTCCAATTCTTGAACGCACTCTTACAGAGAAAGAAAAAGAGTTTTACAATAGGTTTGTTTATCTCTGCCCTGTGTAGTGCATGTCACAATGCGCCGACTGGCAAAAGTCCACCACAGACCTTGTGACAGATGTGCTTATCTACCAGGACATCCTGGCAGAAAAGCAGTTTTATGAAAACGCATGAAAAGGCCAATACAGTAATGTAAGCGAGATGAGATAAAAGCATAAACAATCATTTCCAGTTCAGGTGTTGAGATCATAGGTCTAAGTTTTGCTATATTCCTCAGATGAAAAAAGCAATTTCTGACTAGTTGCCATCCATGGCAGTGCAGTGACATAGCATTTTCAAAAACAACACCCAGGTTATGTAGGCTGGGCTGGACAGAAGAGCCTAGGTGACTTAAGTGTTGCCTTATCAGAGGAATTTTACTGTCTGGAGTGATGATCAGTGTTTCTATCTTGCTAAGATTTAATTGTAGGAAGTTATTGTTTAACCATTTGTTAATGGCAGACAGGCAAGAGATTAAGTTTGATAAAATGTTCAGTTCATTTTCTTTAAAAGAGCAGTAAAGCTGACCGAAAGTCTTGTTCCATGGCCTCACCGAACTCCTCCCATACCCGGGTTTTTGCTTCAGCAACCACCCGAGCTGCACTTTGTTTGGCCTGCTGATACACCTCGGCTGCTTCGGACTCGACTTTCGGTCAGCCTCGAAGAGATTCTGGTAAACTGTCCGGCGGCTCAGGAGGGGAAAGCAGCTCCCCGTCCACACTGTGTATGGTGCGGATGGGACACTGACTTCGACTAAGGATATCGTCGGGCGGTGGAAGGAATACTTCGAGGATCTCCTCAATCCCACTGATACGCCTTCCACGGAGGAAGCAGGGTTTGGGGACGAGGGGGATGACTCACCTATCACAGGGGCTGAGGTCGCCAAGGTGGTTAAAAACCTCCTTGGTGGCCGGGCCCCCGGGGTGGACGAGATTCGCCCAGAGTACCTCAAGGCCCTGGATGTTGTTGGGCTGTCATGGTTGACACGCCTCTGCAACATTGCGTGGAGGTCGGGGGCAGTGCCTTTGGCATGGCAAACCGGGGTGGTGGTTCCTCTCTTCAAAAAAGGGGACCGGAGGGTGTGCTCCAACTTCAGAGGGATCACACTCCTCAGCCTCCCTGGGAAGGTCTATGCCAAGGTACTGGAGAGGAGAGTCCGGCCGTTGGTCGAACCTTGGATCCAGGAGGAGCAATGTGGTTTTCCTCCTGGCCGTGTACATCGGACCAGCTCTTTACCCTCTCGAGAATCCTTGAGGGTTCGTGGGAGTTTTCCCAACCAGTTTACATGTGTTTTGTGGACTTGGAGAAGGCATTTGACCGCTTCCCTCGTGGATTTTTGTGGGGGGTGCTTCGGGAGTATGGGGTATCGGGCTTGTTGTTACAAGCTATTCGGTCTCTGTATGACCGTTGTGAGAGTTTGGTTCGTATTGCCAACACTCGGTCGGATTCATTCCCAGTGAGAGTTGGACTCTGCCAGGGCTGCCCTTTGTCACTGATCCTGTTCATAATTTTTATGGACAGGATTTCTAGGCGCAGCCAGGGAATGGAGGGTGTCATGCTTGGTGACCACAGGATCTCATCTCTGTTGTTTGCAGATGATGTTGTCCTGTTGGCTTCATCCAGCAATGACCTACAGCTCTTGCTGGGACGGTTTGCCGCTGAGTGTGAAGCGGCTGGGATGAGAATCAGCACCTCCAAGTCCGAGTCCATGGTCCTCAGCCGGAAAAAGGTGGATTGTCCTCTCTGGGTTGGGGACAGGCTCCTGCCCCAAGTGGAGGAGTTTAAGTATCTTGGGGTCTTGTTCACAAGTGAGGGGAAAATGGAGCGAGAGATCGACAGACGGATTGGAGCAGCATCTGCAGTGATGCGGACGTTGTACCGGTCTGTTGTGGTGAAGAGGGAGCTGAGTTCTAAGGCAAAGCTGTTGATTTACCAGTCAATCTACGTTCCTACTCTCACCTATGGTCACGAGCTTTGGGTAATGACCGAAAGAACGAGATCGCGGATACAAGCGGCTGAAATGAGCTTTCTCCGTAGGATTGCTGGACTCACCCTCAGAGATAGGGTGAGGAGCTCAGTCATCCGGGAGAGGCTCAGAGTAGAACCGCTGCTCCTCCACATTGAAAGGAGTCAGTTGAGGTGGTATGGGCATCTGATTAGGATGCCTCCTGGACGCCTCCCACTTGAGGTGTTTCAGGCACGTCCCACTGGGAGGAGACCCCGGGGCAGACCCAGGACTCGGTGGAGAGACTGTCTCCCAGCTGGTCTGGGAACGCCTTGGTATCCTCTCTGAAGAGCTGGAGCAGGTGGCGGGGGAGAGGGAAGTCTGGGCTTCTCTGCTTGAACTGCTGCCTCCGTGACCCGGACCTCCGGAAAAGCGGTAGAAGATGGATGGATGGATGGATGGAGAGCAGTAAAGCTGAATGTCTTCTGCGTAAAAATGGTAAGAGAATAGGGCCCAGAATTGATCCTTGGGGAACCCCACAGCAAAGTCCTTTAATCTCTAACATCTTCTTGTTGAACCAAACACAAAACCCTCTGTCAGTTAAATAAGATGAGAACCATTTCAGAACTAATCCTGAAATACCAAACATGTCCTTCATCCTATTTATCAATATATTGTGGTCCACCGTGTCAAAAGCAGCGGTGAGATCCAACAACACCAGGACCGAGTATTGACCAGAATCTGCTGCCATCATGATGTCACTGGAGACTTTAATTAGTGTTGTCTCAGTGGAGTGCATTTTGCGGAAACCAGACTGGAAGGTATCTAAAATTTTATTTCTCTCTTTAAATGTAGTTAATTGCTCGGCTACTACTTTCTCAAGCATTTTGGATAGGAAGGGGAGCTTTGAAATGGGCCTGTAATTGTTCAGTTCTGTAGTGTCCAAGTTTTGTTTCTTTAATTTGGGTTCAACCACTGCTTGTTTAAAAGAACTGGGAACAGTGCCTGATAAAAGTGACCAGTTTAGGATTTTGACAATTAAAGGCCCAATAGTCAAATATTTTGAAAAGCAGTGATGTTGGGAGGATATCTAAGGGGCTTGAAGAGGGCTTCATAGAGGTCAGAAGACCATTTACATCCAGTAGTGTGACTGGAGTGAATAAGGACCGCGTGTTACAGAGGACCTGATTAAGGTCAAGGTCCTCAGCAGATGGTGTAGTGCTTGCTCTAATATCATTCATTTTATTTACCGTAAAATTTGCAAAGTCGTTACACTCGGCATTAGAATAAGCCCGAACCATGGCTAAATCAGGTGAGACAATGGAATTAGTGTCAAACAAAAACTTGGGATTTCCCTTGTTTAAGGATATAAGCTGAGCAAAGTAGTTTGTTCTCGCATCCTTCATCATATCATTTCGTGAAGTTATAAGGTCTTTGAGGTGGAGTCTGTGCATCTCAAGTTTGGTGGCCTTCCACAAACGTTTCACCTTATGGCAGCTTCTCCTAAGAGTACAGATCTCTTATTTAACCAAGGGCATGGTTTCTTAATAGAAGTATAGCTATATTTACTAGGAGCCACTTTATCAAGTACCAATTAGCACTGTTGGTTAAAGCAATCCACCATATAATTTACATCCTCACATCCTGCACCAAGATGAGTGTCAATAGCTGAAATAAATCTATCCATAGCCTGCTGGTTAATAATGCGCCTCTGTCTTAATGTTTTACATTCATGCTGTTCCACATTAACTGATAGCGCAAAGAAAACACAGCAGTGATCACTGACACAAACATCCTCCACTTTAACATTGTCCAAACTCAGTCCCAGTGAAAAGACAAGGTCCAGGGAGCCCCCTTTTTATGTGTAGAGCCAGAGAGTGCTGCCTGAAATTGTGAGCCTCTGTAATAGTTAAAAAGTCTGCAGCAGCATTAGAAGATGTATCATTTACATGTATATTAAAATCACCTAAAATTAAAAGCCTGAGAATTCCGATAAAAACACACCAGCTGGGCTGGGCGGGCGGTAGATTAAAGCACAATAAAAAGGAGTTGAGGCACTTATCTTCGATATTTGAAGTTCAAATGAAGAGGAACGCTCAGAGTTCACAGACCGGCATTTGAAGTGGTTCTAGAAAATGACAGCCAGGCCACCTCTGCGTCCACTCAGGTGAGGGGTTGCAATGAAGGCGCAGTCTGTAGGGCAGATCTCCTTCAGGTGAGCAAATTCATCCTGTCGTTGCCACGTTTCAGTCAGAAATAGAAAATCCAGGTTTTCTTTCCCAATCAAATCATTCAGAAAAAACAATTTGTTTGAGATGGAGCGAGTGTTCATCAGAGCCATCTTAATCTGTGACGGCAGCGTGGCGTCACGCTCAGCTGACTGAATGTTGACAGCTGTCAAGCAGCGGTACCGTGGAGTATAAATTCTCCGACAGCGAAGGCGATGGTAAAACAGGTCATACCGGAGCAGTGGCGTGTGGTTGCAGTCCTCCTGAGGTGTTTCCACGTGGATGTGACACAGACAACTCGTGTATCCCTCTCGGCTTAGGCGGCTGGTGTGCCTCAGCCTCACCTGGACGCCGGCTCGGGATCCACACCTCCGTGGCCTTCTACCCAGTGGAGGCAGCAGCAGTAGGCTTCCATGTGACAGGTCAACACAAACAAATGGTGGAGCAAAGAAGCATTGGCCCCACTTCGCACTGTGTTATTCCATAGATGCCTTAATTTGCATCAGCATTGTACGATCATAACGTAGCTCAGAAGGGTATGTTGAAATGGCTTCAGATAGACATAGTAGGAATAAAAACACCAGCAGTGAAAGAGCAGCAGAGGCCATACCAGTCACAGGCACCATCTTGCCTATCCTTTATGGTGTAATGGAGTACATTGTGGAGAGAGGAATAACCAAGCCAAGCATTCAGAGCAGATGAACATTATTCCCCCTCTCACATCTCTCAGAATCAGAAAACCTTAACCTCATGTCGCAGGGACTCTTTTATATTACAACACTCTCACGTCTCTGCTGCCTGAGGTCTTGCATCACAATTCATTCTCGCATCACAATCCCTGTTGTCCCCCAGTCCCTTAATCCCCATGCTCTTCCGTCAGAGGAGTTTACTGCCTCTCCCTTCCTTCCAGTCTGAGATGACTACCACAGCATGGGTCTCCAATACCCCCCCCCCCCCCCAGAGTCTCAGACTGAGCGTCAACTCTCACGTCCTCGGCTTCAGCCTCCGCCAATAGCTGCTGTAACGAGGGGTCTTTGGCTCCGCGGCGCTGCTGTGCTGGTGGGGGGGGGTCCTGGGAGTGTGTCCGTCTGTGGGTGGACAATGGGGGGGGCATTCAGCATGCTCATGTGACTGCTCTGATGAGTCGTTTACCTGGGGAGTTCTCAGGGGGGGGTCTTCCGCGCCGAGGAGCTTGAGCCAACATCACCTGCTCGTCTGTCACCACAAAGGCGGGCTTAAGCCTGTCTATACAGATTTTCTCCCGGTGACCCCCCCCCCCCCCAAGTCTAATACAAAATGTTTGTCCCCGGGTTCCAGCACTCTAAACGGGTCATTGTAGGGTGGGCGCAATGGGGGCCGGTGGGCATCGTGCCTGACAAACACGAGCGCCGCGTCCTTCAAGGTTTTTGGCACAAAAGCGTGTGGAAAACAGTGGTGGGCCAGACCAGGTAGTGTCCCTGCATCTGCGCTATGCCGTGAACGCGGGGACGGATGGGTGTTCAGCGCAGGGTTATCTGGTAAAAATTCCCCGGCGAGCCGCAGCGGCTGAGAAAAAACAAGCTCTGCTGGAGAAGCCTCCAAATCCTCTTTCGGTGCGGAACGCAACCCTAATAGAACCCACGGCAACCGATCCACCCAATTTGCATCCGTAAGCGAAGCCCTGAGCGCTGCTTTCGGTGACCTATGGAAACGATGGTATAACCCATTGGCCTGTGGGTTGTACGCGGTTGTGCGATGAATTGCGATGCCCAGGCTCTGGGCCATTGTGGACCAGAGGTCGGAAACAAACTGAGAGCCCCGATAGGACGTGATGTCCGAAGGGGTGTCAAAACGTGCCACCCATGTTGTCAAAAAAGTGCGTGCCACGTCTGCGGACGCAGTGGAAGCTAGTGGGACTGCTTCTGGCCATCGTGTGGTGCGGTCCACCACTGTCAGGAGGTGCGTGAACCCCTGCAATGGCGGGAGGGGGCCGGGATATGGGACGGCTCCAAAGGGGCGTTTGTGTGTCTGTGCACCTTGGCTCGTTGGCATGCTGCGCAGGCTGCAGCCCACTCTTTCACCTGTTTGCGCAGGCTCGGCCAGACGAACTTCGCTCCCACCATTTTGAACTGACGCGCGCACTCCTGGGTGCGCCAGGGAGTGAACGGACTCAAAAACGCGGCGGCGTCAAGTGTGTGGGACCACCAGGCACGGGCATTCTGTGGAGACATCACAGATTGGGGGGCCCCCCATCTTGCAGTACCCTGCTCTCCAGCCTTAACCCTGTTGGTCCAGACTGGAGCATGCACATGTCTGCATCGCCGATCTGCTCTGTGGCCATGGCCGTGTAATCTATCCCTACGTAGACTAGGGCCACTAATGCGCGCGAGAGGCAGTCCGCCACCATGTTAAGTTTACCGGCCACATGCTGATGAATGTCGGTCGTAAACTCAGAGATCGCGGCCAGCTGTCTCTGCTGCCGGCCCGACCATGGTTCCGAAACCTTGGCCATCACGTACGTTAGCAGCTTGTGGTCCACGAACACAGTGAAGTTGCGCCCTTCCAGCCAGAACTGGAAGTGGCGTATGGCCAGGTGGAGAGCCAGTAACTCTGTCGAACGCGCTGTATTTACGCTCACTGTCACGCAAAGACCTGCTAAAAAAGGCGAGCGGCTACCAAGAACTGGCAACGCATTGTTCCACGACGGCCCCTATGGCCACGTCCGAGGCGTCGGTAGTGAGCGCTATCCGAGCCGCCGGGTCCAGGTGCGCCAGTAGTGCGGCGTTTGCCAGGGCTGTTTTAACCTTAGAGAATGCCTGCTCCCGCTCAGGAGTCCAGTCGACTCTGTCCGCCGGTTTCCGTTTCTTGAGTGTGGCGTACAACAGCTGCATGAGCTGGGCTGTGTGGGGGAGGAAATGGTTATAAAAGTTAACCATCCCCAAAAACTCCTGCAGCGCCCTTACCGTCTGAGGCTGGGGAAAATTCGCCACTGCGCGCACCTTGTCCGGCAATGGTATCGCTCCCTCCAGTGAGATACGGTGTCCCAAAAAATCGATCCCCGTCATGCCGAACTGGCACTTCTTCGGGTTGATTATTAACCCGTGCGCCTCTAACCTCCGGAAAACCGTCCTGAGGTGGGTTATGTGTTCATCCTTGGACGCGCTGGCCACCAGGATGTCATCCAGGTAGATAAACACAAACGGCAGATCGCGCAACACCGCATCCATCATGCGTTGGAATGTCTGTGCCGTGCCTTTTAACCCGAAAGGCATGCGTAAAAAGTCAAACAGACCAAACGAGGTTATTACTGCCATTTTAGGTATGTCCTCCACGCACACCGGGGCCTGGTGGTAACCACGGACCAGATCTATCTTAGAAAAAATACACGCCCCGGTGAGGTAAACGGAAAAAACCCTGAATATGGAGGATTGGGTAGCGGTCGTGCGCTGTGGCATTGTTTAATTTGCGGAAATCTCTGCAAGGTTGCCACGATCCCTCGGCCTTAGGGACCATATGTAGTGGGGATGCCCATGGGCTGTTTGATCGTCTGATGATGCCCAGCCTTTCCAAGTTGGCGAACTCCGCACGTGCTATGGCCAGTTTAGCTGTGTCCAGGTGCCGAGGTCGTGCAAAAACAGGCGGCCCGGTGGTGGTAATAAAGTGCTTCACCCCATGTTTAGTGATGGCTTCCGAAAATGTCGGGACCTTGAGTGCTGGGAACTGGGTGAGCAGTGTGTGGAACTTACCACCTGGAGCTGTGACGTTGGCTAGCGTTGTTGGCCTGGCTCCTCGAGCTGTACAGGGGAGAGAATCAAAAGACATTGCATTAATCAGGCGTCTGTTAGCAACATCGACTAGTGGTCCGTGTGCACACAAAAAATCAACGCCTAAGATTGGGAAACTACATGCTGCTATGACGAATGTCCACTGGTACGTACGGCCATGCAGGAATACAGTCAGTGTCCTTTCACCAAAAGTCTTAATGTCTGAGCCGTTTGTGGCCGTCAGCTCGGGGCCGCTAGCTCCCGCTAGCCGGTCGGCGTAGGACGGCAGGATGAGGCTCTTTTGGGAGCCGGAGTCCACGAGGAACAGTCTCCCCGAGTGTGAGTCTGTCACGTAGAGCAGCTTGCTTTCTTCACCGGCGGTCTCAGCTGCTACCGACTGCCGGTCCTGGCGTTTCCCGAACGCTTGAATTGACATGGTGGCACACATCGGCGTGTGTCCTCTCCAAAACGGCGGTGGTAAGAGAGGAATCTGGAATCCCTGGCAGCGGGGGCCAGGAATCTGGTGCTTCCTGGCCCCCGCTGCCGCTATCATCCCTGGCTCCTCGCTTCCGCTGGCCGTCTTGCTGGGTTCCGACGCCGCTGTGTTCACTGTGAGGGCTCTCTGGTGGTGAGGATGATCCGATCTGCCTCCACATGGTAGTCACGCACGGCCAGCAACGGCGAGTTGGCAAGGACCGCTCTGGCCACTGTTGGGAGGTTCCAGAGGAAAAGGTAGGCAAATAGAAAATGCCCGTCATTCGTGCCCATCAATGCCAACATCTTCTCCATCAGTTCGACCGCCGACCCGTCTCCTAACTCGGAGTGCGTCAGGAGCCTCTCCGCTCTCTCGCAGTCCGAGAGCATGTAGCGCTGGGTCAGCGCAGCTTTGAGAGCCCTGTATTTGTTGTGGGCTGGGGGCTGTTGGAGCAGGCTCACTACTTGCTGAGTCGTGTGAGCGTCCAGCGCTGCGACCACGTAGTAATATCTGGTGTCATCTGCCGTTATTCCCCGGAGCACGAACTGGGCCTCGGTGTGGAGGAACCAAGACTTCAGGTCGTGCAGCCAAAAGTCTGGTAGTTTGACCGAAACGGTGCACACGTTGCTGGGGCTTCCTTTCCGGGTCATCTCCGGGGTGTTTGCCTCATGTTCCATTATTTGTCAAGGGTCACCAGTGTGGAGAGAGGAATAACCAAGCCAAGCATTCAGAGCAGATGAACTTTATTCCCTGTCTTTATTCCATCAGAGGAATTTACTGCATCTCCCTTCCTTCCAGTCTGAGATGAATACCACAGCATGGGTCCCCCATAACATGATGTTAAAAAGTCTGTGAATATTGAAAAAGGAATGTCTATTCTTTACAAAGCCTGTCTGATCTGGAGAAATGATACTGGGGAGGACACTTTCGAGGCGGCAGGCTAAGACTTTGGCTAAGATCTTATAGTCTGTATTAAGTAAAGAGATGGGTCTATACAAACCACAATTTAGTGGCTGTTTATTTTTCTTTGCCAGTAATGTTATAAATGCCTGGTATAAAGTAGGTGGCAGCGATCCTAATTGCAGCGAGTCTTGATACATCGCTGCCAACACAGGCGTCAGTTGTTTAGAGAATGCAGCATAAAACTCACTTGGAAAGCCGTCCGGGCCAGGTGACTTCTGGAGCTGTAACGATTGAATAGCGGCTGCTCTTTCTTGGTGCGTTATTGGCTGCTCTAATGTAGAAATCTGGCTTAAAGATAAAGATGGAATATGCAGATCATTGAAAAAGTTCTGCAAAGGATAGGAGTTGTTCAGGTTAGCAGACCTATATAAATCACTATAATAATTTTTAATGATATGGTTTATTCCATGTTGATCTGTTATTATTTCACCTTTCTGTGAGAGCACTCCATTGATCATTTGTTTTGCCAGCAGCTCTCCTGCCTTGTCACTATTTTCATAGATTACACTTCTATTCTTATTTAATAAATATTCTATAGCGGGCCTATTCAATTAGGGGCCTGCGGGCCACATGCGGCCTTGAAGCAAGCTTAGAGTGGCCCAGGCGATGCCAAGGAAATATAAATTTAAGAAAAAAAATATGAAGGAATGACTGTCCGCAAGCCTGCTCACGAACAACACGTGTGACCATCATCTGCGTGGAGTTCAGAAGTGCCCCGCCCACGTGAGCGTTCCAGTCCACAGGCAGAGTGGTTTTCTATCGTTGGTCTCCGAGAGAAAACATGAGCTTTTTAAAGTACTTTAAATGCAGAAAAAAAGAAGAGATATGTAAGCAGTGGAGGCATTTATGGTGGTTTTAACCCGCTGGAAGTGAGAGCAATAATGAAAAGTCGCTTAGTAAACATGTGTGGTGAGGCTTATGTATGCAGGGAAGGCAAGAGTTACTGAATCACTTAGGATTGACTTAACCATCTTCTACAATATCCACCCATGGATGGATGGATATTATGTACCTGACAAGTTAAGATGACCGAAATTCATGAAGTCAGTGACTAATTGTCAAATCCCGGCCGGGTCATGCCGAAGACCATCTAAAAGTGGAACTTCCTGCCGTCCAGCTTGGTACTCAGCAATAATGGAACGGAGGAGGGAAATTTGTGGTGGCGCCTTGCATGGTAGCAACCCCTCTGATTCTAGATGTGATTAACATTGTAGATAAGAGAAATGTAATTTCGTTCTACTGTACATGATTGGCTGTATGAACTGAATGACAATAAAGTTGGCTTTACCTTTTAATCCGTCAGCAGCCTTCAGACAAACTAAACGTGCCAACATTTGGATTTCAAAATAACAGAGGTTTTTCCTGCTGTCTGGGTGGTAAGGAGAATTCTAAAAAAAACTATAAATATATAGAAATATTTTAACAGAAATAACTGCATCTTTGGTAATTTATAAACATATTGTACTTGGCATCATACTGCTATGTTCTTTATGTCTGTCCTTTCCATCCTCCCTATCCTCTCATCCCCAGCCAGTCACAGCAGACGACTGCTCCTCCCTGAGCCTGGTTCTGCTAGAGTTTTCTTCCTTCCAAATGGGAGTTTTTCCTCTCCACTGTCGCTTAGTGCTTGCTCATAGGGGATCGTCTGATTGCTGGGTCTTTCTGTGACTGTGTGGTTTTTTTTTTTTCTGCACTGTGGTGCCACGAGACGGCTTTTGTTGTGATGTGGCACATTATAAATAAAGCTGAATTGAATTGAAAATTAATTTGTTAATTTATTTCATTAAATATAATTTTATTAATATTTTTCTTTAAATCAGAGTTAAATTATTGTTCTGTTCTGGCTCTGCACACTTATGGTCAAAAGTGTAAATTGTATAAGGAAAAAAAGTCAAAATTTTACCACAATCTGTTTCAAATTTATTTTAAAAACTAGTAATTTTATTTAAAAAATAAACAAGAATTAGTCACAAATTTATAATAAAGTCTTAAATGTAAGATGAAAACTCAATTTTACAAGAGTAAATTATAAATTTGAGCAAAATGGTTTCAAATTTAGATACATTTACAGAGAAAAGTAGAAAACTATAAGAAAATTGTTATAAATTTTGGAGAAAAACCTCAAACTTTCAAGACTGAAGTCATTACTCAAGCTTTTAAATGGGTGCTTTCTGCATCCTTAACTCTACTAGAAATTTTTGGTTGACTGATATGTATGTAATGGAATGTGTAGTTATAAAAAGAGGTTCCTACTCACACGTGGTAATTTAAAACAAAACAAACCACAATAGTGGATGTGCAATGTTTGTTAATGTTATCAATCTGTGTGTTTATATACTCATATATTTATTCCATCCAGCTACAATGTGTACACTGTACATTGTACAATGTGTACACTGTGTTTATATATTTATATATCTATCCCATCTAGCTACAATGCTCTGCACTCTGTGTGTGTGTGTGTGTGTGTGTGTGTGTATACTGTGTACACACACACACACACACACACACATATGTATACTTGCTGCTCTTGTTTTTTCTCTTGCCTTCTGATTGTTGCTCTGAGTGTTGCTATCCCTGTGCTGTTGCTATCCTGGAATTTCCCCATTGTGGGACTAATAAAGGCTTATCTTATCTTTTCTTGGGGGGGTTGTGGACTGAAGTGTTTGACAGTTCATTTTTTATTTGGCTAAATGCACTTTGTGATGTGCCAAGGTCAGTTATGACCAGGATGTAGTATATTTTATTTTAAAAGGGAAACAAATGTTAATACTACTAACAATGCACATTGAGATTTTATGTACTTTGAGATATGCCTGAGTAAGATGTGACCAAAATGATTATTTATAGATTTTTTTTCATTCTATTTATTTAATTGTTGTTAAACAGAAAAACTATTTCTTCTACTTCATGTTATGCTCAATTTTGTTGTGCCTTTGTCATGTGCCAAGCGCACATTTAAAACCAAGAGAATGAATAAAAAGTGCATATTTTTCATCATATTGATCTGTGTTGGTTTGAAATTTGTCATTCAACAGATTGCTGAATATGTGTGGCCCAGTTACATGTCTTGATTTCAGATGGTGGCCCAACTGATTTTGGAATTGAATAGCCCTATTCTATGGTGTGTGAAGTCTCAAGGTCATGAGACATTTTTTTTCCACAATATTTTTTATTGAACCTTTTTTACAAACATGGCACATACAGTCAAACACTAACACAAAAGTAATTTAAAAATTAAAAAAAGCACTAAAGATGACAAAAAAAATGTACTAAAAACAACAGCCATTAACAAAAGCAAATCAACAACAATGCTCCTCTGTTTAGTCTAAGTAATCTATTACATAAGTATACATAATATACATTCACCAGTCTGGAATTTGCAAGGTCCACACATATCATTCACCTTCTTCTTCAGAAGTTATGTTTAATTTCTTTACATAATCAATGAAAGGTCTCCATATATTCTCACACATTTTCCTTTAATTTCAGTATATATGTTATTCTTTCTAGTGGAAGGTTTGTTAACATCTGTCTTAACCACCGAGTCACATCTGGTCTATGAGTCTTTTTCCACAGTAGAGCAATACATTTTTTGGCATTAAGCAAACCGAGGTCTATGAATGCTCTTTCACTCTTATTAAAGTTATGTTTTTCTGGATACAGACCCAACAAAAACAGTTTAGGGTTCAGTGTGAATTGTTCTGAAATTATTTTATCAATTGTTACCCTCACCTCTTCCCAAAACATTCTGATTTTTCTACATTCCTATAAACAATGAAATAGGGTTCCTTTACTTTCCATACATTTTGTGCATGTATCTGGTATGTTTTTGTTATATCTATTTAACTCCACTGGTGTAACATACATCCGCATTAACAGTTTAAAATGTATCAGTTTAAGACGTACATTTATTGATTTGGTTTGAGCTTCTGCACAAGCCATTTCCCATTGTTCCTCTGAAATTTCAATTTGCAGGTCTTCTTTCCAATAATTCAGTCTTTTCTGTGAGTTTTCACTTGAGAATAGTGTCAATGAGTTATAAAACTCTGCAATAATACCCTTTCTCTTACTATCTTTCGTCAAAATTTTTTCCAAGGATGAATAAGTAGGTCGGGTGAGAGCATTATTTTGATTTGATCGAATAAAATTTCTAAGCTGAAGATATTTAAAAAAAAATGTGTTCTATTAAGATTGAATTTAATCCTCAGTTCTTCAAAAGACATTGTTATCTGAACGTGACAAATATAAGTCTTGAATCTTTTGAATCCCTTTTAAATTCCATACTTTAAATACAGCATCCGCTCTCCCTGGTGTAAAATATTGATTTCCCCATATTGGGCTAAATTGTGACAGTAAGTGTGGTTCTTTTAAATATTTTTTGATTTCACACCATATTTTGATCATGTGCTTTACAATTGGATTTTTAACTTGTTTCTGTAATTTTTTAGCAGAGTCTGAGTATATGAATAAGGGAAGAGGTAAAGGTAAATTGTATGATTCCATTTCAGTCCAGTGAGGGAGATCATTTGATGAAAAATAATATGTCATAGACCTCAGTTGTGCTGACCAGTAATATAACATAAAGTTTGAACATTTCAGACCTCTACGATCAAATGGTAAATATAGTAAGGACAAACGTAATCTAGCCTTCCTATTGTTCCATATAAATTCCACTAACTTTTTTTTTTAATTCTTGAGAATAGATCTGAAGGTGGTGGTAAAGGAATGTTTTGAAATAAAGTATTTTTGGTAAGATATTACTTTTAAGTATATTAATTCTCCCGATCATTGACATTGGTAGTGACATCCATCTCTGAAGTAACTCATTAATATATGTCATTAAGGCTTCATAGTTGGCATTGGCGACTGATTCTAGCTTAGGCAAAATTTGAATTCCTAAATATTTAAACTGATTTACAACATTGAATTGATTTTACCTCAGGAGCTGGGTGATTTCTCTGGGTCTCATTTAGCATTAATATTGAAGATTTAGTTTTATTTATTTTATATCCTGATATTTCCCCAAAGTTCTTTATTAAATTTAACGAGGTCGGAATTGATTTTTTAAAATTCGACAAACAATATTATGTCATCGGCATACAGGGAAATTTTATGTTCTGTTGGTCCTACTTTAATTCCATATATTTGTGGATGTAAACGTACTGCCATCGCTAAAGGTTCAATTGCCATAGTAAACAATAAGGGTGAAAGTGGACAGCCTTGTCGACATCCTCTATTGATTTTTATTGATTTTGAGATATTGCTGTTTGTTAGGATTTCTGCTGTAGCATTATTGTATATTATCTGGACCCATTTTATGAAATTATTTCCAAGTCCAAACCTTTGTAGGACTTCAAAAAGATAAGGCCATTCAACCCTATCAAAGGCCTTTTCGGCGTCCAATGATAGGAGAGCTGTATCCGGTGCTTCTTTATTGGAATAAATAATATTAAATAGTCTCCTTACATTATGGAATCCTTGTCTTCCCATTATAAAGCCATTCTGATCTCGGTTAATAATATTTGGTAATATTTTTTGTAGTCGTTTTGCTAAAATTTTACAGATTATCTTAAGATCAGCATTTAATAGGCTTATTGGTCTCATGTTTTCACATTTATTAGGGGGTTTACCTGGTTTTGGCAACAGTATAATTAAGGCATTATTCATGTATGGTGGTAAATTACCATTTTGAAATGCTTCTAAAACCATTTCCAAAAGTGGTTTTATTATACCTCCTTACACATCTTGGACAGGATTATCTTACCAGGTGATACCTTTACTCATGTTAGCATGGCTCATGGCTCTACATCATGGCTTGATCACTGTGTGACTACATCCTCAGGCCATGATAACGTGTCCAATATCAAAGTTTTGTATGACTATGTGAGTTCTGATCATGTACCTTTATCTATAGATATTGAGGTATCTAGTGCTGTAAGTGGCCCCCGGGAAGCTCCCTCAGCCACAACGGACAGTAGAACATACAAATGGCGTGATGCCACAGCGTCAGACCTGTCCAGATATAAGAAACTTACTCGTAGGAAACTCTGTAACATCCGTGCTCCTATGGACGCCATCAGGTGTCACGACCGTAATTGTGCGGCACACAGGGACGATATCGACACGTTCTACAGTGATATTGTTGATGCTTTAAATTACTGTGTGAGTGAATGCATTCCTAGTCACAATGTGGCCACCCAATATAACGTCCCAGGCTGGATTGATGTCGTTAGCGAGGCTCACACAGCTGCTCGGGATGCTTTTTTGTGGTGAAGGAGTAATAGCAAACCACATTCTGGTCCAATATTTGAAAACATGAAAAATTGCAGGGCTAGGTTCAAATATGCTCTACGAGCATGCAGGCGCAATGAAGAAAGTATCAAATGTGACCAGCTAGCTAATCACATGAGTGAACTGAACATGGTAGAATTCTGGAAACAAATGAAGGCTATGAGCTCCCACCGGTCTGTCAGATCAAACACTATTGATGGTGTGACTGGTGACGTTAATATTGCTGAAAAGTGGAAATGTCAATATGAAGCTATTTTCAACTCAGTCAAGAATGTTTCAATGAAGGATTCTGTTATGCACGATATTCGTCTGTATAACGACATGTTTGATGCCTCTGATATTTCTGCTGTAACTCCTGTTGAAGTTGATTCACTGATCAAAGTTCTCAAGAAAGGCAAATCAGCTGGCCCTGACTGTCTCACCAGTGAATGCCTCATCAACGCTGATTTCAATTTGTGTATTCTGTTGTCATTGTGTTTTAACTGTATGTTTGTTCATGGTTACATGCCAGATATGTTGATGGACTCTGTTATTATTCCTTTGGTGAAAAACAAGTGTGCCAGTCTTTCTGATATGAACAACTACAGACCTATAGCTATTGCAAATGTTATATCTAAACTGTTAGAGGGTTTAATCCTGAACAGAATTGAGGATTATCTGTGGACAAACGACAAATCAGTTTGGTTTCAAGTCAGCTCTTTCAACTGACAAGGCTGTTTACCTACTCCATGAATTTGTTGACTACTTCAGAAGCCATTCTACTAGTGTCTATGCTACGTTCCTAGATGCTAGCAAAGCTTTTGACAGGATTAACCACTGGTGTTTGTTCAGAAAATTGATTGATCGAGGTATTCCTATTTACATTGTTAGCATCCTGTTATACTGGTACAGAGGCAGTCTATGGTTGTTAGATGGGGCAATGTCACCTCATCCAAATTTCATGTGATCAACGGTGTTAAACAAGGTGGTATACTGTCACCCTTGTTGTTTAATGTCTATGTTGATGATCTCGGTGTACTGTTGAACAATACTAATGTGGGCGGCTCCTTTAACGGTGCACTGCTAAATCACATCTTCTACGCTGATGACCTCTGTTTGTTAAGTTTGTCTACTGCAGCGATGCAACATCTCCTTTCGGTATGTGAAAAATTTGGTGAAAAAAATGACATCTTGTTCAACTGTACTAAATCTATGTGTATGGCTTTCAAACCAAAGGGTGTCAATACGTCGAATCCTGTTATGCCACTTTGTGGTAATAGCTTGAACTTTGTTGAAAAAGTCAAATACCTAGGTGTGTGGATTGAATCTGATAAGACCAATGTTGATTGTAACAGGCATCTCAGGAAACTGTATGCTCAAACAAATTTACTGTTGCGAAATTTCCATAGATGTTCTCCTGATGTCAAATGTATGTTGTTCAAGACCTTCTGTACCTCAATGTGCTGCTCACCTTTATGGTTTAATAGCAATGTTGCTGTTAGGAACAAAATCCGCATTGCATATAATAACTCCCTAAGAAGGTTGTTAGATGTACCATGAAGGTCGAGTGCAAGCAAGATGTTTGTGTCTGTGAACATTCCGTCTTTTGGCGAATTGATACGTAAGAATGTTTTCAGTTTTATGAGAAGGTTGCTGGCATGTAACAATCATCTTATATCAGCAATTGTCAATTCGTCACTCACACTTCATTCCAGCATTTGGAAGTGGTGGCGTTCCATTTTATACTGAGCCCATTATTGTATGTTATTGTTGTTACAAGAGTGCCGAGTGTCTGCTGATCTGTATATACTTTTATTTATCTATTTTCTACTCGTTTTAGTTTTGCTCTTAATATGAACCCTGAGTTTGAAATAAACGTTTGAATTTGAATTTATAGAGGTCCACTGGAAGACCATCTGGTCCTGCTCTTTTTCCTGATTTCATATCATCAATGGCTTGCCCAACTTCTTCTTGACTAATTTTAGACTCCAGTATTTCCCTGTTTTCATTTGGAATACATGGTATAGATAATCCACCCAAAAACCCATTTAGTTTTGTTGAGTCAGTTTCATTTTTTGTATCATATAGTTTTTCATAATAATCTCTAAAGGCACTATTAATTTGTAAAGGATCTATAACTACCTGTCCGTTACTTATAATACTGGTAATTGGTGTTTTAAATTCTAATTGTTTAATCTGCCATGCCAATAATTTTCCTGATTTTTCACCTTGTTCATAAAAAGTTTGCTTCAATCTTAGAAGACTCGAGGCAGCTCTATTCGTTGATTTTTTTTTTTATCATATTCAGCTCTCAGAATCAGTAATTTGTTCTCTAACTGTGGGTTACTTCCTGCATACATCTTTTCTTGAAGAATTTTTATTTTGCGTTCCAATTGGACTCTCTCCTCTCGAGTCTTCTTAGATTTTGAACCTGTATAACTAATAATATGCCCCCTAATAAAAGCTTTGAAAGCCTCCCACTTTATACATGCCGTTGTTTGTGTAGTATTAATATCAAAGAACTCATCTGTTTTTCTATGTACTTAACAAATTCCTCATCCTGAAGCCATTCATGCTGAAAATGCCACCTACCTGGATCTTCTGTCAATTTCTTATCTACATATATTAGACAGCAGGGTGCATGATCAGAAATCACAGTGTTATCATAGAAGCAGTTTTGAATCTTGGACCTTAATTCTGTAGAGATCAAAAAGTAGTCAATACACGAGAATGTCTTATAGGTATTAGAATAACAAGAATAGGCTTTGACTTGTGGTTTCATTTCTCTCCATATATCTAGCAATCTCAATTCTTTCATAAAATGATTAATGGTCATCCTGCATCCATTATGCGTACAGTCCAGTCCTTTTGACCTATCTATACTGGGATTCAATGTACAATTAAAATCCCCTGCTATTATATATTGCCCTGTAAGTGATGATAAAGTAAGGAATAAATTAAAGAAGTTTTGATCATCAATATTGGGGCCGTATAAGTTCACCAGATTTATATTTTCTAATAACAAAGATCCTTGGATGATTAGATATCTTCCAAATTTGTCTACAATTACATTTTTCACTTGAAATGGGACTGTTTTGTGTATGAGAATCATAACTCCCCTAGCTCAGGATGAAAATGATGAGGTGAACACATTACCTTGCCATCTTCTCCTAATTCTTTTTACATCCTCCTCTATTAGATGAGTTTCTTGTAAAAATACAATTTTTTGAATCTGTCTTTTATTTTATTCATAATTTGTTTAAGTTTTTTAAGATTTTGTAGACCTCTGCAATTCCATGAAGTTAAATTAAGATTAACGCTTTGATCTATGATCAATAAGGAGTTTGAGATTACCTTGCAATATGAACATGCTCATACAGAGAAGCAAAAACATGGATGATTGAACATTCATCCTACAAACTACACAAAAACAAATTCCCTTTCCCCACATTCGTGGTAATCCCCCCCAAATCAAAAAAATTCCATCTCCTGTTATAGCTAGTGACTGTTCCACACTTGCGAGGATCAGTCAAACCACTCTCTCTTTCTCCTCTCAATCACCCTGACTCTACTATTTTTAATGACATTAACTCTCTTCTGTAGTTTTTTCAACATAACTTCAAAGTTTTATAGCAACTTTGTACATCATAGCTTTTTTTAATACAGTCTATATTTTGTAGACATGTTATGTTTCAGATCAATCAGATGCCTGTACAAATGCTTAAATGTTCTACCTTTGTCATGTTCATGCTTAGCTCCCACCAGTTTCCTTTTGGATCTGCTTAATGAGCTCCTGCGCCTCTTGAGGGGTCTTGAAGATGTGGGTTCTCCCCCTATATGTGACTAGCAGTCTTGCCGGGTGAATCACTCCGTGACGAATCCCGAGGTTGCGCAGCTCTTTGCGGGCGGGGTCGAACTGCCTCCTTAATTGTTGAATTCCTGTGGCCAAATCGGAGTAGAACCGCACCTGTTGATCCTGGTATTTAATTTCCCCTTTAGCTCGCGCCGCGTTGGTGACTGTCATCTTGTCCCTGTAGTTGAGGAACTTCATAATCAGCGTCCTCGGTGGTGTCTTATTATCTCTCGGTGGGCCGATTCGGTGAGCGCTCTCTAAGACAACCAATGACTGCAGGTCCGCGTTGTTCAGCGCTTCTGGAATCCACTTTTCCAAAAAGGAACATGAGTCCCGTCCCTCCGCTCCCTCCGGGAGACCCACCAGCCTCAAATTATTCCGTCGCGAGCGGGATTCCAAGTCCAGGACGTTATCTTCCAGACGTTTCCATTTTTTTTTTTTTTTTCCACAATATCTTTATTGAACCTTTTCTTTTTTTTTTTTTAACAAACATGATACAAACAATCAAACACTAACACTAAAGTACTACAAAAAAAAAAATGCACTAAAAACACCAACAACCACCAACAAAATCAAGTCTTCAACAATGCTCCTCTGTTTAGTCTAGACAATCCAATACATAAGTATACATATTATGTTCACCAGTTTGGAATTTACAAGGTCCACACACATCATTCACCTTCTTCTTCAAGAGTTATGTTTAAATTTTTTACATAATCAATAAAAGGTCTCCATATATTCTCAAACACAATTTCCTTTGATTTTAGTATATATGTTATTCTTTCTAATGGAAGGTTTGTTAACATCTGTCTTAACCACTGAGTCACATCTGGTCTATGAGTCTTTTTCCATAATAGTGCAATACATTTTTTGGCATTAAGCAAACTGAGGTCTATGAATGTTCTTTCACTTTTATTAAAATTATGCTTTTCTGGGTACAGACCCAACAAAAACAGTTTAGGATTCAATATGATTTGTTTTGAGATTATTTTTTCACTTGTTACCCTCACCTCTTCCCAAAACATTCTTATTAATCTACATTCCCATAAACAATGAAATAGGGTTCCTTTACTTTCCATGCATTTTGTGCATGTATCTGGTATATTTTTGTTATATCTATTTAACTCCTCCGGTGTAACATACATCCGCATTAACCATTTGAAATGTATCAATTTAAGGCGTGCATTTATTGATTTGGTTTGAGCTTCTGTACAAGCCAATTCCCATTGTTCCTCTGAAATTTCAATTTGCAGATCTTCTTTCCAGTAGTTTAATCTTTTCAGTGAATTTTCACTTGAAGATAGTGTCAATGAGTTATAAAACTCTGAAATAATACCCTTTCTTTTACTATCTTTCATCATCATTTTTTCCAAGGATGAATAAATAGGTCGAGTGAGAGCTTTATTTTGATTTGATCGAATAAAGTTTCTAAGTTGAAGATATTTAAAAAAATGTGTTCTATTGAGATTAAATTTGATCCTCAGCTCTTCAAAAGACATTATGTTGTCTGCACCTGGCAAATATAAATCCTGAATCTTTTGTATCCCTTTTAAATTCCATACTTTAAATACAGCGTCCGCTCTCCCTGGTTTAAAATATTGATTACCCCATATTGGACTAAATTGTGACAATAACTGTGGTTCTTTTAAATAGTTTTTAGCTTCACACCATATTTTGATCATATGCTTTACAAATGGATTTTTAACTTGTTTTTGTAATTTTTTTGCCGAATCTGAGTATATGAATATGGGAAGAGGTAAAGGTAAATTGTATGATTCCATTTCAGTCCAGTGAGGGAGATCATTTGATGAAAAATAATATGTCATAGACCTCAGTTGTGCCGACCAATAATACAACATAAAATTTGGACATTTCAGACCTCCACGATCAAATGGTAAATATAATAAAGACAAACGTAATCTAGCCCTCCTGTTGTTCCATATAAATTCCACTAACTTTTTTTTTATTCTTGAGAATAGATCTAAAGGTGGTGATAAGGGAATGTATTGAAATAAATAAAGTATTTTAGGTAAAATATTACTTTTAAGTATATTGATTCTCCCGATCATCGACATTGGTAGTGACATCCATCTCTGAGTTAACTCACTGATATCTGACATTAAGGCTTCATAGTTGACACTGGCGACTGATTCTAGCTTAGGCATAATTTGGATTCCTAAATATTTAAACTGATTTACAACATTGAATTGATTTACCTCAGGGGCTGGGTAATTTCTCTGGGTCTCATTTAGCATTAATATTGAAGATTTAGTTTTATTTATTTTATATCCTGATATTTCCCCAAAATTCTTTATTAAATTCAACAAGGTTGGAATTGATTTTTTTAGATTCGACATAAACAAAATTATGTCATCGGCGTACAGGGAGATTTTATGTTCTGTTGGTCCAACTTTAATTCCATATATTTGTGAATGTAAACGTATCGCTATCGCTAAAGGTTCAATTGCCATAGTAAACAGTAAAGGTGAAAGTGGACAGCCTTGTCGACATCCTCTATTGATTTTTATTGGTTTTGAAATATTGTTATTTGTTAGGATTTCTGCTGTAGCATTATTGTATATTATTTGAACCCATTTTATGAAATTATTTCCAAGTCCAAACCTTTGTAGTACTTCAAAAAGAAAGGGCCATTCAACTCTATCAAAGGCCTTTTCGGCGTCCAATGATAGGAGAGCTGTATCCGGTGCTTCTTTATTAAAATAAATAATATTAAATAGTCTTCTTACATTATGGAAGCCTTGTCTACCCTTTATAAAGCCATTCTGATCTCGATTAATAATATTTGGTAAAATTTCTTGTATTCGTCTTGCTAAAATTTTACAGATTATCTTAAGGTCGGCGTTTAATAGGCTTATTGGTCTCATATTTTCACATTTATTAGAGGGCTTACCTGGTTTTGGCAGCAGTATAATTAAGGCATTATTTATGTATGATGGTAAATTATTATTTTGAAATGCTTCTAAAACCATTTCCAAAAAAGGTTTTATTAATTTATTCTTAAATTTTTTATAAAGGTCAACTGGAAGACCATCTGGTCCTGCACTTTTTCCTGATTTCATATTATCAATGGCTAGCCCAACTTCTTCTTGACTAATTTTAGACTCCAATATCTCCCTGTTTTCATTTGGAATACACGGTATAGATAGTTCGTTCAAAAACCCATTTAGTTTTGTTAAATCAGGTTCATTTTTGGTATCATATAATTTTTCATAGTAATCTCTAAAGGCTCTATTAATTTCTAAAGGATCTATAACTACCTGTCCATTACTTATAATACTGGTAATTGGTGTTTTAATTTCCAATTGTTTAATCTGCCATGCTAATAATTTTCCTGATTTTTCACCTTGTTCATAAAAAGATTGTTTCAATCTTAGAAGACTCGAGGCAGCTCTATTCGCTGATTTTTTGTCGTATTCAGCTCTCAAAATCAGTAATTCATTCTCCAACCTTGGGTCACTTCCTGCATACACTTTTTCCTGAAGATTTTTTATTTTATGTTCCAATTTAGCTCTCTCCTCTCGAGTCTTCTTAGATTTTGATCCTGTATAACTAATAATATGTCCCCTAATAAAAGCTTTGAAAGCCTCCCACTTTACACATGCTGATGTTTGTGTAGTATTGATGTCAAAGAACTCGTCTATCTGTTTTTCTATATACTTGACAAATTCCTCATCCTGAAGCCATTTATGCTGAAATTGCCATCTACCTGATTCCTTTATCAATTTTTTATCTACATATATTAGACAACAGGGTGCATGGTCAGAGATCACGATGTTATCATAAAAGCAGTTTTGAATCTTGGACCTTAATTCTGTGGAAATCAAAAAATAATCAATACGTGAGAATGTCTTGTAGGTACTGGAATAACAAGAATAGGCTTTAACTTGTGGTTTCATTTCTCTCCATATATCTAACAATCTCAATTCTTTCATAAAATGATTAATAGTCATCCTACATCCAATGTGCGTACAATCCAGTCCTGTTGATCTATCCACACCTGGATTCAATGTACAATTAAAATCCCCTGCTATTATATGTTGCCCTGTAAGTGATGATAAGATGAGAAATAAATTAGCAAAGAACTTCTGGTCATCTATATTGGGACCATATAAGTTCACAAGATTTATATTTTCTAATAGCAAAGAACCTTGAATGATTACATATCTTCCAAATTTGTCTCCAATTACATTTTTCACTTGAAAAGGAACTGATTTATGTATGAGAGTCATAACTCCCCTGGCTCGGGATGAAAATGAAGAGGTGAATACACTTCCCTGCCATCTACTCCTAATTCTTTTAACATCCTCCTCTATCAGATGAGTTTCTTGTAAAAACACAATTCTTGAACCCATGTCCTTTATTTTATTCATAACTTGTTTAAGTTTTTTTAAATTTTGTAGACCTCTGCAATTCCATGAAGTTAAATTAAGATTAACACTTTGGTCCATGATCAATAGAGAGTTTGGGATTACCTTGCAGTGTAAACATGCTCATACAGAGAAGCAAAAACATGAGTGGTTGAACATTCATCCTACAAACTACACACAAACAAATTCCCCCTTCCCACACTTGTGGCAAACCCCCCAAAATCAAAAGAAAAATTCTGTCTCCCGATATAGCCATCGACTGTTCCACATCCACGGGGAACAGCCTAAGCCACTCCTTCTTCATCCTCCCAATCACCCTAACTCTACTGCTTTTAATGACGTAACATTAACTCTCCTCTGTAGTTTTCCAACTTAACTCCAAAATTTTTACCAACTTTGTACATCCTAGTTTTTTTTTTGTTTGTTTGTTTTGTTTTTGTTTTGTTTTTTTTTAATATATAATACAATCTATATTTTGTAAACTTACTATTTACTTCAAGTCAGTCAGATGCCTGTGCAAATGCTTAGTTATTCTACCTTATATTTTGTTCATGCTTAGCTCCCACCAGTCTCTTCTTCTTCTTTGATCTTCTTGATGAACTCCTGCGCCTCCTCTGGGGTCTTGAAGATGTGGGTTCTGCCCTCATACGTGGTCAGCAGTCTCGCAGGATAGATTACACCATGACGAATCCCAAGGTTGCGCAGCTCCTTACGTACGGGATCAAACTGCTTCCTCAATTGCTGGATTCCTGTGGCCAAATCTGGGTAGAACCGCACCTGCTGGTCCTGGTGTTTAATCTCTCCTTTAGCACGTGCAGCGTTGAAGATCTTCATCCTGTCTCTGTTGCTTAGAAACTTCATAATTAAGGTCCTCGGCGGTCCCTTATCTCTCCGTGGGCCAATACGATGCGCTTTTTCCAGAACCACTGCTGATTGCAACTCCTCGCTGCCCAGCACCTCCGGAATCCACTTTTCCAGAAAGGAACATACGTCCCGACCTTCTGATTCCTCTGGAAGACCCACCAGCCTCAAGTTATTCTGTCTCGACCGAGATTCCAAATCCAAAATATTATCTTCCAGAGATTTATTTTTTTTTTCCAAAGTGCGCACCTTTAATTGAAGACGGGTGACGTCATCTTCAGCACTAGCGAGACGGAGCTCCATCTGCGCCGTTCGTTCTACACAGTCACCCAATTCCTTTCTTATTCCTTCCAGCGCTGTCATAATCCCATCAAATCTAGAGGAAAAGTCCGCTCTCATTGAACTCATGGCAGCCATCAGCGCATCTGCGCCATTCCCCGCAGAAATCGCACCGCCGCCAGCTTCCTCCGCCATATATGGAGCCTTGTTTGCTGCGTCACAGACCTGAAAGTCCGTTAATTTGGACTGTTTCGGCGGCTCGCTTTTTCCTTTTCCTGGTTTTCCAGCCTTAGGCTTCGCCGACATATCCTCGCCCAAATGCTGGGATACGTTCTGTCCCAAATGAGAGAGTTATTTGCCGATTTTTTTTTTCCAGAAGCAGAGCAGAGCGAGACACGTCCGTCCTACGTGGCAGCCATAACCGGAAGTCAGACGTTTCCATTTTAATTCCAGTGTTTGCAACTTTGATTGTAGGCTGGTGACGTCATCTTCAGCGCTTGAAATTCGGAGCTCCACCTGCGATACTCGTTCCATACAGTCGCTTATTTCCTTTCTCATTCCTTCTATCGCTGCTATAATCCCATCAAATTTAGACGAAAACTCTGTTCTCATAGAGTTGATGGCAGTGAGCATTGCATTTGTCCCCTCTTCAGCAGTTCCCGCTCCGCTGCTGGCTACATCCTCTGCCATAGTCTCTGGAGTTTTTTCTGTTTCGCCTCGAGCGTGGAAATCTGTTAGCTTGGGTTGTTTTGTCGAATTGCTTTTTCCGCCACCTAATTTCCCAGCCTTGGTCTTTACCATATCCGCGCCTAAATGCTGGGATAGGTTTTTGTTCCAATTAAGAGAGTTTAAGTAAACTTTTTATTTTTAGGAACAGAGCAGTGTGAAACATGTTTTCCTACGTGGCCGCCATAACCGGAAGTTGGTCATGAGCCATTTTAAGCTTCAAACGTTCCTTATACATATCCTGAGAGGGGTCTTGTGCATTCCTTCTATCCAATTCAGCTATGTGACTTTCCAGTTCGGTTTGTTTCCTTGTTGAGATTCATTTGCTGTGAAAGATAAGATCTGACCTCTAAGATACGCCTTTAGTGTCTCCCAAACAGTTGAAGCTGAAACATCTGCGGTTATATTGATTTCCAGAAAGAGTGAAATTTGTTCTGACAAAAATTTAACAAAACTTTCATCTGACAGAAGAGAATGAACTTGCCACACTCTCAGTAGCTCTAAATTCTGGGAAATTCACACTCAGAATGAGTGAGGCGTGGTCAGAGATGACTATAGTTTGATATTCACATGAACAAACGTAAGAAATAATTTTATTATCTGTAAAAAAAAAAAGTAATCAATTCTACTGTATGTATTATGGACAGGAGAGAAGAAAGAATATTCTTTGTGACTTTGATGTAAAAACTGCCATATATCATGTATGCCAAACTCAGACAGGAATGATTGTACATGAGCAGCTGATTGGGTGTGGATCTATACATAAATTGAAATCCCCTCCCATAATAAGATGATGTGAATTTACCTTGTCGTCGGCCTCCGTTGGTCTATGATGACCATGGAAGAGAATCCTAAACGTCTACTCTGCTGGAACAGCACCGCCTGCGGCTGAACAGGCCGATGCGCACCGGTGTTCGACCTTCCAGTGTTGGGCGTTGGTAGGATTCAAGCCTGGGCAGGAAGATATGGAGGACAAGATGTTACCCATGCAGCATGTCCCCCCTCTCCACGTCACTGATGAATCCAAAGGAACAGCAGGGCTGCTATAGTTTGGCACCAGCGCCGTCGCAGGAGCTGCCAGAACGATTTTGAGCACAACAGAGAACTGCCTTAGGGGCTCCGACTCCAGATTTTTCCTCAGGGTTGACTCCCGAAGCCTTTCCCGTGACCGGGTGTGCCACAAGGCAGCGGAGGTTTGAAATCAGGGTTTACCTTCCCCTAGATGGGCTACCTTCCCAGGTTGACGGTAGGGCTGGGCGATGTGGCCAAAAAATAAAATCTCGATTTTTTGGGGGGGTCATCTTGGACGATTACGATATTAATCGATTTTAATCAATTAACTCAACACACATGTATTTCAAAAGGAGCTTGATTTATTAAAAAAATAAATCTTGTGCAAACAAAAATATTCTACAAACATGTCAGTGTTGCTGATAAAGCTTGTTTGGATTATAGGCGAAAGCTCAAACACTTCATATGTCACACAAATGATGGCTCAACTTTTGCTACAATTCTGCAAATAAATATGTTATACATATTTTAGAATAAAAAGAAAAAATGTAAACTTAAACATTAATAACATGAACCATGTGCAAAAAAGTGCATAGTTTGCTGGAAGGTCACAATCAACTGTCAAAGTCAAAAACTAGTATCTTAAAACTACAATGAAACTAGTTCTTGTAAACATGTGAAATACTGCCTCTTGTGCAAAAAAAGGAACTTAAGCAGCACCAACTTCATAAACTTTGGATATGTTTTACCTTTGAAGCATCACCTATTTATACTGTGCATAAACACTATCAGCTTTGATTGCTTTAAACTCTTAGATTTCTTGCAAGAAAAACAAGCCTGTCAACTGACTCTGGCTTAAGACAAGCTCTAGTGCATGTTACAATGTTTCCCCCTGTACTAAATACCCTTTCAGATGGGGCACTTGTTGCGGGTATTGAGAGGTACTTTTTTGCCAGTTTACTAAGTCTGGGAAAATGTGTTTCGTGCTGTTTCCACCATGTAAGTGGGTCTGAATCTGCGTCAGTTTCAGGTGCCAGCAAGTATGCTTCATAGGTCTTTGTTTCAGCCTCAACTGGAGTCTTTTTAAAGAAGCTGCTGAGGGATTTCTTCATCTTTGTTGGGGGTTCAACAACCTGACTCTCAAATTTGTCTTTATCTGCAGCATGAGTAACTGGTATGCCTCTGTAATGCATGGTGGAACAGAGTTCTGCAATGGTTCTCTCTCTTAGTTTTGCAGTCTTGTCTGGCTCAATGTAAGTTGTGCGGAACCTGGGATCTAGTAGTGAGGCAAGGTCAATGAGGTCTTGTGTGGTTTGATCGCTGTATTTTTGGTTAAGATATTTCAGCACATCTGTTTTGATTTGTTTTGTGAGCTCAGTATCATCATCATCCGACTTCAGCAAACTGTTGTTAAACAGATGAAGGGCTGGTTTTATGAAAGAGATGCTCACATATGTCTCACCAGACAAGCATCAGTAAAGTCATGTAATGGCTTTATTTACTGGCTCTAAAACATCAATGTCCTGCCAGGTTGGCACTAAGTGCCTTGTTTTCTTATCTGCACCCAAGATTTGTCCAATTGCCTTCTCCTGCTCCAGTATACGCTCGATCATCTGCTGACATGACCCCCATCTTGTAGGTGATTCTGAGATGAGCTGATGTTCAGGGAGGCCAAGTTCTGCTTGCACCACTGCCATGTCTCTCTGCTTCTTCCAACTAAAGGAGAAGGCACTGATGACTTTCTTGCAGACTCCTACGGCACGTTCGATGCGAGCATCCTTACAAGCATTCTCTGTAAAGAAAAAGAATGATTAATACACTTAGCATTATTAGAGTATACAAAATATCAACAACTCCTTGCTGATGTATAGTAATGTCAATAAAAATATTATTAATGCAATATTACATAAATTTGTATGTGGTTGTAGTAAATGAATCAAGAATATACCACCGCTTAAAAGTGGTATTATAGGAGAAAATAAATTAAAAAAAAAACCCTGTAAATTAAACAAGTAATATTATGCCTGATAATGTTTAGTAGGTGTTGCTTTAAAATTTAATAGTATAGATTTATGTTGTATTTTAAATGATGGTGCACATTGCATTTTACCTGCCTATTGCGTTGTGGAGCCTGTGTCCAAAGCAGCTGAGGTGGGTCCACTGGTTTAGCTTCAGGGCCTTCATCATATTTGTGCCACTGTCAGTAGTCATACACACCATTTTCTCCTCATCCAGCTTCCACAGTGCCAAGGAGTCTTTGAGCCCCTGTGCAATGAGCTCTCCTGTGTGATCTTCAGGAAAGTAGGTGGTTTGTAAACAGCAGCTGTTCAGACTCCAGTTCTCGTCGATATAATGCACTGTTAAACTCAAGTACGGTTGAAGAGATCGACTGGACCAAAGGTCTGTAGTAGCAGAAAAAAATAAAACCGTGTTCAGCTTTTCATAAAGCGCTTGTCGTGTTTCGTTGTACAGTTTTGGTAGTGCAACCTCCGCAAAGTATTTACGACTCAGTGGTTGGTATTTTGGATCCCAAACTTTTAGCATGTGGAGAAAGCCAGGCTTCTCTACGGTGTAAATAGGCGCCATATCCATCCCTAAATGAACAGCAACGGCTTCAGTCATCTGCTTCCACCGTGCCCCTGACTTATCGTATGGCACGACACTAGAAAATGATGCGGCTAAAGTTTGTTGTTTCTTCGCGGTGTGACCTTGTTTGCTTTGGCTAGTGCTAGCCATGCTGCACTCCCGTAGCTGCGAGCACTCCTCCCATTCTTTAGGGTGCCTCTGCCGGAGGTGCTGATAGAGGTTAGTTGTGCTGCTGCTCTCCGTTTTCACAGTTTTTCTGCAAACCTTGCACAGGACTGTAGTTTGCTCTGCGTCGGTCTTGTCAAAGCCGAACCACTTCCATATAATCGAGGTAATATGAGTCCCTTTTCTCGCTACCAACTCTTCGGGTTGTGCTGTGTCCGCCATGGCCGGAGCATGAGTGCTTAGGCGGAAGGAGACAAGAGGCGGAAGCATACGCCAATGCTCAAGTCATAAAAGGCAGAAGACGAATCCGTATTTTATTTATTTAAGGTCACCTCGATTTTACGATTTAGCAAATTTTCAAATCGTCAATTTTTAAAAAGGCGAATTAATCGAATTAATTCGATTTATCGCCCAGCCCTAGTTGACGGGCCACCATCTACCCGAAGCATCTGGTTTTAAGGCGCCAGAGATCCGCCCTCGCCCCTTCTCCTATTAGTAAAAGCAGTTCCGCCGGGCTTAGAGACTAAACCACACGGGCAGGCTAGGAGTTGGACTTAGTTGTCAGAGGCTTTTTGAGATGCACGCCATAAGGAGCATTTTATGAGCACTGGGAGCTTAACCCCAGTGCCGCTCCTGGCTATGACAACTTTGGAACCATGTGAATGGTTAGGAACCATGTGAATTTAGATCTGGTAGTAATTTAAAAAGTTGCTGAAAAAAAGAAATGTCTTCACAGTTAGGGGCATAAACATTGACTAGTGCATCTTACATATTATATATTTGACCAGTAACTATTATATAACGTCCATTTGAGTCTACTGTGGTATTAGAGGGAGTGAAAGAAATATCTTTAATTAGTATTGCTACACCTCGTGCTTTACCTTGAAAGATTGAGTGGAAGAGCTGCCCCACCCATCCACCCCTTAAGCGGGAGTGCTCAGAGTATTTGAGGTGGGTCTCCTGAAGAAAAGCATTCCCCACATTCAGGTATTTTAAATGTGAGATCTTGTTTCCTTTTAACAGGGCTATTGAGGCCTTTAACATTCCAACTGATCAAGTTGAGGTCACCTTTCATATTGTTTCGGTAAAATGATATAACTTTAAAAGGTAAAGGAAAAAAAAGGGTTGCATGACAAGTACATGAAATGGTAATAAAGTTGAAGCCAATTTAACAAGTTAAAAAATAAAAACAATATGCTTATGGGTGACGGCAGGAAAAAAAAAAAAAAAATCCCTCCCCAACCCTGAGGTGAAATAAGCTGCTAGAACAAGCAGCACACCAGCCCTAGCTAACTTAAGGCCTTCCATGTTAATTCCTACCTAAATACCCTTATTCCGCTATATTAACATTGTCTTTTAAGGTATCTATGCGTTGCATGCCGAGACCGCATTAATAGCCTATGAACAGCAATAAATGTGCAGAGTAGGCTGCTTTTAATTAAACAATAAATGCTATAGCTCCTTACTGAGGAGTATTTACAGTAACAAGTTTCAAACTGAAAGGCAAATTTATATAAGAAATGGCAAATTTATGACAGAAAAACATTAATTTAGACCCCCCCCCCCCCCGAGTACAACTAAAGTTATAAATTTTTAAATAAAATGATGCAAATTTCAGCCGAAGTTTGCACATCTAATATCAAAATATAATATAGAATTGCAAAAAAATGGCTCATTTAAACCAGAAGTGTAGCATATTCATCAGTAAAACTATTTTTTACTTTGATCATATTATTCTAATATTTTAAAAACATTTTTCTTCATTGTCATATTTCCTTTTCTTCTTGGCTTTTTTGTTAATTACTATCCAGAATTTCTCTTTCCTTATTTTGATGGAGAGAGTTTTAAAAATTAGGTCATGATATAATTTTATCCATCTTCTACCGCTTTTCCGGAGGTCCGGGTCACGGAGGCAGCAGTTCAAGCAGAGAAGCCCAGACTTCCCTCTCCCCAGCCACCTGCTCCAGCTCTTCAGAGAGGATACCAAGGCGTTCCCAGACCAGCTGGGAGACATAGTTTCTCCACCGAGTCCTGGGTCTGCCCCGGGGTCTCCTCCCAGTGGGACGTGCCTGAAACACCTCAAGTGGGAGGCGTCCAGGAGGCATCCTAATCAGATGCCCAAACCACCTCAACTGACTCCTTTCAATGTGGAGGAGCAGCGGTTCTACTCTGAGCCTCTCCCGGATGACTGAGCTCCTCACCCTATCTCTGAGGGTGAGTCCAGCAATCCTATGGAGAAAGCTCATTTCAGCCGCTTGTAGCCGCGATCTTGTTCTTTCGGTCATTACCCAAAGCTCGTGACCATAGGTGAGAGTAGGAATGTAAATTGACTGGTAAATCGACAGCTTTGCCTTAGAACTAAGCTCCCTCTTCACCACAACAGACCAGTACAATGTCCGCATCACTGCAGATGCTGCTCCGATCCGTCTGTCAATCTCTCGCTCCATTTTCCCCTCACTCGTGAATAAGACCCCAAGATACTTAAACTCCTCCACTTGGGGCAGGAGCCTGTCCCCAACCCAGAGAGGACAATCCACCTTTTTTTTTATCAATAATTTTAATTCTAATATGATAAAACACTGAGTAGCTTTTTTTAATTTGCATTTTCAATTTTTTTTTCCCACAATATTTTTATTGAACCTTTTTACAAACATAACGCAAACAATCAGACACTAACACTAAAGTAATAAAAAAAAAATACTAAAAAAAAACAAAACACCAACAACCACTAACAAGAACAGGTCTTCAACAATGCTCCTCTGTTTAGTCTAGGCAATCCGTTACACAAGTATACATATTATACTCACCAGTTTGGAATTTACAAGGTCCACACACATCATTCACCTTCTTCTTCAAAAGTTATGTTTAAATTCTTTACATAATCAATGAAAGGTCTCCATATATTCTCAAACACATTTTCCTTTGATTTCAGTATGTATGTTATTCTTTCTAATGGAAGGTTTGTTAACATCTGTCTTAACCACTGAGTCGCAACTGGTCTATGAGTCTTTTTCCACAATAGTGCAATACATTTTTTTGGCGTTAAGCAAACTGAGGTCTATGAATGCTCTTTCACTTTTATTAAAATTATGCTTTTCTGGATACAGACCCAACAAAAACAATTTAGGATTCAATATGATTTGTTTTGAAATTATTTTTTCAATTGTTACCCTCACCTCTTCCCAAAACACTCTAATTTTCCTACATTCCCATACACAATGAAATAAGGTTCCTTTACTTTCCATACATTTTGTGCATGTATCTGGTATGTTTTTGTTATCTATTTAATTCCACCGGTGTAACATACATCCGCATTAACCATTTAAAATGTATCAATTTAAGACGTACATTTATTGATTTGGTTTGAGCTTCTGTACAAGCCAATTCCCATTGTTCCTCTGAAATTTCAATTTGCAGGTCTTCTTTCCAATAATTTAATCTTTTCTGTGAGTTTTCACTTGAAGATAGTGTCAATGAATTATAAAACTCTGCAATAATACCCTTTCTCTTACTATCTTTCGTCAAAATTTTTTCCAAGGATGAATAAATAGGTCAAGTGAGAGCATTGTTTTGATTTGATCGAATAAAGTTCCTAAGCTGAAGATATTTAAAAAAATGTGTTCTATTAAGATTAAATTTGATCCTCAGCTCTTCTAAAGACATTGTTATCTGAACATGACTGATATAAATCTTGAATCTTTTGAATTCCTTTTAAATTCCATACTTTAAATACAGCATCCGCTCTCCCTGGTTTAAAATATTGATTACCCCATATTGGGCTAAATTGTGACAGTAAATGTGGTTCTTTTAAATATTTTTTAATTTCACACCATATTTTGATCATATGCTTTACAAATGGATTTTTAACTTGTTTCTGTAATTTTTTGCCGAGTCTGAGTATATGAATAAGGGAAGAGGTAAAGGTAAATTGTATGATTCCATTTCAGTCCAGTGAGGGAAATCATTTGATGAAAAATAATATGTCATAGACCTCAGTTGTGCTGACCAGTAATACAACATAAAGTTTGGACATTTCAGACCTCCACGATCAAATGGTAAATATAGTAAGGACAGACGTAATCTAGCCTTCCTATTGTTCCATATAAATTCCACTAACTTTTTTTTAATTCTTGAGAATAGATCTGAAGGTGGTGGCAAAGGAATGTATTGAAATAAATAAAGTATTTTGGGTAAGATATTACTTTTAAGTATATTGATTCTCCCTATCATCGACATTGGTAGTGACATCCATCTCTGAATTAACTCATTAATGTCTGTCATTAAGGCTTCATAGTTGGCACTGGCGACTAATTCTAGCTTAGGCACAATTTGAATTCCTAGCATTTTCAGTTTTAATTGTGAAACTTTTGACTTTGAAGAAAATCCCCCCCCCACCCCCTTCCCCTGGAAAGTTTACATATAAATCTGGTTCTCGGGAAGTGAGGGGAAAAAGAATTGTGGCCCTCACTACCACCAAAGTTGCCCATCCCTGCTTTTAGTGTCAGATCAGAGTACCAGGTTGTTTGATGCAGCAAAGTTCAGTCTCTCCACCGTCCGTCACCTACCGTTGTCTTCTTGTACCAACGTCCTATGTCCCGCCCTTCCTTAATTCTGATTGGCTGCTTAGAAAGGTCCGACATTGACGAGCGCAGCTGTATGATAGTCTGACAAGTTAAACTTTTTTCAGCCCTGAGCACTGCGGCAAAAAGGGTGCTCAGTGCTGTAATTGTTGGAATGTATAGAGACTGAATAGAAAATAGTCGCCCACAGCAGAAAAAACAAGTTTGGTGGACACGCCCCCTAAAACTTTTTCTGCAGTGTTTGGCTTCTGGGTTGCTGAGGCGCGTGGCCATGCACGTAACTGAGTAGACACATCTTAAAGGGGCAGTACAGTGATCCCTCACTTATCGCGGTTAATGGGTTCCAGAACCGACCGCGAAAAGTGAAAAACCGCTAAGTAGCGTCACCCGTAATGACATCACCCATAAATAATACGTACGTTCATTCTCTCACTCTCTCTCTCATATGATACGTGTGTGTGTGTGTAAGTGTACATACATACGTAGATGTAAATAAAGTGTACATAAATGTTTTTAGAACTCTTTTATTCTTATAACAAGATGCGTAACTCAAGATGAAGATGATTTACTGCACAGGTTAATGAGAGCTTTACTGCTCCTCAGGTGACGCCTCATCGTCAGGTGCTAGAGGCGCAGGATCGTCGAGGGCAGCTTCCGATAGAGCTGGAGAATCAGAATCAGAATCAGCTTTATTGGCCAAGTATGCACAACACATACAAGGAATTTGACTTTGGCTAAAAACTTGCTCTCGTTGTTCAGGTGAAGGATTTAAATAAGGATTCAATGACAACCACAGTATGTACAGTAAATTACAGTCTGTCCACGTTTCTATAAAAGGATGCAAATATATACAGGAATATATGCAGTTATTTACTCGGACTAACCACACTTTGCAGAAATATATGAAAAAATATACAATCACACAGTATTTCAATGTGGACTCAGATTCAGTGATATAATGTGAATGAAGTAAAAAGCAGTGTGAGAGTTATGTGCAATGTAATAATGGATGAAAAGTCATGAGTACAGCAACAGGTAGGACTAGGTGAATGTTAGGAGTTCATCAGAGTGATGGCTTGAGGAAAGAAACTGTTCCTGTGACGGGTGGTTTTGACCTTCAGTGATCTGTAACAACGACCAGAAGATAGAAGTTCAAACAGTTTGTGGCCGGGGTGTGATGGGTCAGCACAGATGTTTCCCGCCCGTTTCCTGGTTATGGACCGATATAAGTTCTCAATGGAGGGTAGGTCGGTACCAATGATCCTCTCCGCAGACTTAATGATCCGCTGCAGTCTGGTCTTGTCCTGTTTAGTGGCAGATCCAAACCAGACAGTGATGGAAAAGCAGAGGACAGATTGGATGATGGCGGTGTAGAAGACAACCAGCAGCTCCTGAGGCAAATCAAACTTCTTGAGCTGACGCAGAAAAAACAACCTCTGCTGGGCCTTTTTCCGGACAGTGTCAATATGGGAGGACCACTTCAGGTTCCGGGAGATTGTGGTACCCATAAACTTGAAGGAGTCCACAGTGGACACTGTGCTGTTGAGGATGGTGAGTGGGGGGAATGAAGGGGGGTGTCGCCTGAAATCCACAGTCATCTCCACCGTTTTGGCTGGGTTAAGTTCAAGATGGTTCTGGCTGCACCAGAGGATCAGCTGCTCCACCTCCCGCCTGTATGCAGACTCATCATCATCCCGGATCAAACCGATGACTGTGGTGTCGTCCGCAAACTTCAGGAGCTTCACCGAAGGGTCCTCTGAGGTGCAGTCGTTGGAGTAGAGGGAGAAGAGCAGTGGGGAAAGGACACATCCTTGGGGGGCGCCAGTACTAATTTTTCGGGAGCTGGATGTAAATCTCCCTAGCTTCACCTGTTGCCACCTGTCAGTCAGAAAGCTGGAGATCCACTGGCAGGTGGAGGGGGGCACCTTGAGCTGGAGGAGTTTCTGATGAAGAATGCCTGGGATGATGGTGTTGAACGCTGAGCTGAAGTCGACAAACAGGATCCTGGCGTACGTCTCTGGGGAGTCGAGGTGTTGCAGGATGTAATGTAGTCCCATATTCACTGCATCATCCACTGACCTGTTTGACCGGTAGGCAAACTGCAGTGGGTCCATCAGGGGGCCTGTGATGACCTTCAGGTGGTTCAGCACCAATCTCTCCAAGGATTTCATGACCACAGAGGTCAGGGCAACAGGTCTGTAGTCGTTTAATCCTGTAATAGAGGGTTTCTTGGGAACTGGAATGATGATGGAGCGTTTGAAGCAGGAAGGCACTTCACGCAGCTCCAGTGATCTGTTAAAGATCTGGGTGAAGATGGGGGCCAACTCGTTGGAGCAGACTCTCAGGCAGGACGGAGACACACCATCAGGTCCTGCAGCCTTCTTGATCTTTCGTCTCTGAAAGACCCGGCGCACCTCCTCTTCACAGATCATTAGTGCTGGTGGGAGGTCAGAGTGGAGGAGGGATGGAGTTCCTGGGGCTGCAGATAATCCTTTTGTGTGGGTGGGAGGTGAGAACTGTAGGTTCTTTTCAAACCTGCAGTAAAAGCTGTTTAGGTCATTAGCCAGCTGGAGGTTTTCCGCAGGGTGGGGGGATGGTCTCCTGTAGTTGGTGATATTCCGTAGGCCTCTCCAGACAGAAGCAGAGTTGTTAGCTGAGAAGTTTTTTGTAACTTCACACTGTAGCTCCTCTTAGCAAGCCTGGTCTCCTTCGTCAGCATGTTTCTGGCCCGCTTGTACAGAGTCCAGTCACCAGTCCTGTAGGCCTCCTCCTTGGTCTGACGTAGCTGCTTCAGTTTAGGAATGAACCAGGGTTTATTGTTGTTGTATATGCAGAAGGTCTTGGTCTGCACACACATGTCCTCGCAGAAACAGGTGTATGATGTCACAGTGTCAGTGAGTTCATTTAAGTTAATGGCTGCAGCTTCAAAAACACTCCAATCTGTGCAGTCAAAGCAGGCTTGTAACTTCAGCTTTGATTCCTCAGTCCATTTCTTCACAGTCCTTACAACAGGCTTGGAAGTTTTTAGTTTCTGTCTGTATGTTGGAATAAGATGGAGCAGGCAGTGGTCAGAAAAACCCAGAGCTGCACGGGGGACGGCATGATAGGCATTTCTTAAAACTGTGTAACAGTGGTCAAGTGTATTTGTGTTCCTGGTGGGACATTTAATATGCTGTCTGTATTTAGGAAGCTCATTTGTGAGATTAGCTCTATTGAAATCACCCAGAATGATAAGCAGAGAGTCTGGATGTTTTTCCTCCACGTCTGCTATCTGGTCAGCGAGGAGCTGCAGTGCCTCCGTTGTACAAGCAGCAGGCGAGATATAAATTCCGACCAGAATAAATGAGGAGAACTCTCGCGGTGAATAAAAGGGTTTACAGTTTATGAACAGTGACTCTAGGTTAGGGCTACAAAACTTCTTCAACACTGTGACATCAGTACACCAACCTTCGTTTATGTAGAAGCAGATTCCACCACCCTTAGTCTTTCCAGAAAATTCTCGGCTGCGATCAGCGCGAAACAGTTGAAATCCGTCCAGACGGACCGCGCTGTCCGGGATGTGTTCACTCAGCCAGGACTCCGTGAAACAAAGGGCGCCAGATCTGCTAAAATCCCGTTTTTTGTGAGTCAGGAGCAGCAGTTCATCCATTTTGTTCGCCAAACTGCGGATATTTGCCAGATGGATCGATGGGAGCGGCGTGCGAAATCCTCGTTTCTTCAGCCTGACTAACGCACCGGCACGTTTACCACGCCGCCTTCGTTTCCGGCCAGTGCCAATAGCCGCTGCTCCCACAGCTAAGATGGACTGAAAAAACTTCAGATCAGCAGCAGTAACTGGCGGAGAAGTTGCATTGGGAGGTAGTCTGAGTGAAAGTAGTTCCTCCCTTGAATAGGTGATTCGGACAGAAGAGCAGAAGTCCAAAAAAACACACAAAATTATCAAAAACATCAGAGAGCAGAAGCCAGTGGCTGCCATCCGCGGCGCCATCTTGGAAGCTGCAGGAGGCGGCGTAGTGGCTCGACGGGAAGACTATTTCGCACAAAAAGGCACAAGAGAACAGCGAAAAGTTCCACGCGGCGAGACTAAGCAACACGAGCGATAAAGAACAATGAATGCGGTCTTCCTTAGCTGGGTATGGGCACTCAGCAGGGAGAGAAGCTGGGTAAAACGTCTCGGCCAATCAGCTTGCGAGATTCCCGAGCCGAGCCAACACGAGAACAGCGAACAGAGAGGTGGATTTTGAGTTGTGCGGGCTCTCCGTGTTGATACCTGATGTTCTAATGAAGTCTCCCTGCCTTCTGCTAGCGCCCGCCCATTTTTTCTCAATTTTGAATTTTTGATGAATATTTTTGAAAAATCCGCGATGCACTGAGGGCGCGAAAGGTGAGGCGCGAAGTAGCGAGGGATCACTGTATATGAAAAGTGCCATATTAATATATGAAATAACATTAAAAAAAAATTCCTGTATCCACTTCGTGATCTGAATTACCACCAAAGTCTAATCATCTGTTCCCCGTGCCATTACACACCTTTCCTGAAAATTTCATCAAAATCCATTCTTCACTTTTTGTGTTATGTTGCGAACAGACAAACCAACCAACACCACTAAAAACATTACCGTCGTCCTCCCTTGGCGGAGGTAATAAAGGAACAATGAATGGAGCGATGTACCGGTGTATTCTTGAAAATAATCTGCCATGGGACGAAGGTGGACCATTTGGGGGGACAGTGATCTCAAACACGCAGAATGAAACACTACTGGTGTGCAGCAAAGAAAATTAAGTTGTTAGATATGAGCCAGTCAGTCATGTGACTTAAGTCCAATTGAAATCAGGATTCTTAAGAGCCACTCCACGAATCTGAAGGATTTAAAGTCAGTCTGTTTAGAAAAATGGGCCAAGCTGCTGTCACCACAAAGTATTAAATAAATTTCAGTTGCTGTGTTCAGTACTTTTGTTTCATTCTGATTTATTACACATAATTTTATTTATGAACTTTACTTCTTTATACAGTATGTGTGGATTTCTTTGGGGCGGCAGTGGCTCAGGAGGTGGAGCGGGTCGTCAAATAACCACATGGTTGGTGGTTCGAATCCCACCCTCCTCGGATATCCTGCTGTTGTGTCCCTGGGCAAGACACTTCACCCCTAATTGCTCCTAGTGGGTCTGGAAGCGCCATGTTAGGTAGCATGCCGCCATCAGTGTGTGTGAATGGGTGGATAGCAGGATCTGTAAAGCGCTTTGGTCATCAAGGGATGAGAATAAAAGCGCTATATAAGTGAATGCCATTTACCATTACCATTCTTGAGTTAATAAGACACCTCATTGGAAATACGTATATGTACAAAAAAATTTGTGTTCAATACCATTTCCCCCACCGTAACAAACAATGCGATTATATTAAATGGCTCTTGATCTGGATGGGAAACTAGCAAGAAAAAAAGAGAAAGAACCTCTCAGAAATTTGAAGGGTTGCACTGAAAGTTCTAGGAGTTTTTACAGCTGAAAATCGCTCTGTTTTCTTCTTTGAAAAGCACATTCTAGATTGGGTCTTCTGGTTTTTGAGTCTGCAGAAACCATCAAATTGATGTAACGTATAGCTGCAATAATGTGTGCTTTTCTCTTGCAAACAGTAGCCAACTGTTTAGTTTTGGCACACCTCCAACCCTGCATGATTACACCATCAAACGGCTCTTCTCGATCTAAATGCAGCAAGTGAAAAAAGCCCCCAAAGTTGCTGAGTTCAAAAAAAGGTTTCAGTACTCTGCAGAGGAAACCTGCTACAAATATGGCAAGCCCCAAAGGACAGAAACACCAGTCTGAAAAATTCTTGTCCATTTTGGCTTGCCGTAAACAAAATCCTGAAAGCTGAGCAGACAAGCGACCAATTCTGCCTCTCCGAGTTATGAAAAGAGTCAAAAACAGGATGTTGCAGAGAGATAAAGTGCTGACACAGATGCCTGGCTTCTCCACAGTCTGCAAATTTACACTCAAATGGGTCACTGTAGAACACGTGGGAGAAAAGTCACGCAAAACACCGTGACACATCTGAAGAAAGTGACTGCGTGTACAGAATATGATGCATTTGCCATCACGGCACAAGCTGATGAGCAGATAAATCGGCAGTCCACAGCCTCTGTCGTATAAAGAGCCACCATGAGCAGTTTTTGAGGCCCCCAAAATCTGCATAAAATATATTTGTGGCTTAAAATGAAGGTGAAACAGTTGATTCATGAGTAATAACTGGTGTTTTCTCTCTTTTTAAATGGGCTACTTTGCTCTCATAAATTTGACTTTTTGTTAAAGTTGCAACTTTTGTCTTCCAAAGTTTTTGCAATTTTACCTTTTCTCAAATTTTAAATCATTTTCTCTTAAACTTTTAGTCCTGTTTTTCATTTTAAATGTGCTGCTTTCTCCCACAAATCATATATTTGTTGCAAATTTGTGTTTTTTTTTTCCACAATATCTTTATTGAACCTTTTTTTTTTTTTTTTTAACAAACATGATACAAACAATCAAACACTAACACTAAAGTACTACAAAAAAAAAAAAAATGCACTAAAAACACCAACAACCACCAACAAAATCAAGTCTTCAACAATGCTCCTCTGTTTAGTCTAGACAATCCAATACATAAGTATACATATTATGTTCACCAGTTTGGAATTTACAAGGTCCACACACATCATTCACCTTCTTCTTCAAGAGTTATGTTTAAATTTTTTACATAATCAATAAAAGGTCTCCATATATTCTCAAACACAATTTCCTTTGATTTTAGTATATATGTTATTCTTTCTAATGGAAGGTTTGTTAACATCTGTCTTAACCACTGAGTCACATCTGGTCTATGAGTCTTTTTCCATAATAGTGCAATACATTTTTTGGCATTAAGCAAACTGAGGTCTATGAATGTTCTTTCACTTTTATTAAAATTATGCTTTTCTGGGTACAGACCCAACAAAAACAGTTTAGGATTCAATATGATTTGTTTTGAGATTATTTTTTCAATTGTTACCCTCACCTCTTCCCAAAACATTCTTATTAATCTACATTCCCATAAACAATGAAATAGGGTTCCTTTACTTTCCATGCATTTTGTGCATGTATCTGGTATATTTTTGTTATATCTATTTAACTCCTCCGGTGTAACATACATCCGCATTAACCATTTGAAATGTATCAATTTAAGGCGTGCATTTATTGATTTGGTTTGAGCTTCTGTACAAGCCAATTCCCATTGTTCCTCTGAAATTTCAATTTGCAGATCTTCTTTCCAGTAGTTTAATCTTTTCAGTGAATTTTCACTTGAAGATAGTGTCAATGAGTTATAAAACTCTGAAATAATACCCTTTCTTTTACTATCTTTCATCATCATTTTTTCCAAGGATGAATAAATAGGTCGAGTGAGAGCTTTATTTTGATTTGATCGAATAAAGTTTCTAAGTTGAAGATATTTAAAAAAATGTGTTCTATTGAGATTAAATTTGATCCTCAGCTCTTCAAAAGACATTATGTTGTCTGCACATGGCAAATATAAATCCTGAATCTTTTGTATCCCTTTTAAATTCCATACTTTAAATACAGCGTCCGCTCTCCCTGGTTTAAAATATTGATTACCCCATATTGGACTAAATTGTGACAATAACTGTGGTTCTTTTAAATAGTTTTTAGCTTCACACCATATTTTGATCATATGCTTTACAAATGGATTTTTAACTTGTTTTTGTAATTTTTTTGCCGAATCTGAGTATATGAATATGGGAAGAGGTAAAGGTAAATTGTATGATTCCATTTCAGTCCAGTGAGGGAGATCATTTGATGAAAAATAATATGTCATAGACCTCAGTTGTGCCGACCAATAATACAACATAAAATTTGGACATTTCAGACCTCCACGATCAAATGGTAAATATAATAAAGACAAACGTAATCTAGCCCTCCTGTTGTTCCATATAAATTCCACTAACTTTTTTTTTATTCTTGAGAATAGATCTAAAGGTGGTGATAAGGGAATGTATTGAAATAAATAAAGTATTTTAGGTAAAATATTACTTTTAAGTATATTGATTCTCCCGATCATCGACATTGGTAGTGACATCCATCTCTGAGTTAACTCATTGATATCTGACATTAAGGCTTCATAGTTGACACTGGCGACTGATTCTAGCTTAGGCATAATTTGGATTCCTAAATATTTAAACTGATTTACAACATTGAATTGATTTACCTCAGGGGCTGGGTAATTTCTCTGGGTCTCATTTAGCATTAATATTGAAGATTTAGTTTTATTTATTTTATATCCTGATATTTCCCCAAAATTCTTTATTAAATTCAACAAGGTTGGAATTGATTTTTTTAGATTCGACATAAACAAAATTATGTCATCGGCGTACAGGGAGATTTTATGTTCTGTTGGTCCAACTTTAATTCCATATATTTGTGAATGTAAACGTATCGCTATCGCTAAAGGTTCAATTGCCATAGTAAACAGTAAAGGTGAAAGTGGACAGCCTTGTCGACATCCTCTATTGATTTTTATTGGTTTTGAAATATTGTTATTTGTTAGGATTTCTGCTGTAGCATTATTGTATATTATTTGAACCCATTTTATGAAATTATTTCCAAGTCCAAACCTTTGTAGGACTTCAAAAAGAAAGGGCCATTCAACTCTATCAAAGGCCTTTTCGGCGTCCAATGATAGGAGAGCTGTATCCGGTGCTTCTTTATTAAAATAAATAATATTAAATAGTCTTCTTACATTATGGAAGCCTTGTCTACCCTTTATAAAGCCATTCTGATCTCGATTAATAATATTTGGTAAAATTTCTTGTATTCGTCTTGCTAAAATTTTACAGATTATCTTAAGGTCGGCGTTTAATAGGCTTATTGGTCTCATATTTTCACATTTATTAGAGGGCTTACCTGGTTTTGGCAGCAGTATAATTAAGGCATTATTTATGTATGATGGTAAATTATTATTTTGAAATGCTTCTAAAACCATTTCCAAAAAAGGTTTTATTAATTTATTCTTAAATTTTTTATAAAGGTCAACTGGAAGACCATCTGGTCCTGCACTTTTTCCTGATTTCATATTATCAATGGCTAGCCCAACTTCTTCTTGACTAATTTTAGAATCCAATATCTCCCTGTTTTCATTTGGAATACACGGTATAGATAGTTCGTTCAAAAACCCATTTAGTTTTGTTAAATCAGGTTCATTTTTGGTATCATATAATTTTTCATAGTAATCTCTAAAGGCTCTATTAATTTCTAAAGGATCTATAACTACCTGTCCATTACTTATAATACTGGTAATTGGTGTTTTAATTTCCAATTGTTTAATCTGCCATGCTAATAATTTTCCTGATTTTTCACCTTGTTCATAAAAAGATTGTTTCAATCTTAGAAGACTCGAGGCAGCTCTATTCGCTGATTTTTTGTCGTATTCAGCTCTCAAAATCAGTAATTCATTCTCCAACCTTGGGTCACTTCCTGCATACACTTTTTCCTGAAGATTTTTTATTTTATGTTCCAATTTAGCTCTCTCCTCTCGAGTCTTCTTAGATTTTAATCCTGTATAACTAATAATATGTCCCCTAATAAAAGCTTTGAAAGCCTCCCACTTTACACATGCTGATGTTTGTGTAGTATTGATGTCAAAGAACTCGTCTATCTGTTTTTCTATATACTTGACAAATTCCTCATCCTGAAGCCATTTATGCTGAAATTGCCATCTACCTGATTCCTTTGTCAATTTTTTATCTACATATATTAGACAACAGGGTGCATGATCAGAGATCACGATGTTATCATAAAAGCAGTTTTGAATCTTGGACCTTAATTCTGTGGAAATCAAAAAATAATCAATACGTGAGAATGTCTTGTAGGTACTGGAATAACAAGAATAGGTTTTAACTTGTGGTTTCATTTCTCTCCATATATCTAACAATCTCAATTCTTTCATAAAATGATTAATAGTCATCCTACATCCAATGTGCGTACAATCCAGTCCTGTTGATCTATCCACACCTGGATTCAATGTACAATTAAAATCCCCTGCTATTATATGTTGCCCTGTAAGTGATGATAAGATGAGAAATAAATTAGCAAAGAACTTATGATCATCTATATTGGGACCATATAAGTTCACAAGATTTATATTTTCTAATAGCAAAGAACCTTGAATGATTACATATCTTCCAAATTTGTCTCCAATTACATTTTTCACTTGAAAAGGAACTGATTTATGTATGAGAGTCATAACTCCCCTGGCTCGGGATGAAAATGAAGAGGTGAATACACTTCCCTGCCATCTACTCCTAATTCTTTTAACATCCTCCTCTATCAGATGAGTTTCTTGTAAAAACACAATTCTTGAACCCATGTCCTTTATTTTATTCATAACTTGTTTAAGTTTTTTTAAATTTTGTAGACCTCTGCAATTCCATGAAGTTAAATTAAGGTTAACACTTTGGTCCATGATCAATAGAGAGTTTGGGATTACCTTGCAGTGTAAACATGCTCATACAGAGAAGCAAAAACATGAGTGGTTGAACATTCATCCTACAAACTACACACAAACAAATTTCCCCTTCCCACACTTGTGGCAAACCCCCCAAAATCAAAAGAAAAATTCTGTCTCCCGATATAGCCATCGACCGTTCCTCACCCACGGGGAACAGCCTAAGCCACTCCTTCTTCATCCTCCCAATCACCCTAACTCTACTGCTTTTAATGACGTAACATTAACTCTCCTCTGTAGTTTTCCAACTTAACTCCAAAATTTTTAACAACTTTGTACATCATAGTTTTTTTTTTTTTGTGTTTGTTTTGTTTTTGTTTTGTTTTTTTAATATATAATACAAACTATATTTTGTAAACTTACTATTTACTTCAAGTCAGTCAGATGCCTGTGCAAATGCTTAATTATTCTACCTTATATTTTGTTCATGCTTAGCTCCCACCAGTCTCTTCTTCTTCTTTGATCTTCTTGATGAACTCCTGCGCCTCCTCTGGGGTCTTGAAGATGTGGGTTCTGCCCTCATACGTGGTCAGCAGTCTCGCAGGATAGATTACACCATGACGAATCCCAAGGTTGCGCAGCTCCTTACGTACGGGATCAAACTGCTTCCTCAATTGCTGGATTCCTGTGGCCAAATCTGGGTAGAACCGCACCTGCTGGTCCTGGTGTTTAATCTCTCCTTTAGCACGTGCAGCGTTGAAGATCTTCATCCTGTCTCTGTTGCTAAGAAACTTCATAATTAAGGTCCTCGGCGGTCCCTTATCTCTCCGTGGGCCAATACGATGTGCTTTTTCCAGAACCACTGCTGATTGCAACTCCTCGCTGCCCAGCACCTCCGGAATCCACTTTTCCAGAAAGGAACATACGTCCCGACCTTCTGATTCCTCTGGAAGACCCACCAGCCTCAAATTATTCTGTCTCGACCGAGATTCCAAATCCAAAATATTATCTTCCAGAGATTTATTTTTTTTTTCCAAAGTGCGCACCTTTAATTGAAGACGGGTGACGTCATCTTCAGCACTAGCGAGACGGAGCTCCATCTGCGCCGTTCGTTCTACACAGTCACCCAATTCCTTTCTTATTCCTTCCAGCGCTGTCATAATCCCATCAAATCTAGAGGAAAAGTCCGCTCTCATTGAACTCATGGCAGCCATCAGCGCATCTGCGCCATTCCCCGCAGAAATCGCACCGCCGCCAGCCTCCTCCGCCATATATGGAGCCTTGTTTGCTGCGTCACAGGCCTGAAAGTCCGTTAATTTGGACTGTTTCGGCGGCTCGCTTTTTCCTTTTCCTGGTTTTCCAGCCTTAGGCTTCGCCGACATATCCTCGCCCAAATGCTGGGATACGTTCTGTCCCAAATGAGAGAGTTATTTGCCGATTTTTTTTCTCCAGGAGCAGAGCAGAGCGAGACACGTCCGTCCTACGTGGCAGCCATAACCGGAAGTGCAAATTTGTGTTTTTACTTGTAATTTGCTATATTTCATCTTGTGAATTTTTTTTATTATTGGAAAGAACAGACTTTTCTTATAAATTTGGAACATTTTCATTTACGTTTGCATCTTTTCTTGTAAATCTGAGACTGTTTTCTTGGAAGTTTACATTTTCCTATAAATAGCATTTTTAAAAAATCTTAAGGGAAAGTTGTCGAAAATTTAAGCTGCAAATTTAAGTATTTTTTTTTGCATTTTGTCCTTTTTAAATTTGCATGCCCCCCCCAAGAAATGTGAACTAGTTCCCTTCCAAATTTATGCTTTTTCCCTTTAATTTGCAAGTATTTACTTGTACATTTGCAACATTTCATCTTGTGAATTTTTCTTAACAGAAACAACTTTGATTTTTCTTTTAATTTTTGATGTACCTTTATTTTTTTAAATTTACATTTTCCTATGAATACTAATTTTTTAAAATTGTTTTGCATAAATTTGGAGCTTATATGAACCTTAAAATAAAGGTGAAATAGTTTAATCATGGGTATAAACTTGTCTTTTCCCACCTATTTCAGATATGCTATTTTCACTGTCAAATAGTAAATTTGACTTTTCTTGTAAAGTTGCAACTTTTCTCTTGCAAACTTAAGAATATTTTCTGCAAAGTTTTTAACTTTTCTCTTACAAATTTGAGACTATTCTCACTTAAATATTTTTTTCCCTTTTTGACTTTCACAATTCTGCAAATCTGGAATATTTGTTGCAAATTTGTTTTTTTCCCCCCCTGCAAACTACCTTTTTTCTTTTTTTACTATCAGAAATAACCGACTTTTCTAATAAACTTGGAATTTTTCATGTAAATTTCTAACTTTTCAGAAATTTACATTTTCCTATAAATATGCATTTTATTTTTTTTTCTATATTTGCAGCTTTTTTGTAAATTACTAATATATGTAATATACTTTTTTTCCCTGAAAATTAACAACTTTTGATAGGGACAAATGTGTGCACACAGATCAATCACAGAACTATTAAATGTTACATGTCATAACTTTTATAACCAAGGCTAATTTGCAAAGGTTATCCCTTGTTGGGCAGTGAAGTACAGTAAATCTGGAACATATTTGTGTTGCAAACTGTTTTTTTTTCCCTTTTTTCTTGTAAACTTGCTATTTCTACATTTTTTTTAAAATACAACTTTATTCATTTTACTAATTTATTAACTGAACTTTAAAACTTTTTACTCACAAATTCACCTTTTTCTGTTCAAAGCCACAGAGGTACTGGTTATGGCAAAAGAGCCACAGGTTGCAAACTCCTGAGATAAATATTTTTTTGTTGTGTGAGATAAATGATAGTGTCACGATGTGTGGATTAATGATTTTTTTTTTTTTTATCTTCACAAGAGGCAACACTGCAGATGTTCATACAGACGCCATAAAAAAATCTTAATACAGTGTTTCATATATTCATCCATATATTGAAAAGTACATGAAATAATATTAATTTTAATAACAATAAAAGGACAATGACATCTTTAATAAAAGTGGATTACAAAGTGACATTTGTTGTAAATAACTCTTAAGAATTAGGTAACAGAAAATTCCACTTTATGTAAAAACACTGAAGTGCTATTTGTTCAAAGCTACAAAATACACTTTAAAAAGCAGGAAGCATGTTCTTTCATTTTATTTCCTTCAAGGAAAGGGACTATAAAATAAGTTACAGTACAGTGAATCTGTCTGAGCCGACCTTCGTTCCTGTCTTCCAGCCTTTTGTTACTCCAACAGGAGAAGAAGCGTGGCGTTTCGCAACACAAACGTCACACAAACGCTTCTGAAAATGTGAGTAGACGTCGTCCTCAGAAACGACCCCATCCTTCATCAGCCCCGAATATTTGACGAATACTTCATGTTTAGTCACGTGACCTGTGGGCAAAGCATTCAGACGTCATCAGCCGGCAGAGGAGGGATGTTGAACCTCGGTCTGGTGAAGAACGCCATCTTCTCTCTGCAGACAGAGAACAGAACTCATCACAACATCCTGTTTTAGTTTAAAAAATAAAAGATTTTTATTCTGCAGTCAGAGATCACAACATCCTACTTTTATTCTGCACTGTTGTGGAACACTTAAAATGACAGATCTGTCCAAGTTTACCAAAGTTTAAATGTTTTTTTGTTGTTTTTTTTTTTTTACATTTTCTTGTATATTTGCTCCCCCCACCGCCACTGTAAATGTCAGTGTGTTTCTTGTAAATTTGCAATTTTTTCCAAGATTTTTTTTTTCTTGTATTTTGTCTCTTTTAGGGCATATACAGCGAGAAAAATTAGTATTGAACATGTCAACGTTTTTCTCATTAAACATATTTCTGAGGACTTCCGGTCTGGACACCATGGTGATAGCAGCTTAACGCTGAAGCTCCCAGACCCGATCCAGGAAAATACCTTGAAAATTAGATTTAACAGATTTTTGGAAGAGTGAAAATCAAAAGACAGTCATTATGCCTAAAGGAAAACCGAAGAAATCGACATTTACCAGGCCAGCACACGCATCGGCCGGAGAATCTGATCTGGAGGGTTTCCATTCAGAAGACGAGGAGCTGAATGAAGCTAGCAACAAGGTTAGCTTAAAAATGGTACTTAAGGAATTAAGACGATTTCGCCGAGAGTGTTGGGCCGAATTTCGTGAAATCAAAAACGAAATAAAAAGGACAAACAGCAGAGTGGACCAGGCCAAGGATCGAATCATGGAAGCAGAGGAAAAAATAAAAGGGCTGGAAGATACCGTGCTGGAACTACACAAACGCCAGTCAAGATTGGAAGCTAAGCTAACCGACCAAGAAGGAAGACTAAGAAGAGACAACATAAGAATTCATGATCTAAAAGAAGGAGTTGAGGACGGTTTCACCACAATGGCGGCATGCGTGGAATCCTTACTGAGAGAAAAGTTGGAAATTCCCCAAACCACCGACCTGAAGATAGAAAGGGCACACCGTACATTAGCCCCTAGGCCGGCAGCGGAAGCGCCACCAAGATCGGTGGTGGTGAAGTTCTCCAACTCCAGAATAAAAGAAGAGGTTGTAAGACTGGCTTGGCAGAAAAAAGGATTTATGCACCAAGAGAGAAAAGTTTTCGTGGAGCACGACTACGCTCCGGAGGCCCTTAAAAAGCGTTGGGAATACAACAACGCTTAAAAGATACTACGAGAGAAGAAACTGCGCTTTCAGACTCCATTTCCGACGAAGCTGCAGGTTTTTTTACGGGGACGAGACGTGTCTCTACAACTCGGCGGAAGAAGCAACCACGGATATGGCGAGAAGAGGACTCCCGGTAACGGTGTATAAACCCGCAGCAGACCCGATCGAAAGAATCAAGGCTCAAACGTGGTCCACACAGAGACCCTCAAAATCCACGTGCCAGCAGCGGGAAACCCAGCACCAGAGCTATAAGGAAAAACTGAGCGTTTTCAGGAGGGAATAACAATATTTTTAGTCAATCTGCGCATCCAACCCTCCTCCTACAAGGTAACAAACATAAAGGAGATGCGGAACCAGCAAGTGGTAAAACATTGCATGGAACAGACATATTAGAAACAAGTAAGTCTTTTTAAAAAAAATAAAATAAAATAAACTTGTTAAAATAGAAATGTGACAATGACACATGATCTCTCCACACTAACAAATACTGTACTAACGTGACTGTTTGCTGTGATGGTGGTGGGAGGTTGCGCACAATTTCATAGGGTATAGGCATAATAATAAATAAAATAAAATCATTACAAGTTCGGTTTGGGATCTGAAATTCACGTTAAAAACATGGGACAACTTACAGGGGTAAGAGAGGGCCCTCAGCACGTAACGGAATCTGAGGAATTTCCCTCAGAGCCAACACACCATCAAGGCTCTTCTAAGGTCACTAAAAAGACCTCAGCTCAGGAAGATCTTTTGTCAGTTTTTTGTTTTAAAGTTTTATATACTATGTTCTTAATGTTTTTTATGTTCTTAATGTTCTTTCAGTTTCTGAGTAGCATAAAAGAGGGCCACCACATTGTTATACTAAATAAGACAACACAATGGAGAAACAGGGGGTAACCAAAATAATCTCATAATGTAAAAGGGATCCTGAATCCAGTTAAAAGATCCAAGATTCTAGGCAAAATGAAAAAAGACAAAGCAGGAATAATATTTTTACAGGAAACCCACCTCACAGACTTGGAGCACACTAAACTTAATAGACAAGGCAACTGATCTCTTCATCTTCATATAAGTCAGGGAGGAGGAGGGGGGTAGTGACATTGATCTCAACCAAAATTATATTTGAAAAAAATTCAGAACACAAAGACAAAGAAGGGAGATTTAGCTTGGTACTTGGTCGGCTAGAGGGAGAAGATATCACCCTGCTGAATGTATATGCACCTCCAGGGGCTAACTGGAAGTTTTATAAAAATGTATTTGACCTAATGATAACTAAAGCCCAAGGTTTAGTGATATGTGGTGGAGACTTCAATCTAAGACTGAATCCATACTGGGATGTATCACGTAATTCTCCACATCAAAATAACACTCAAAGTAGGAAAACTAGGATGTTACTAAATGAATTGGGAATCTGTGACGTGTGGAGGGAATTCAACCCCAGTGTAAAAGATTATACATTTTACTCAGCATCACATTCATCATACTCAAGGATTGACTATGTTTTTATGTTTAATAGAGACATTGGAACAGTAAAAACATGTAAAATAGGACTGATGAATCTCTTTGACCACAGTCCAATCTATATGGACTTCAATATCCAAAAATACACAAATAATACATTTTCTTGGAGGTTAAATTCAAATGTGCTGAAAGGACCACTGAAAGATGAATTGGAATCAGATATTCTCAGATATTTGGAGGAAAATGATAATGGAGAAGTATCCCCTTTAATACTGTGGGACGCATGCAAAGCTGTAATAAGAGGAAAGATTATCGCAAAACTGGCACTCCAAAAGAAACTGAGACAAGAAAAACTAATCACATTAGAGTCAGAACTTAAGAACCTAGAAAAAGAGCACAAAGACAACACTCATTCTAATGACTCGCTCAAAATTAAGGAAATTAAAAAAACAAATAAATGAGATCCACACAATAGAATTCCAGAAGAAACTTACATTTCTGAAACAAAAATACTATGAAGCAGGCAGCAAATCGGCAAAATTACTAGCCTATAAATTGAGGAAACAACAAACGGAGAGAGCAATCTACAAAATCAGAGACCCAGTATCAAAGGAAATAAAATTTAGAATTCAGGATATTCTTAAAAGCTTCGAGAACTACTACAAGAACTTGTACTCCCTCAAAAAACATAAAAACGCATCCGAAACATTCCTAAACACATTAAACCTTCCCCAACTTACTGAGTCACAAAATAAAACACTACTGTCAGAAATACAACCTAAAGAATTAGAAAAAGCAATTATGAAACTTAAAGCTAACAAATCCCCAGGAGCAGATGGCTATACAGCAGAGTGGTACAAAACCTTTAAACAGCAACTATCTCCTCTCCTCCTGAAAACATTTAACTATGTCCTCCACACAGGGGAAATCCCCCCCTCCTGGAGAGAAGGGGTCATTGCAGTCATACCTAAACCTGAAAAGGATAAACTAGACTGCTCCAACTACAGACCAATCAGTGTGTTAAATCAGGACTATAACCTTTTTACCGCTATCCTTGCCAAAAGGTTAGAAAATATACTGACAGACTTAATTAATTTAGACCAAACAGGTTTTATAAGACAAAGACAGACACAAGACAACATTAGACGCACTTGACACATAATTCATCATATAAAAAAATATAACTTAAATGCAGCCATATTGGGATTAGATGCTGAAGAAGCATTTGATTCGGTTGACTGGTAGAATCTTATCCAGTTTCAATTTTCATAACAACTTCATTAGAACTATCCAGGCATTATATAAAAAACCAACAGCTAAAATAAGGATTAACGGTAAATTATCATCATCTTTTCAACTGGAAAGAGGATGTCGTCAGGGCTGCCCCTTGTCTCCACTGCTCTTTGCAATCTTCATAGAACCTCTGAGCCAATGGATAAGACAGAATCAAAAAATTCAAGGTATTACACTTGGTCAGAAGGAACATAAAATAGCACTCTTTACTGATGACATTTTAATATACCTGGGGCAGCCGGACACCTCTTTTCCAGAGCTAATCTGTTTTTTCAGAGTATGGAGAGTTATTGGGGTACGAATTAAACATGCATAAAACCCAAGTTTTAACATTCAACTATGACCCAAATCAATATTTACTAAGCAAACTCAAAACTAACTGGGAGATGGAATCTATGAAATATCTGGGGGTCAATATCCCGAAACAACTCAACAATATTATAACACTAAACTATGATCCACTGATGGCAAAAATAAAATCTGACCTAGCAAGATGGAATATGATACCATTCTTGGGTACCACACAAAGAATTGAAGCAGTCAAAATGAATATACTTCCACGTCTTCTATACCTTTTCCAAACAATACCGGTAGAACCTCCCCAAAAAACATGGCAAGAACTGGACAGAAGGATCTCAAGATTCATATGGCAGGGCAAGAGACCCAGAATCAGATATAGAACCCTACAGCTAAACAAAGACAAAGGTGGGCTCGCGCTGCCAAATATCAGGGACTATTTTAAAGCCGCACAAATTAAAACTTTAGTAGAGATATGTAACCCAGTCTACACTGCACAATGGAAGGAGATGGAATGCCAAATAACAAGTGACATCCCCCTACAGGTGATAATAGGGAACAATGCCTTGCCTAAACTTTTGAATAACACTAACCCGTGGATAGAGACCCCGCTAAAAATTTGGTTTAAGATAGTCAGAGAGAATCAAACTAAAGAACCCTATTGATTACTGCAATGGATTGCCTATGATCAAGACTTTACTCCTAATAAAACAGACACTAGATTTAAAAAGTGGAAAGAGAATGGACTGATAAAATATTACGATTTTTTTAAAGGGCAAATTTTAAGAAGTTTCGAAGATTTGAAAAAAACAAGGTCTAATAAATCAAGACCTTTTCAGGTTCTTTCAGCTTAGACACCACATAAACAAAATACTTAAAAAGGAGGATTTGGAAAGGGCCCAGTCAGGTGTTCTGAAGGTCTTCTTAATGGCATATAAAGGGATCCCAGGGATCAGATACATTTCTAAAGTATACCAAGGTCTTCAAGACTTAAAAGGAGACAACACATCATATATAAAAGAAAGATGGGAAAAAGAGGGGAATTTCACTTTACAACTGGAAATATGGGAAAAGCTAAATAAACAGCAATGGAAAAGTACCTCATCCCTGCAGTGGAGAGAATTTGGATGGAAAAATTTGGTAAGATTTTTCAGAACAACTGCACAAAACAAATTTACTCGTAAGGGGTTGAATTGTTGGCGCTTGTGTGGTGATGAGACTGCAAATCATTTTCATGTGTTTTGGTCATGTCAAGTTATCCACCAATATTGGACCAATGTACAGACAATATTGGAGAAAATATTCAAAATAAAAGTTCCCTTTTCTTTTGTAACTTTGTATTTGGGTTTACTACCGGAATCACTGGAAAGACGAGGAGAAAAATACTTATTCACTGTTTTAATATTGGCAAATAAAAAAGCTGTAACAAAAAAATGGATGTTGAAGGACTGTCCTACACCTGAAGATTGGATTAACGTGATTCAAGACATTTATTCGATGGAAAAGTTGACAATCACACTGAGACAGGACATGGATGGGTTCTTGAACTTTTGGCAACCCTGGAATGCATATGTGTCTTCCATTAGATCTAATCTTTGACAAATACCATTTCAATAATGGCACCTCTCTTTGTTCCAACACTACTCAGATACTCTCTTTTTTTTTCTCTTGTTTTTTTTTCTCCTGTTTTTTTTTTGTTCTTACTTTAATTTCTCTTTTTCTTTCACTTAAAAAAAGGGTGTTGTAATAATTACTCTTCCAATGTTGTCAAAAAACAAAAAAAAGGGAACATGTGATGAAAATATAAACAATGCAATGCTGTAATGACATGTATACCCTTTATAAAAACTTAAAACCCCCCCCACATATTTCTGATGGAGCCACTGACCTGAGATTTTCACCATATCAGTAACAACCCAACCCAAGTAACCCACACATACAGGTACATCTTAAAAAATTAGAATATCATGAAAAAGTTCAATATTTTTTGTCACTCATTTCAGAAAGTGAAACCCATATATTATATAGATTCATTACACAGAGGGTGATATATTTCAAGTGTTTATTTTAATTTTGATGATTATGGCTTCCAGCTCATGAAAACCCCAAATTCAGTTTCTCAAAAAATTAGAATATTATAAAAAAATAGTTTTTTAATAGAAATGTTGGCCAACTGAAAAGTATGTCCATGTACACACTCAGTACTTGGTAGGGGCTCCTTTTGGCTTAATTACTGTATCAATGTGGCGTGGCATGGAGGTGATCAGCCTGTGGTACTGCTGAGGTATTATGAAGGTCCAGGTTGCTTTGATAGTGACCTTCAGCTCGTCTGCATTGTTGGGTCTTGTGTTTCTCATCTTCCTTTTGACAATACTCCATCGATTCTCTATGGGGTCTAGGTCAGGAGAGTTTGCTGGCCAATCAAACACAGTGATGCCATGGTCATTAAACGAGGTTTTGATTCTTTTGGCAGTGTGGGCAGGTGCCAAGTCCTGCTGGAAAATGAAATCAGCTTCTCCATAAAGCTTGTCAGCACAGGGAAGCATGAAGTGCTCTAAAATTTCCTGGTAGACGACTGTGCTGACTTTGGTCTTGATAAAACACAGTGGACAAACACCAGCAGATGACCTCTGCTCAGATAAAAGTAAATATTCCATTTCATTTGTAAATCAAAGTCCCAGAGTCTGGAGAAAGAGTGGAGAGGCACAGAATCTAAGTTGCTTGAGGTTTAGTGTGACGCTTCCACAGTCAGTGATGATTGAGGAACCATGTCATCTGCAGTCATCTACCAGCAAATTTTAGAGCACTTCATGCTTCCCTGTGCTGACAAGCTTTATGGAGAAGCCGATTTCATTTTCCAGCAGGACTTGGGGACCCCCCCCCCACACACACACACACACACACACACTGCCAAAAGTATCAAAACCAGGTTTAATGACCATGGCATCACTGTGTTTGATTGGCCAGCAACCTCTCCTGACGAAGATGAGACACCAGACCCAACAATGCAGTCGAGCTGAAGGTCACTATCAAAGCAACCTGGACCTTCATAATACCTCAGCAGTGCCACAGGCTGATCACCTCCATGCCATGCTACATTGATACAGTAATTAATCCAAAAGGAGCCCCGACCAAGTATTGAGTGTGTACATGGACATACTTTTCAGTCGGCCAACATTTCTATTGAAAAACTATTTTTTAAAATTAATTTTATGTAATATTCTAATTTTTTGAGAAACTGAATTTAGGGTTTTCATGGGCTGTAAGCCATAGTCATCAAAATTAAAATAAATAAACACTTGAAATATTTAAATATTGAACTTTTTCATGATATTCTAATTTTTTGAGATGTACCTGTATAAAGAAATCAAAGCAACTGTGTTCACAAAACAAGTTGTATTTAATAAAGTGGAATGACACAGGGACTAAGTATTGAATACGCTTGGTGAAATTCATTTAATATTCTATAGAAAAGCCTTTGTTGGTAATAACTGCTTTCAGACACCTCCTGTTTGGAGAAACTAGGCACAGGCATTGCTCAGGAGTGATTTTAGCCCATTCTTCCACTCAAACTGTCTTCAAATCTTGAAGGTTCTGTGGGTGTCTTCTGTGAACTCTGATCTTCAGTTCTTGGTATGGTCATAATCCACTAGTGTGGGTCTACCTGCTCACCGAGAGTGTTTCAGGTTTCTCGACAGCTTCCTGTCACTGGCATGTCTGGCATCTGAGAAATTGCAGCTATCGCCAAGCACGTGCTTTATGTGAGCCATGAGTGTATAAGATAAAGTGACTCGTCGACAGCCAACACTCCGATGCTCATGGGATGGTGTCCAACCGAGTGGAAATTGGGGAAGCCGGGTGGTACTCACACGAGCTATGTGGCCAAGTATTGCAATTGAGTACGACATGATACAGTGTCAAGTTCACAGGAACCCGTCCTCGCATGTATTTCGTTGTTAGAAATGTGGTTTGTCTAGCGCACTTTAAGGAGTCCTCAAAGACATCTGTGATGGAGGCTTTCTAGACGACATAGTTGCCGCTCTTTTAGGGCCCAAGTCGGTGAGCCATATAGGAGGATTGTCAATCTGCCACTTTCAAATATAAGATAAGATAAGCCTTTATTAGTCCCACAACGGGGAAATTCCAGGATTGCAACAGCACAGGGATAGCAACACTCAGAGCAACAATCAGAAGGCAAGAAAAAAAAGCAAGAGCAGCTAATATACATATGTACATATTACTATAAATATATATATATATACACACAGACACACAGTGCAGAGCATTGTAGCTGGATGGAATAAATATATGAGTATATAAACACACAGTGCGGAGCATTGTAGCTAGATGGAATAAATATGTAGATATATAAACACCCACAGTACGGAGCATTGCAGCTAGGTGGAATAAATATGTAAATATATAAACACACACAGTGCGGAGCAATGTAGCTAGATGGAATAATATGTAGATATATAAATACACAGTGCGGAGCATTGTAGCTAGATGGAATAAATATATAGATATATAAATATAAACACACCCAGTGCGGAGCATTGTAGCTAGATGGAATAAATTTGTAAATATATAAACACACACAGTGCAGAGCATTGTTGCTAGATGGGATGAAACAGCACAACCGTCTACTTAGTTATCCTACATGGTATGATTATGTACCCATACATATCTTGACTAAATATCTTGACTTTGGTCACAAGGGAGATGCTAGCACTTTTCCAAACATTGTTTAAGGAGTTAAAAGCACCGAATGCTTGACCAATTCTGACGTTGTTCTTTTTCAGTTGAGCCATCACTAGAAATGATGGAGCCAAGGTATATGAAATGGTTTACCTGTTCCAGTGTTTTGTCGTTTACTACCAGGTCAAGTACCTGATCCTGCTTAAAGGGGCGTTGGTTGTGGAACTTGCTGACTAGCATGCAGTTTGTCTTTTTTGTATTCATCTTCAGGCCGGCTTCCTTGCCGAAGTCAGAGGTATTGGATATGGCTTCTTGAAGACCATCTGTATTGTTGTTGAGGATGGCAATATCATTGGCATAATCATTGTCGCTGATGAATGTAGCGGGATGACGGCTCAAAGGAGTTATTACGAAGGTTGAGAAAAAGGGTGACATATCTTTCTGCAAGAATAACGGAGGGATAACTCGACGATGTGTCGCCTCTAAGCTCTTCCAAGTGATTGTCGTTTCGAGACTGGCAGATGGCATTGAATTGCTACTACATGAAAATCAATGTGGGTTCAGGTAGAATTGATCATGCATAGACCGACTTTTCTCTATACGTATCATCATCAAGCAAGCCTTGGAATACAATCTTCCCTTGTTCATCAACTTTGTTGATTTTAAGGCAGCATTTGACTCTGTTAACCGCGACTATATCTGGTCTGCTCTCCAACACTATGGCATACCTGACAAATACATCAGGCCATTCAAAGCCTTTTACACCAACACCGTCAGTCCTGTTCACATGGGGATGAGCTAACTGACTGGTATCAAGTAAAGTCAGGAACAGGACAAGGCGATATTCAAGCCCCTCCTTTGTTCAACATTGGCCACGGTTACATGGGCAAAATTTCTTCAATTTGATTACAATTCAGATCAGAATTTTACTGTTTACATGGATCCTGAAAAAGCTGATCCGATTAGGACGTGTGTTTCCATGTGTCACACATTTCAACGGAATAAATCATTTTGACATGCGCACATCGACATTGACATTCCGAAAATAGTAGAAGAAGAAGCAACTTTTGGTGTTAGCAAGTCCTGCTTTGTGTCGAAATTGACCTGTATTGTGTTATTCAGACTGTATTTTTGCTTCTGCTGGTCTCTGTAATGAAGCTACAATTATATACTTCTGCATAAGACGTACAGAGGGAGACAGCAGGACAATACAGACCAGTTTTGTTTTATTCCCGCTATGTTTTCTGCTAGCTGCTGCTAAGGCGGAAATACGTCACGTCGACGTGCGGCTGGTGTACAGACATGCGCAGTAAACATATTTTCTGCCCAACCTTCAGAATAAGTGTTTTCATGCGCACTATTCGGATTAACAATTGGCATAACACACCCCTCTCAATTGGAATGAAATTTTGATCCGAATGAGCGTGATGGGGTTAGAATATTGAGATTGGCGTGTTTACATGAAGCATTTTTATTCCGATCAGGCTTTTAATCCTGTTACTTGTGTCCATGTAAACATAGTCACGGTCCTGAACTGGGCCATGGACCGTGCAATGTCAGGGAGGTCTACATCCAGCAGATTTTTACTCTGAAAACGATGTAGCTCCCGTCAACCCGATTGTCAGTTCGTTCCATAGATTTTCAATTGAATTCAGGTCAGGTGACTGACTGGGCCATTCTAGCAACTTTATTTTCCTTCTCTGGAGCCAGTTGACAGTTTCCTTGGCTGTGTGTTTAGGATCATTGTCGTGCTGAAATGACCACCCTCATTTCATGTACAGCATCTTGGCAGATGGCAACAGGTTCTTATCAAGGATGTCTCCGTACATTTGTCCATTCATCTTTCCTTCAGTTAAATGAAGTTTGGCTGTATCATGTGCTGAACAACACCACCACACCATGATGGGATGTGCAGTGTCATTTCTCCTCCAAACATGCTGTGTGTTGTGGCATCCAAAAAGTTCAATTTTGGTCTGAACTGACCAGACTACGAGGGGGGGCTGAAAAGTTCATAGTAGTCAAATTTGACCAAATGTGGTTTATTTTTCAACCGCAGGGATCCAAGCGCTGCAACACCGATGGAAGAAGTGTGTGGACCGAAGGGGAGACTATGTTGAAAAATAAATAACATTGGATCAAATTTGACCACTACTGACATTTTAGCCTATGAACTTTTCAGCCCCCCATCATATATTCTCCCAGTATTTTACTGGTTTGCCCAAACGTTGTGCAGCAAACTTTAAACAAGCTTCAACATGCTTTTTCTTCAGCAATGGAGTCTTGCGAGGTGAGTGGGCATATAGCCCATGTTGGTTGAGTGCATTACTTATTGTTTTCTTTGAAACAGCAGTACCTGCTAACTCCAGGTCTTTCTGGAGCTCTCCACAAGTGGTCTTTGGCTCTTGGATAACTATTCTGATAATTCTTTTGACTCCTCTGTCAGAAATTTTGCGAGGAGCTCCTGGTCGAGGCCGGTTTATGGTGAAATGATGTTTTTTCCACTTCCGAATGATGACTCCAACAGTGCTTACTGGAACATTGAACAGTTTAGGCATGCACCTGTAACCAATGCCATCATTGTGTTTTGCAACGATAATTTAAGGGACAGTGGTGGCCTAATGGTTAGGGATGTGGACTGGTGAGCGGAAGGTCACCGGTTCAATCCCTAGACTGGCGGATCTGGGTGGAACAAATAACAAGACTGTTTGTCCCACCCTCCTTAACCCCACTGTGATGCCCTAGAGCAAGGCCCTAAACCCCAACTGCTCCAGTGGAGCTGCTCAGTGGCCATAGGTCAGTCTGTGGTTGTACTGGGCAGCTTCCAGATGTGAATGTGTAACTGTGCGAGTGTGAACAGGGCGTCCTTGAAAAAGAGGTTGCCTCTCAATGGACCTTCCTTGTATAAATAAAGGTTAAAAAAATAAAAATAAGGTTGCAAAGGTCTAGAGAGAGCTCTTTGCTTCTACCCATCATGAGTTCTTTGTGGTTTGACAATCTGCCATTCACAGACCTTTTTAAAGGCTCAGTCATGACTTAACCATCTAAAATTAATTTGCACTGATGGGGGATGGAATGGTTTCCTAAATTCTGATGGATTTCAGCTGGTTTCATGGCTTTTTATGCCTTTTTCCTCCTCTTTTTCTTCATGTGTTGAATACTTATTCCCTGTGTCATTCCATATTATTAAAAATAACTTTTGTGAACACAGTTGCCTTGATTTATTTGTATGTATGGATTACTTGGGCTGTTATTGATATCTGGTGAAAATCTCAGGTCAGTGGCTCTATCAGAAATATGTTTAATGAGAAAAATGTTGACATGTTCATTACTTATTTTCCCTGCTGTGTCTTCATAAAAATACATAACCCTAAAACCTCAGAGGTTTGTACTGATAGATTTAACTTATCAGATTTAGTGTGTCTTTGAAAAATTCAAAGAATTTAAAGATGAAAGACAGAGTTTTGATAACTCAGGGTTTATGACATTGTGGAGCTGAATCCAAATATTCAGTTTTCTGGATATTTTTACTCTGGCATTTAGTTTTCAAATTTAGTGTTAGGATATTTCATTTTCCCCCATAACTGCTTGGATTTATAGGGGACATACACCTCTGGAAAAAAATTACGAAACCAAAGAGTCCACTACAAAATTATCACTTAATCTGGTTTTACTATTTATACATGTGTTTGAGTAAAGTGAACAATTTTGTTTTATTCTCTAATCTACTGAGAACAACTCACCCAAATTCCAAGTCAAAATATCATTATTTAGAACATTTCCAGAAAATGACAACTGGCCGAAACAACGAAAAAGATGTTGCTTTTTGATGTCCTTTTAGATCAAACACACAAACCTTCGGCTGCTCCCTATTCGGGGTCGCCACAGCAGATCCTGGGTCTACATATTTGATTTGGTAAGGATTTTATGCTGGATGCCCTTCCTGATGCAACCCTCCCCATTTACCCGGGCTTGGGACCGGCACAAGGCCTACCCTGGTTTTGTGCTTCCCTCTGTGGCTTCGTTGTCCTTTTAGATCAAATGATGCAAAGAAAACACATGCATATTCATTCTTAAAACACTACAATACTTAAGGTTTAATAACTTAGAAAGAACACAGAAATCTGTATTTGTGGAATAAGTCTGATTTTTATTCACAGCTTTTATGCAACTTAGCATGCTTAGATGACCACCTAATCAGTACTTCCTTAAGTAGATTGAGGTGTCCTTGTGTTGGAATTCAACAGATACTCAAATTGAATGGCTTCCATACATGCAGACATGCTAATTTTGGAAAGATTTTACAGTGGTCTCTTATTTTTTTTCCAGAGGTGTATGATGAAAATTTCACTTTTCAGTGCTTTTGTGCATCTGCAGTAGCTACCAAAGGAAAAACTGAAAAAAGACAACCCTGTCACTCTGTTAGAGTCAGCCTTAGTCTCAGTACCAAGACAAGTGGTTTTGATTTTGCTCTGGTTCCACTGCAGCTCAATGGAATGATCCCACCCTCCCAGCATCATCTCCACCCATTTTAACAGTGGTGGGAGGATCCCCCGTGAACGTCCAAACCCACACCAATAGTGCTATAATGGCATATCGGCTACTATGGAGTTAGCTTGAAGACTACAAACACTACTATTTTCTTTAAATTTCAGTCACCCCACTAAACATCCATGTTCCCACCTGGTTCACCAGTTCATAGCTGATAATATATCTTGCATCATTCTAGCTTATTTTGTAATATTTTTGACATAATGGGGTGGCTCGGTGGCTGTAGTGCAGGTGTAGTGTGGCTGACTACTGATCGAAGGATCAGTGGTTCGATTCCCAGTCTGTCTGCATGTTGAAGTGTCCATGAGCAAGACACTGAATCCCCAGCTGCTCCTGGTGGGTCAAGCCAGCGCCTTGCATGGCAGGTCCTCCGCCATCAGTGTGTGAATGTGTGTGTGAATGAGTAGATAGCAGGATCTGTAAAGCGCTTTGGGTCATTCAGAGATGAGTAAAAAGCGCTATATAAGTGTACTACTTACCTAAATTATACCTGTACCTGGAAATGAACAGGTACAATGAAGACATAGCTGCACTTAGTGAAACAAGATTTCCTGGATATGGCAGCTTGGAAGACCATGGGTACATCTTCTTTTGGAGTAGGAAATCAACTCAAGAAAGGAGAGAAGCAGGAGTTGGCATTGCAGTTAGAAAGGAGATAGCAGCAATGCTTGATGAGGAACCGGTGCCAATCAACGACAGGATAATGACTATGAGACTCCCACTACAGTGGAATATGTATGCCACACTCATCAGTGTGTATGCCCCAACAATGACCAACACAGAAGAGGCGAAGGAAAAGTTCTACAGTGATTTACGTGAGACTCTCAGGCGTGTACCGACTGATGACAGGCTGGTACTCAGAGATTTTAATGCCAGAGTTGGTTTGGACACTGAGAAATGGAAAGGAGTGCTAGGCAGTCATGGAGTAGGTAAGTGCAGTGCTAATGAACTTCTACTTGCACTATGTTCAGAGTACAACCTTGTGATAACCAACACTCTATTTAAGCACAAGGACACACACAAGAAGACATGGATGCACCCAAGATCCAAGTACTGGCACTTGTTAGATTACATCATAGTCAGGCAGAGAGACATAAGGGATGTATTGGACACCAGAGCAATGAGAGGTGTGGACTGTGGCACTGATCATGTTATGCTGAGATCTAGATTAAGGATTTGCAGACGAAAACAGCACTGCAGGACGGGTGCGAAGCCACTATGGAAGCTAAACACTAGTGCACTGAAAGGCCAAAAGAAGCAGGAAGAACTTAAACAGGAAATGGATGAAAACTTGAAAGACTGGGACAGGAGCAACTCAGAGAATGACATAGAAGAGAAATGGACAACACTGAAGAGAATGTATCAGACTGCAAGTGATGTTTTAGGCCACCCCTAGAGGAAACATCAAGATTGGTTTGATGAGCATGATGAACATCTGAAGAAACTACTAGAAGCAAGGAATACAGCTAGGCAGGAAAATCTACAGTGTAACACAAGGTCGAAGAAGAAGAAATACTCAAAGGCTCAGAGTGAGCTACAGAAGTACACCAGAGAGATGAAGTTCAACTGGTGGGATGAAAAAGCAGAGGAACTTCAAACTGCAGCAGACAGGAAGGACATGAAAACATTCTTCACAGGTTTGAGAAAAATCTACAGCCCTAAACCAAGAGGATTGATCCAGCTAAAGGCTACGGATAGTGAAATGGTTTTGCAGGAGAAAGACAAGCTCCTGGACAGATTTGTAGACCACTTTGACCAACTACTAAACAACCCTGGAGATCTCACTGAAGAGGCTAAAGAAGCTCTAGTGCAACGACCAGCTGTATCAAGTCTCGATAAACCACCAAATCTTGATGAACTAATGGCAGCTATCAGGATGGTAAAACTCCAGGAAGGGATGGAATTCCAGCAGAAGTATGGAAATTTGGTGGTGGTGTTCAGCTGACCAACTACACAAGGTCATCCAAGAGATATGGGATGCCCAGAAAGTACCCCAAGACTGGAAGGATGCAAATATTGTGCCTTTGTTGAAGAAAGGTGACAGGAAAGATTGTGGAAATTACCAAGGTATATCACTGCTAGCCACTGTTGGTAAGATTCTCTCACGTGCACTACTGAACAGACTCAATGAACACATCTCGCAGAACGTACTACCGGAAACGCAGTGCGGCTTTAGAAGTGGAAGAAGCACAATGGACATGATTTTCTGCTTAAAACAGGTTCAAGAAAAGTGTATCAAACAGAACATGCCGCGTTATGTAGTCTTCATTGACTTCAGTAAAGCCTTCGATACTGTATCGCGACAAGGACTTTGGCAGGTACTCAAGAAATATGGCTGTACAGAGAAGTTTGTCAGCCTGATCGAGGCACTCCATACAGGTATGCAAGCAAATGTGGCAATGAGTGGTTCAGTAACTAAAGAGTTTTCAGTAAGCAACAGGGTGAAACAAGGGTGTGGCTGGCACCTACATTGTTCTCGCTATATCTGTCAGCCATGCTTGAGGTGGCCTTCAAAGACACTTCAGAAGGAGTACACATTCAAACGAGGAAAGAAGCAGACTTGTTCAGTGTGGCACAGTTTAAAGCCAAGAGTAAGACATCGATAAAGGTAGTAAGAGAAATGCTCTTTGCCGACGACAGTGCTCTAGTTGCACACAATGTGGAAGATATACAATCGTTAGTGGAGAAATTTGCAAGAGCAGCTAGCCAATTCAGCCTCAAAATCAACATCAAGAAGACAGAGTGCCTTTATCAACCACTAAAGCTCCAGTTATCAACATCATTACCAGCAGAGATTAGCATTGGTACAGAGCCACTAGTCAAGTGTAAGATTTTCAAGTATCTCGGGAGTACGGTTTCAGAAAATGCTAGGCTGGAGGATGAACTATCTCTCAGAATGGGAAGAGCAAGCATGGTGTTTGGAAATTTGAGGGAGAAACTGTTGAACAATCGACGTGTCTATCCATGTGAAATACAAAGTGTATAGAGCAACAGTACTGGCTACTCTATTGTATGGTGCTGAAACTTGGACTGTCTACAGAGAGCAGGTAAAGAAACTCCACGCGTACATGATGAGACACCTTCGAGTCATAATGAACATCTCATGGAAAGACGAGATAACCAACTTAGAAGTGTTGAAACGAGCTGGTCTACCATCAATGGAGGACATGCTAATACAGATGAACCTGAGATGGCTCAGACATGTTGAGAGGATGGACCACCAGTGTCTCCCTCGACAGATACTCTACTCACAGTTCTGCGAGGGCAAACGCAATCAGGGTAGATCAAGGCTCAGATTTAAAGAGACTGTAAAAAGAAACCTGAAGAAGTTGGATACAGACAGGAGTTCCTGGCAGCGGAAGGCTAAGGACAGAGCTGTGTGAAGGAATCTGATCAGACCTAAATGAAAGAGTCATTGTCGCCCACGACAAACTGCTGTAATGATAAGTGAACGCCATTTACCACAATAGGCCAGCACATCAGCCCACTAGCACCTTGGCTAGCTGGCAGAGGTTGGTCTGTCAACCACCTTGGAGAATGCCTCAGTGTAGAAAGGGCGACAGAGTAGCCCACCTTTGCAGTGTTCGCTGTTTACTCATTCAGGGTTATTTCTGTGTCTGTTGTATCCAGGGATTGGTTCATATTCTTTTGACCACTTGATAATGGTTTACTTTGGCTTTTCGACAGTCACATTCAGCTGTTAAATTTGTTAGTTAGCTCAGTCTGTCTTTGCCATCTGGAACTACCAGTTAACCAGCTAACATTAAGCTCAAAATGGTACCTGCCTCGTCATACGTCCCCTTTAAAGCAACACTATGTAAGATTTTCACCTTAAAAACAATGTTTCCAAAACCATTTTGATGGTACATCAACCTTTGATGGAGTGAATGTCACTTCCCCCATAGCCTGATTGGCCCACACTGTCTGCAACAGCTCTGTGACTACAACTATAGCAACCATGACCTGAGTCCCAACAGCCAATCACAGGGCACAACTTTAGCCATCAGCAACTAAGCACCCTGTGATTGGCTGTTGGGACAGAGGTCACAGTCACCATAGTTGTAGTGTTTTTAGTGTTTCTACCTGGAACAAAATGGAATGGTCAGTCAGAAAGCAACTCATTCCGGCTCGGACGCTGCCCAGGTTAACAAAGTCCGTGCTGATCTGTTCACACTCCCAACAGGCAGCGAAAAGTATGTTAGGAGCAGGAAGAGAGAAGAGGAGGAAAACAGCAGCCTTGTGTGTAGCAGGATGGAATGTACGCACTCTGGTGGACAGATCGCACTTGTGGCCTTGGAAATGAACAGGTACAATGTAGACATAGCTGCACTTAGTGAAACAAGATTGCTTGGATATGACAGTTTGGAAGATCATGGGTGCATCTTCTTTTGGATTGGCAAATCAACTCAAGAAAGGAGAGAAGCAGGAGTAGGATTTGCAGTTAGAAAGGAGATAGCAGCAATGCTTGATGAGGAACCGGTGCCAATCAACGACAGGATAATGACTGAGACTCCCACTACAGCGGAAGATGTATGAAACACTCATCAGCATGTATGCCCCAACAATGACCAATATAGAGGAGGCGAAGGAAGAGTTCTACAGTGATTTACACTAGACTATCAGGCATGTACTGTCTGATAACAGGCTGATACTCCTTGGAGATTCAGTGTTTCCTCTGGCTTAAAGACCTTGGTGCGGTGGCAACATATTTTTCTGGGGGTGGTGGGCAGAAAACACATATGTATGAATATGTTAATTTTATACTATTTATTTTTTTTTTTAATTTTGCACAGTAACTTTGCATATAATAACAATAATGCATTAGATTTATATAGCGCTTTATCATAGACACTCAAAGATGCTTTTTACAGATACATTATTCATTCATTCCAGACAGACAATGATGGTGGCAAGCTACTACTGTAGCCACAGCTGCCCTGGGGCAGGCTAACGGAAACATGGCTGCCAATCCAGGCCAACGGCCTCTCCGGCCACCACCGAACATTTATACACATTCATACCCAGTGTTATGGACACTGGAGGCAAGGTGGGTAAAGTGTCTTGCCCAGGGGCACAACGGCAGGATATCTGGGGAGAGTGGGATTCGAACTGCCAACCATCTGGTTATTGGACGACCCGCTCTACATCCTGAGCCATGACAGTGCATGTGGAACTTACAATTTGAAGTATTGTACAACCAAGGCTTGAATGTTGGAATATTGGGCCATTTGGGGTCCCACCCAGACGTCCTATATTTGGACTTTTTACTGGTGTCATCCTTCTCTCCTTCCTCTGCTTTCACCTCTCCTGGACCCTCTTCCTGAACACTTTTCCTCTCCTTGGCTCCTCTCTTCTGTCTAATCTTGCCCTCTCTGAGCTCTGTCTAATTCAGGTTCTCCCTCTTGTCTATGGTGGTATACAAACAGGTTAGAAAATATCAAGTGCCATGTAAATTAAAGGAGACAATCAAAAATTTCTAGTTAAGGGTACGAACAGCACCCACTTAAAACCTGAGTAATGACCTCAGTCTTGAAGGTTTGAGGTTTTTCTCCAAAATTTATAACAATTTTCTGATAATTTTCTACTTTTCTCTGTAAATTTATCTAAATTTGAAACCATTTTCCTTAAATGTACAAACTTGAGGAAGATGGTTTCAAACTTTATTATAAATTTGTGGATTATTTTATGGCTTATTTTTGTCTGTTTTTTTTTTTTAAATAAAAGTACTTTTTTTTTTTAAATAAATTTGAAACAGACTGTGGTATTTTTTTTTTACTTTTTCCTTATAACCATTTATATTTTTGACCATAACTTTACAGTCAGAACAGAATAATGTAGCCTAACTCTCATTACAAAGAAAAAAATATATTAATGAAATTTGTATTTAATGTTTTAAATTAACTTAAATGACCAAGGATGCCATTATTTCTGTTATAATATTTTTTATATATTTATAGTTTTTTTTTAAGAAATCTCCTCACTGCCAAGAAAAACCTCCCTTATTCTGAAATCTAAATGTTGGCACATTTAGTTTGTCTGAAGGCTGCTGACGGATTAAAGTCATTGACTTTGTGAATTTCAGTCATCTTAACTTGCCAGGTACATAATTGGGAACATAACTTAATATTGTAGTGGCTGGTGAAATATATCTTCAGCAATTCAGTAGTCCCCCTCGTCTTTCCCTTCTTATGAAGCCAGCTGCATTTAAATTCTAACCACATCTCTTAGCTCAGTGACTCTTCTGTTATTGCTCCCGTTTCCAGCAGGTTAAAACCATGATGAATGCCTCCAGTGCTTACATACCTCTTCTGATTTTTTTCTCCACATTTAAAGTACTTTAATAAACTCATGTTTCTGTCGGACACTCAAGCCTTATTCATGCTGCATTTCCCCTCTAGTCCGCCTTGGTCCGTGTACGCTTTGGACGAGCCTGGCACGCACACGGCACTGTTCATGCTCACTTTTTTCATCTACCCAGGCCAAGTGATTGACGCATGCACACAACCATCATTTGTAGTTTCACTCCCGCCCGATAGGTAGCACCAAGGCGCTGATGCGCCAGGATTTTCACCAACGAAGAAATGGCAGACTTCTTCACAAAGTTTCCCTTCAGATAGAGTCCATTTCTGGTGTTTGACTTCCCAGTTTTCACTACTTTTCCACGAAGATGCTGCTGCCGCTAGCAAGACACTGCCTGCTGACTGACTGGAAAGCTCGCGTGGGCGGGGTGCTTCTAAACTCCGCGTGGATGAGGGCCACGCTCATTCGTGTGCGCGCTTGCGGAAAGTCATTGCTTCATATATTTTTCTTAAATTCATATCTCCTTCTTGGCACTGCAGTAAATTTTCTGGCAAGGCGGGCCGCCACCGAGAAATGTTACCAGAGGAAACCCTGAGAGGTCAAATAGGTTCATTTTGTCTTCTTTTAATTATTTATCTTTTGTTCTTATAAAAGACAAAATAAAATAGAAAGGAGATGTCTTTACCTTCTTAACATGTTTCGACTGTACACTGCAGCCTTCGTCAGAAGAGTCAGCTGATTGCTGCCAGGTGACATTTATGAGCTGACTTTTGTAGGATCATCTGATGGCGGGAGGCGGGGCCGGCTCAGTGGATCTGACAGATCTGCTGAGCTGGCCCTGCCTATAAAAGTCAGCTGATAAATGTCACCTGGCAGCAATCAGCTGACTCTTCTGATGAAGGCTGCAGTGTACAGTCGAAACATGTTAAGAAGGTAAAGACATCTCCTTTCTATTCTGAATTCATATGTTCACTCTCTTTCTGCTTCTGACTACAGCTCATGAGAGCCTGAGAGCTTCGCTCCAGCATGCTTATGCAGCAGCTGGGGTGAGCTCCGTGATGGCGATGATTTGATCAATAAACTTCATTAAAACTCCAGTCGCCGTGCCTTATTTTAACATCGCCACACTGGTCGCCACACTAATAGTTTTTTTTTTTTTTTTTTTTTTTTTTGAATGCAAAAGATGCAATAGACTTACACAATGGTCCTCTCCGGCATACAACTAGGAACATACCGGTCGCTATGGAGGGTGAGAATATGTATGGGCACATAATCATACCATGTAGGATAACTAAATAGACGGTTATGCTGTTTCATCACACCTAGCAACAATGCTCTGCACTGTGTGTGTTTATATATTTACATATTTATTCCATCTAGCTACAATGCTCAGCACTGGGTGTGTTTATATTTATATTTATATATCTATATATTTATTCCATCTAGCTACAATGCTCCGCACTGTGTTTTTATACATCTACATATTATTCCATCTAGCTACATTGCTCCGCACTGTGTGTGTTTATATACTTGCATATTTATTCCACCTAGCTGCAATGCTCCGTACTGTGGGTGTTTATATATTTACATATTTATTCCATCTAGCTACAATGCTCTGCACTGTGTGTTCATATATTCATATATTTATTCCATCCAGCTACAATGCTCTGCACTGTGTGTCTGTGTGTGTGTATATATATATTTTATAGTAATATGTACATATGTATATTAGCTGCTCTTGCTTGCTTGTTTTTTTTTTTCTTGCCTTCTGATTGTTGCTCTGAGTGTTGCTATCCCTGTGCTGTTGCAATCCTGGAATTTCCCCGTTGTGGGACTAATAAAGGCTTATCTTATCTTATCTTATTTTATTTTTGTCTTTTATAAGAACAAAAGATAAATTGGAAAACCCTGAGATTTTAATGCTAGAGTTCGTTCAGACACTGAGAAAAGGAAAGGAGTGCTAGGCAGTCATGGAGTAGGCAAGTGCAATGCTAATGGAGAACTTATACTTGCACTATGTTCAGAGTACAACCTTGTGATAACCAACACCCTATTTATGCACAAGGACACACACAAGAAGTCATGGATGCACCCAAGATCCAAGCGCTGGCACTTGTTAGACTACATCATAGTAAGTCAGAGAGACATAAGGGATGTATTGGACACCAGAGCAATGAGCGGTGCGGACTGTGGTACTGATCATGTTATGCTGAGATCTAGATAAAGGATTTGCAGACGAAAACAGCATTGCAGGATGGGTGCAAAGCCACCACGGAAGCTAAACACTAGTGCACTGAAAGGCCAAAAGAAACAGGAAGCGCTTGAAAGACTGGGACAGCAACAACTCAGAGAATGACATAGAAGAGAAATGGGCAACATTGAAGGATACGGTGTATCAGACTGCGAGTGATGTTTTAGGCCACCCTGAGAGGAAACATCAAGATTGGTTTCATGAGCAAGATGAACATCTGAAGAAACTACTAGAAGCGGGGGATACAGCTAGGCAGGAAAATCTACAGTGTAACACAAGGTCGAAGAAGAAGAAATACTCAAAGGCTCAGAGTGAGCTACAGAAGAACACCAGAGAGATGAAGTCCAACTGGTAGGATGAAAAAGCAGAGGAACTTCAAACGGCAGGAGACATGAAGGATATGAAAACATTCCTCACAGGTTTGAGAAAAATCTATGGCCCTAAACTAAGAGGCTTGATTCAACTAAAGGCTATGGATAGTGAAACAGTTTTAGAGGAGAAAGACAAGATCCTGGACAGATTTGTAGACCACTTTGACCAACTACTAAACAACCCTGGAGGTCTCGCTGAAGAGGCGAAAGAAGCTGTAGTGCAGCGACCAGTTGTATCAAGTCTGGATGAACCACCAAATCTTGATTAACTAATGACAGCTATCAGGACAACACAGGATGGTAAAGCTCCAGGAAGGGATGGGATTCCAGCAGAAGCGTGGAAATTTGGTGGTGTTCAGCTGACCAACTGCCTGTCCAAGCTCAACCAAAAGATATGGGATGCCCAGAAAGTACCTCAAGACTGAGGATGCAAATATTGTGCCTTTGTGCAAGAAAGCTGACAGGAAAGATTGTGGAAATTACCGAGGTGTATCACTGCTAGCCACTGTTGGTAAGATTCTCTCACGTGTACTACTGAACAGACTCAATGAACACATCTCGCAGAATGTACTACCAGAAACCCAGTGTGGCTTTAGAAGTGGAAGAAGCACAATGGACATGATTTTCTGCTTAAAACAGGTTCAAGAAAAGTGTATCAAACAAAACATGCCTTTGATTTTGTATTGTGACAAGGACTCTGGCAGGTACTCAAGAAATATGGCTGTACAGAGAAGTCTGTCAACCTGATCAAGGCACTCCATACAGGTATGCAAGCAAATGCGGCAATGAGTGGTTCAGTGTCTAAAGACTTTTCAGTAAGTAACGGGGTGAAATAAGGGTGTGTGCTGGTGCCTACACTGTTCTCGCTGTATCTGTCAGCCATGCTTGACGTGCCCTTCAAAGACACTTCAGAAGGAGTATACATTTAAACAAGGAAAGAAGCAGACTTGTTCAATGAGGCACAGTTTAAAGCCAAGAGTAAGACATTGATAAAGATAGTAAGAGAAATGCTCTTTGCCAATGACAGTGCTCTAGTTGCTCACAGTGTGGAAGATATGCAATCTTTAGTGGAGAAATTTGCAAGAGCAGCTAGCCAATTCAGCCTCAAAATCAACATCAAGAAGATAGAATGCCTCTATCAACCGCCAAAGTTCCAATTATCAACATCACTACTAGAAGAGATCAGCATTGGTACAGAGCCACTAGTCAAGTGTAAGACTTTAAAGTATCTCGGGAGTACTGTTTCAGAGAATGCTAGGCTGGAGGATGAACTATCTCTCAAAATGGGAAGAGTGAGTGCTGTGTTTGGAAACATGAGGGAGAGACTGTGGAACAATTGACGTGTCTATCTGTGTGAAATGCAAAGTGTACAGAGCGACAGTAAGGCTACTCTATTGTATAGTGCTGAAACTTGGGACTGTCTACAGGGCACAGGTAAATAAACTTCATGCGTACATGATGAGACACCTTTGAGCCACAATGAATATCTCATGGAAAGACAAGATAACCAGCAGAGAAGTGCTGAAACGAGCTGGTCTACCATCAATGGAGGACATGCTAATACAGATGAACCTGAGGTGGCTTGGACATGCTGAGTGGATGGATTATCAGCGTCTCCCTCGGCAGTTACTCAACTTACAGTTATGCGAGGGCAAACGCAATCAGGGTAGACCAAGGCTCAGATTTAAATAGAGTGTAAAACCTGAAGAAGTTGGATATAGACAGTAGTTCCTGGCAGTGGAAGGCGAAGGACAGAGCTGTGTGGATGATGACTTGGAGCAAGAAACTTACATCAGGGTTTCCTCTGGTAACATTTCCGGATGGCGGGCCGCCACACTTGAAATTATGCTGCCACTCTATGAGGAAATATAAATTTAAAAAAACAATATGAAGGAATGACAGACTGCAAGCGTGCACACAAACAACGCACATGACCATCATCTGCACGGAGTTCAGAAGCGCCCTGCCCACGTGACCACTCCAGTCGGCAGGCAGTGTCTCGCTAGCGTCACTGTCCGAGAGAAAGTACTTTAAATGTGGAAAAAAAATTAGAAGAGGTATGCAAGCAGTGGAGGTATTTATCATGGTTTTCACCCACTTGTAACGGGAGGAATAATGGAAGAGTTGCTTTGCTAACAGGTGTGGTTAGGAGCTCAAGTTCATTTCGAGTTCATTTTGTCTTCTTTTTAATTATTAGTTTTTCTTTCTTCAGACAAGAATAAAAAGGAGATGTTTTTACCTTAGTTAATATTCATTAACTAATTTATATTCATTATTATGTACCTGGCAAGTTAAGATGACCAAAATTCACGAAGTCAATGACTTTAATCCGTCAGCAGCCTTCAAACTAAATGTGCCAACATTTGGATTTCAAAATAAGGGAGGTTTTTCCTGCTGTCTGAGTGATGAGATTTTTCAAAAAAACAAAACAAAACTATAAATATATAGAAATATTATAACAGAAATAACTGCATCTTGGGTCATTTAAGTTGATTTATTCCATTACATACAAATTTATTATTTTTTTCTTTGAAATCAGAGTTAAATTGTTGTTCTGTTTTGGCTCTGCAAAATTGTGGTCAAAAATGTAAATTGTTGTAAGGAAAAAGTAAAAAAAAAATAAAAATTGCCATAGTCCGTTTCAAATTTATTAAAAAAAAAGTCATTTTATTTTACAAAATAGACAAAAATTAGCCATAAAATAATCTACAAATTTATAATAAAGTCTTAAATGTACAAGAAAAGTCAATTTTACAAGAGGAAATTACAAATTTGAGGAAAATGGTTTCAAATTTAGATAAACTTACAGAGAAAAGTAGAAAACTACAAGAAAATTGTTATAAATTTTGGAGAAAAACCTCAAACCTTCAAGACTGAAGTCAAGTTTTGAAGTGGGTGCTCTTTGTACCCTTAACTCAGCTAGAAATGTTTGGTTGTCTATTTTTATTTATTAATTTCAAAGCACTGCTTTTACATGAGTAGAATTTCTGGCTACTATACCCACCTCTGATCATGTAATTTAAGTCTGCTTGAGTAAATTACTATTATGAATGCTTTTTTCCCTTCCCTTCCCTACTCTCTCAATGGAAAAAACAAACAAAACACTAGAATAAAAATACAAAAAACCCCACATATTTTTGTCATTTATGTAAGCTATGACAAAAAAAAATAATAATTCTGCAGGACAAAACATGACATTTGATATTTTCTAACCTGTTTGTATACCACCATAGACAGAGAAAGAACCCGAATTAGACAGGGCTCAGAGAGGGCAAGATGAGACAGAAGAGAGGAGCCAAGGAGAGGAAAGTGTTCAGGCAGAGGGTCCAGGAGAGGTGAGCGCAGAGGAAAGAGAGAAGGATGACACCAGTAAAAAATCTACACGCAGGACGTCTTGGTGGGACCCCAACTGGCCCAGTATTCCAACATTCAAGCCTCGGTTGTACAAAACTTCAAATGTTAAGTTCCATATGCAAAGTTACTGTGCAAAATTAAAAATCAAAGAAATAAATAGTATAAAATTAACATATTCCGGTTACAATAGTGTCGTGTGTTTCCTGCCCCCCCCCCTCCGAAAAATGTTTCCACCATGCCAAGGTCTTTAAGCCAGAGGAAACACTGTTACATAGTGCTGCTTTAAGAAAGATAAATATTCAAATTCACTGCATATTCACAAGAAAAAAACCGCAACTTGAAATAGTCATGAATGTATGCAAAAAAGTCAAATTTAAATGAATGAATTTTCAATTAAGAAAAAAAAGGACTCAACTTTCCAAGAAAAAAATGAAAATTTATGAGAAAAAATTCAAAATTTAGGAGAAAATAAAAACAATAATTTTGTTTTATATAGTGCCTTTCAAGAAACCCAAGGTTGTGTTCCAAACATGACGACTGGGACACTTTCAAGCAAGCAGCCACTCACAATGGACACACAAACCAAGAGGAGTACACTGAGGTTGTTGTAGCATACACAGCCAGATGCATTGAGAATGCCACTCACTGCAAAACCATCACTGTTCGTGCCAACCAAAAGCCATGGATGACAGCAGAGGTCCACAGGCTCCTGAGGGCTCGGGACGCAGCCTTCAGGGCCAGCGACACTGCAGGACTAACAACAGCTAGGGCCAACCTGTCCCTTGGCATCAAGGAGGCAAAACGACAGCACAGCAAGAAAATATCAGCAACAGCAGAGATGCACCAACTACAAACCTCCGCCTCAGACCTGTGTGAGTGACCCTCTGATCATCAATTGTGCAGCTGTGGAGCGGGTGAGCACCACTAAGTTCCTGGGGGTGCACATATCTGAGGACCTCTCCTGGTCCAACAACACCACATCACTGGCCAAGAAGGCTCAAACTCGCCTCCATTTCCTCTGCAGAGGAGAGCACGAGTCCCACCCCACATCATGTGCTCATTCTACTGGGGCACCGTTGAGAGCATCCTCACCAGCTGCATCACAGTGTGGTATGGAAGTTGCACCGCCTCCTGCCGGAAGACACTACAATGCACAGTGAAAGCAGCCAGCAAGATCATCGGTGCCCCTCTGCCCCCCCCCCCCCCCCCCAGACATCTACTCACCCGCAGAGCCATCAAAATTCCAGGCGACACCTCACACTCCCTCTTCAGCCCCCTGCCCTCGGGCAAAAGATACCGGAGCCTCCAGGCCCGCTCCACAGGACTGCTAAACAGCTTTGTTCATCAGGCCATCAGGACCCTGAACTCTGTCCACCATACCGCCCCCCCCCCCCCCCAGACCGTAACGCACTCACCCGCACAATAAAGCCTGCTTTATGCTGCATTTCCCCTCTATTCCGCCTTGGTCCACGTACACTTTGGACGAGCCCGGCACGCACGCGGCGCTGTACATGCTCACTTTTTTCATCTACCCAGGCCAAGCGGTTGACGCATGTGCACAACTATCATTTGTAGTTTCACTCCCGCCCAATAGGTAGCGCCAATGCGCTGACGTGCCAGGATTTTCAACAACGAAGAAACGGCGGACTTCTTCACAAAGGTTCTCTTCAAATATAGAGTCCATTTCTGCTGTTTGACTTCCCGGTTTTCACTCCTTTTCCACGAAGATTTTGCTGCCGCTGTGAAAGAAAATATGTATCTATGATTCATGTATGTTTTTATTCTCGTTTTGCGCCTCCTCGTTGTCTTCTTTGTCTACTGATGTATGCTGTGTCAATATTGCCACCTCGTGAATGGGATGTTCAGTCTTGTGCATGTGCTTTTCAGCGCGTTCAGGTCGTGGGCAGGTGACGTGGTCACAAAATTTGGGCTGCATGCAGTCGTCCGCGGTCAAGTGCTCCGGACACTAGCGGAGTGGAGACAATGACGTAAATTTCATCAAACGAGGTTTCCGGTTACACGTACGCGGACAGCAGAGGTGTAGCATGAAGCAGGCATAACTACCTCAGCTGTTGGCACAGAAAGACTGGTACACCAACAGTAATACATTTGCTGCTGTATGTCTCTGCACTTTACTGCAACCATTTGCACAAATGCCATATCTGCTGCTGTCTGTCATTGCAATACTGATCATGTGCAGTCCTATCTGTCAGTGCACCTACACTACTGCATTGAACTTCCAACTACGAGTATTACAGCTCTACTTTTCTGTATATAGGATTGCTGGGTTTCATCATCATTTATCTTTATTTGCACTGTGGGAGGTCTAGATCCATCTTTTGTCACCATTTGCATTACGGGTAGCATTACTGTACATAGACTGCTGTTGTTGTTTTTCCAGCCTTATTCCTTTTTCTTTTTTTTATATTGTGCACACACCACTGAAGAGAGACACCATTTCAATTCTCCTGTATGTCCTGTACGTATAGTAGTATTGACAAATAAAATCTCTGAATCTTGAAAAAAACAAAAACAAATAATAGACACAGACAAACATAAAACAAGTTAGCCAGGAAAAGCTTGCAGGAACAAGCCTGGACTTAAAAGACTCCAAGGTTGGTGCCTGGCGAATTGTCAGAAGGAGCGAGTTCCACAGGGTAGGAACTGCCTCACTGAAGGCCCTGTTTCCAAAGGTTCTCCTCCAAATATGGGGAATGGAGAGGAGACCAAGGTCAGCAGACCGAAGGTTCTGAGAGGGGTGGTGAATGGGGCTGTGTGATATGACGATATGTATCTGATGACGATATAAAAACGTCTATTGTTTCATAGAATACTCTGTCGTTTATATCATATTTAAAATGCACATACCCCATTTTTTCAGTAACGGTCCTACCTCACCACTACTTGTCAGCATCCTGTCTCTTCCCTGCAGTGCGCAACTGCGCGCAGTGGAACAGGTGTGGTTGGTGGCTAAAAACAAACAAATAAATAAATAAATAAGCGTCAGTCCAGTGGATGCTAATGCTAACTCCAAACTACCGGTTCAGATAGCTGCTACTTCTGTTTGCCAGGGATGTGGGACCATTTTTCATCGTGCTGCGTCAGAGAGGATAGCTAGCTAACCTCGTTTTAATAGGAGGTAAGTAACGTTAACACCGTGTTTAATTCTAAAATGCTAAATGACGATGCTAAGTTGTGCCAACTGGAAACCATAGCAGGCCATTGTTTTTTCTTTTTTTTTTGTTTAAATTACTGCTGAGTTTCTTAGTTTTGTCTGACATTTTTTTTAATTAAAGCTGCAAAAGTGTTTGATGGTGGCGCATACATGCAAAATAAATAATAAACATTAAAATGGGTTGGAGGAGCAAGTTGGCTCTTAATGTAATTTATTTGATTTCTAATCATCTTAATTAGTCAAGTAGTGATAATGAATCAAGTTGAAGTCATCACATGTATTTTATTACATTATCTTTTGTGTCTTTGATTTTCAGATCATGACCAATCTGAAATATTTTTACTAAGAAGCAAATAGGATAAATCAGGCCAGAATGGCAGGCTGCAGGTCTACACTTAAAATTTTCATTGATTTAAACTGACAGCTAATTTATATCTGTAGATGGCAGCCATGGGTAATTCTCATTTTCAGACATTTTTTATGTTTTTGTTTTTTTTTGTTTTTTTTTGCTATTCTTCTCTGGCTCAGGAAATATTTAACTTATTGATGTTTAGTTTTTATTCATATACATATGCTTTAGAAGAAAAATCTGAAATTTATGAGAGTCTAGTCTCAAATGCACATTACAAAATTATTTTATAACTGCAAAATTTTGAGGGAAAATGGTACATGTAAAAAAAAAAAAGATCTGGTCCTTTTTATATTATCTAAACTGTAGAATTTACAGAAAATTTATATTGTGATATACATTGTTATCATGATATAAGATGACATATTGTGATAGGAATTTTTTGCCATATTGCACAGCCCTAGTGGTGAACATGGAGGAGATCGGATAGGTACTGTGGAACAAGTGCATGAAGGGAACTGTAGGTAAGGAGAAGTTTGAAAATGATCTGGAATTTAACGGGGAGCCAGTGCAATTGTTTCAGAGTAGGGGTCATGTGCTGTCATGGTTTGGTCTGAGTGAGAACCCTGGCAGCTGAGTTTTGTACATGTTGCAGTCTGGCCAGAGTTTTAATGGTGACCCTGTGGAGGATGGCGTTACATTAGTCCAGGTGAGAAGTTACGAAGGCATATACTGGAGTTTTTGCAACAGAATCAGGGAGTGATGGTCGGAGTCTGGAGATGTTTTTCAGGTGGAAGAATTTTTGATTTTTTTGATTTTGTGTACTTTGATTCCCCAGAGTGGAAATTGAGGGCATCCACCTGGATGGATGAAGCAGCCGCAGTACGGCGCTATCCCTTAACCATTCACACACACATTCACACCTAGGGCCACTTTAGAGTCTCCAATTAACCTAACCTGCATGTTTTTGGCATGTGAGAGGAAACCGGAGAAATCCTGGGGTAAACCCACGCAGATACGGGGAGAACATGCAAACTCCACACAGATCACTGTTGGTCAGGGGCTGGGATCGAACCAGGGATCCCATGGCCAATGGTGAGTTACTGTGCTGGTGCAGTGCTAACCACTGCACCACCGCACCGCCCAAGAAGATAGCTTTGGTGACAGATGTGTTTGTCGAAAGACAGAGTGGAGTCCATAATGACACCCAGGCTGCGAACCTCGACGGACAGTGAGGTGGAGAAGCCATCAACATTGAGGACAAGATCCCCGATCTTTTGGAGTAACAACAATAAGCTCAGTTTTCCAGCTTTTGAGTTGTAGCAGGTTGGTGGTCATCCAGGTTTTGATGTGCAAACAGTTTGTAAGAGATTGTGGAGGGAGCTGGGTAGATGGTAAAGTGCTGAGATAGAGCTGGGTATCGCCAGCATACCAATGAAAATTTAAACCATGGCGGCGGATGATCTGGCCACGCGGGAGCATGTGAAGAGGAGGGGACCAAGGACAGAACCTTGCGGCATACCGTGGTTAACTGGGGCAGGATGAGAGCTAGATCCATTTATGGTGACAAATTGTTTCCTGTTAGAAAGGTAGGAGTGGAACCAGGACAGAGCAGCACCAGTGAGACCAAGGTAGGTGGGAAATGGTGTCGGATGCTACAGTGAGGTCAAACAGCCAGAGCAGCGGCCATCAGGAGATCATTTGTGATCCTAACCAGGGTGGGTTCAGTGCTGTAGTAGACCCTGTAGGCAGACTGAAATGTTTCATAGTGCTCATTGGTAGACAGATGGTGATGGAGTTGGGCAGCCACTACAGGTACATCTCAAAAAATTAGAATATCACGAAAAAGTTCAATATTTTTTGTCACTCATTTCAGAAAGTGAAACCCATATATTATATAGTTTCATTACACAGAGAGTGATATATTTCAAGTGTTTATTTTAATTTTGATGATCATGGCTCACAGCCCATGAAAACCCCAAATTCAGTTTCTCAAAAAAAATAGAATATTACATAAAATTAATTTAAAAAAATAATTTTTAAATAGAAATGTTGGCCGACTGAAAAGTATGCCCATGTACACACTCAATACTTGGTCGGGGCTCCTTTTGGATTAATTACTGTATCAATGTGGCGTGGCATGGAGGTGATCAGCTTGTGGCACTGCTGAGGTGTTATGAAGGTCCAAGTTGCTTTGATAGTGACCTTCAGCTCATCTGCATTGTTGGGTCTGGTGTCTCTCATCTTCCTCTTGACAATACTCCATAGATTCTCTATGGGGTTTAGGTCAAGAGAGGTTGCTGGCCAATCAAACACAGTGATGCCATGGTCATTAAACCAGGTTTTGATACTTTTGGCAGTGTGTGTTTGTGTGTACAGTGGGGCAAAAAAGTATTTAGTCAGCCACCAATTGTGCAAGTTCTCCCACTTAAAAGATGAGAGAGGTCTCCAATTTTCATCATAGGTATACCTCAACTATGAGAGACAAAATGACGAGAAAAAGAAAGTCCAGAAAATCACATTGTCGGATTTTTAATGAATTTATTTGCAAATTATGGTGGAAAATAAGTATTTGGTCAATAACAAAAGTTCATCTCAGTACTTTGTTATATACCCTTTGTTAGCAATGACAGAGGTCAAACGTTTTCTGTAAGTCTTCACAAGGTTTTCACACACTGTTGCTGGTATTTTGACCAATTCCTCCTTGCAGATCTCCTCTAGAGCAGTGATGTTTTGGGGCTGTCGCTGGGCAACATGGACTTTCAACTCCCTCCAAAGATTTTCTATGGGGTTGAGATCTAGACACTGGCTAGGCCACTCCAGGACCTTGAAATGCTTCTTACGAAGCCACTCCTTTGTTGCCCGGGCGGTGTGTTTGGGATCACTGTCATGCTGAAAGACCCAGCCATGTTTCATCTTCAATGCCCTTGCTGATGGAAGGAGGTTTTCACTCAGAATCTCACGATACATGGCCCCATTCATTCTTTCCTTTACACGGATCAATCATCCTAGTCCCTTTGCAGAAAAACAGCCCCAAAGCATGATGTTTCCACCCCCATGCTTCACAGTAGGTATGGTGTTCTTTGGATGCAACTCAGCATTCTTTCTCCTCCAAACACGACAAGTTGAGTTTTTACCAAAAAGTTCTATTTTGGTTTCATCTAACCATATGACATTCTCCCAATCCTCTTCTGGATCATCCAAATGCTCTCTAGCAATCTTCAGACGGGCCTGGACATGTACTGGCTTAAGCAAGGGGACACGTCTGGCACTGCAGGATTGTGAGTCCCTGGCGGCGTAGTGTGTTACTGATGGTAGCCTTTGTTACTTTGGTCCCAGCTCTCTGCAGGTCATTCACTAGGTCCCCCCATGTGGTTCTGGGATTTTTGCTCACCGTTCTCGTGATCATTTTGACCCCACGGGGTGAGATCTTGCATGGAGCCCCAGATCGAGGGAGATTATCAGTGGTCTTGTAGGTCTTCCATTTTCTAATAATTGCTCCCACAGTTGATTTCTTCACACCAAGCTGCTTACCTATTGCAGATTCAGTCTTCCCAGCCTGGTGCAGGTCTACAATTTTGTTTCTGGTGTCCTTTGACAGCTCTTTGGTCTTGGCCATAGTGGAGTTTGGAGTCTGACTGTTTGAGGTTGTGGACAGGTGTCTTTTATACTGATAACGAGTTCAAACAGGTGCCATTAATAAAGGTAACGAGTGGAGGACAGAGGAGCCTCTTAAAGAAGAAGTTACAGGTCTGTGAGAGCCAGAAATGTTGCTTGTTTGTAGGTGACCAAATACTTATTTTACCAAGGAATTTACCAATTAATTCATTAAAAATCCTTCAATGTGATTTTCTGGATTTTTTTTTTCTTATTTTGTCTCTCATAGTTGAGGTATACGTATGATGAAAATTGGAGACCTCTCTCATCTTTTAAGTGGGAGAACTTGCACGATTGGTGGCTGACTAAATACTTTTTTGCCCCACTGTATGTGTGTGTGGGGGGGGGTGCCAAGTCCTGCTGGAAAATGAAATCGGCTTCTCCATAAAGCTTGTCAGCACAGGGAAGCATGAAGTGCTCTAAAATTTCTTGGTAGATGACTGCGCTGACTTTGGTCTTAATAAAACACAGTGGACCAACACCAGCAGATGACACGGTTCCTCAAATCATCACTGACTGTGGAAGCTTCACACTAAACCTCCAGCAACTTAGATTCTGTGCCTCTCCACTTTTTCTCCAGACTCTGGGATTTGTTTTCCAAATGAAATGCAAAATTTACTTTTATCTGAACAGAGGTCATATACTGATGTTTGTCCACTGTGTTTTATCAAGACTGAAGTCAGTGCAGTCGTCTACCAGGAAATTTTAGAGCACTTCATGCATCCTTGTGCTGACACGCTTTATGGAGAAGCCAATTTCATTTTCCAGCAGGACTTGGCACCAAGTTCAGTTAATTGGCATCAAAACTGGGGATTCAAAATTGTCCTTAGGTATGACTGTGAGAGTGAATGGTTGTCTGTCTCTCTGTGTTGGCCTTGCGATGGACTGGTGATCTGTTCAGGGTGTACCCTGCCTCTCGCCCAAAGATGCTGGGATAGGCTCCAGCCCCCCCACGACCCAAAAAGGATTAAGCAGAAGAAGATGAATGAATGAATGACTTGGCACCCCACCCCCCACTGCCAAAACTATCAAAACCTGGTTTAATGGCCAGGGTTTTCATAGGCTGTAAGCCGTAATCATCAAAATTAAAATAAACACTTGAAATATATCACTCTCTGTGTAATGAATCTATATATATGGGTTTCACTTTCTGAAATGAGTGACCAAAAATATTGAACTTTTTCATTATATTCTAATTTTTTGAGATGTACCTGTACTCTCTCAAGGATCTTGATAATAAAAGGGAGGTTGGAGATAGGCAGATAGTTGTTGAAGTCGGCAGGGTCCAGACCAACTTTTTTTTTAGGATGGAAGTGACAGAGAGAGTTTTTAGGCTGATGGGTACAGAGCCAGACTGAAGTGATGCATTAACAATGTTTAATATGCGTGAACTGACGGAAGGAAGGCAGGCCTTGACCAGAACTGTGGGTATAGGGTCAAGGGAGCACATGGAGGCCTTAGCCTTTGTTACCAACACATTAATCAGAGCAGCATCAGCTGGGGTGAAAGAGGGGTGAGGGGCATATGGCAGGGGAAGCAACATTTATTTTATGTTTACCACCACCAAAATGGTGGCCTAGTTGATAGAGCATCCGCCTCACAACTGGGAGGTTGTGGGTTCAAGCCCCGGCCGGGTCATACCTAAGACCATATAAAAATGGCACTTCCCACCTTCTAGCTTGATGCGCAGCATAATAGAATGGGGGAAGGAAGTTGTTTGTGGCGGCGCCTTGCATGGCAGCGGCCCCTCTGATTCTAGATGTGATTAATATTGTAGATAGGAGAAAGGTAATTTCGTTCTACTGTACAGGATTGGCTGTATGGATTGAATGACAAAGTTGCCTTCTTTATTTGAAAGGGAAAATGCATATTAATGAACATCAATGTAGATGTAAATATGGCAGACTTAGCAAAGTTGCTAAATTACATCTGTAGTCCCTTGGCAGGTCACAAAAATACACATCAAAACAACACTAAATTTTTTTTATAATCCTTTATTAGTCCCACAATGGGGAAACTACAGGGCATCCACCTGGATAGATGAGGCAGCCACGGTGTGGTGCCAAACCCTTCACCATGCACACACACATTCACACCTAGGGCCACTTTACAGTCTCCAGTTAACCTAACTTGCATGTGTTTGGCATGTGGGAGGAAACTGGAGTACCCAGGGTAAACCCACGCAGACACGGGGAGAACATGCAGACTCCACACTGAAGTGTCACAGATGGTCAGGGGGTGGGATCGACCCCACGGTGGTCAGGGTTGGAATCCCGTGACCTTTACTGTGCTGCCACAGTGCTAACCACTGCGTCACTGAGCTGCCCAAATGAACATTTGTAATCAAAATTATATCAAATGCATGTGTGGAAATGTGAAAGTAAAAATACCATTACCAGAACATTCAGTGACAGAGACCCCAGAGGGGTGGTAAGAGAAGCTGCTGGTGAATAGAGTCACTTATCCTGGAAGAAGTTGTGAAATTTAGTGCAGAGGTCAGAGTCAGCAGAGGGGTCGCGGGGGGGGTGGGGAGAGAAGGTTGTTAATTGTGGAGAACAGTGCCCAGGGGTGATTTTGTTGGGAACCAACAAGAGTAGAATAGTACTGGGTCCTGGCCTGGGAGTGAGCATCCTTGTGTGACTTAACTTGTTCCTTAAAAGCCAACTGATGGACTGTGAGGCTGGATCTTTTGTAGAGCCTCTCCAGCCTCTGACCGGTGGCTTTCATGGTTTGAAGCTCAATGGTAAGCCAGGGAGCAGGACGAGTGGATGTGACAGTCCAGGTCTTTAGAGGGGGAAGAGAATCCAAACTGAGGGATAGGTCAGTACTGTTGCAGGCTAGCTTACCCTCAGGTGTAGAGATGGAAGACTCTGTAGGCAAGTGGCCAGAGATCAGAGTGGACAAAGCTGGTACACTCTGTCTTAATATTTCTGAAAGTAATGGTATGCAGAAGTCGCTGCCTGGGCAAAGGAACCAGAGCACTAAAGGTGATTGCATGGTGGTCAGAAGCAGCTAGGTCCATACATTGTAGGTTGGTGAGAAGGATGCCAGTGGAACACACCAGGTCTAAGGTATGGGCTTTACTGTGAGTGGAGTCCTGTACATGTTGCCGGAAGTGAAAACATTCCAATAGTGACAGGAACTCGGAAGCGAGTTTGCAGCTACTGGTGTCAACATGGATGTTAAAATCCTCAAGCAGAAGTGTGGAAGGAGACAGAGCACAGATATGGGTAAGGAGCTCAGATAGCTCAGACAGAAAACCAGCAGGAGCCTTAGGAGGGCAGTAAATGAGGACAGACTGAAGCAGAGAACTCCCAGCCAGTGTAAACACAACTCCCTCAAATGTGGTGGTAGTAGGTATGGGGACCTCTTTAATCCTGATGTCGGCACAGTGGATGACAATCAGTCCCCTGCTGCCCCCCTCAGCGCGAGGCTTCTGTAAATAAACAAAGCAAGTGGCCTGATTTAAAGGTGAACTGAAACCACCTTTTTGCGCAAAAAGTAGAATAGCGGATTAATTCCTTATTACCTATTGTATTTTTCAACACATAAAAGAAATTTTTAGGCCGTGCGATGGCCGAGCTATAAGCCGATAAACTTTTGCCTCTGGCTGGCAATGCCAAACAAACTGGAAGTAGTGCAGACGACGCTGCGTGACGTCACGAGTGTGACCCTTATCAAAACAACAATGGCAGATGATAGCAGTTCCAGCAGTCAAGAAAACCAGAGTTTTCAGAGTGAAGAGGCATTCAGGATCGGTGACGAGACAGAGGAGGATGCAGGAGTGTCAAGTGAACAGGAAGAGAGCGAGGGAGGCATCGAACCGTACAGATTCGAAACAGAATTTTCGGGGGATTCCGGCACCGACTCAGAGTCAGACCGCAGCAGTGATGGGGAGGAGAGTCGCTTATTGAATACAGAATGGTGAGTCTTTACTTCTCTACTTTGGCATGTTTGGGGTGTCAGGATAAGGAAAATTAACAATAAAAAAAGAAAAAAAAACATCAGCATTTTTCCAACTTATTATTTATACATAGGGCTAGGACTGTACAATAGCCTGGCTGTGTACACACTTGGCATTGAATAGACACATCCGTGGCGTAGGGTTAACACGTGTATTCAGGACAGGTTCCATGACCATGGGCTATGTATTACAATACTTCTACAGACTATAGTGGCAATACACATGAACAGAACTGGCCTCTGCATTTGACGGTGCTATTTCTAAATAATATCTACAGTGATCCCTCACTTATCGCGTTTAATGGGGACCAGAACCGACTGCGAAAAGTGAAAAACCGCGAAGTAGCGTCACCCCCCCCCCCCCCAAGGGCATCACAAGCACTATTTTGCACAAAAAGGCACAAGAGAACAACGAAAAGTGCCACTAAGCAACACGAGCGATAAAGAACAATGAATGCGGTCTTCCTTCGCTGGGTATGGGCGCTCGGCAGGGAGAGACGCTGGGTAAAACGTCTCGGCCAATCAGCATGCGAGATTCCCGAGCGGTGAAGAGGTGGGCAGAGAGGAGTGGAGCGGTGGTCAGAGAGGTGGATTTTGAGTTGTGCGGGCTCTCCGTGTTGATACCTGATGTTCTAATGTAGTCTCCCTGCCTTCTGCTAGCGCCCGGGCAACTTTCGTGCCATTTTTTCTCAATTTTGAATTTTTGATGAATATTTTTGAAAAATCTGCGATGCACTGAGGGCGCGAAAGGTGAAACGCGAAGTAGCGAGGGATCACTGTATATCTAGAAACGCATCACTTCCCGGTCGCTTTTCCTCCCCCTTTCTTTTCTTTCGTCGCCATGACAGCTTTCCTTGGCCACTGAACAGATCTTCCCAGGTGTTGGAAGTGTTTTGTAGTCGACTATCACGACAAAATGCACCAAAAACAACCGGTGTCGACATGCTCGCAATTAAACATGAGGACTGGGTCACATTCGTGACGTCACGCGGAACTCCGGCTGCACTTCCGGATAATCGGCGGATTCGTAGGATTTTTCAGGGCGGGAAATTCAAAATTGCGATTTTCTCCAAGATTCCGGGATTGGTGGAGGGGGTGCCAATGATAAATTATCTTTATAATTGTATGTACTATCACCCAGTGCCGTTCAATGCCGTTCACTTCAGTTCACCTTTAACGCAAAAAGTCCTACTTTTTCTGCCAAGTCTCCGTTAAGCAGAGGATGTTGATCTTGTGTCCCAAAATGACATGAAGTAGAAGTTTATTGTTGAGGGAGCGCACATTGAGCAACATAAATGTTTGTAAATTGCCCATAGGTGAGGCTGAGTGGATTGGAGAGGTGCAGTCAACACAGTGCAGTAGGCAGAACTGTCTGGTGGGCACGTCATGTTTGTTGCGATGACAACACACAGTTCCCGGATGCCTCACTGACAGTATGTAAGGAAGGGGTGAACTGGAATAAATAAACTTGCGTCGGGAGCCATGGTGAATATCGCAGGGGTGGTGTAGGAGTTGAAGAGATTTAAGCCTTCTTGTGTCTTGGTTTCATGGACATGGAAAGTGCCCTCACTGTCTATGTCGCAGTTCTGCGCCTGTCATGTGATGTGGCCATAAACCATAAAAAAAATAATCCCCAGTTGTACTAAGTATTCCACCTCACAAGGTGGCAGACACGTATAACTTACTGCTCTTGCCTTGGAGGACTTATGTCTCCCAAATAACCATCCAAAAACCTCACTTCTGGGACACCAACAAAGAACAGTTTGTAAACAAATGTTAATGTGCTCTATCGCAACACGGAGGAGGCATTTGCTGCCAAATTTGCCAACTATGATTCTAAAATGAGATTATTTAGCTTATGAAGGTAAATGTCTATCAGCCGAAGCTGGTTTAATTTTCACCTGCCATCGACCCCAGTGCCATGTGACTGTACAGAATAATTGCGCCAGTTCCGTGTCGTCATAAGATAAATTGCAGCGGAATAAAAGCGAAATTGAGGTGGAATAATCATAAGAGTTTCTGGATGTGGGAGGGAAAGCGAAAATGACAGAGAAGACAAAATAACAACAAAAATGGATGAAATGAGCCGCCTGGCCAGCGGTAAGTCTGATGAATTTCTTTGTTTACATTGTACTGATTTTCTGGTTCATATACTTTGAAGATAAGATAACAAAAAACGGTGACAAAAAACAAAACCATCGTTTGTGTAAATATGTCCAAAGTCCACTTTTGACTGAAAGTTATGTAATTCGATATGGCTGCCGTGGCATTATGCAAATTAGATGTGTAAATTTACTCCTATCTATTGGGCTGCACGGTGGCGCAGTGGTTAGCACTGCGGCAGCACAGTTTACCCTTGGCCGGGGGATTGTGGGGATCGTGGGATCGTGGGTTCGATCCCAGCCCCCGACCAACAGTGATCTGTGTGGAGTTTGCATGTTCTCCCCGTGTTGCGTGGGTTTACTCCGGGATTTCTCCGGTTTCCTCCCATATGCCAAAAACATGCATGTTAGGTTAATTGGCTGTTCTAAATTGTCCCTAGATATCTGTTTCCTATAGGCCCTTAGAATAGAGGGTTAGTATTAATGAAAGCGCTTTGAGTGGTCTTTGTGACTAGAAAAGCGCTATATAAGTGCAGGTTAGTTAGTTAGTTAGCTATCTCAAACCTTGGATCATATTCTGCACGGTGCACGTGCATGCCTCACGGTGGCGCAGTGGTTAACACTATGGCAGCACAGTTTACCCTCGGCCGGGGGATCGCGGGGATCGTGAGATCGTGGGTTCGATCCCTGCCCCCGGCCAACAGTGATCTGTGTGGAGTCTGCATGTTCTCCCCGTGTTGTGTGGGTTTACTCCGGGATTTCTCCGGTTTCCTCCCACATGCCAAAAACATGCAGGTTAGGGATAAGGGGCGCTTGCGCACGCAGCGACCGGCAGCTGGTGGCTTGTCACCAGACTGCAAAACAAATCTACCTACGGGTACAAAATAAGTATTAAAAAAAAAAAAAAATCTACAACTTTCTAATTGACAGTAAGCCATTATCTCTTACCACTTTCAAGTTATAGCCTTGGAAATCTCTGACATCTGAACTGAATATTTTTTTGAAAAATATCTTGACCACCAGGGGGAGAGGTTGCTGGAGCAAAAGTGCACCACAGACAGTCATTTTAATAAGATAAGATAAGATAAGATAAGCCTTTATTCGTCCCACAACGGGGAAATTCCAGGATTGCAACAGCACAGGGATAGCAACACTCAGAGCAACAATCAGAAGGCAAGAAAAAAAACAAGCAAGCAAGAGCAGCTAATAAACATATGTACGTATTACTATAAAATATATATATATACACACACACACAGACACACAGTGCAGAGCATTGTAGCTGGATGGAATAAATATATGAATATATGAACACACAGTGCAGAGCATTGTAGCTAGATGGAATAAATATGTAAATATATAAACACCCACAGTACGGAGCATTGCAGCTAGGTGGAATAAATATGCAAGTATATAAACACACACAGTGCGGAGCAATGTAGCTAGATGGAATAATATGTAGATATATAAATATATAAACACCCACAGTACGGAGCATTGTAGCTAGATGGAATAAATATGCAAATATATAAACACACACAGTGCAGAGCATTGTTGCTAGATGGAATGAAACAGCATAACCGTCTACTTAGTTATCCTACATGGTATGATTATGTGCCCATACATATTCTCACCCTCCATAGCGACCGGTATGTTCCTAGTTGTATGCCGGAGAGGACCATTGTGTAAGTCTATTGCATCTTTTGCATTCAAAAAACTATTAGTTTGTTACGTCTTTTTGCTATCTCTGCGAGCAGCCCTGCTTAGGTTGTACAGTCTGACAGCCGTTGGTAGGAAGGACCTACGAAACCTCTCGGTTGTGCACCTGGGATGATGTAGTCTGCTGCTAAATGAGCTCCTCAGTGCATTCAGTATGTCCTGCATAGGGTGGAACTCGGACTCCAGCAGAGATGACAGTTTAGCCACCGTCCTTCTCTCTCCTATCTCCTCCATCGGATCAAGGCGCTGCCCCAGGACAGAGCTAGCTTTCTTAATCAGTTTGTTCAGTCTCTTCCTATCGGCTGCAGTAATGCCACTGCCCCAGCAGACCACTCCAAAAGTGATGGCTGATGCCACCACCGTGTCATAGAATGACTTCAGCAGCGCCCCTTGTACACCAAAAGACCTGAGTCTCCTCAGCAGGAACAGCCTGCGCTGTCCCTTCTTGTAGAGTGCATCAGTATTGTGTGACCAGTCTAGTTTATTGTTCAGATGAATACCCAGGTACTTATAGGATGTCACCATCTCGATGTCTGTTCCCTGTATATTTACTGGTACTGTGAGGGGCTGCCCATGCCTGCGGCAGTCCACCACCAGCTCCTTAGTTTTCCTCGCGTTGATCTGGAGGCAGTTCCGATGGCACCAGTCCACGAAGTCCTGGATAAGCCCTCTGTACTCAGCTTCATCTCCATTGGAGATGAGGCCAACGATCGCAGAGTCATCAGAGAACTTCTGTAGATGGCAGTGTGTTGTGTTGTGTGAGAAGTCCGCAGTATAAAGAGTGAACAGGAAGGGAGCCAGCACCGTTCCCTGGGGGGCCCCCGTGCTACTGATGATCGTGTCGGACACACAGTCCCGGGTTCTCACAAACTGAGGCCGGTTCGTGAGGTAGTCCAGGATCCATGATGACAGGTGCTGGTCCACCCCTGCGCGCAGCAGCTTGTCCTTCAGGATCATCGGTTGGATGGTGTTGAAAGCACTGGAGAAGTCAAAGAACATGATCCTCACCATATTCCCGGGCTTCTCCAGGTGGGACAGAGAACGGTGAAGGAGGAAGATCACCGCATCCTCCACCCCAATGCCATGCTGGTAGGCGAACTGGAGTGGATCCATCGCTGGTTCCACCAGGGGGCGGAGGTGAGCAAGGAGCAGTCTCTCCAGGGTCTTCATCAAGTGGGACGTCAAGGCCACCGGTCTGTAGCTGTTCAGGTCTTTGGGGTGGGAAGTTTTTGGTACAGGTACCACACAAGATGTTTTCCACAGCTGTGGTACCCTCCCCAGTTTCAGGCTCATGTTGAAGATATACGTCACAATCCCACACAGCTGGTCTGCACAGGACTTGAGGAGCTTTGCGCTGATGCCGTCCGGTCCCGGCGCCTTCCTCGCCTTGATCTTCCTCAGCTCCGTCCTCACCTGGGTCCTGGTCAGGGTCAGGATGGGGGGCTGTGTGTTGGGAGTGGGGGGGTGTTGGTAGAGTGGGGAGTGGGCAGCAGGACTTGATTTCTTTAGAGGCAGCAGTGGTTGTTGTGCAGTCAGGGGGGAGGGCGGTTGGTCAAATCTATTGAAAAACAGATTCAGGTTGTTCGCCCACTCCCTGCCCCCTGTGGCCTGGGGGGAGGTAATAACAACAGCAGGTAAAACAACAACAGGTAAAAATAACAGCAACGAAGTCCGGTATGAAGTCAGTGATGAGGCTGTGGAGCTTTGCAGAGTTGTATTGGATCCTCCCCATAATCCACAAGGAGCAGCAGTAACCAATGGCTAATGCTGGACGGCAGACTACAGAAGTAGTTCAAACTTCCCCAAAAACACAGCAGTCCCGGTAGCCAGGATCACTGAGATAACATGAACGGAGTAACCTCACTGGAAATCCAGCACACAGAAAAACAGTGATGAGACCATTGATGAGAAAAATGGCAAATTTAGGAAAAAGAAAATTTACAAGGGAAAAAAAATACATATTTAAAAGAAAAAGTTCCAGATTTATAAGAAAAGCCACATTTACAGAAAACATTGCTGCTGATTTACTGAGGCAGACTACTCAGATATTCACTCTGAACTGGTATTCTGGACAGCCCTACTGCTGTACTTGAAAGAAGAGAAGACTTCCAAGTCAACATCTCTACCCTTTAAACTGTTGGCATGGTGACAGGTTTCTCTCTCTTTTATACAGGCGTGGAGAACTTTCTCATCTCTGAGGTGGTTTCTCTGATCATAAACGTCCACACCCATCAGTAATGAAATCATTAATCCTCCTTAAGAATCTACATGAATAGACTAGACTGTCGTACAGTTGTAAAGTACAACAAAATTGTGGGTGCTCCACCTGGATACTGTGCAGTAAAAGTATGAAAACATAAAAACAGATAAAAGACACATTTGAATAAAATAGCGTACAGTGCATACGGAAAGTATTCATAGCGCTTCACTTTTTCCACATTTTGTTATGTTACAGCCTTATTCCAAAAGGGATTAAATTAATTTTTTCCCCTCAAAATTCTACATACAACACCCCATAACAACAATGTGATTTTTTTTTTGAACTTTTTGCAAATTTATTAAAAATAGAAAACTAAGAAATCACATGTACATAAGTATTCACAGCTTTTGCTCAATACTTTGTTGATGCACCTTTGGCAGCAATTACAGCCTCAAGTCTTTTTGAATATGATGCCACAAGCTTGGCACACCTATGTTTGGGCAATTTGGCACATTTCTCGTTGCAGCACCTCTCAAGCTCCATCAGGTTGGATGGGAAGCGTTGGTGTACAGTCATTTTCAGATCTCTCCAGAGATGTTCAGTTGGATTCAAGTCTGGGCTCTGGCTGGGCCACTCATGGACATTCATATAGCCGTGCTGAAGCCACTTCTTTGATATCTTGGCTGTGTGCTTAGGGTTGTTGTCCTGCTGAAAGATGAACCATCACCCCAGTATGAGGTCAAGAGCGCTCTGGAGCAGGTTTTCATCCAGGATGTCTCGGTACATTACTGCATTCATCTTTCCCTCTGACTAGTCTCCCAGTTCCTGCTTCTGGAAAACATCCCCACAGCATGATGCTGCTCCCAACATTGGCATGGTTATGAACGTTGCCTGGTTTCCTTCAAACATGACGCCTGGCATTCACGCCAAAGAGTTCAATCTTTGTCTCATCAGACCAGAGAATTTTGTTTCTCATGGTCTGAGAGTCCTTCAGGTGCCTTTTGGCAAATGGCAGGTGGGCTGCCATGTACCTTTTACTAAGGAGTGGCTTCTATCTGGCCACTCTACCATACAGGCCTGATTGGTAGATTGTTGCAGAGATGGTTGTCCTTCTGGAAGGTTCTCCTCTTTCCACAGAGGAACACTGGAGCTCTGACAGAGTGATCATCGGGTTCTTAGTCACCTCAGTGACAAAGGTTCTTCTGCCCCGATCACTCAGTTTAGATGGCCGGCCAGCTCTAGGAACAGTGCCGGTGGTTCCGAACTTCTTCCATTTACAGATGATGGAAGCCATTGTGATCATTGGGACCTTCAAAGCAGCAGAAATTTTTCTGTACCCTTCCCCAGATTTGTGCCTCAAGACAATCCTGTCTCGGAGGTCTACAGACAATTCCTTTGACTTCATGCTTGGTTTGTGCTCTGACATGCACTGTCAAGGGTGGGACCTTATATAGACAGGTGTGTGCCTTTCCAAATCATGTCCAATCAACCAGATGTACCACAGGTGGACTCCAGTTAAGCTGTAGGAACATCTCGAGGATTATCAGTGGAAACAGGATGCACCTGAGCTCAATTTTGAGCTTCATGGCAAAGGCTGTGAATAATTACGTACATGTGATTTTTTTTAGATTTTATTTTTAATAAATTTGCAAAACCAAAAAAAAAAAAAAAACTTTTTTCACATCGTCATTATGGGGTATTGTGTGTAGAATTTTGAGGGAAAAAATGAAGTTAATCCCTTTAGGAATAAAGCTGTAACATAACAAAATGTAGAAAACTGTAGCGCTGTGAATACTTTCTGGATGCACTGTACATTAAGTAGAATGAATAAGAAGTACAAAAATACACACTTTGGTAGTGGCTCAAACTGAAAAGTGCAGAGTGCAAAAATAGGTGAGAGTTTTTTTTTTTTTGACAATTAAAAGGTCCTTAGTTCTATGTATGCGAGAGCTGTGGGGGGAGGGGCGGCCTCTGGCTGTTTGCAGTCCAAATTGCCCAGGGAAAGAAAACAATTTGTCAATCTGGAGGTGTGGGACCTGACTGATCTGGACAGTCATCCAGAGAGAACCAGGTCAAACAGGTGGTGGGCGGTGTAGTGGTACCAAGTAGACTGACTTGGTTCGGACCCTCAGCAACAACATGATCAAAGGAACTCTGACTGGCCCTCTGCTCACCAACCCACAACTCATTCTCCACAGCCCTTCAAACAATGAGGAACAAAGGCTCATTGTTTTTCACTTCTCTTAGCACTCACACATGGCCACAGGACAACTGGAAATAAGCACTCAAAGTCATACAAACCGGGTCATTGACTATCAGAATTCTAACCTTCATGCATCCGGACTTCAGTATACCTTACATGTCTGCCTTGTTGTAAATATCTGCATGCTTTATGATCAAGTTATGTCAGTGAAGCCAGATATTTAACCCTCTGAGTGTGTGAATTTGCATACCCCTAGTGGCAGAGCACGGCACTGCGCCTGTCGTCTCACTCTCACATGATCGCCTGCATTGGGGATTTGTACTGACTTGTACTGATTTGCCAGTTTCAAAAGGTGGCAGACATCCGTTGGAGAACTCAGTTGATGACACGTAATATACCAAAGAAGAAGAACTCATTTTCCTGTTTTTAGCATTTTAGCCCAGAAAGCTAATTTGCCCGCGATCGGTCACCATCACTTTTATCGGCTTTGTACGCAGAAAATAGCCGCGGGATAAAAGCGAAATTTATGTGGGATAATCATAAGACTTTGTAGATGTGGTAGAGACTTTAACATGACCGACAACGCAAACAGCCATGATTGGTGAAAACGCAGCAGCCATGCCAGCCACCCAGCCAGCCCCCCTTTGGCAAAAGTAAGTGAGAATTTTTTTTTTTGTGTGTGGTTTTTTGTTTATGTTGTACTGATTTCTTCTTCACATACTTTGAAGATAAGATGATGAGGTACCGCTGTACAAAAAACGGTGTCAAAAGACTGAACCATTCATTGTGTAAATACGTCAAAAGTCCAGTTTTGACTGAGTTATGGAATTTAAAGAGATGCCATGACATTATGCAAATTAGATATGTAAATTTATTCCTATCTGAAACTTTGGATCATATTTTTCTAATTGACAGTAAGCCATTATCTCTTACCACTTTCAAGTTATAGCCTTGGAAATCTGAACTATTTTACTGACAAAAAATATTTACCACTCTTGACCACTGGGGGGGTTATGTTGCAATTCGGCGACAAACGCACTCAAAGAGTTAACCCAATAGAATTGCTTACGTGTAGACAAAGGTGCCTCGGGACTAATTATAATATTAATGTGATGTGTTCACTGTCTTTTGTTCTCTCCCAACTCAGTGAATCACCCCCCCCTTCAGTGCTAAGTAACCATAGCAACCACCAGACCTCTGCAGTTTTTCACTCACTGATTCATTGAGAGATTCCAAGCTCCTCCCTTTCAGTGGGGAAGAGGGAAGTTTAAACCAGAAGACACACAAGCTTTTCTCTCTTCTGTCCCTGACCCTGCTGGTGTTGACGTCTCCTCTCTTTTTGCCACACTCTCTCTGCATCTCTCTTCTCTTTTAAGTTTAAGACTGCCTGCATTTTCTAGTTACTTTTTTGTAGTTCACGTTTTTCTGTAGAGCTTGCCTTTGTTAGATCGAGGGATTAAAGCCTGAGTAGGTTTTGTCTTTTTAGAACTTACCTAGCTTAGCCACCAATCAGCGGGAAACTGCACGCATCAGCCCTGTATCCAGACGAGCTGCCCTTATCCAGTGTATCGGCAGGTTAAGACCCAGGACCATGTCTCCCCACTCTCCCTGGAGCAAGCCTGCCTTGAGTGGCCTAGGAGTGAAGCCATACAGATTTTGCAGGCCAAAATCCCCCACAAGACACTGAGGAGGACCACCTTCCCTTGTCCTGAAATAACCCTCGCCAAGTTTTCATATCCATAGTAGGCACTCGCCTCTTTCTCGTCATCTATTGTGGTCAGGTTGGTTTAAATTTGCTCCATCACAAAAGCAGCTACAAGCCAGTCAGTTAGACCCTGATGGTGCTTGGTCTAAGATACATTCCTGATTCTGCACATACTCCCTCTCTCTCCCTCTTTTTCCTGAAACCCATTCAAATCCAAATTCTACACTAAATTTTTGTAACCTTTTTTTTTTTTACTAGAACTGCATAAATTTTCTTTAACCTCAGGGACTGCACAGATCAGAGCTTACAACAGATTAATCATGAGTAATATGGTGATCTTAAGTGTATGGTATGTTCATATTTCATGCAATCAAGTAATCCCAATTATTGCCATGTTTAATTCTGCTGATCTTAAATGCCTTATGTTTGTGCCACTCCTTTGAGTTTAATAAAGAGGGGTAACTAAAGGTAGAAGGCGTAATTTCTCCTTGTCCATTATTGTAGCAACTCAGTGTCAAGAATTCTGCCTCCAGACTATGAGACTGATCAAATATTGCCAATAAAATTATTAATTAAGACTTAACTTACAGGTGCATCTCACTTAATTAGAATATCATCAAAAAGTTGATTTATTTCAGTAATTCAATTCATAAAATGAAACTCATATTTTATCTAGATTCATTACAGAGTGATGTATTTCAAGTGTTTATTTCTTTTAATTTTGATGGTTATGGCTTGCAGCTCATGAAAACCCAAAAATCAGTTTCTCAAAAAATTAGAATATTACATAAGATCAATTTTTTAAAAAATGATTTTTTTTAAATAGAAATGTTGGCCGACAAAGTATTTCCATGCACACACTCAATACTTGGTCAGGGCTCCTTTTGCATGAATTAATACTGCATCACCGTGGCATGGCATGAAGGTGATCAGCCTGTGTTACTGCTGAGGTGTTATGAAGGCCCAGGTTGCTTTGATAGCGGCTTTCAGCTCATCTGCATTGTTGGGTCTGGTGTCTCTCATCTCCATGTTGATGATACTTCATAGATTCTGTATGGGGTTTAGGTCAGGAGAGTTTGCTGGCCAGTAAAATATGGTGATACCATGGTCATTAAACCAGGCTTTGGTACTTTTGGCAGCAGTGTGGGCAAGTCCTGCTGGAAAATGAAATCAGCATCTCCATCAACCTTGTCAGCAGAGGAAAGCATGAAGTGCTCTAAAATGTCCTGGTAGGCAGCTGCATTGACTTTGGACTTGATAGAACACAGTGGACTAACACCAGCAGATGACATGGCTCCCCAAATCAGGTGCCAAGTCCTGTCACTTGGAAATCAAGGTCCCAGAGTCTGGAGGAAGAGTGACCAGGCACAGAATCCAAGTTGCTTGAGGTCCAGTGTGAAGTTTCCACAGTCAATCCCTCCAGGATTTCGCGGGATGTTTTAATGATTATTGCGGGCCAAAAAGCCTGAATTCATGGGAGCTTGCGATGCTTTTAGAGTGTTTTCTGGACTAAAAGTTGTGGGAAGAATTCCATATTTTAAAGCAGATCTTTTTTCCAGTTTACTTCAGTGATATTCTATATAACAATACAAGAAAAGCACAGGATTGTCAAAAATTTCCTATTATAGTGATTTGTCAATTAAGCAGAAACTTCTGCTATAAAGAAAAACTCTTGTGCAACAGCAAATACAAACATTAACACAATATCCATTACAACAGCTAAATTACATTGAATGCATGTTAAAGAGTAGAGATTTGGAAATTATTGGCAGCATCTTCATTTGAGAATTCCCTACGGTCCCCAACCACTCGGTACCGAGCGGAGAAACAAAAATAAATTATTCTGTTGCACTGTATTGGCTATTGGAGTCTGTTTTTCTGAAGAAAAAAACAAAACAAAAACAGAATATTCTCTCTTTCCATGCCTACCTGTCTGTCTGCTGCATGTCGGGCTACACACACACACACACCCACCCCTCCCTTTCAGTTACAGCGGGGGGGGGGGGGGGGGTGCATTTGTCTGTCCAGAGTCTACACGGGAGATTCACAGTTTTACAGCTCATTGACCAGATGTAGTAATGATTTTACCTCTAAAGATGTATAAATGTTCAAACACTGGCTCTCATGTGCGCTCCCGCGATGGGGTGCTTTTGGGGCAGGCGCATGTTTTTCAACACAAACCCAGCGCTTCGTACACACGGTCAGGGCGAAGACGTGGCAAGGCGTCCACGGGCAGGCTGGGGGAGACAGAGGAAGGGACGGTGTTGAAAACCTCGCGGGTGACTGTTTTTTCTTTAAATCACACACTCTGTTTGCAGATGTGTTCCATTACTCAATGTAAACTATAAACTCACTACTCACTGTAAACACGGAAGTGAACGCGGTGCAACGACGCATTTGATTGGTTAGACTGAGCGTTTCAGCGCCAGTTGGAGTCAAATTTGATTGGTGAAATTGACGGAAGTTGACGAGGATTGGTTGAAATTGCGGGAAAGTTGCGGTGATTGGACAAAGTTGCAAGGTCCTGCAATACTTGCGCTGATTGGCTGATTTCACGTGAATTGGTGCGATCGCGAAATCCTGGAGGGACTGCACAGTCAATGATGATATGTGGCGCCATGTCATCTGCTGGTGTTTTTCCACTGTGTTTAATCAAGTCCATTGTCAGTACAGCCATCTAACAGGAAATTTTAGAGCACTTCATGCTTCCCTCTGCTGACAAGCTTTATGGAGGTGCTGATTTCATTTTCCAGTAGGACTTGGCACCTGCCCACACTGCCAAAAGTACAAATACCTGGTTTAATGACCATGGTATCTCTGTGCTTGAGTAGCCAGCAAACTCTCCTGACCTAAATCCCATAGAGAATCTATGGTGTATTGTCAAGAGGAAGATGAAATACACCAGACCCTATAATGCAGACGAGCTGAAAGCCCGCTATCAAAGCAACCTGGGCTTCCATAACACCTCAGCAGTAACACAGGCTGATCGCCTCCATGCCATGCTGCATTGATGCAGTAATTATGCAAAAGGAGCCCCGACCAAGTATTGAGTGTGTACATAGACATACTTTTCAATCGGCCAACATTTCTATTAAAAATATTATTTTTAAAAAAATGAATTTTATATAATATTCTAATTTTTTGAGAAACTGGATTTGTGGTTTTCATTTTCTGCAAGCCATAACTATCAAAATTAAAAGAAATAAACATTTGAAATATATCACTCTGTGTGTAGTGAATCTATATAATATCTGAGTTTCACTTTTTGAATTGAATTATTGAAATCAACTTTTTGATGACATTTTAATTTATTGAGATGCACCTGTACTAATTGCCAAATTCTTAAGCTCAAGTCTTTGTCCGTAAGAGTTTCCGCCTCTATAAAATGCAGATGGTGCCTCAACTAGTATTACAAACGAGGTATTACAAGTATTATTAATAAGCTTTAAACTTAGTTTAATAATAATGGTAATATTGGTAACATTCATATTCCTAGAAACACTGGCAGAGGTGGTGGTGTCAGGGTAATATATGAAGCCACATTACCAATGAACCGTCAGCCTAAGCTAAACTCAAATTGTAATTGGCTCAGGTGCAAATCAGCACCTGAGCCACTTGCTGGTTTCATCCAAAGACAGGACAGCAGCAGAGCCACCAGGAGTTCTGTTAACAATAACTGTAAAATATTCCACCGCAGAACCACATTTGGACAAACAGCTTTCTCTATAAAGGGCAGTCACATCTGGAACACAATGCCAAATGAAATTAAAATAACGGACTTTAAAACATTCACTAAAAAGGTTAAAAACTGGCTGAAAAATAAACAAGAATGTACCCATGTATGAAATGATTGTCTGCAGGGTGAGAGTGAATGAAGGGAAGGAATGAATGTGTTTGTTTATAGTGAGTGACGAAGGGAGGGAGGCCTGAAATAGGCAAATGTGTGTCAGGTTGTTATATTTGTGTATTTATAATGTATTTATGTTTTTTTGCATTGATGTATGTGGTTATTGTGTATTCCTTTTCTTTCCTTTTTTTTTTTTTTTTTTTTTTTTTTCCTTTTTACTTGTTTCTCCTTTCTAAAGCCCATCCAGGGACAAGAGTTGCAAATTAGCTAATAGCTATACACTCTGTGCAACACATCAGATTGATTGTCATTGATTAATTGTCTATGTTTATTGCACTGTCCCTGTCAAATAAACAAATCTATCTATCTAACTTCTGAATGCTTAATTTTTATCTTGGCACATCCATCCTGGAGGTCAGAGCAGCCTATTTTATTTACCACAGTATATCGCCCTCCCAGTGCTTCTTTTGCTGAATTTATGTCTGAATTTGCTGAGTTCTTAATAACCTTAGTTCTCAGTTCAGACAAGATTATCATAGCTGGTAATTTTAATATTCATATAGACGTTGATAATGAGAGTCATAATGTAGCATTTCTCTCCCTCTTAAATTCAACTGGTTTTTCTCAGTGTGTTAGTAAACCAACCCATCATCATAATCACACTCTTGACCTGGTCTTGGCCTACGGTGTAGAAATTGATGAGCTGCTTGTCATCCCTGAAAATCCTACACTGACTGACCACTATCTGATAACGTTCAAATTTGTGCTATCCGATTTCACAGCATCAAGCAGAAATATAGTTACCAGATACTTATCCGATAGTGCCGTGGCTCACTTTAAAGAATTAATCCCTTCAGCACTTACTGTATTACCATGTCTCACTATAGCAGTCAGCACTGACTACTTGAATCCATTAGAATTACACCTTTTAGTTGGTAGTACTGCAGCCTCACTGCAGTCAACACTTGACTCCATAGCCCCTCTTAAAAAGAAAACTATTAAAAATAGGGGACTAGCTCCATGGTACAACTCCCACACCCGTAAGTTAAAACAGAAAGTTAGATCCTGTGAGAGGCTTTGGCATGCAAATAAGACAGAAGAATCTTGTTCAGCCTGGAATGCCAGCCTTGCCACCTATAAGAAATCTCTCTGTAGTGCTAGGCGACAGTACTATTCATCCTTGATAGAAAAAAATAAAAACCACAGATTTCTCTTTAACACTGTGGCTCAGCTAACCAAGAGCCAAAATGCCATATATCCCTACATCCCTCCAACTCTTAGTGCTGACGACTTTTTGAATTTTTTTAATGATAAAATTGTCAGTATTAGGAATAATATTCCAAAAAATAGCCCCCCTAAAAATACCAAGCCTCTACCCAACACTGCTGTGCCCACAGGCTCAGAACTCCACTTTTCTAAATTTTCTCGTATTAATCATTCTGATCTAGCTCTAATAGTGTCAGCCTCTAAATCAGCTACCTGTCTTTTAGATCCAATCCCCGCTAGACTAGTGAAGAAATCGCTATCTCTGATTAGTCCATCTCTTTTGAACATAATTAATTCGTCCCTATTGACAGGACATGTACCACAGTCATTTAAAGTGACAGTAATTAAATCTCTACTTAAAAAACCTTCACTTGATTCTGGGATTTTGGCCAATTATAGACCAATATCAAACCTCCCCTACTTTTCCAAGATCCTCGAAAAAGTAGTCGCCAATCAACTATGCACCTTTTTAGAAAAAAATTCTATATTTGAGAAATTTCAGTCAGGTTTTGGAAAACATCACAGCACAGAGACAGCCTTAGTGAAAGTTACTGATGACCTCCTTATGGCATTTGACAAAGGACTCGTCTCCGTCCTTGTTTTATTGGACCTCAGCGCTGCCTTTGATACCATTGACCACCATATTCTGCTAGAGAGACTTGAACAGCAAATTGTCTTGAATAGAACAACGCTAAGATGGTTCCAGTCTTATCTATCAGATTGTTCCCAGTTTGTTCATGTCCATAACAAGTCCTCTACTCAGACCATGGTTAGCTATGGAGTTCCACAGGGATCAGTACTTGGACCAGTACTGTTTACATTATACATGCTGCCTTTGGGAGACATTATGAGGAAGCATTCTATTCATTTTCATTGTTATGCTGACAACACTCAGTTGTATTTATCCATCAATCCAGATGATCCCAGCCAGTTGGGTTTACTCCAGGAGTGGCTTAAGTGAGTGTCTTAAAACCTGGATGAACTACAACTTTCTATTGCCGAATACAGATAAAACTGAAGTCATCGTTCTTGGCCCTAATCATGCTAGAAGTACTCTTTTTAGCAAGATAACAACACTAGATGGCATTGCACTGGCTTCTACATCTTCTGTTAGGAATCTTGGAGTTGTCTTTGACCACGATGCGTCTTTCAACTCTCATATACAGCAAACCGTTAAGACAGCCTTCTTCCATCAGCGTAATATTTCTAAAATTAGGTCCATCCTGTCTCATAAAGTTGCAGAGAAACTTGTCCACGCTTTTATCACCTGTAGACTTGACTATTGTAACTCACTTTTATCAGGTTGCCCAAATAAGTCCATAAAGTTTCTCCAACTCATTCAGAATGCAGCTGCACGTATCCTTATGAGAACAGGGAGAGGAGATCACATTACTCCAGTTTTAGCTTCTTTACATTGGCTCCCAATAAAATATAGAATTGAATTCAAGCTATTGCTCTTAACCTATAAAGCTCTTAATGGAATGGCTCATTCGTACCTGCAAGAACTCTTAGTTCCTTATCATCCAACCAGAACTCTGCACTCCCAAAAATCCAAACTACTAGTGGTCCCCAAGGTATCTAGAAGTAGATTGGGAGGTAGAGCTTTCAGCTGTCAAGCTCCCTTCCTGTAGAACCGTCTTCCCAGTTCAGTTTGGGAGGCAGACACGCTCTCTTTATTCAAGAGCAAGTTGAAATCTTTTCGCTTTGATAAGGCCTTTAGTTAGAAATGCTGCCCCTGCCAGGCCTTCGCTTGCATGTGCAGCCTGGCCAGGCTTGGTACTGGACTGTTTGGCTTTGAATGTTGTATTTGTATGTTTTTGAATGTAGCTACTCAACCCAGCCGGTCGAGGCGGATGGCCGTCCTCTATGAGCTATGGTTCCGCCCGAGGTTTCTGCCCATTAAAGGGAAGTTTTTCCTCACCTGTGTCGCCGCAGTGCTTGCTCTTAGGGGTCTCTGCTGGGTTCTATACACTAAAGAGTGTGACCTAAACCCACTATTTTCTGTAAAGTGCCTTGAGACGACCTGTGTTGTGATTTGGCACTATATAAATAAATTGAAATTAATAATTATTAATAATTGCATTTCCAAATTGTAGGACTCAACGCTACAGTGGGATGTGAGGGGTCTCCTGTGATGGCCTTGATCTTTCGGAGACAGGAGGATCTGGAGATGTCCTCCAGGGAGGGCAGAGGGCCACTGATGATTTTTTTGGGCGGTGTTGATAACCCTTTGCACAGCCTTTCTGTTCTCAGCTGTGGAGCCGGCGTACCACACACCCAGACAGTAGGTGAGCATGCTCTCCACTGAGCAGCGGTAGAAGGCCAGCAGCAGCTTCTGGTCCAGGATGTTTTTACTCAGGACACAAAGGAATTGCAGTCGCTACTGGACGTTCTTCACCAGGGCCTTGGTGTTGTCAGTCCAGGAGAGGTCAGAGGTGATGCGGGTGCCCAGGAACCTAAAGGTGGTAAAAAATTCCACGTGGTCTCCATTTATGAAGAGGTGGGTGTGGTCCTGTCTGTGCTTCCTGAAGTCCATGATGAGTGCTTTATTTTTACTAGTGCATGCCTGTGGATACCCGTGCATGCCCATAGAAAGCAAGTGTAAGCAAACATTTCTGCATGCCCATAGAAAGTTACTGTTACCATGGTAACAGCAACCATGGTGAAACCTGCCTTGGATCTTTGAGGTCACGACGTTCGTTGATGCTTGCCTTTGATCTGTGATACCTGCCTTTGATCTTTGATAATGTCATAGCGAGTGCTATGATCATGAATAATGCCTGCCTTTGATTTTTGATGTCATAGCGAGTGCTATGATCATGAATAATGCCTGCCTTTGATTTTTGATGATGTCATAGCGAGTCCTATGGTCTTTTAGCCAGTCCTCTAATCGTGACATGACATTGTGACAGACAGATTTCTTGAATTTATAGAATGAAGATATTCCTTGTCTCCAGGGCATGGGTCCCAGCCCACATCCTCGTTTTAAGTTGGGATTTTCTGTATTTCACCTTATTACGTATTATCCTGGGTTGCTATTATTGTTATTACTAGTGCATACCTGTGCATGCCCGTACAGGGGATGCATTAGAACAGAATTCTTGCCAGTTACAGGACAGTTAGTATAGCAACACAGCACTAAGTGGCAGTCACATGTGATGGCTTTTGTATGCAGCAAAACATAAAAATCACACAAAATATGCCCTGCCATCTGGGCCTGTTTGCCCCTACTTGTTTCTTCTTCTCCTGCCTGTCACTGTTCTGTGTTATGTTGCTTACCTGTGTCTATATATACTATGTCTTGTAGGGAGTCATGTGCTCTGTCTATGTGCCGTCATATAGACATCATCTGGTGGGTCTTCTTCGTTCAGACCACTGAAGGGTCTCCTCCCGTCTCAGATGGCTGTGTTGTTGTTCACAGTCATGCCTGCGGCGTACTGGTGGAACCTGAGGTGTTTCATGTTCATGGCATCCTTTCTGATGTGCAGCCGTTCTCATTCTATTGCTCTCCATCTGGTGGGTCTTCTTCTTTGTTCAGACCACTAGTTGAGGAATAGGTGTGTTGTAATTCCAGTTCATGGGCACGATCCTGAAAAACTGGCTTTCGACCCTGTTCAGGAAGGCCCGTGCATGCCCGTAGAAACCAAGAAACCAGAGCAAATCAGCGCTTTGCTTGGCATTTTACACATTTGTAGTGTAGACTGGCATTTGTCAAGGTTACACATTTGCCATCATGTAGGCATAGCGAGTCGTCCTATGATGCCTGAGTTCATAGAACGCGCTATGATGATGAGGCAGAGATCATAGGCCATCCTATGATGTTCTAGAAACGTGCTTTAAATAAAGTCTGTCGTACCCTGTGCAGGTGAAGGGTGTCCTCCTGTCTCAGACGTGTGTGATGTACTGCTGGAACCTCAAGTGTTTCATCTTCGTGCAGCAGTTGTCATTCTATTGCTCTCCATCTGGTGGGTCCTTCTTCTTCTTCGTTGAGACCACTGGTTGAGGGATAGGTGCGTCGTAATTCCAGTTCATGGACAGGATCATGAAAATAGATCTGAGCAAAAAGAGTTCATAGGACATCCTATGATGTTCAGGCAGAGATCATAGGCCTAGGACGTCCTATGGTGTTCAGGCAGAGATCATAGGCCATCCTATGATGTCCTACGAACGTGACAGACACGCAGATAGACACACAGATTTCTTGCTTTTATAGAGTGTGACATCATAAAGGCACATTTGTCTGTGTCCTATGATGCTGTAGAGTGTGACATCATAAAGACACAGTGTGACATCATAAAGACACATTTGTGTATGTGTCCTATGATGCCCGAGTTCATTGGACATCCTATGATGTTCGGGCAGAGATCATAGGCTGTCCTATGATGTCCTGTGAAGCGTTGACACACACACAGACAGACACACAGAGATATCTTGCTTTTATAGAGTGGAGAGTGATTATTGTTATAGAGTGATGGACATTCATTTTCAGGTTGTTTGCTGAGCACCACATCAGCAGATTCTCTATCTCCACCCTGTATGCCTTCTCATCGTCATCGGTGATGAGCCCAACCAAGGTGGTGTCGTCCGCGTACTTCACAATGGCGGTGGTTGGGTAGGTTGGAATACATTTCTCAAACAGGTTCATTTTGTCTTCTTGATGATAAACTGATCTTGTTCTTCTATTAAGACAAAGTAAAGAGATGGGAGTTTTTCCTCTCTACTGTCGCTTAGTGCTGCTCATAGGGGATCGTCTGATTGCTGGGTTTTTCTGAGACTGTGGGGTTTTTCTCTGCACTCTGGCACCATGAGACGCCCTCTGTTGTGATGTGGCGCAGTATAAATAAAGCTGAATTGAATTGTTTCATACCTTAGTCGATTCGACTGTCACCTTTCTTCTGAAAGCGTCGTCTGACGTCCGTGATGTGTCGCATCAGCTTTTTTTTTATCCTTTCCATAGGTGTGACCTGACAGATTTGACAGATCTACCAGGTCGGTCATGCCCCCCGCCGTGCGATGGTCTCTGGAGGAGTGTCCCAGGTGTGCGAGAGAATGAAGGCTCCATCATCTCGGTTTATGGTGTTGTGGGCTCGCTGGAATACAGTCAAAGATGTACAGGGTGTACAGTAGAAGAAGGTTTAGCACGCAGTCCTGGGGGGAGCCAGTGCTGAATGACAGTGTGGAGGAGTAGTGGGGGCCAATTCTGACTGTTTGTGGGCGAATTGTGATAAAGTTTTTTTTATCCAGGAGCAGGTGGGGAGGGGGCTCTGGAGATAGTGCAGTTTGTTGATCAGGATGTCTGGGATGATGGTGTTGAACGCTGAGCTATAGTCCACAAAGAGAATCCTCATATAGCTCTTTGTGTTCTCCAGGTGGCTAGTGCTCTGTCAAGTGTGATGGCGATGACATCTTCCGTGGACAGGTTCGCCCTACAGGTGAACTGGTGGGAGTCGAAGGAAGGGGGAAGACAGTCCCTGATGTGCTGGGACACCAGTGGCTCAAAACACTTCATGACTTCAGATGTGAGTGCTATGGGTCTGTAGTCATTCAGGCTGTCTGTTGCAGACTTTTTGGGGATGGGGATGATGGTGTAGGTCTTGAGGCATGTGGGGACGATGGCGTGTGTCAGGGAGAGGTTGAACAGCTTGGTGAAGATCCCTGCCAGCTGCTCTGCACATGAGTTGTCAACTGCTCCTGGGATGTTGTGGGGTCCAGTAGCTTTCCGGGGGCTCACTACTCTCAGTTTCCTCCTCTGCTGACAGACACACCCGTATATGATGTGAAAGGTTTCTGGCAGCACATACAGTCGATATAAAAAGTCTACACACCCTTGTACAAATGCCAGGTTTTTGTGATGTAAAAAAATGAGACCAAGATAAATCATTTCAAAACTTTTTTCCACCATTAATGTGAACTATAACCTGTACAACCCAATTGAAAAACAAACTGAAATCTTTTGAGGGGAAAAATAAAAAATACAAAACTTACAATAACCTGTTTGCATAAATATGCACACCCTGTTATAACTGGAGATGTGGCTGTGTTCAGAATTAACCAATCACATTCAAACTCATGTTAAATGGGTGTCAGCACACACCTGCCACCATTTAAAGTGCCTCTGATTAACCCCAAATAAAGTTCAGCTGATCTAGTAGGCTTTTCCTGAGATTTGTGTAGTTACATCTTACAGCACAAGCCATGGTCCCCAGAGAGCTTCCAAAGCATCAGAGGGATCAGTCAGGAGAAGGGTACAAAAGAATTTCCAAGGCATTAAATATACAGTGAAGATAGTCATCAAGTGGAGAAAATATGGCACAACAGTGACATTACCAAGAACTGGACGTCCCTCCAAAATTGATGAAAAGACGAGAAGAAAACTGGTTAGGGAGGCTGCCAGCAACATTGAAGGAGCTGTAAGAATATCTACCAAGTACTGGCTGTTTAGTACATGTGACAACAATCTCCCATCTTCTTCATATATCTCGGCTATGTGGTAGGTTGACAAGACAGAAGCCTTAGGAAAAAAATGTCCAAACCCGGCTACATTTTGCAAAAACATATTTGAAATCTCCCAAACGCATGTGGAAAAATGTGTTATGGTCCAATGAAACCAAGGTTGCACTTTTTGGCCATAATTCCAAAAGGTATATTTGGCACAAACACAACACTGCTCATCACCAAAACAACACCATACGTACAGTGAAGCATGGTGGTGGCACCATCATGCTTTGGGGCTGTTTCTCTTCAGCTGGAACTGGGGCCTTAATCAAGGTGGAAGGAATTATGAACAGTTCCAAATAACAGTCAGTGTTGGCACAAAACCTTCAGGCTTCTGCTAGCTGAAGACGATGAGGAACTTCATCTTTCAGCACGACAATGACCCAAAGCAGACATCCAAATCAACAAAAGAATGGCTTCACCAGAAGAAGATTAAGGTTTTGGAATGGCCCACCCAGAGTCCAGACCTGAATCCGATCGAATATCTGTGGGGTGATCTGAAGAGGGCCGTGCACAGGAGATGTCCTTGTAATCTGACAGATTAGGAGTGTTTTTGCAAAGAAGAGTGGGCAAATATTGCCACATCAAGATGTGCCACGCTGATAGACTCCAACCCAAAAAGACTGAGTGTTGTAATAAAAGCCAAAGGTGCTGCAACAAAGTATTAGTTTAAGGGTGTGTGCATATTTATGCAAACTGGTTATTGTACTGTAAGTTTTTAATTTTTTTTTTTTATTTTTCCCCTTAAAAGATTTCAGTTTGTTTTTCAGTTGGCTTGTACAGGTTATAGGTTACATTAATGGTGGAAAAAAGTTTTGAAATCATTTATCTTGGTTTAATTTTTTTTATATCACAAAAACCTGGCATTTGAACAGGGGTATGTAGACTTTTTATATCCACTGTACAGGAAGTTATTGTATGGGTATAAGATCAGTTGTGAAGGCAGTGGTGCCTTGAGGGTTTTTTTTTTTTTTTTGGTGAGGCAGTCGTGCATGTGGTTTAATGTTAATTTTACGTAAAGGTCCCATTCACTGCAAAATTGTGTGTTTGTAGGTTTTACCCTTCTGAAATGTGTCTACTGGTCACAATATTATCAAAAAGTATCAAAACACTTCTCTTAAAAGGAACTCAGATTATATTGGCATGTTAGCTCTATATGCTTTATTTTGATGTTAGTAACATAACTATAATATAATTTTTTTAAAAATAATTCCCAGTTTTATATATTTTTAAAAAACTTTATTACGATGTAAATCGCCATTTTTGTTTATGTCACAATGCATTCTGGGTAGTGACGTAGAATGGTTGCAGCCGTTTTTTCTGTCTTATACAAGCCAAGAAGCGAAGCTACGAACTACTGCCATTTGTCAGTGAAAATGCCACATTGCGCAGCTTTTGGATGTAATTTCCAATCAAAGGGAAATAAAGAGAGCGGGGTAAGCCTCCCTAGCTTTCCTAAAGAGAGAAAGTTGAGGAAAAAGTGGAGCGGCAGCGGCTCAGGAGGTACAGCAGGTTGTCTAATAACCCGATGGTTGGCGGTTCGAATCACGCTCTCCCCAGATATCCTGCCGTTGTGTCCCTGGGCAAGACACTTCACCCGCATTGCCTCCAGTGCCCATAACGCTGGGTATGAATTAGGGATGGGCATTCGGTGAAATTTTCTTCGCCAGTCGTCGGGAGAATTAATGATTAATAATCGGTTAATCATTAACATTTTTAGGTAGGTAACAGGGCAGGTAGACTACATTAGAACATCAGGTATCAACACGGAGAGCCCGCACAACTCAAATCCACCTCTCTTCGCTGTTCTCGTGTTGGCTCGGCTCGGGAATCTCGCAAGCTGATTGGCCGAGACGTTTCACCCCGCAAGCTGATTGGCCGAGACGTTTTACCCAGCTTCTCTCCCTGTCGAGCGGCCACCGAGCAAACGAAGACCGCATTCATTGCTCTTTATCGCTAAGTGAGGGATCACTGTACTCTTATGTATTGAGAATAATAATAAAAAAAATACAGAGTGTTTTTCTTCGAGGATGAATTTATTAACAAGACAAGTTTGCAGTAAAACGTGAACACATGCGCATTGCGCAAACGAGGGAGGCTTCAAGTTGCGAGCCAGACAATAACAGGAGACACATACAGGACACATAACGGAACATATATTTCTTTCTTTTACTTTTTTCTTTTGTATGCTGCATTGCAGTGATTGCAGTACACCTGGTCATTTTTTAAATTAAAATGGTCCCACGCGACTTCCGGTTATGGCTGCCACGTAGGACGGACGTGTCTCGCTCTGCTCTGCTCCTGGAAAAAAAAAAAATCGGCAAATAACTCTCTCATTTGGGACAGAACGTATCCCAGCATTTGGGCGAGGATATGTCGGCGAAGCCTAAGGCTGGAAAACCAGGAAAAGGAAAAAGCGAGCCGCCGAAACAGTCCAAATTAACGGACTTTCAGGTCTGTGACGCAGCAAACAAAACTCCATATATGGCGGAGGAGGCTGGCAACGGTGCGATATTTGCGGGGAATGGCGCAGATGCGCTGATGGCTGCCATGAGTTCAATGAGAGCGGACTTTTCCTCTAGATTTGATGGGATTATGACAGCGTTGGAAGGAATAAGAAAGGAATTGGGTGACTGTGTAGAACGAACGGCGCAGATGGAGCTCCGTCTCGCTAGTGCTGAAGATGACGTCACCCGTCTTCAATTAAAGGTGCGCACTTTGGAAAAAAAAAATAAATCTCTGGAAGATAATATTTTGGATTTGGAATCTCGGTCGAGACAGAATAATTTGACGCTGGTGGGTCTTCCAGAGGAATCAGAAGGTCGGGACGTATGTTCCTTTCTGGAAAAGTGGATTCCGGAGGTGCTGGGCAGCGAGGAGTTGCAATCAGCAGTGATTCTGGAAAAAGCACATCGTATTGGCCCACGGAGAGATAAGGGACCGCCGAGGACCTTAATTATGAAGTTTCTTAGCAACAGAGACAGGATGAAGATCTTCAACGCTGCACGAGCTAAAAAAGGAGAGATTAAACACCAGGACCAGCAGGTGCGGTTCTACCCAGATTTGGCCACAGGAATCCAGCAATTGAGGAAGCAGTTTGATCCCGTACGTAAGGAGCTGCGCAACCTTGGGATTCGTCATGGTGTAATCTATCCTGCGAGACTGCTGACCACGTATGAGGGCAGAACCCACATCTTCAAGACCCCAGAGGAGGCGCAGGAGTTCATCAAGAAGATCAAAGAAGAAGAAGAGACTGGTGGGAGCTAAGCATGAACAAAATATAAGGTAGAATAATTAAGCATTTGCACAGGCATCTGACTGACTTGAAGTAAATAGTAAGTTTACAAAATATAGATTGTATTATATATTAAAAAAAACAAAACAAAAAAAAAACTATGATGTACAAAGTTGTTAAAAATTTTGGAGTTAAGTTGGAAAACTACAGAGGAGAGTTAATGTTACGTCATTAAAAGCAGTAGAGTTAGGGTGATTGGGAGGATGAAGAAGGAGTGGCTTAGGCTGTTCCCCGTGGGTGTGGAACGGTCGATGGCTATATCGGGAGACAGAATTTTTCTTTTGATTTTGGGGGGTTTGCCACAAGTGTGGGAAGGGGAAATTTGTTTGTGTGTAGTTTGTAGGATGAATGTTCAACCACTCATGTTTTTGCTTCTCTGTATGAGCATGTTTACACTGCAAGGTAATCCCAAACTCTCTATTGATCATGGACCAAAGTGTTAATCTTAATTTAACTTCATGGAATTGCAGAGGTCTACAAAATTTAAAAAAACTTAAACAAGTTATGAATAAAATAAAGGACATGGGTTCAAGAATTGTGTTTTTACAAGAAACTCATCTGATAGAGGAGGATGTTAAAAGAATTAGGAGTAGATGGCAGGGAAGTGTATTCACCTCTTCATTTTCATCCCGAGCCAGGGGAGTTATGACTCTCATACATAAATCAGTTCCTTTTCAAGTGAAAAATGTAATTGGAGACAAATTTGGAAGATATGTAATCATTCAAGGTTCTTTGCTATTAGAAAATATAAATCTTGTGAACTTATATGGTCCCAATATAGATGATCAGAAGTTCTTTGCTAATTTATTTCTCATCTTATCATCACTTACAGGGCAACAAATAATAGCAGGGGATTTTAATTGTACATTGAATCCAGGTGTGGATAGATCAACAGGACTGGATTGTACGCACATTGGATGTAGGATGACTATTAATCATTTTATGAAAGAATTGAGATTGTTAGATATATGGAGAGAAATGAAACCACAAGTTAAAGCCTATTCTTGTTATTCCAGTACCTACAAGACATTCTCACGTATTGATTATTTTTTGATTTCCACAGAATTAAGGTCCAAGATTCAAAACTGCTTTTATGATAACATCGTGATCTCTGATCATGCACCCTGTTGTCTAATATATGTAGATAAAAAATTGACAAAGGAATCAGGTAGATGGCAATTTCAGCATAAATGGCTTCAGGATGAGGAATTTGTCAAGTATATAGAAAAACAGATAGACGAGTTCTTTGACATCAATACTACACAAACATCAGCATGTGTAAAGTGGGAGGCTTTCAAAGCTTTTATTAGGGGACATATTATTAGTTATACAGGATCAAAATCTAAGAAGACTCGAGAGGAGAGAGCTAAATTGGAACATAAAATAAAAAGTCTTCAGGAAAAAGTGTATGCAGGAAGTGACCCAAGGTTGGAGAATGAATTACTGATTTTGAGAGCTGAATACGACAAAAAATCAGCGAATAGAGCTGCCTCGAGTCTTCTAAGATTGAAACAATCTTTTTATGAACAAGGTGAAAAATCAGGAAAATTATTAGCATGGCAGATTAAACAATTGGAAATTAAAACACCAATTACCAGTATTATAAGTAACGGACAGGTAGTTATAGATCCTTTAGAAATTAATAGAGCCTTTAGAGATTACTATGAAAAATTATATGATACCAAAAATGAACCTGATTTAACAAAACTAAATGGGTTTTTGAACGAACTATCTATACCGTGTATTCCAAATGAAAACAGGGAGATATTGGAGTCTAAAATTAGTCAAGAAGAAGTTGGGCTAGCCATTGATAATATGAAATCAGGAAAAAGTGCAGGACCAGATGGTCTTCCAGTTGACCTTTATAAAAAATATAAGAATAAATTAATAAAACCTTTTTTGGAAATGGTTTTAGAAGCATTTCAAAATAATAATTTACCATCATACATAAATAATGCCTTAATTATACTGCTGCCAAAACCAGGTAAGCCCTCTAATAAATGTGAAAATATGAGACCAATAAGCCTATTAAACGCCGACCTTAAGATAATCTGTAAAATTTTAGCAAGACGAATACAAGAAATTTTACCAAATATTATTAATCGAGATCAGAATGGCTTTATAAAGGGTAGACAAGGCTTCCATAATGTAAGAAGACTATTTAATATTATTTATTTTAATAAAGAAGCACCGGATACAGCTCTCCTATCATTGGACGCCGAAAAGGCCTTTGATAGAGTTGAATGGCCCTTTCTTTTTGAAGTCCTACAAAGGTTTGGACTTGGAAATAATTTCATAAAATGGGTTCAAATAATATACAATAATGCTACAGCAGAAATCCTAACAAATAACAATATTTCAAAACCAATAAAAATCAATAGAGGATGTCGACAAGGCTGTCCACTTTCACCTTTACTGTTTACTATGGCAATTGAACCTTTAGCGATAGCGATACGTTTACATTCACAAATATATGGAATTAAAGTTGGACCAACAGAACATAAAATCTCCCTGTACGCCGATGATATAATTTTGTTTATGTCGAATCTAAAAAAATCAATTCCAACCTTGTTGAATTTAATAAAGAATTTTGGGGAAATATCAGGATATAAAATAAATAAAACTAAATCTTCAATATTAATGCTAAATGAGACCCAGAGAAATTACCCAGCCCCTGAGGTAAATCAATTCAATGTTGTAAATCAGTTTAAATATTTAGGAATCCAAATTATGCCTAAGCTAGAATCAGTCGCCAGCGTCAACTATGAAGCCTTAATGTCAGATATCAATGAGTTAACTCAGAGATGGATGTCACTACCAATGTCGATGATCGGGAGAATCAATATACTTAAAAGTAATATTTTACCTAAAATACTTTATTTATTTCAATACATTCCCTTATCACCACCTTTAGATCTATTCTCAAGAATAAAAAAAAAGTTAGTGGAATTTATATGGAACAACAGGAGGGCTAGATTACGTTTGTCTTTATTATATTTACCATTTGATCGTGGAGGTCTGAAATGTCCAAATTTTATGTTGTATTATTGGTCGGCACAACTGAGGTCTATGACATATTATTTTTCATCAAATGATCTCCCTCACTGGACTGAAATGGAATCATACAATTTACCTTTACCTCTTCCCATATTCATATACTCAGATTCGGCAAAAAAATTACAAAAACAAGTTAAAAATCCATTTGTAAAGCATATGATCAAAATATGGTGTGAAGCTAAAAACTATTTAAAAGAACCACAGTTATTGTCACAATTTAGTCCAATATGGGGTAATCAATATTTTAAACCAGGGAGAGCGGACGCTGTATTTAAAGTATGGAATTTAAAAGGGATACAAAAGATTCAGGATTTATATTTGCCATGTGCAGACAACATAATGTCTTTTGAAGAGCTGAGGATCAAATTTAATCTCAATAGAACACATTTTTTTAAATATCTTCAACTTAGAAACTTTATTCGATCAAATCAAAATAAAGCTCTCACTCGACCTATTTATTCATCCTTGGAAAAAATGATGATGAAAGATAGTAAAAGAAAGGGTATTATTTCAGAGTTTTATAACTCATTGACACTATCTTCAAGTGAAAATTCACTGAAAAGATTAAACTACTGGAAAGAAGATCTGCAAATTGAAATTTCAGAGGAACAATGGGAATTGGCTTGTACAGAAGCTCAAACCAAATCAATAAATGCACGCCTTAAATTGATACATTTCAAATGGATAATGCGGATGTATGTTACACCGGAGGAGTTAAATAGATATAACAAAAATATACCAGATACATGCACAAAATGCATGGAGAGTAAAGGAACCCTATTTCATTGTTTATGGGAATGTAGATTAATAAGAATGTTTTGGGAAGAGGTGAGGGTAACAATTGAAAAAATAATCTCAAAACAAATCATACTGAATCCTAAACTGTTTTTGTTGGGTCTGTACCCAGAAAAGCATAATTTTAATAAAAGTGAAAGAACATTCATAGACCTCAGTTTGCTTAATGCCAAAAAATGTATTGCACTATTATGGAAAAAGACTCATAGACCAGATGTGACTCAGTGGTTAAGACAGATGTTAACAAACCTTCCATTAGAAAGAATAACATATATACTGAAATCAAAGGAAATTGTGTTTGAGAATATATGGAGACCTTTTATTGATTATGTAAAAAATTTAAACATAACTCTTGAAGAAGAAGGTGAATGATGTGTGTGGACCTTGTAAATTCCAAACTGGTGAACATAATATGTATACTTATGTATTGGATTGTCTAGACTAAACAGAGGAGCATTGTTGAAGACTTGATTTTGTTGGTGGTTGTTGGTGTTTTTAGTGCATTTTTTTTTTTTGTAGTACTTTAGTGTTAGTGTTTGATTGTTTGTATCATGTTTGTTAAAAAAAAAAAAAAAAGGTTCAATAAAGATATTGTGGAAAAAAAAAAATGGTCCCACGCAACACTTCGCCGCAACCTCCATGATTTGGCGATTGCCCTACGGAAGCTCGCATGTATCAACTGAGGCACGCCAGGGTACGGCGATGGTGTAATGTTGCCCCCTGGTGCCCAAATTTTGCCAGTGGCACAGTTAAATGCATTGCATTGTTTGAGGACGGCCGTGCACTAGGCCTAATAACCTACATTCGGATTGTTTAAAAAAAAAAAACGGTTTGTCGACGAAAATGAACTTCCTCGGTGAAATTCTTAATGATCAATTATCGGTTAATCGGTTAATTATGCCCATCCCTAGTATGAATGTATAAAAATGTTTAAATGTTCGGTGGTGGCCGGAGAGGCCATTGGCGCGGATTGGCAGCCACATTTCCGTCACTCTATGAATGTCTATGATCAAGCGCTAGAGCGCACGCTTGATAAAGCTGATATATATATTTATCACGCTATGATAAAGCGCTATATCGCTCAAGCTTGACATGTCGAAGATCTGGCTGGCAGTCATTTGGAACGACTTTGGAGCACTGCTTATGGACATTCAACCCGCAGTCTGAGAAAGCAACAGAGAAATTGCTTTATGTTGCTGAGAGTCCATGTTTATCAGTTCAGTGCCCATCATGCTTGTAGACAATTTTTTGTGTTTGAGCATTCTATTGTAAGTAAATCAACAATATACAAGTTTCACCTTAAAATAATGCTTCCTCAGGCACACGCTTGAGACACTCAAAGCGGAGAGACACTCGCGGAGCGGGGAGACACTCAAGCGCACGCTATATTGCTCAAGCGTGTGCTTTGAGCGATATAGCGCTTTATCATAGCGTGATAAATATATGTATCACTCTTCCGCATTTGCCATGGTACATCACTAAAAGAAAAACCCGGCCTCGATACCCACTGCTGCTCTATTATTCGACCATCCTAACTGATCCAGTCCAGCCCCGTTTCCTGCCCTCGTGTTCTCTTGTTTAAAACAACTCAGCAGTTAGGAGCTGCCTGCAAACATGTCGAGGAGACACTGCCTACTCGAGCAACAAAAGGCAACGACGGGATCCCTACACAAACAAACTCCTAAAGGAAGCATTTCTAAGACAGAAGTGGCCAAAGTTTATTTTTACAAATAATTTTAGCCCAAACTTAATGCTCTGTTCCAGTCATTTTACTACAGATTCATTCCAAAACCTTGGAAAATATAACTTGGACTGCATCAAAAAGTTGTCCCCACACTGGTGAACCAAACTTAAGACCTCCAACCTGTAAGCATATTCTTTAAATATTTATGCAGGTGTGAACAGTTGGTGTTTTTAGCTGCTAAAACTGTTAGCTTAGCAAAGACGATATATTATTAAAAGAATGGATACTAACTTTTTTTCTATCACCAGTTTGTCTAGTTTTAATCACACCTGCTGTGGTAACATGAACCATTACAGTATAACTGAGGTTCAGGTTACTTTATTTGTACCCGTAGGTAGATTTGTTTTGCAGTCTGGTGACATCCATATTTACAAGCCACAATTACATTCAACATAGACATAAACACAGGCACACATGAAGCTGACTATAAACATGATAAAAATACTCAAGGCTCCATCAATCAGGGTATAAAGACAAAGAGATGAGAGAAAAACCAGAGGTAAGAGAGAAGGGTCATATTAAAAAGTTAAAGACTAGTCAAAGAGGTTAAAAACCAAAGGTCTAAAACCCATTAAAATATTTAGAACCCAAATAACATCCTACAAAAATAAGTAAATATACAATGGAGTTAATAAATAGGTACCTAAATTATGTGCAATATATTGTTACAACTTGTTCAAGTCTTTGACAGCAGCAGGAACAAAGCTGTTTTTGTAGCGCTGGGTTCTACTTTTTGGGACAGCAAACCTCCGTCTTGAGGGAAGAAGCTGAAAGTTGCAGTGCAAAGGGTGGGAGTCATCATTTAAAATGGAGGTAGCCATCCTCTGTACTTGTCTGGTGTACAGGGATGTCAGGCTCAGCTGTGACTCACCAAGCAAACGACCGGACCATCTAACTACCTGATCCAAGGATTTCCTCTGTTTCAGTTTTATCTGACCAAACGGTGACACTAAAGAAAAGGATAAAACTGATTCAATAAAAGCCCGATAAAACATTATCATTGTGGTTCGGTCAATTTGGAAGCGTGCAAGTTTTCTCAAGCAATGCAAATGTTGCTGACCCTTTTTGCACACCCTTTCACAGTTCTCTTCAAAGTTTAAATTACTATCAATAATCATCCCAAGATATTTGTAGGATTGTACACACTCGGTGGTCTGGCTTTTTAGTATGGTGACTTCGTGCCTGGGAGTTTTCCTCCTAAAGTCAGTAATCATGTCTTTAGTTTTTGTCGTATTCAGCTGCAGGTAGGAATCCTCACACCAGTGAACAAAATCATCAACTACTGGGCCGTGGCCACTCTCACCATCCTGGAGGAGACTGACAATAACTGAGTCATCAGCATACTTTATAATGTGTCTGTTGTCATGTCTGCTCCGACACATGTTTGTGTACAGGATGAAGAGTAGTGGTGACAACACACACCCCTGAGGAGAGCCAGTAGAAGAGCACTTTAAGTCAGACAATGTACCATAATCCAACCCACCAGATTATTGCTCAAATCAAATTGTTGCAGGAGCCTTTCAACTAAAATATGAGGTTGGATTGCATTAAAAGCAGAGGAGAAGTCCACAAATAAAAGCCTGGCGTGTGTCCCATTAAAATCCAGATGTTTAAAAAGCATGTTAAACAGAGTGACAGTGGCATCCTCCACTCCTCTGTGAGGCCTATAGGCAAACTGCAGAGGATCCAATGCATGCTTAGTCTGCTTTAGGACCTCACATCTGACCAGTTTTTCAAAAATTTTCATTAAAATTGAAGTCAAAGCAACTGGTCTAAAGTCGTTTACCATTTTAGGACAGCTGGATTTTGGAACGGGAACAACCACGGCTTCTTTCCAGATCTTAGGCACATGTTGTGTCTGTAAGGACTTATTGAAAATGTAATGAAATATAGGACTCAGTTCATGTGCACAAGACTTTACCAAACCCCCACATATATTATCAGGGCCCTGACTTTTGTTCACTTTTACAGCACAGAACACCCTTTTAACATCCTGCACCTCAATATTAAAGTGCTGATTGTCTTTGAGTTTCTGTTTCAAATCTTGGGTTTCAGTGCTAAAATCAAAGGAGTCAACACGACCATAAAAACAATTAAGAGCATTAGCCAGCTCTGTGTCTGAATTAAAACCATCTAAAAACACACGATTACTGCGCTCTGTGCTCTGAAGGCCTGCAATAGTTTTCATACTGGCCCAGGCTGAACCAAGTTTCTTTGTTGCCATCTTACTTTCCAACTCTGATTTATAATTCTGTTTTGCTCTTAAAATTTCAGCCTTCAGCTCTTTTGTGGCAACCTGTAGCTCAGAAACAGACCCTTGTTTAAAGGCAAGTGCTTTCCTCTGTAAGCAGGATTTAACTGATTTTGTAACCCATGGCTTGTTGTTGGGATATATTTTGACACGTTTACGTGGAACGATCGTATTTTTACAGAAAGCCATGTATGAGCATGTGACGTCCACCAAAAAGTCCAAATCATCCCCGCAGGACAGTGTGAACATCTCCCAGTCTGTACAGTTAAAGCATTTCTGGAGGCTGTGCACTGAATCCTCTGTCCACACATCTATGTCTCTGGTCTCCACCTTGCCTCTTCTGAGAGCAGTTTTATATGTGGGCAGCAAATGTACAAAGTTGTGATCCGAGGATCCTAAAGGTGGAAGGGAAAGTGATTTATAGGCCCTCTCTATGGATCCATAGTACAGGTCCAATGTCTTTTCGCCTGGTTGGGCAGGAGACATACTGATAAAAGTTTTTAAGTGTCTTCTTTAAAGAAACATGGTTAAAATCCCCAAGAATAAAGCTGAGTGACAACAGACATGGGGACATTCAGTTATTGCATGCAGCGATGCTATTCTTACAGCTTATTACAAGGTAACAGGTGCCATTCAGAAACATCTTGTTGCATGTGTGCTTGAGATGGTTGTGGGTTTTGTTTGGCATTTTCTTCGGGCTCTGATTCGGGCTCAAAGGGGTAGGGTTGGGTAAAACGTTCTCCACCAGTAGCCGGTATTGATTCTTATTTACTCCCATCATGGGACAGTCAAGCTTGCTCCCTTGCTGTAGGTTAGGGCTATACCACACATGTCAATCATAAAACTTTCATTCAATCAGATTAGGGGTTCATGAATAATGCTGAGGAGGCCTGAAACACAGCATTTTCTGGGAGAGCTCACATAGTGGCTTTCTAGATCTCCAAGTAAAATGACACAGAAATGATTCTTTGCTTATTAAAATAAAGATACAGTACCAGTCAAAAGTTTGGACACATTTACTCATTGAAAATGAATGTGTAGGTGTGTCCAAACGTTTGATTGGTAGTGTATATGTTGTTGATTTGAAATTAATTCATAAAAAAGGCAATAAATGTGACCTTTAGTTACAGGAATCTTCCCATTTTTAGTATTGTGCATAGCACCATGACAATAGAAGTTTTCTAATCATACATTTTCTAACTATAAATACCTTAATAATAACAAATGGACTAGAGCAACAGCTGGAAATTATATTCATACCTTTTTGGATAATCAAATGTCTGAAAAAATTTAAATCATAAACCAAATTAAAACTCAAACTCTCCTTAATACCGGTTTTAGGGCACAGTGAATATCCAAATATTCTGTACAATATTTTTCCCTTCAGTGGACTGCATCATCATTAATTTTTTCAGAAACGTGACTTTACTTATACATTTGGAATATTTTTTTCATTGCAAATTTGCAACTTTTTGTCATAATTGTGTATTTTTTTTTCTTGTAAATTTGACACTTTTCCCTCATAATCCTAACATTTTGGAGATATTCCATTTTTTTTCCCTAGTAAATTTAAACCTTTCTTCAAATTTGCAGTTTTCTTTTAATATTAGTATTTTTGCATTTATTTTCTTGTGAAGATTTGAAATGAATCACTTGATTCTTTTGTTGTGTGTGTGTGGTGGTGTTGGCTTATTTTGGACACAAAAAAGATTGTGACTTACTGAACTTGAGCTAGGTCAATGTTCTATGCAGTGATCTGAGGAGGTCTCTCATACAGTCAGAGTGATCGCTCAATCAAGAAGCAGGATGGCGTCATTTATTTTGCTTTTTTTCCAAAGGTGAGGTGATGCATGTGAACAGCCATGGGGAACTGGATCCATCAGGCCAGAACACAGTTGTGTCGTTAATGTGAGAGTTTAATCAAGGTGGAGACCATCCTTCAGGATAAAACACTCAAAACAAGTTCACATCTTCTCCTTATATGCTAAAGCTCATTCACATACAGCTGTGGACAAAATTGTTGGTACCCCTCTGTTAATGAAAGAAAAACCCACAATGGTCACAGAAATAACTTGAATCTGACAAAAGTGGTAATAAATAAAAATTCTATGAAAATTAACCAATGAAAATCAGACGGTGCTTTTGAATTGTGGTTCAACAGAATTATTTTAAAAAACAAACTCATGAAACAGGCCTGGACAAAAATGATGGTACCCCTAGAAAAGATTGAAAATAATGTGACCATAGGGACATGTTCAACCAAGATGTGTCCTCTAATTAACATCACAGGTGTCTACAAACTTGTAATCAGTCAGTCGGCCTATTTAAAGGGTGACAAACTGTGCTGTTTGTTGACATGGGAAGCAAAGGAGAGAGTTGTCTCAGGAGATTAGAAAGAAAATCATAGACAAGCATGTTAAAGGTAAAGGCTATAAGACCATCTCCAAGCAGCTTGATGTTCCTGTGACTACAGTTGCACATATTATTCAGAAATTTAAGATCCACGGGACTGTAGCCAACCTCCCTGGACGTGGCTGCAGGAGGAAACGGATAATACGAACGGTAACAAAAGAGCCCAGAACAACCTCTAAACACATTCATGGTGAACTCCAAGGTCAAGGTACATCTGTGTCAGATCGTACCGTCCGTCATTGTTTGAGCCAAAGTGGACTTCATGGGAGACGACCAAGGAGGACACCACTGTTGAAAACAAATCATAAAAAAGCCAGACTGGAATTTGCCAAACTGCATGTTGACAAGCCACAAAGCTTCTGGGAGAATGTCCTATGGACAGACGAGACAAAACTGGAACTTTTTGGCAAGGCACATCAGCGCTATGTTCACAGACGCAAAGTCCCTACTGTGAAACATGGAGGAGGTTCTGTTTTGTTCTGGGGCTGCTTTGCTGCTTCTGGCACAGGGTATCTTGAACCTGTGCAGGGTACAATGAAATCTCAAGACTATCAAGGTATTCTACAGAGAAATGTGCTGCCCAGTGTCAGACAGCTTGGTCTCAGTCGCAGGTCGTGGGTCTTGCAACAGGATAATGACCAAAAACACAGCTAAAAACACCCAAGAATGGCTAAGAGCGAAACATTGGACTATTCTAAAGTGGCCTTCTATGAACCCTGATCTAAATCCTATTGAACATCTGTGGAAGGAGCTGAAACATGCCGTCTGGAGAAGGCACCCTTCAAACCTGAGACAACTAGAGCAGTTTGCTCATGAGGAGTGGGCCAGAATACCTGCTGAGAGGTGCAGAAGTCTCATTGACAGTTACAGAAATCGTTTGATTGCAGTGATTGCCTCAAAAGGTTGTGCAACAAAATATTAAGTTAAGGGTACCATCATTTTTGTCCAGGCCTGTTTCATGAGTTTGTTATTTTAAAATAATTCTGTTGAACCACAATTCAAAAGCATTGTCTGATATTCATTGGTTAATTTTCATAGAATTTTTATTTATTACCACTTTTGTCAGATTCAAGTTATTTCTGTGACCATTGTGGGTTTTTCTTTCATTAACAGAGGGGTACCAACAATTTTGTCCACGTCTGTAGATCTGTATGCATGAATATGGTGTGAGGTGCAAGTCAAGCTGGCTCAGCCACTTTCTCTAAAGAGCAATTTCCAGGTGAACCACACTAGTTAAACAATATGAGAAATGAATCAAACAGATATTACAAAAACTATAATTGTCTATGGTTTAGAACAACCTTTAAAACCATTTTTACAGCAGCTGGGAGCTGACATCAGCTGAGGTATCTACAGACCACCACTGATCACTGGCAGTGGTGTTAAATCTGCAGTTGTTTAGCCTCTGAAGAGGAGAAAAATATGTCTGTGTATTGTACATTTGTCATATGAGGGGCCACTTCAAATATTCTATTATGGATCTAATTTCCTCCTTGTTTATCTATAGCACAGACAGTGCTGGTAGTTGTATTAATCTGAAATGAAAAATCAGCATATTGATGTCTTATTGGTTCTTAATCATCTCTTCATGAGCAGAGGTAAAGCAACTGCACTGTGGAGATTAGTGATTACTTTCTATAAAATCTTTCTTCTTATTTCAAATGCTTCTGAAATGCTTTTATATCTTTAATTGTAGTGTATTTAAATTTCTCAGTCGACCAATAATATAAAAGCTGACAGATCAAAGATGTTCCCAACCTGAAGGTCTGAACTGGCAGCGGCTCCTTCTGGCTCTGCCCTCTCATCTGCAAAACCTCTTTAGAAGCCTTCCGCAGCCTCCACTCAGCCTCCTCCTCCTGCCGCTGCTCCTGTTTGCTTTGGCTTGCCTAAAAAAAAAGAAAAAAGACAAACTGTTAACTTCTGCTGAATTAAGCTGGTTTAATACTAAGCAGCGTTGTTCCTGAATGCCACTTTAATAATAGGATACTACTTCCGGCGCCACACGAGTCTGCTGCCTTTTTGCAGTAGCGGCTCAATTCTGAGTTTCTTTCTCATTTTTTTATTTACTATCTGTCTTTTTTCTTGCCACAACTTTAGGATCCTGTGACCCCGTATCCATCACGGATGCCAAGGACACACAGATCACAGCACTGGTGCTGATATTAGCCATCTTTCGGCTCATACCGCAAATGTCTCCCTACCCAGTGAGCGGAGGAGCGATTGTTTACAGTAGAAGCCAGCTGTTAGCATTAGGCTGCCCCATGGTGCTAACGCAAAAACTCAATATACCAAGAGAAATCAGGCGAAAACATGGATGTCGAGCTGGATTGAAGCAATGCACGAGGAAAACAAGGTACAGACCTGTCCTTCCATCCATTATTATGGGAAATGTGAGATCGCTGCTTAACAAGATTGACGAACTGGCAGCTATGTCCCGTGTGACAGCGTCTTCAGAGAGATTAGCATTATGTTGTTTACTGAAACGTGGCTAACAGAACTAGCAACAGATGCTAACATTGATCTGGGGGGTTTCCACGCAAAACGGGCAGATCGGACATCACACAGTGGGAAGAGCAGAGGTGGGGGGCTGATAAGGTTTGTGAATAACAGATGGTGTAATCCTGGGCACATCACGATTAAAGAACAACACTGCAGCAAGGACACTGAGCTGCTAGCTGTTAGCATGCAACCCACATACCTCCCTAGAGAATCTTCACGTCGTCGGCATTGTTATTTATGTAACCCCTGTGCAAGCACTGAGGAAGCATGTGACGTCATCCACTCAGTCACTAGCAGGCTGCAGACTCAGCACCCAAATGCTCTCCTCCTCATCTCTGGTGATTTTAACCATACTTCACTGTCCTCTATTCTGCCCACGTTCACCCAGTATGTCACGTGCCACAACAGAGACAGTAAAACACTGGACTTATTTTCTGCAAACACCAAGGAGGCTTACACCTCACCGCCACTCCCCCCCCCCCCCCTCGGGAGATCAGACCATAACTTGGCTCACCTCCTGCCTGTGTACAAACCCCTGGTACACAGACAACCTCCTGTTACCTGCACAGTGAAAATATGGTCTGAGGAGGTGGAGGACGCTCTGAAGGACTGTTTTGAATCCGCTGTATGGGAGCAGCTTTGTGATCCACATGGTGAGGACATCGATGGCCTCACATACATCATCACAGATAACATCAACTTCTGTGTGTACAACACCATACCCACCAAGACCATACACTGTTTCTCAAACAACAAACCCTGGATCAACCCTGAGATAAAGTCATTGCTGAAGGAGAAGAAAAGGATCTTCAGGTCGGGAAACAAGGAGGAGCTGAAGTCCATACATGGGGAGCTAAGGAGGAAAATCAGCGAGGGGAAGGACAGCTACAGGAAGAAGATGGAAGACAAGCTGCAACAGAGTGACATCAGTGGTGTCTGGAGAAGCCTCAAAACCATCTCTGGGCACCAGAATACCTCCTCCCAGGCTACGGGGGGTAGGGAGTGGGTGAACAACCTGAACCTTTTGGAGAGCTGTTTTAGATACAGCATCACAGCTTGGTTTGGCAATCTCTCTGTGAAACTAAAGAATAGAGTGTTGCATTTAATTCGTACTGCATGGAAAACCATTGGAGTTAAAAGAGTATGCATCCATGCAGATATCTGCAGATCTACGAACAGGCAGCCTGTAGACAAACCCAAAAAAAATAATCACTGACATGAGCCATGTACTAAATAATGAATATGATCCTCAGGGAGGAGATACAGAGTCCCCAAGTGCAGGTTCAATAGATATAAGAACTCAGTAAAACTTCTAAACTCAAATGGATAGGTCAAGGACACTTATAACTCCTGTACTTAATGACTGCTGTTATACATTTATTTATGTATGTATTTGTATTATTTATTGGGTTTTATTTAATCTATATTTTTTATGAAGGATCTTGTGTACTACACCCATTGTGTATGTGTGGATTGTGTGGTTGCAGCATGGGTGATAAGCCCAAGACAAATTTCCCCTTGTGGGACAATAAAGTTTATCTTATACGATAAGATAACCTGTTTTTTAACAGGTTTGACCGACTGCCTTCTTCTCTGCCTGCCCACCAACCACTGCTGCCTCCACTTTCATCTAGTCCCACTGTCCACAGCCTCCCCCCAACACCCCCCACTCCCAGCACACAGCCCCCCTGCCCCAACCTGACCCTCACTAAGACCCAGGTGACAGTGGAGCTGAGGAAGATCAAGGCGAGGAATGCTGCGGGTCCGAATGGCATCAGCTCAAGGTTCCTCAAGTCCTGCGCAGACCAGCTGTGTGGGATTGTGGAACACATCTTCAGCCTGAGCCTGAAGCCGGGGAGGGTATCACAGCTGTGGAAAACATCCTGTGTGGTACCTGTACCGAAGACCCCTCACCCCAAGGACCTGAACAGCTACAGACCAGTGGCCCTCACATTACACCTGATGAAGTCCCTGGAGGGGCTGCTCCTCACCCACTTCTGCCCCCTGGTGGGACCAGTGATGGATCCACTTCAGTCTGCCTACCAGCATGGCATCAGGGTGGAGGATGCAGTGATCTTCCTCCTACACCGTTCCCTGTCCCACCCGGAGAAGCCTGGGAGCACTGTGAGGATCATGTTCTTTGATTTCTGCAGTGCTTTCAACACCATCCAACCAGTGATCATGAAGGACAAGCTACTGTGCGCAGGGGTGGACCAGCACCTGTCATCGTGGATCCTGGACTACCTCACAAACCAACCACAGTCTGTGAGAAGCCAGGACTGTGTGTCTGATCCCGTCATCTGCAATACGGGGGCCCCCCAGGGAACAGTTTTGGCTCCCTTCCCGTTTACCCTCTATACTACTGACTTTTCACACAACACACCACACTGCCATCTACAGAAGTTCTCTGACGACTCTGCGATTGTCGGCCTCATCTCTGATGGAGATAATGCAGAGTACAGAGGGCTTATCCAGGACTTCGAGGACTGGTGCCTACAGCAGTGCCTCCAGATCAATGCAAGGAAAACTAAGGAACTGGTGGTGGACTGCTGCAGGTGAGGACAACCCCACACAGCACCAGTAAACATCCAGGGAACAGACATTGAGATGGTGACATCTTACAAGTACCTGAACAACTAGAAAAGCACTCGGAGAGCGCAGACCTCCGCCAAGCGCCACAATTCCCCCCATACAGTGTTTGTGTGTACGTTTTCAGATTCGTTGAGCATGTAAACATATGACTATCAATGGGATTCACAATGATTATTTGTTTATTTGACAGGGACAGTGCAATAAACACACAATTAATCAATGACAATCAATCTGATAGTGATAGGATTAGTGGTTCAGTAGTAAAAGCATTGCCTCCTTGGCGGAGGTAATAAACTGAAGTGTTGCTGTTGTGTCCATCTCCTCCACTGACGGATGCAAATTTGGTAGACAGGTTGGCGTGGGTTTTATATTATATTGTAACGTGCTGCTCGACATGGCGACGTCCCACCGGGAGGTTCGAACTCACGCCTCCTGCTCCGGAGTCCCGCACTCTACCTGTGTCGCCAATAGGGTCAACCCACTTGGCAAGCCAAGTAGGGTGCTCATATTGAGTTTGCTACAATATTATTTTTTGGGGGGTTGCGCTCTGCGGCAAACGAGAATTTAGAAGCTTCGCCGGCAGAGAGCTCGTTTTTGCGCAGCGCCTATGGCTGGCTGGTGAATTTCTGCCAAATGCGCAGCTCCTATGGCTGGCCGGGGAATTTCTGCCAAAGAATCCGTCGGCGGACAGCTGCCCGTGTGAGGTTTTGCAGTTGCACGCTGGCGGGCCCAGGCCAGCAGTGTTTTCCGCGTCCTTTTGTGCCTAAAACGTTGAAGAACGCAGAGTTTGTGTTGCAGACACGACGACCAGCGCCCTCCATTGCGCCTGCGCACATGTTGAAAATGGCTGTATGTCACAGTGTTGAATGAAAAATGCTTTAAAAAATTCCTGTATCCAGATGGTGAACCGGATCACCCCCAAAATTTAATCAGTTCTTCCTTGTACCATTTCCAACAACGCCTGAAAGTTTCATGGAAATCCGTCCAAGATTTTTTGAGTTATCTTGCTAACCAACAGACAAACAGACAGACAGACAAACAAACACACAGACAAACGCCGGCAAAAACATAACCTCCTCCTGGCCTTTTCGGCCTGGCGGAGGTAATAAACTGGAGCGGTCACACAACACCAACGTGCTCTACAAGAAGGGGCAGCACAGGCTGTTCCTCCTGAGGAGACTCAGGTCTTTTGGAGTGCAAGGGGCACTCCTGAAGACCTACGATTCGGTGGTGGCATCAGCCATCACAACTGGAGTGGTGTGCTGGGGCAGCGGCATCACGGCAGCCAACAGGAAGAGACTGAATAGACTGATCAAAAAAGCCAGCTCTGTTCTGGGGTGATGCCTCGACCCAGCTGAGGAGATAGGAGAGAGGAGGATAGTGGCTAAGCAGTCATCTCTGCTGGAGTCCAAGTCCCACCCCATGCAGCACACGCTGAATGCACCGAGGAGCTCATTTAGCAGTAGGCTGTGCCATCCTAGGTGCACAACAGAGAGGTTCCGCAGGTCCTTCCTACCTATGGCTGTCAGACTTTACAACCTAACCAGGACTGCTCGTAGAGGTCGCATTGAATGTACAAAACAGAACAACCTTGCACAATAAATTGTCGTCTCCGTTATACAACTAGGACAATAACAATCATTACTGAGGGTGACAACAACACTGTTGATTCAAATACGAAATATACTGTCTGGGTACATATTCATATTCTGCAGGGTAACTTAACAAACCGTAATGCTGTTTATACCTTCTAGCTGCAATGCTCCTACACTGTGTATATAGCTGTGTACATACTGTATGTATATTCATTTACTGCTTTTGGCTAACCAGTTCTTAATATCTTATTAACTATTGCTCTGAGTGCTGTTGTAATCCTGGAATTTCCCCATTGTGGGACTAGTAAAGGCTTGTCTTGTCTTATCTTATAATACAGCTGATTTATATAGCGCTTTTCAAGGACCCTCAAAAACGCTTTACAGTGGATGCATAATTCATTCACTGCCAATCATACACCAGTGTTGCAAACACTGGAGGCAAGGTGGGCAAAGCGTCGAACCACCGACCCTCTGGTCATTGGACGGCTTGCTCTATTTCCTGAGCCACTGCCGCCCCAGTTCTGGGATTATGAAAATTTAGGCAAAGTCCCATGTGATTGTCCAAAGTATTCTTTTTTTAAAGCAGCTCCGCACAACCACAAGCACCAACAACTAAGCACCCTGTGATTGGCTGTTGGACTGTCATAGTCACCATAGTTGTAGTCTTTTCATTGTTCTCACCAAGAACAAGAAAGTTACAAAGTGCCCCACTGATAAATAAGACAGTTTGAGGGTGAAAAGCAAAACACCTGAATATCAAATGTGAAAATGGAATACTGATGTAACAACCAAATATGTGGCTAATCAGACACCTGGGCACAGGTGTAGACATCACCACCTCTGCCTCACCTGTCTCTGGGCCTCTCTGAGCAGGCAGCGGAAGCGCTCATCCCTCAGGGCCCAGTGGGGCAGCTCGGCCGCCTCCCTGGACTGCAGCTCCTCCAGTCGCAACTTCAGCTCCCTCAGGGCACTCAGCTCCTCCATCAGCTGCCTCTGACGGGTCCTGCAGGCCTGAAGATCCAGCTCCAGGTCTAGGGAGGTGCGTGTGGGCTGCTCAGCCAGGGAGGAGCGGTACGACTGCTGCTTGCGCAGATAAAAACAGACACACATCTCATTAGACCAAGAACAGAAACATTCAGACATGCATGGTAGAAGAGGGGGCAGAAAATAAGGTTCTACCTGCTTATATCGCAACGTTCTTCGTTCCAATGTGTTTCGGACAAAAGGTGATTTCTTTGGTAAAGTTGAGCTGTCACTGTCACTGCGATATAACTGAAAGAAAAGTCAAATCAGAGCTGATAAAAGGAAAGCATTCACCCCATTATTAAGTTTTCATTTTTCTTACTAGCATGTAGTTTATCGCTTTTATTCAAGGGTCTGCAACCCGACTCTCAGGAGTCACAAGTGCCCTTAATGAGCAGCTCTATGTGGCTTTGACTGCCACACGTCCCTCATGAAATTAAAATACAAATCCCAAAAAGGAAAACAGTCACTATTTTATGATGGAAAAAAAGATGTGCATTTACAAGAAACAGTGACTAAATAAATAAAAAATAACACTGGGGAAAAAAGTCACAACTTAAATAGAAAAAAGTCTTAAATTTATGGGACAAAGTTGGACATTTTCAAGAACAAGAGCACCAATACATTATACGCTCGTCTATAGCCATTAACAATCGTGCATAGCTAGCACACAGAAAACTGAAAAATCGATTTACAAATTCACGATTCATTATAGTGCAGATCTGTAATAAAACTAATAACCATATAATTGCAAGGAGCTTAAGCAAATCAAACAATCTAAAAATCAAAGTGAAATAAATTTAGAGAAAATATCAATTATTTAACTCCCTACAATATCCACATCTTTAATACAAACATTGTGAAATGAAACTGTCCTAGCTTGAAAACTGTAGTAGTTCACCAGTGTGACCTGTATTGAAATTTAATGCAAAAAAATGACAAAATATTAAATCCTGTAATTTTCACAAAAATGATCCAAAATCTTAATAATATGCACATCTTCAATACATGTACAAACAAGTCCTAACTTGAAAACTGTGGGAGGAGTTTTGTGGACAACTTGTATGGATAGAAGGATAGACATCATCATACCGTAATGTCTTTACAGTGTATAAAAAAAATCCAAATTTAATAGAAAACCTGAACATTTCAAAGAAAAAAATCACAAATTTATTAAAAAAACAACAACCCCAAAACAGTCAGTCCAGGTGAATGACTGGTGATCTGTCCAGGGTGCACCCTGCCTCTCAGCCAAAGATGCTGAAATAGGCTCAGACCTCGACCCTAAGTACAGCCTAGATGCGGACCCATCTAGGATGTGCTTGAGGTCGAAGTCAGTGGCCTAGGAGGAGTAATGTTTTTCATGAAATTGTAAATGCCCAGATCTCCTGAACTTTGACAATAACCTTGACCTCAACCTACATGTCATGAGTAGTGATTTTTCATGAAATCACACGTGTCCAAATCTCCTGACCTTTGACCTTGAGCACAACTTGGATGCAGACCCACCTGCAATTTGCATATCATAAGCATATAATCAAACCTTGGTCCCAGTTTTCAAAAGATTTGAAAAAGGAGTTAGTTTCACAAAACGGGTACAGACGGCTGGACAGACAGACATCGCCATAACACAATCTCCCTTTGGTCTTCGACCAATGGGGGATAAAAAAAACAAAGCAGTTTTCCTGTGCCTAAATATGTTACTTAAAATAAAACTGAACAAAGTGCAACAGTGTACTAATTAATAAAATGCAGAGAGCAGTTAGAAATGAATGTGTTTTAACTTCATTTTAAGGTTGAAATTTGTTTTGTGGCTCAATGCTGATTCTTCTTTTTTTTTGACAAAAATAGCTCAAAAAGACTCTTTCGATGGTAAATGACCTCACCTAGATTACTTTGGTTAAAGTTATTCAGGTTTAGAGAGAAACAGCACAACATTCCAGAGTAAAAACTTTATTGGGGTGAATTTTATTTCTTCTGGAGTAACTCACCCTGCAGACGTACTGACTACGAGCGCCAGGTGAGAAGGTCTGAGAGCGAACGATGGTGCTGCCGCGCATGAATGGGGAAGCGTGGCCCCAGCGGCCGGCCCTCTCTTTAGGTCGGACCCGCAGTGGCTCCGGGAACATGCCTTCTGTCATGGTGGCCTTCTCCACCTGCACCAGTGGATGAAAAGCACTTTCAAACCCAGACTCGCATAAAACAAGAATCTGTAAACTCCCACTGGAGAAGGCTTTACCTTTACTGTGAAGGGTTTTCCGGCCATCTGAGCACAGCGCCCACTGGTGGTGATGCAGATGCCCTCGGCACACAGGCCCTCTGAGCAGGGGGCCGTGAATGCTGTGCTGTTACTGCAGCCACTGTCCACAGACTCCGCCTGCCAGCTCCTGTGGGAATACATCCTTTTCATAAAAATACATCTGGTGGCTTAAAGCTGTGTTTTTGCTTTAAACCAAGGGTGTCAAATACATTGTTAATTTTTAAAAATTGATAATATATTGTAATTTAACTTTAATAAAATACCTAGCATGCATGCAAGATAAAGTTTCCAATTAATGAGAGGAAAAAATGAATTTACAAAGGCAGGAAAAAGGCACATTTCTGAGAAGTGGGAAAAGTCATAAAATTACAAGGTTGGGGGTAAAGTTGCAAATTTCTGAGGACTGAAAAGAAAGAAATTTAGAGAAAAGTCACAAGTTTACAAGACTCTAGGAAAACAGCTGCAAATTTATGAGGGACAAAAAAAAATCCTAAAATTACAAAACTGGGCAAAAAAAAAAATTCACAAATTACAAGAAGGCTGAGAAGACTCAAATTTATGAAAAAAACTGGCAAATTACCAGATGGGGAAGAAAGTCACAAATTTATAACAGGAGGACAAAGATGCAATGTTATGAGATGAGATTGGTGAAAAGTTGCAAATACACAATAGACAGGCAAAGATGCAAATTTACAAAACTCGGGGAAAAACACTACTCACAAAAAGTTAGAGATATTCAGCTTTCGGGGGAAATTTCAGGATACACCTAAAATGCACTGTAACCTTTACAGGTGAACTTAATTTGACCTTCTCTAACCTTTTGAATACACATTTCCAGCTGTTCAGTGTTTCAGTACTTTTTGCGTAACTTGCTGTTCCTTGATAGATTTTGTTATCATGTCATCAGACCTGCGACCGTATGTCTTGGACACTCGGGTAAAGAGAGGTGCAGAGCTGTCAAATGATCACCACCTGGCGATGAGTTGGATCCGATGGCAGGGGAGGATGCCATTCAGACCTGGTAGACCCAAACGTATAGTGAGGGTGTGCTGGGAACGTCTGGCTGAGGCCCTTGTCCGGGAGGTCTTCAACTCCCACCTCCGGAAGAACTTCAGCCACATTCCGAGGGAGTCTGGAGACATGGAGTCTGAATGAGCCATGTTCTCCACCTCCATTGTTGAAGCAGTGGCCCAGAGCTGCAGCCGCAAGGTCGTCAGGGCATCTCGAGATGGCAATCCCCGAACCAAGTGGTGGACACCAGTGGTGAGGGGGGCCATTAAGCTGAAGAAGGAGTCCTATCAAGCTTGGTTGGCTTGTGGGACTCCCGAAGCAGCTGAGGTGTACCGGCAGGCCAAGCGGAGTGCAGCTCGGGTGGTTGCTGAAGCAAAAACTCGGGTATGGGAGGAGTTTGATGAGGCCATGGAACAAGACTTTCGGTCAGCCTTGAAGAGATTCTGGCAAACTGTGGCGGCTCAGGAGGGGGAAGCAGCTCCCTGTCCACACTGTGTGGTGCAGATGGGACACTGCTGACTTTGACTGGGGATATCGTCGGGCGGTGGAAGGAATACTTTGAGGATCTCCCTCAATCCCACTGATACGCCTTCCACAGAAGAAGCAGGGCTTGTGGAAGAGGGGGACGACTCGTCTATCACAGGGGCTGAGGTCGCCAAGGTGGTTAAAAATCTCTTTGGTGGCCGGGCCCTGGGGGTGGACGAGATTCGCCCTGAGTACCTCAAGGCCCTGGATGTTGTAGGGCTGTCGTGGTTGACACGCCTCTGCAACATTGCGTGGAGGTCGGGGGCAGTGCCTTTGGCATGGCAAACTGGGGTGATGGTTCCTCTCTTCAAAAAAGGGGACCGGAGGGTGTGCTCCAACTTTAGAGGGATCACACTCCTCAGCCTCCCTGGGAAGGTCTATGCCAAGGTACTGGAGAGGAGAGTCCGGCCGTTGGTTGAACCTCGGATTCAGGAGGAGCGATGTGGTTTTCGTCCTGGCCGTGGCACATCGGACCAGCTCTTTACCCTCTCGAGAATCCTCGAGGGTTTGTGGGAGTTTCCCAACTAGTTTACATGTGTTTTGTGGACTTGGAGAAGGCATTCGACCGCGTCCCTCACGGTTTTTTGTGGGGGGTGCTTCGGGAGTATGGGGTATCGGGCTTGTTGTTACAAGCTATTTGGTCTCTGTACGACCGTTGTGAGAGTTTGGTTCGTATTGCAGTTTCCCGCTGAGTGTGAAGTGGTTGGGTTGAGAATCAGCACCTCCAAGTCCGGGTCTATGGTCCTCGGCCGGAAAAAGGTGGACTGTCCTCTCCGGGTTGGGGACAGGCTTCTGCCCCAAGTGGAGGAGTTTAAGTATCTTGGGGTCTTATTCACGAGAGAGGGGAGAATGGAGCGAGAGATTGACAGACGGATTAGAGCAGCATCTGCAGTGATGCAGACGTTGTACCGGTCTGTTGTGGTGAAGAGGGAGCTGAGCTCTAAGGCAAAGCTGTTGATTTACCAGTCAATCTACGTTCCTACTCTCACCTATGGTCATGAGCTTTGGGTAATGACCGAAAGAATGAGATCACTGATACAAGCGGCTGAAATGAGCTTTCTCCGTAGGATCGCTGGACTCACCCTCAGAGATATGTTGAGGAGCTCAGTCATCCGGGAGAGGCTCGGAGTAGAACTGCTGCTCCTCCACATTGAAAGGAGCCAGTTGAGGTGGTATGGGCATCTGATCGGGATGCCTCCTGGTCGCCTCCCACTTGAGGTGTTTTGGGCACGTCCCACTGGGAAGAGACTCCAGGGCAGACCCAGGACTCGCTGGAGAGACTATGTCTCCCAGCTGGTCTGGGAACACTGTGGTATCCTCTCTGAAGAGCTGGAGCAGGTGGCTAGGGAGAGGGAAGTCTGGGCTTCTCTGCTTGAACTGCTGCCTCTGTGACCCAGACCTCTGGAAAAGCGGTAGAAGATGGATAGATAGATGGATACTGTTCTTTAACAAAGTGCTTGATGGCAAAATTCACAACAGGTGTTTGATCCATGAATTGACCAATAAATTTTCTGGTTCAATTAGAACTGGTATTTAAACAGTCCTTTTCTGTTGTGTTGTTCACATTTTGACATCATGAGACCAAGACAACACCTAACAATTGATCAACAGCACCTCGCCATTGCGAGGCTTCAAACAGGATGTTCTCAGAGGGAAGTAGCCACTGAGCTTAGAGTGTCGTCAGTAGGTTGCAATAGAGATACAAAGAGACTGGAAGTCACAGAAAGGTATAGAAATGGACGTCCTTTGGCCACATCCCACGCTGATGACCACTTCATTGTTAACAGTGTCCCGTGGAACCAAATGATGAATGCTACTCAACTCCAGGCACATTTAAGGAAGGTGAAAGGCACCCAAGTGTCACATCAGACCATTTGAAACATTTACATCGTTGTGGTCTGTATGCTAGACGACCTGCAAGGGTATTTGATCACACCATCAGGCATAGGCGTCATAGTCTTGCATGGGCCAGGGAACATTTACACTGAACAAGGGACCAGTCGGCCTCAGTGCTGTTATGTGATGAAAGTCAATTCACGTTGAGCAGAAATGATGGCCGGCAACGATGTTGGAGACGTCAAGGAGAGCATGATGCATCAGCCACTGTTGTCACCAGATGAGCTTTTGATGGTAGTGGTGTTACAGTCTGGGCAGGTGTGTCTAGTCAATACAGAACTGCCCTACACCTTGTGAATGGTACAGTGACAAGCCGATACTACCTGAATAACATCATTAATCCAGTCATTGTGCCCCTGCATGCACAACACAGGCCTAATTTCATCTTCATGGATGACAATGCTCCAGCTCATCAAGGTTGTATCATTAGGGAACGGCTGCTGGAGGCTGGGGTACCTCAAATGGAGTGGCCTGCACTTTCCCCAGAGCTGAATCCCATAGAAAACCTATGGGATCAGCCAAGTCCCCGTGTAGAGGCTTGTAAGCCTGCACCCCACAACCTCAATGACCTGAGGGCCGCCCTTCAAGAAGAGTAGAATGCCATACCTCAGCAAACAAAAAGTCAACTTGTGAACAGCATGATGCGTCATTGTCAAGCTGTAATTGATGCTCAAGGGCACATGACAATTTCTTCTTCTTCTTCTTTTAGATTTGATTGGTGGTTGACAACCAGCTTACAGGTGCATTACCGGCACTGACTTGATTATCATCACTCTATATCTTTATATAAGGAGTTCTTATAAAGAGTTTTGAACAACTCCTTACGTGTGAAAAAATTATCTGTCCCTGGACTGTGCTGTGGGACCTTACATAGACAGGTGTGTACATTGACATTTTTTGTTGTGGTATACCTACCACTGTTGTTGGCTTTTGTTTCAGTAAATTGTTTGACATAAGGAAATTACCATTGCATGCCCTTAAATGCCCTACTTTCATATACCACTGTAGCACGAACTTTTTACATTTTCCATAAATTTCACCCGAAAGCCAAATATCCCTAACTTTTTGTGAGTCGTGAAGTTGCAAATTTACATAAGGAATAAATGGTCAAAAATTTTGAGATAACATTACAAATTTAAAAGATTGGTGTAAATAGTTGCAAATTTATTAACAGGCCGGTCAAAACATACTGGAGGGTTGTATCAGGCCCCTGAGCCTTGATATTGGCACCACTGTTTTAAATAATTCTGGAAAATTAGACAGGAAAACAGGCCACCTCTCAGATGCAGCTTCCCCTGGTTCATCCTTCCTGTCCAGCCCCTGCAGCTCTCCGTCCCGCCCCTCCATATGGGTGGTGGTGATGCGTGGCAGCAGAGAACATACTGTGTCCTGTAATATCATGCAGAAATGTCCTAAATTATCACGCTGTAAACACTCCCCTCTCCACCCTCTGATGGCTCATGTGGGTCGAGGCCAACTTGGCTCGAGAGACACATTCTTTGTAATTACTCATTCCAACGAGCTGCACACCTGCAAACTGAAAGCTGCTGGGCAACTCTGTGGCAGAAGATTGGGTGATAAAATCCTCAATTTTTTTTCATGCCACATTTGGCAAAAAAACCCAGCAAATGTGTTCTTTTTATTTCTAACAAACATGATTGGGAATAAAGTTCACACCTGGGTTTAAACAAACCTTTTAAAAAAAACAAAAACAAACTAGAATGTACTCAGCTGAGATACAGACCCACACCTTTCCACACACACACACCCTATAGATTTAAAACCTTGACTTTTGATCTTTTGACCTCAAACACATAGAGGTTAGGGTGGTCTGGTGACTCTAGCTTTTGTTGTTCTTGAGATATGGTCTTTTAAATGGCATTTTGACCTCAACCTTTGACCTTGCAATCCAACAGCCATAGTCACAGTTCAGGAACCCAAAATGAGCCTGTATACCAAGTTTGGTGACCCTAGCTTTCTATAGTAAGACGGCATTGGGAATGCAAATGTGACTTTTGATCCCAAACCCATAGTTGTTCTTGGTCAGGATCCCAAGGTGAACCTCTGTCTTTTTTGTTGAGATATAGTTTATTTGGCATTGTGACCTTTTACCTTTTGACCCCAAAAGTATAGCCACTTGTGCTAGTCCCAAGGTCGACCTGTGTACCGAGTTTGGTGGTTGTAGCCTCATTCCCTGTCGAGTTAGAACACGGACATAGACTGTCGGCCAACTGCAGGTAACACCACCCGCCCTACCCATGCCACCTCGTTGGCATGAATAGCAAAGATGAATCCACAAAGTTCATATTAATAAAATGCCAGCATAACTTTTATAGCCGTAACCTGTAAAAAATAAAGGGTTCCTGCATTATCTTAAAGTTGAATAAATTAAGAGTAAACCCAGTGCTACTTTTTGTAAAATAAATGAAAGTTCCTCACTGATTCCTGCTGCCATGTTTACCTGCATGTGTATTTGTATCGGAGAAGGACCATGTGGGGGAATGACTTAAGGTACGTGTCCACTGGTTCTGTCATTTTTCCGCTTCCCATTCATTGTGTATTGGAAATGCAGCAAAAAGCATCTGGGTGCGGAGCAATTGAAAACCTTACTGTGGTGTGCCAAGTCGCCCATGGGTACCCTACAGCTCATTTGCATAAAGATTTCCATCGGTCATGATTTTTTCCGTACGGTCATGAACTGGAGGCAGCACTCTTATCCTGAACTTTTAAACCAGTGGTTTTTGATGTCAAATAACGATAGATTCATTAACTGAACCTACTATTTCTTGCACGAAATGATGTTCGACACACTTTTCGCTGGTTTGTTTTAAAGTTATGGAGACCAAGGATGCCATATTGTCAGGTAGCAGCGAAGAGCTGAAGATCGCCCACAGCCAGACCCATCGACCAATCCAGTAAACCAGCCAGATGGAGGAGAAGACCGGGGGGGGGGGGGGGGCAGATCTGTACATTTCCTGTTGTTGTGAAGACAAGAAGGCGAAATTAATAATCGCTGTTTCAGGCAACCAAATGCCTCCTGGACGCCTCCCACTTGAGATGTTTCGGGCATGTCCCACTGGGAGGAGTCCCCGGGGCAGACCCAGGACTCGGTGGAAACTATGTCTCCCAGCTGGTCTGGGAACGCCTTGGTATCCTCTCTGGAGAGCTGGAGCAGGTGGCTGGGGAGAGGGAAGTCTGGGCCTCTCTGCTTGAACTGCTGCCTCTGCGACCCGGACCTCCGGAAAAGCGGTAGAAGATGGATGGATGGATGGATGGATGGATGTTTCAGGCAACCTCATACTATATGATCAGTCTTTGCCATCATATAGAAACAACATACAAAGGAACGAGGCATGGAGAGCAGTGGAACATGAGCTTTTCCAGCCGAAGCTCATGAACCAGGTAGTCAAATTCGATATGCATTGTGCGTGTCTGTAGGATTGGATGAACCCAAAACCAGCGGCGACAACAACAAAGCCGCCTTTTGTCGCGCAAATATACCAGCACAATAAAAAACAATCTCCTCATGGTTAATAATAACTATTCCAGTATTTCCTCCCACATTGCTCGACTCCGCCTGTCCCAGAATTAGGCTACACACCCCTTTTCCGCACCTCACAGGTTGTGATATGCGAAAAATCCTGACCAGTGGACACGTACCATTAGAGCTGGAGGCTACCATATTTACTCTAGAGCAGTGCCCCCCGTTCCCCCCAAAAAAGAAAAAACTTCTGTTCCTCTGTATTGACCAAGTCTAAACAGTTGGAACAACACAAAAGCACACCGCGTGACACTAATAACATCATTTTCTGCACGTACCGCTGTTCACAAGGGCTTGAGTGTTATGTATACACAAGACTTCAGGCCGTGCCGTAACCCACTGCTGCTAGTACCAATGGCTGGAGTGATGGACGGCACTGATCTGGTGGTTTGCCTGGCTGTGACCAGGACTAGCTATAATGGCAGCTTGAACTGGAGGAAAAACTGTGGAACCGGTGACTTAGCGTACTGTGCCTAGTAGAAGAGTTGGTGGTGAGAGCTGGCCAATGAGAATCTCTGGCAGCCTGGATGGACTGCTCCCAGTGGCATAAAGATGGCAGGTGAGTTGGACATCGTGTTGAAGATGGGTTTAACTAATTGAATAATGGATATTTTTTTCCTGGTTGAACTAAGAACTGCTTGGAGTTGGAGCTTACTACTATTACTATAAAATAGCTGGCAACAGGGGGAAATCTAATCATCCACATCAGTAAAGCAGCAAAAATTCTGTTGCAGTTGAAAGATTGCTGGACTTTGATGAAGAAAGATTTGCAGCTAGACATGTAAAAGCTTTCAGTAGTAAAGAAGTTATTGATGCTATTAAATTGCTAATTAAGGACCCCCGTCATTAATTAATTTTGTGTTTGGCAAAATACCTTACACAACGATGGGGTGAAAGGAAGAACAAAGTTTTACTGCCCCTAGCCACCAGAGGGTGATCAAGATGAGGAAGGTTCACTTTTTGAGAAACCTCATGTTGTCCATCTTTATCTACAGTTTATGTTTATATCCAACCCATCTGATGTCTAAAAATGGGCATTTTAAAAGGTACCATTTTGTGCTGCAGTTCACTTTTGTCACGAAACCCTGATTTCCCAAAGTGTCCTAGAGTATCTTTAACACCAGAGTCCAGTGAAGCTGATTTGCATTTGGAGCCCCTTGTGGCTATTCGAGGAAGTGCGTTTGTGGGCACAGTGGCTTAATTTTTTTGGCTCATTTGTTTCAAAATCTCCTGAACAAGTCTTTCCTTAACTAGCACATAGTGATTCACCCTTAAGCGCCTTATGTCATTCTTTTTTTTTTTTTGCATTTAATGAATAGAATAAATTATTTTGGGTATTTACCATAGCTCGGAGCCTCTGATCATCATCCTGGCCGTTGTGGTGTCTCCGACTACTGAGGCTCTTCTGTTCGGGCCTCTGTGACTCTGTCCCACTCAACATCTGGACCCGCAACCAATGATAAACCATCTCTAGGCTTCCTTCACAATCTGCCAGGCTCACCTGAGCTGTGCCCTGTGAGAACAAATTTTCGTCAATACTTTGCAAAAATGTTAAACAGCTGTAACATCAGTCTGAGCTGCAGAAAGGTTCAGACATACCAGAAGTTCCTCCTGAGCCTGAGGTCCCAGCGAGCAGATGGACAGCTGCAGGCCACACACCGCCAGGGCATTTGCGGGGACAGGAATGCGGAAGCCTTCATTGAAACTCATCTGGGATTGTGGCTCCAAAGCGGTACAACAGTAAAACGCACAGGCCCTGCTGGCGTCCAGTGGAATCAAGTGCACCTTCACATACCTACAAAAACAAAAAATATTCACAAAAGACATTTATGACAAAACATGGTATGCTAATTGTCTAAAGAAGCAGAAGAGGTTCACGTTCTGGATCAGTTCAAAAGTCGTTAAAACTAATATGATGCAATTATGGGCAGATATTTCATTTCACTTTGTTGGAGGGACAATAAACATTTTCTCCAGAGTAAATTTTGAGGGGGGGTCACGATAAGTATTATTGTAGTCAGGAACATTTTTAGCTTTTTGGTAGAAAGATTGTGGTGGCCCATATTTTTACCTCCGCCAGGCCGAAGGCCAGGAGGAGGTTATGTTTTTGCCGGGGTTTGTCTGTCTGTCTGTTTGTTTGTCTGTCTGTTGGTTAGCAAGATAACTCAAAAAGTTTTGGATGGATTTCGATGAAACTTTCAGGCGTTGTTGGAAATGGTACAAGGAAGAACTGATTAAATTTTGGGGATGATACGGATCACCGTCTTGATACAGGAATTTTTAAAAGGATTCTTTAACATTGTGAGATATGGCCATTTTCAACATGTGTGCAGGGGCAATAGAGGGCGCTGGTCATCGTGTCTGACGAACACAAACTCCGCCTTCTTCAAAGTTTTAGGCACAAAAGCACGCGGAAAACTGTGGAGGGCAGGGCCCGCCAGCGTGCCTGTATTTGCGCCACGCTGCAAAAGCTGATACGGGCAGCTGTCCGCCGTCGGATTATTTGGCACAAATTCCCCGGCCAGCCATAGGGGCTGCGCAAAAACCAGCTCTCTGCCGGGGAAGCTTCAAATCCACTTTTTTCCCCGCGGAGCGCAAACCCAATAAAACCCACGCCAACCTGTCTACCCAATTTGCATCCGTCAAAACAGTGGTGGCCCGGGCTCGCCAGCGTGCCTGTGTTTGCGCTACGCTGCAAAAACTGAGACGGGCAGCTGTCCGCCGCCGGATTATTTGGCAGAAATTCCCCGGCCAGCCATAGGGGCTGCGCAAAAACCAGCTCTCTGCCGGGGAAGATTCAAAAACCTCTTTTTTTCCGCAGAGCGCAAACCCAATAAAACCCATGGCAACCTGTCTACGCAATTTGCATCCGTCACTGAAGCCTTGAGTGCTGCTTTCAGTGATCTATGAAAACGCTCGCAGCCTGGGACTTTGCACATGAAGGAGATGGACACAACACCAACACTTCAGTTTATTACCTCCGCGAAGGAGGTAATGCTTTTACTACTGAACCACTAATCCTATCATTGTGAATCCAATTGCTAGTCATATGTTTTCATGGTCAAGGAATCTGAAAATGTACACACAAACACTGTACGGGGGGAACTGTGGCGCTTGGCGGAGGTCTGCGCTCTCCGAGTGCTTTTCTAGTTTTGTAATTGAGATGCTGGGATAGGCTTCAGCCGTCCCGCGACCCGAAAAGGATTAAGCGGAAGAAGATGAATGAATGAGAAGAGTTCAAACCCTTTAAAATTTAAAAAAAAAAAAAAAAAAAAATCCTCTTCCCAACAAAAACATAAATAAAGTTGGGCCATTGTCTAGATTAGGGGTGCCCACACTTTTTTGGCTTGTGAGCTACTTTTAAAATGACCAGGTCAAAATTATCTACCTACATTTGAAAAATACCAAATATGACAATATATGTTAGCGTACAATGTACGCCGTACATTATATAACTGCATGAACCCTTATGGCACAATACAATTCAATACATTTATTATCATTACCTTACTCTGATGACTTACACTGGATGAAGCAAGCCAGGGTTGCATAGTCTGGACAGTAGCTGCTGGTAGCTAGTCTCAAGCAGGCTTCCAAATGATCATCAGTCATGGTGGAATGGTATTTGAACTTAATAATCTTCATGTGGGAAAAGGCTGATTCGCACAAATAAGTAGAGCCAAATAATGCAGTCAAGGAGTTTGGATACTTTTCCTCTGTAAGTTCCAAAACTGTTCATGAGCCCTGGACTTAAGCTCAATGTCAGCCTGTAGTGTCAAAATCTCATTCTCCACTGGATGAGATTAATTAAGGAAGTTGGGGAAATCGTCGTTTTCCCTGCACTTGGCAATAAAGCCATTTGAGCGACCCACCATTGCGGGTACACCATCCGTGGTGATTGACACCAATTTACACACTGGTGTTATGTCGGAAGCTGAATGTGAGCATTCTACAAAAATGTTATGTCAGAACAAGAAGCCAAGGACGAGGCCAGGTGTGGGCCGGTCAACAGGTGAAACCAACCTCTTGACATCGCCTGCCCACAGGCGTCCCACCGTGCCGCCCAGTACCCTTGTCCAGGGCGACTTGGGCTCTGGCACAGGGAGCCTCCTGTGATGACCCTGGGCGATATTGGTCTTGCTCACTCTCCAAGGTGCCAAGCAGTTCCTCATCCCACGCTGCGCCGTCTACCACTCTCGGGATCGGTCAGTGCTTTGTGGACCCACAGCCCATGGGAGCTGGGTTTTCTCAATAAAGTTTTTGAAAGAGTGAAAAATGTCCTCTCCTCGCATGCGTTCTTTCATGGGCAGTGTTGTTAACAGCTCCTCTTTCTGTTTATTTCACAGCGCCGTGTAACTGTACTTCTTGATAGCTGAAGAGCTTTGATTGAAGACAATATTTCTGGTTTGTTTTTAAAATCCCGAAACAACGACTCCACTGCCCCAACAAAGGCCTCTTTTACTATCTCTTATGCTTAATAATGCAGTGACTCACCCAGAACGATGCTTCAGTGGGTGCCTTTGCCTTTGAATTCAGCTGTGTGAAAAGTGACTGCTGTCCAATTAACTGAGATTTCATTTCCTTCACCTTTCTTTTTCTCAGCTCACTTTTTGGAGGGAAGTTAGTGTCATAGTTTTTATGAACGGTTCGAAAGTGCCTCTCCACATTTCTCTTCTTTGGAAATGCAACGATTGACAGATCAGACAAATACACTTCAAAAATGACATTGTGGGGGGAAAAAAAAATCTTCCTCCCATTCCGCATGGAAGTGGTAAGTTTTTGTCTTCTTACTGGGTTCAGCTCCCCCACTCATTTTTAATACCCCTTCTTTTTAGTTGATTGAAATTTGGAAGCGCTAAAATGGTCACAGCTCGCTGGAGTAGCAGCTACAGCTAGTAGTAGCTAACTAGCCTGTTTGACTGCACATGCAGGGTGACCTATGACACATAGAGGACAGGACCTCTCTTGATTGGCTGCCCTGTACATCAATCAAATGGTAAATGCCAATAAGAGGACAGATGGGAGGATAGGTGATAGAATTAAAAACTTTTTTATTTTTTTATTTTTTTTTAAATGTCACGCGATCTACCCGCAGTGCCTTTGCGATCTACCAGTCGATCGCGATCGATGTATTGAGCACCCCTGGTAAATAAACAGAACAAATTCAACCTTTACATAGAATAATAACAAAAGCACTCTGAGGAGTGCAATATCCCACACCTTCGTTTTCTTTGAAGATCCCAATATGTCACTGAAGGAGAGCAGCTTTCAACTTTTCCATATAACTGTTCAGGCAGAACCAAATTATGATAAGCCTATCATCCATGAATATACAACAAAAATAGTTGCATATAACCCATAGCTGTACAGTGGTGTGAAAAAGTGTTTGCCCCCCTTCCCGATTTCTCATTTTTTTATGTTTGATGATCTGAAATATTTAAGTGTGACAAAAAATTTTAAATATTAGACAAATATAAGTAAACACAAAATGCAGTTTTTAAATGAAGATATTTATTATTAAGGGGAAAAAAATCCAAACCTACATGGCCCTGTGTGAAAAAGTGATTGCCCCCTAATCCTAATAACTGGTTGGCCCACCACCCTTAGCAGCAACAACTGCAATCAAGCATTTGCAATAATTGGCAGTGAGTCTTTCACAGTGCTGTGGAGGAATTTTGGCCCACTCACATCTTTGTAGAATTGTTGCAATTCAGCCATATTGGAGGGTTTTCGAGCATGAACCGCCTTTTTAAGGTCATGCCACAGCATCTCAGTTGGATTCATGTCAGGACTTTGACTAGACCACTCCAAAGTCTTCATTTTGTTTTTCTTAAGCCATTCAGAGGTGGACTTGCTGGTGTGTTTTGGATCATTGTCCTGCTGCAGAACCCAAGTGTGCTTCAGCTTGAGGTCACAAACAGATGGCCAGACATTCTCCTTCAGGATTTTTTGGTAGACAGCAGAATTCATGGTTCCATTTACCACAGCAAGTTTTCCAGGTCCTGAAGCAGCAAAACAGCCCCAGACCATCACACTACCACCACCATATTTTACTGTTGATATAATGTTCCTTTTCTGAAATGCTGTGTTACCTTTACACCGGATGTATTTGTACACACACCTTCCAAAAAGTTCAACTTTTGTCTCATCAGTCCACAGAGTATTTTCCCAAAAGTCCTGGGGATCATCAAGATGTTTTCTGGCAAAACTGAGACGAGCCTTTATGTTCTTTTTGCTCAGCAGTGGTTTTTGTGTTGGAACTCTGCCATGCAGGCCATTTTTGCAGAGTCTCTTTTTTATGGTGGAATCATGAACACTGTTAAAGTGCTGAAGACACATTCTTGACTTCCTCTAATTTTTCAACACATAATACATGACAAAATAGGTTGGTCTGTGCAGTTCTAAGTCAAACAGGCTTTTTTTTCACACGAATATCCGATGTTTTCATGAGCGCCACGTCACCAATTACGTCAGTGGCTGGAAAACCCCGCTGCCATGTAGTCACGTCATCGGGAGAACACAGCGCTTGGCTGCTCATTGTACACACAAGATGAAGCGGTTGAAAACATCAACGATGGTTCCAGCACATGTAGTCTGGAATTGGTTTGTGTTGTCCAATCTTCAGACGATTATAGTTCCAAAGAATGGGATGATAATGAAGAATCTGGGGGGCATCAGACCGTATAGGTTTGAGCCGTGCCAAGTGGGCATCGTGCCAAAGAAGTCAGACTCAGAGAGTGACAATGGAGAGGCACACATGCCCGCAGCAGCAGCAACGACAAACACACGGCAGGGGAACACCAGTGTTATTCGTTTGTTACAGATATTGCAACAAATTATTTGTTCATAAATATAATTTATTTAAACCCGATTTTTCAATAAAATCATAGCAGTATATTCTCTGTGGCTCAGGCATCGGGTTTATTATGGATTATATTTTGAGTTCTTGTTGTTTTTGTTTTGTACATGTGTTTATGTGCGTTTTGAGCCACTTTCAGGTGGGCACTGTCCAAGATTTGCCAGTCCGAACACACGCGCCCTCTCTCTTTGACAGTCAGATGTTCATGGTTTGTGTGCATCATCTGCCGTGTTGTCAGCCAGTCAATGTTGCCAGCGCTATCACGACGTGTTGGTCGCTCCACACAGCTGTGGTTCTGTTGCGCCCCTTGAAGCGATGTCGGCCCTGGGGCACAACCGTGGTTAACACGCCTCCTCTCCATGTTCACTGGGCGATGTCGGCCCCGAACGCCAACTGTGGGTGTTTGTGTTTATTTTTGTGGGTCTTCACCTTTTTGGGAACTGTTGTCATCATTCTTATGTTCAGTACATGTGCTGTGTTGAATTCTGCTTGTAAATCCATTCATCATGACCCTCCGTGCGTGCTTACACAGGGCAGGGAGAGGGAGGATGAAATAACGAGGATCTGCGTGCAGGGTTCACCACAGCACATTTAATACAGAAAGACAGACAGTTCCCTGAAAGGTGAAGACGTACAAGAAACTTAGACACACTTGCTGATGGCATTTGGGGGCTGGCATCGCCCAGCGAACAAATGGGAGGAGACGTGTTAGCCACAGGTGCGCCCCAGAGACAACATTGCTTCAAGGATGCACGAGAGCCACGGCGGACATGGAGTGACTAACGTGTCATGAGAGTGCTTAAAATACTGGCAGACAAACAGCACAGATGACAATACTATGGACCATCAGTGCATGACTGGCAAACAGCCGCAAAGGACACGTATTGCTGGTGATGGTGTGGTGAGAAGCACCTGGGCGAGGACCAGAAAACATGATCAGCTGGAGTTTGAATAAGCTGATGATAATGATAGAGGGGACATGGCTGGACCGGCGAGATGTCAGCATGGGATCACAGAAAGTAGGTCAAAGCTGTGCGTAAATCCATTAATTCTTCCCCTCCTCGTGCACTCCTCCTGCATAAAAGCGCACGAGGAGCGGAGGAGGGTTATAACAGTTGGGAGCTGAAGCGTGTGATGTGGTCTTTCACGCCTGCTGTCAATCTAAGCCTGCGACACAACGCGAAGGCATAGCCATAAAATTAAAACAACAAACCAGAGAAACTGTGAGCTACAAAGCTGCTGTCATTCCAGTCAACAACACCGGAGTCTATTCTCCCGCTTACGTCATGGGGTGCCGCCCTTAATTCGGTGGGCGGCACCACAGTCCAGTCAGCGGCTGCTGTTTATTGATGATAACTAGTTTATGCAGGCGCAGCTGTAAATATTATATTGATCATAGACACTTTTGGGTTTACACAACATGCTAAAAAATGTCAAAAACGTGTCATCAGCACTTTAACTGAGGCAAGTGAGGCCTGCAGTTCTTTGGATGTTGTTGTGGGGTCTTTTGTGACCTCTTGGATGAGTTGTCACTGCACTCTTGGGGTAATTTTGGTTGGCTGGCGACTTCTGGGAAGGTTCACCACTGTTCCATGTTTTTGCCATTTTGGATGATGGTTCTCACTGTGGTTCGCTGGAGTCCCAAAGCTTTAGAAATGGCTTTATAACCTTTTCCAGACTGATAGATCTCAATTACTTTCTCATTTGTTCCTGAATTTTTTTATTTTTTTGGATCGCAGTATGATGTCTAGCTTTTGAGGATCTTTTGGTCTACTTCACTTTGTCAGGCAGGTCCTATTTAAATGATTTCTTAATTGACAACAGGTGTGACAATAATCAGGCCTGGGTGTGACTTGAGAAATTGAACTCAGCTTTCCAAAGATGTGATAAACCACAGTTAATTTGTTTCAACAGGAGGGGGGCAATCACTTTTTCCACACAGGGCCATGTAGGTTTGGATTTTTTTCTCCCTTAATAATAAACACCTTCATTTAAAAACTGCATTTTACTTGTGTTGTCTTTGTCTAATATTTAAATTTGTTTGATGATCTGAAATATTTAAGTGTGGCAAACATACAAAAAAATGAGAAATCAGGAAGGGGGCACTTTTTCACACACTTTTTCACACCACTGTAGGTCAGGATCCCATGGTAAACCGTTGTAGCAGGTTTGGTGAACCTAGCTTTCTTTGTTGTTGAGATATAGGTTATATGGCATTTTGACACTGACCTTTGACTTCGCAATCCCAAAACCAGAGTCACAGTTGTGTACCTGTGTACCAAGTTTGGTAATTTAAGCTTGACTCGTTCTATAATAACAGTGCAAATGGAATGATAACCTTGACCTTTGACCCCAAACCCACAGTCAGATCAGAGAATAAGCCGTCCAAGATTTGTCTTAGATACAACTATGTTATCAATTTGAAAAGCCTACATCATTTCTTATCATTAATTACTGGGTTTACAAGATTTAGGGGAAAACTGACATATGACCTTGACCTTAAGGTCTATAATTCTTGCAAAAATTATCTGATCAGGGCCAAATTGCAACATGCGCATTATTAGTATATCAAATCATGGTATCACGTTTTAAAAGATTTGGAACAAAACTGTAAAGTCAATTTAGCAAGACAGCTATGGTCAGTAGTTATTGTGTTATATTCAGTAGTTATTGTGTTCAGAAGATTTAGGGAAAATGTGACTTCAAGGTCATCCGATGAGAGTGAAATTGCAATATGCACATCATCAAAGTATATCAAACCATAGTCCAAGTTTCAAAACAATCGGAACAAAACTGTAGGAGAAGTTGATTTCACAAGAGAGTTACTGTCTATGAAGTGAGGGGAAACAGGAGGTCATAGTTCAGGGGCTACAACTCCAGCAAAAATCATCCGATCAGAACCAAATTACAATATGCACATCCTCGGTGTATATCAAAGCATGGTACCAAGTTTCAAAACAGTTGGGATAAAATTGTAGGAGGAGTTGATTTCACAAAAGTGGGACAGACGGACGGACTGACCTACAACATAATCCCCCTTCAGCCTTCGCCCAAAGGGCTCTTCAACCCCTTTGGACTTTGTTCAGTGGGGGATAAAAAGTTGCAAGTTGACAAGAAATGCCACAAGTTTACAAGAAGTTGCAAATTTAAAAGAAAAGAGCAGCAAATTTAAAAGAAGGAAGTCACAAATTTACAAGGTACTAGTGCATGCCCATGCATAACTGTGCATGCCCGTAGAAACCAAGTATAAGCAAGTGTTTCTGCATGCCCGTAGAAAGCAGGTGTAAGCAAGGGTGTAAGCAAGCACGTCAGCACTCGTTCAGTGATGCCTGCCTTTGATCTTTGATGGTGTCATAGCGAGTCCTATGCTCTTTGATGATGTCATAGTCCTATGATCATGAGTGATGACTGGCTTTGATCTTTGATGATGTCATAGTGAGTCCTATGACCTTCGATGATGTCATAGCGAGTCCTATGATTGTGAGTGATGCCTGCCTTTGATCTTTGATGTCCTATGAGCATGAGTGATGCCTGTGTTTGATCTTTGATGATGGGTCGATACCACCAAGAGGACCAGTTGACATTTAGTTTTAGAGCCAGTGAGGAAAAACAATACGAGGAGACAAAGAAGATTCCTGGAATTTTAAGACTTTTAAGATGACCAGTTGGACCATTGGGGTGGCGGAAGGACTTCGACTGGTGGAAGGTTGAGACGGCATTTACGTCTTGTGTTCGGTTGGCGGTAGGAGTGATTTGTTTGTGGCGGATAGCATAAACTGTACTCTGACTGTAACATTATGGCATCTAGCTACGACAGGCTTGATAAAAATGAGATGGATTGGACACTACCCAGGTCTGGGAGGTGGAAAAGAGCAGCTAGGGGGCATCAAGAGGTAGAAGCAGGTCAGATGAGAGTGACGCAGGAGGAAGTAACAATATGAAGACAACACGAACTAGCAAACATGGATGGCAGTTTGATGATGTCGGGAATGAGTGGAAGGTTGTCACTGAGTTCAATCAGAGTGGGGGGCACTATCACCCTGTTAAGCTAACAAAAGCAATTGATAAAGAAATTGGGAGAGTTAAGTTTGCGAAGTTCTTGTATAATAACCGGCTGTTAATTCATGCATCAAGTAAACAACAGCAAGAGAAAATATTGGCAATTACATGTCTAAATGGAGAACAAATGAAGGCGCATGTTTCTGGCGCAACAGCAAACTTGAGGGGAGTTATATCAGGTGTCCCCTTGAGCATGTCTATGGAAGAAGTGAAAAACGAGATCCAAGGAGGAAAGGTGAAGGATGTGAAAAGGCTAAAGAGTAAAAGAGAAGGGTCACTGAAGGACATACTGTCTGTAATGATTAAGTTTGAGGAAACACTTCCAAAATCAGTCCAAACAGGATACTTGTATTACAGTGTCAGAGAATGCGTCCCAAGGCCACTCAGGTGCTATAAATGTCAAAGGATGGGTCACACTGCTCAGCAATGTAAGGGAAAGTTGAGATGCGCTAGATGTGGAGGGAGCACGGATATGGTAAATGTGAAAAGGACGCCAAAGTAAAGTGTTGCAACTGCGGGAGTGACCACAGTGATGCATATGGAGGATGTGTTGTGCAAAGGGAAGCTAGACAAGCCCAGGAAATCAGAATAAGTAAGAAAATCTCATATGCGGAAGCTCTAAAGACAGTTTGAGAGGCAGGAATGGTCAGAAACACAACAGGCCTTTCTCAAAGAAGTTCAACTCAAAGGGAAGAACAGCCATCAACAAATCCCACACAAGCACAAGATCATGCCGCTGCAAGGAATTTTTGTGTTCACAAATTCAAAGTGGATGATGACACATTGATAGTTAAGAGGACAAACTTTGTAGCTTTCATCTGCCACACCATTAATGTTGCAGCACAGCTAAAGAAGAAAAGTGACAGAATCAAAACCATTGTGGAAGCAGCAGGAAGATTCCTAGAGGTGAAAGATATCAAAGCCGACCAGATTCATGTTTTATTGAAAGCTGAAACTGATGTTGAAACTTAATATCTGAATTATGATACTACACATACTACAGTGGAATGTGAGGAGTCTTATAGTAAACGGACAAGAACTCAAGAAATATATTTACGAACTACTAGTTGTTCCAGAGGTAGTGTGTGTACAGGAGATATGGCTTCAACCTCACTTAGATTTTGTTATTCCAGGATATAGTTCAATCAGACAGGATAGAAGTAACGGTGTAAATGGAGGAGGATGTGCCACTTTCATTAAAGATGACCTGGCATATAGGGTGATTCCCTCCCCTGAGGATATAGAGTGTAATATTATTGAAATATGTATGTAGGCCAAATGGACAAGGAAATATTAAGCTGATTAACTATTCCAACCCATGTAGGAAGTTAACAGCAGATACTTTCAGTGTTATGGCAGGGGAAGGCCATATGAAAGAGGTATGGTGTGGAGACTTTAATGCCCATAATAGCTTGTGGGGAAGCACACATACAGATAACAATGGAAATGTTGTGGAAGAGATGTTGGATGAAAGATTGTCAATTTGTCTCAACAGTGGTGAAGGTACCAGGGTGGATGTGCATTGGGGCACATCATCATGTATTGATATGACTCTGGTATCTGATTCTTTAGTGAGCGCCTGTGAATGGACGGTTAAGAACAGTACAACTATGGGAGGTGATCACTTCCCAATACTTACAGTCATTAAAACTGAAGTATGTGTACAAGAGAGAAGATGTTTTACAAGATGGTGTTTTGACAAGGCAGATTGGGAAAAATTTAGGCAATACTGTGTACAATCATGTCATTTGGTAACATTAGAAGGTGGCATATAAGAGTGTTCAAGTCAGGTAACCAATCATATTCTGAATGCTGCAATAGCAAGTATACCTAAGAAAACAACACAGGGTAGGAAGAAGGTTGTACCCTGGTGGAATGAGGAATGTAGTATTGCAGTAAAAGAGCGAAACAAGACATTCGGAGAGCTGAGGAAGAATATGAATAGTGAAAATTTAATAGATTATAAAAAGAAAAAGGCAGTAGCTCGAAGGATTATTAAAAACAGAAGAAGGTCAACATGGAGAGAATTTTGTTCCACCCTTGGTAGGAAAACAACTAGGTGATGTCTGGGATATGTTTAAAAAAATGAGTAGGAAGAGGGTGTCAATTCAAGTCCCAGCCCTAGTGGATGAGGACAAGATGGCTGTATCAGACAAAGAAAAGGCAGACGTCCTAGGTAGAGCATTTGCTGCAGTGCACAGAGGAGAACATCTTGGTGAGAGTCATAGACAACAAAGGGAGCATAAACTCAGAGAAAATGCAAACTTAAAAAAGGAAGTGAAAGAAGATATGACTGCATTAGACCTTGAGCTCACAATGTCAGAGCTTAAGAGAGCTTTGCAAGACAGTGGATACACAGCTCCAGGATATGATCAGTTAAGCTATGCTATGTTCTGGCAGTTGCCTATGCAATCAATGGAAGTGGTGCTGAAATTGTTTAACAGAATATGGAAGGAGGGGGTTATCCCAAGTGGGTGGAAAAAAGCTGTAATTTTACCATTTAATAAGCCAGGGAAAGATCCAGCTCATCCAGGCAACTACAGGCCAATAGCATTAACGTCACACTTAGGGAAATGGATGGAGAAGGTGTTAGTTTACAGACTCTCATATATACTAGAGCAAAGACGATTAATCAACTATCAGAATGGTTTTAGAAGAGGAAGATCACAGTGGATGCTGTAGTTAGGGTAAGTAATTATATTGAAAAGACTCTCAAAATGAAAGAAGTAATGGTTATAGTTTATCTGGATACTGAAAAAGCTTATGACTCACTGTGGAGGGATGGACTTCTTATCAAACTGAATAAAATGGGCATTGGTGGTAGGATGTATAATTGGATAATGGATTTTTTTTTAGCACAGGACAATTAGGGTTAAAGTAGGATCAGAACTTTATAATGACTTAGAAATAGAAAATGGTGTTCCTCAGGGGAGAGTGATGAGTCCAGTTTTATTCAACATAATGATTAATGACATGTTTGAGGATCAAAAGGGATCCATCAAAACAGCACTATATGCAGAGATATATAGATATATAGAGAAAGTGAGGGAGTTCAAATATCTAGGATTGTGGTTTGATAGTGGATACACATGGAGAGTTCATGTTGAAAATGTGGAGACAGTGCAAAAAAGTCAATCTCATAAAAACTAGCTGGGCACAAATGGGGTGCAGATCAACAGGCATTAATTGACATTTACAGAGCACTAATGAGATTGACAATAGACTATGGATGCATGATTTATGGAGCAGCAGCAAAGACGAAACGAAGAAGAGTGATGTCTGAAGACAGAGCTGAGGTTCGATTGGACACAGCAATGATGATAGGACTACAGCTCCTGACCAGATAGAGTGATGATATAGAGTGAAGTACGTGGCGGTAATGCACCTGTAAGCTGATTGCCACCCGCCAATCAAATCTAAAAGAAGAAGATGACGACTCTGGAAAAAATAGACAGAATGCAGCATAGAGCGCTTCGCCTGTGCATTGGAGCCGTCAAAACAACACCAAACAATGCAGTTTTAATAGAAGCAGGAGAAATGCCAGTGGATTTGAGAAGAGATAAACTCGCATTATCATACTGGGCCAAGCTGAAAGGAAGTGAGGAAGTGAATATTTCAAAAACAACACTACAAGACTGCTGGGAATATTCTAACTTCCAGGGACACGGGTTTGGGTGGACAATTGAAAGAAAAGCCAGAACGTATGGACTACACACTATTGATATAGCTAACACCACTCCAGTGAGCAATGTTCCCCCTTGGCTGTTTCCGGGAAAAGAAGTAGACATTAGTCTGCTAATGAGGGAAAAAGATTGGCATATGAGTGAAGTTGGTGTTAAAACAAGCATTTACCTCAGGAACAGTTACTATAACTACTTACAGCTCTATACTGATGGTTCAAAGAACAAAGAGGACTCTGTTGGAGATGGAGTATACATTCCAGAGTTTAAAGTGACCATCTCAAAAAGACTCTCCAACAATACATCCGTGTTTACATCAGAGATGGTGGCAATAATTATTGGTTTGCAGTGGATGGAGGTCAGACTGGACTGGGTGGTGGTGTGCACAGATTCACTTGCAGCTTTAAAACCCATACGGACACTAGAATCTACAAGGGAAGACTTGGCAATTGAGCTATATCACAGTTTATTTAGGGTACACAGGGGTGGTGGAGAAGTTCAGTTTTGTTGGGTTCCTGCACATGAAGGGTTGAAAGGGAATGACTGTGCAGACAATTTAGCAAAAAGTGCACTTGGGAAAGAAATATTAGCAAAAAGTGCACTTGGGAAAGAAAGAACTATACCATTGTCTTTTGGAAAAGGCTAAAAGATCATATCATAGGATCGCCTATGATGTTCCTATGATGTCTGCATGATGTCATAGGATCGCCTATGATGTTCCTATGATGTCTACGTGATGTCTATATGATGTCATATAGACACCATAGTATAGAGTGATTCAAGAAAATCTGTGTGTGTCAGTGTCAATGACTATGATGTCTATATGATGTCATATAGACATAGGCACATCATAGGCTCACTGATGCATCAAAACTTTGTTAAACGAGCAAAACCCCCAGGCATACAGTATACAAGGTAAAGTTTATCACTACATGGATGCTCCTCTTCCTGAACAGGGTCGAATGTCAGTCTTTGCTCAGATCTATTTTCATGATCCTGCGCATGAACTGGAATTATGACGCACCCATCCCTCAACCAGTGGTCTGAATGAAGACTTTTTGTTGAAGGCACAATAAGACCCACGAGGGGCAATCAGATCTAGAAGAAGAAGAACAATGATATAAAGTGAAGTATGTGGCGGTAATGCACCTGTAAACTGGTTGCCAACCGCCAATCACATCTAAAAGAAGAAGACCCACGAGATGGAGAGCAGTAGAGTGAGGAGAACTGCTGCACGTCAGAAAAGACTAGTGCATACCTGTGCATGCCTGTAGAAACCAAGTGTAAGCAACTATTTCTGCATGCCCGTAGAAAGCAGGTGTAAGCAAGCACATCAGCACTCGTTTAGAGTGAAGTTCCAAATTTATGAAAAAAAAATTTTTTTTTGCATACATGCTTTGTATTGATGCTTCAGATGCTTTTTATTCAGTTGTGTAACATGATATAGAAAGATTTATAAAGATATGGGGGGGCAGTTCTCTTTTTTCATGTTCATAGGGGACAGTTCCTCAACCCCCTTGATTTATGCCTGTGGATATAACAACAATAATAATAATAATTACTACTAACTAACTAACCTGCACTTATATAGCGCTTTTCTAGTCACAAAGACCACTCAAAGCGCTTTCACTAGTACTAACCCTCTATTCTAAGGGCCTATAGGAAACAGATATCTAGGGACAATTTAGAACAGCCAATTAACCTAACATGCATGTCTTTGGATTGTGGAAGGAAACCGGAGCCCCCGGAGTAAACCCACGCAGCACAGGGAGAACATGCAAACTCCACACAGAATCTTGAGATTCTTGACACAGATTTGTGATAGTATAACATGATTAGATTCTACAGTGCCAGTTTTATTTGTTTTTATTAGGTACTAAAACAGACACATCTAACAACTTAATAAATACTAGTGCATACCTGTACATGCCCGTAGAAACCAGGTATAATCAAGTATTTCTGCATGCCCATAGTTACTTTTACCATGGCAACAGTAACCATGGTGATGCCTGCCTTTGATCTTTGCATACCTGCCAACTTTTAAAACCTGAAAAGCCTAGTAGCTAGCCGGGGTCCAGGGGCTGCAGGCCCCGGTGGTCCAGGACAAAGTCCTGGTGGGGGGTTCAGGGGGGCAAAGCCCCCCGACGGCAAACAAATATTAGCATTAAATCAAGTTAAAAGGTGGCTAACAACCTCATATTTCTTCAACAATCATGTTTCTATTTTCCTTAAATTGTCAATGCAGATATGCTGATGGAAAAGATCAAGGACAAACTCTATGGTAACTCTCAAGCATTGTTGTTTTCCATGGTGCACCTCTTAGCTTTCTTCAGTTGGTCTTTTGAATGGAACACACTGTGGCACTTGTTACCCGAAGCGTCATCATCATTTTCCTGGTCATGAGGTTGCCCAGAACTTTAGTTGACAGACTGGACCTGAACTCCGTTTTGTTCTTGTTCACATGGCTGAATATGCGCTCACAGTCCGCAGTAATAATTCCTGGAAATGCTTTGGAGTATTTCTCATGAAAAGACTTGCCATGTGTGTGGATATGGATTATCATAGTCTCTTAATTTTCTTAATCAGTGTTCATCTATATTTATGTAAGTCAGTAAGATCTCTGATTATTATACTCTTTTGCTTCCTCAGGTGTTCCATTTAGTTTGATCCAAACTACAATTTCTTGTCCATGTTGCCTGTATTTTATTTTGTCTTTTCAGCATCTGTGCTTGCCGTGCTATTTCAGCATTAGTTTTTGTTAGATGTTCATTTAGGTAAACTTTTGTTCCCCGTAACTTTCTGGCCTGCCTCAGTATGTCATTTTTTACCCAGGGATGTGATTTGGGGTTGGGGAAATTATCTGAAAATTTAGCAGGGGGTCTGGGGGACACAGTCCCCCAGTGGGGTCTGGTGCAGAGCCCTGGTGGGGGGGGGGGGGGCAAGGGGGGCGAAGCCCCCCCGAAGCTCCTGGGTTTTTATGATTTTTAAGTGCCAGAACTGTGCTTAAATGACATAAAACAAACAGCTGAATGCCACTTATTACTGTATAATATTGACTTATGTTCCAAGAAGATAAAATCTCTGAACTTAGTTCAGAGATTTTTTGATCTCTTCCATTTCCTCCTTCTTTGGTAGCATTTTTACTGACCTGTTGATAGTAAAACAATCTCTGCTGGTGACGCCGATATCCGATCCGACCGACCTCGAATCCAGCTGGGCCTCAGCTAGCCCCCTCCGCTGCTAGTCCCGCTGCTTACCGCCACTGCAATTGAGCTCCTGTCCAGCTGGGGTACCGGCAGCTCCTCCACCGAGTCCCACCGCCGCTGTAGTTGAGCTCCAATCCTGCTCCTGTCCAGCTGGGGTCCCGGTAGATCCTCCGCTGAGCCCCGCCACCTACCGCCGTCTTCCTCAGTCGTTCCTCCGCCGAGCCCCGCCGCTGTAGCTGGGCTCCAGCTACAGTCGACTTATCCAGCTGGGGCCCCGGCTGCTCCTCCACTGGTCCCCGTCTCCTACCACCGCTGTACTTGAACTCCGATCCGGCTCCCGTCCAACTGTTGCCTCGGTTGGTTCCTCCGGCGAGCCCCAATCACCGGGGACGGAGTTGCTTCTTTGTATCGGTGTTAGGTGCTACGACTAGCTATGGCGTTAGCTATAGCGATAGCGTTAGCTTAGCAAACGCTTCAGGTAAATTTAGATACGATTCCTAGCGATCTTGTGTTTGGAATTGCTTTCGTGTTTTTTTTTATGATTTAAATTTTTGACTGAATTTTTAGTGAAAACCCGTAAAGCCGTAACCCGGAATGGGGTCTTAAAACCGTAACCATTACGGCAAAACCGGAGTAGTTGGCAGGTATATCTTTGACATGGTACCTGTGCATGCCCGTAGAAATCAAGTATAAGCAAGTATTTCTGCTGCATGCCTGCCTTGGAGCTTTGACATGGTTATCATGGCACAACAGTAACCATGGTGAAACCTGCCTTTGATCTTTGACATCACCACTCATTCAGTGATGCCTTGCTTTGATCTTTGATGATGTCATAGGACTGATGCCTGCCTTTGATCTTTGACGTCACCACTTGTTCAGTGATGCCTGCTTTTGATCATTGATGATGTCATAGTGAGTCCTATGATCGTGAGCGATGCCTGCCTTTGATCACACAGACACAAACACACAGATTTTCTTGAATCACTCTATACTATGGTGTCTATATGATGTCATATAGACATCATAGGCACATCATAGGTGATCCTATGGTCTTTTAGCGAGTCCTATGGTTGTGACAGACAGACACACAGAGATTTCTTGAATTATATATAGAGTGATGATGATATTTCTTTCGAGTAATGACGCCATGGCAGTGATACAACATAGTCCGGTAGGTGGTGGTAATGCACCTGTAAGCTGGTTGCCAAACACCAATTAAATCTAAAAGAAGAAGATTTTCAGTGCAAAATGTACTTACACTTTAAAGCCGTCTTTCACAATTGACCTATTCAGATTCTTGAGCTGCAGCAGATGTAAACGAAGAGACTGAGAGCTGGACTCCCACCTGTGAAGAGAAGAGACCAACAAAGATGGTTAATACAGAGAAACGAATCACAAATCCACCGACCGTCTACGGGAACGATTTACTCACAGCAGTCCTAGATGGATCTGTGTGGGCTCGCTCACAGACGTCAGATCTTTCATGTAGGACATCTCATCAAAATCTTCGGCCCTGAGGAAAGAACAACCAACTTTTTCTTACAGTTTGGAAGTACTACATATTACAACAGTTTCCTTTTATTCTTCTGCAACTGAACCCATATTTGTGAGGATGTGATTTTACTGTGTCATTTTATTTTGTTGCCCCTGATTAGTGACGATGTTTGTAAAAAGCCAGTCGACATACAGTAGTAATGGGTGATATATCATTTGCAATACAATGGGAATTTTTATTTTTTTTGCAAAGATAAGAATTATTCATCCAGAGGTAATAACAGTAAACTCTAGTTGATGTATTAGTCACTAATCACAAATAAGTGAGTTATTATTGCCGCTGTCTGCAAGTGAGTTGCACACACTAATAATTAGTGTGTGCAACTCACTTGCAGACTGCGGCTCACAATGTGTTTGCCATGAGAGTATGAATAAATGCAGAATTTGTGTCTTACAATATTGTTTTATTTCACATATTTGATATTTCACATATTTGATACTTTGCTTTTTTTCCTCCCTCTTAATTCACTTGTTTCTATTGTTACACCAAATACCAGTTTTATTTACTTATCCATGTTGTCCCAAAATACCAGTTTTGGGGTTCAAATATAAATATTCTGTAGTTGTCTGTCCCTCAGGAAACTACAACAGTATCAACTTTTTTTTTCCAGCAATATAGCTTTTCCCACAAGCATGGAACTTTTTAATGTAAATTTGCAAGTTTTTTCATCCATTTGCAACTTGTCTAATAAATTTATTTTATTTCTTAAATAATCAACATGTTTTTTATTCCTTTTAAGTTTTGAATGTGTGATTGTATCAAGTTGCTACATTTCTCTTGTGAATTTGTGAAAACTTTTCCATAGGTTTGCAGGAATTTTTGGTAAATTTATGATTTACCTTCATCAAAGTAGGTAGTCTGGCGGGGGGCATATCTGAATGGCAAATTTTTTCGTTGCTTTTCTGTGAAAAACCTGACTATTAGTACAAAAAGTTAATTTGAAATTACTTGTGCATACCTGTGCATGCCCGTAGAAACCAAGTATGAGCAAGTATTTCTGCAAGCCCAAAGAAAGCAGGTGTAAGTAAGGGTGAAAGCAAGCACGTCAGCACTTGTTCAGTGATGCCTGCCCTTGATCTTTGATGGTGTCATAGCGAGTCCTACTGTCTTTGATGATGTCATAGTGAGTCCTATGATTGTGAGTGATGACTGGCTTTGATCTTTGATGGTGTCATAGTGAGTCCTACTGTCTTTGATGATGTCATAGTGAGTCCTATGATTGTGAGTGAGGACTGGCTTTGATCTTTGATGATGTCATAGTGAGTCCTATGATCTTTGATGATTGCATAGTGAGTCCTGTGATGCCTGTGTTTGACCTTTGATGATGTCATAGCGAGTCCTATGATCGTGAGTGATGCCTGCCTTTGATCTTTGATGTCCTATGATCGTGAGTGATGCCTGCCTTTGATCTTTGATGTCCTATGATCGTGAGTGATGCCTACCTTTGATCTTTGATGTCCTATGATCGTGAGTGAGCATAAGTGATGGCTGCCTTTGATCTTTGATGATGTCATAGTGAGTCCTATGATCGTGAGTGATGTCTGCCTTTGATCTTTAATGTCCTATGATCATGAGTGATGCCTGCCTTTGATCACGCACACACAGATTTTCTTGAATCACCCTATACTATGGTGTCTATATGACGTCATATAGACATCATGTAGACATCATAGGTATGATCTTTTAGCGAGTCCTATGGTCGTGACACACAGAGATTTCTTGAATTATATCACTTCACTTCATCACAAGAAAACTGTGTGTCTGTGTGTCGTGACCATAGGACTCGCTAAAAGATCACAGGATTGCCTATGATGTCTACTTGATGTCCTATGAGTGTCTGTGTGTCACGACCATAGGACTTGCTAAAAGATCATGGGATCGCATATGATGTTCCTATGATGTCTACATGATGTCCTATGATGTCTACATGATGTCCTATGATGTTCCTTCTTCTTTTAGATTTTACTGGCGGTTGGCAACCAGCTTACAGGTGCATTACCGCCACGTACTTCACTCTATATCATCACTCTATCTGGTCAGGAGCTATGATGTCTACATGGTGTCATATAGAACATAGGATTCGCTAAAAGATCATATCATAGGATCGCCTGTCATGTTCCTATGATGTCTACATGATGTCTATATGATGTCACATAGAACATAGGACTTGCTAAAAGGTCATAGGATTGCCTATGATGTTCCTATGATGTCTACATGTCTATATGACGTCATATAGACACCATAATATAGCGTGATTCAAGAAAATCTGTGTGTCAGTGTCTATGACTATGATGTCTATATGATGTCATATAGACATCATAGGCACATCATAGGCTCAGTGATGAATCAAAACTTTGTAAAACAAGCAAAAAAATCCAGGCATATGTATACAAGGTAAAGTTCATCATTACATGGATGCTCCTCTTCAGCCACTCTTTGCGCAAATCAATTTTCATGATCCTGCTCATGAACTGGAATTATGATGCACCCATCCCTCAACCAGTGGTCTGAACGAACACTTTCTGCTGAAGGCACAAGACCCACGAGATACACCGCCGAGGACACAGTCCAAGGACGGATAATTTTTTTCCACACATAACTTAAGAACTCCTTATATGAAGAATCAAGTCAGTGGCGGTAAGGTGCCTGTAAGCTGGTTGCCAACTGCCAATCGAATTGTAATCGCGCTTGTTTGTTTTTCTTTTGAATTCTTGGATGGAATGTGGGTGGGTAAGCTGCGGCTTCAGCCATCACCCATTTCGGATAACTTATGTTAAACTGTATAACCAGAGGAGTTTTTGTCTAATTTGACCTTGTTGGATTTTCTTTCCCCCTTTGTTATATTATTCTGTTTCTTTTAATCTGTACTTTTAATCTATCCGAATAAAGATTGATTGATTGATTGACTGAAATCTAAAAGAAGAAGAAGAAGAAGAAGAAGAAGACCCACGAGATGGAGAGCAATAGAGTGAGGAGTACTGCTGCACGTCAGAAAAGATTCTGTGAAGATGAAACACCCGAGGTTCGAGCAGTACGTCGCAGGCATGACTGAACAACACAGCCGTCTGAGACAGGAGGAGACCCTTCAGCAGCATAGGGTACGACAGACAAGGGATGCACAGAAAGACAGGAAACGTGAGGCAGTGCACCATGCCCACCAAGAAAGAGATGCTGCATGCCAGGCAAGGCACAGAGAAGCTGAGACTGAGGAGATGCGGAATAGTCGGTTGGCCAGGGACAGTGAATGCCATGCAAGGCTTAGAAAAGCTGAGACCAAGGAGATGTGGAATAGTCGGCTGGCCGCCAATGCTGCATGCCAGGCAACACACAGAGAAGTTTGAGATGCAGGAGATGTGGAATAGTTGGCTGGCCAGGGACAATGAATGCCATGCAAGGCTGAGAGAAGCTGCTTCTTTTAGATTTGATTGGCGGTTGACAACCAGCTTACAGGTGCATTACCGCCACGTACTTAACTGATATATACAGTATATCTTGCATATACAGTATAACTCAAGAAAGTGTGTGTGTGTGTGTGTCAGCTGAGACCGAGGAGATGCCTAATAGTCAGCTGGCCACCACCGCTGCATGCCAGGCAATGCACAGTGACGCTGAAATGCAGGAGATGCGGAATAGTCGGCTGGCCACGGACAGTGAATGCCACGCAAGGCTCAGAGAAGCTGAGACCGAGGAGATGCGGTCTCCGGGTGCTCCAGTTTCCTCCCACTTTCCAAAAAATGATCACACTGTCCATTTATCACTGAACAAGAGGTGAATGGCAGTCTACAGTACAAATGTGTAAAATGCAAAGCAAAGCATGGATTTTCTCTGGGTGCTCCAGTTTCCTCCCAAATTCCAAAAAATAATCAGGATGTCCATTTCCCACTGAACGAGTGGTATGACATCAAAGGTCATAGGACTTGCTATGACATCAGCAAAGATCAAAGGACTCGCTATATGTATGGTGTCTATTCATAAGCACATCATAGGCTCAGTGATGCACGGTTATGCCCTAGTATAGAGTGATTCTCAACAGTCATACGGGAAACAGCCGCACCTCGGACACAGTCCAAGGACAGAACTTTTTCACACATGAGGAGTTGTTAAGAACTCCTTATGCAAGGATATAGAGTAATGATAATCAAGTCAGTGGCGGTAATGCACCTCTAAGCTGGTTGCCAACCGCCAATCAAATCTAAAAGAAGAAGAAGATATCAATGTGGAAAATTAAAGCTTTATGTTTGATAGTGGAATCAGGAGGCAGGGCAGATAATTTCCATCCATTCATCCTCTACCGCTTATCTGGGTTCCAGGTTGCAAGGGCAGCAGTCCAAAGAGAGTAGCCCAGTAACACATAGCACTATGTTCCCCCCTGCAGGTGGTGAGTCCACTGTAGGGTGGATCCATGTGGCTCCTTTGGATACACTGGTTTACTTGTAACTTTTTCCTTAGGGATCTACTGGACCGCTCTTGGTCTGGCCCAGGGGTCTGCAACCTTGGCCAACCAAAGAGCCATTTTGTCCGTCTCTGACTAAAATAGAAGCGGCTGAGGGCCACAACAGCAATATAACCTTTAAAATAAAGATTATGCTGCTGATAAAAGTTTTTTATATATACATAGCTCTGAATATTAGGTGGCATTAATGAATTCAACAGTGGAAAAAACTGTCAAGCTATATATAATAGCTGATTATATATAATATAGCTTCATTTGTGAAATAAAAGTATGAGAAATACAGTATATTACAAATTGTTTGGTGCTGAAAGAGCACACAGCTTTAATTCCTTCTTCTTTTAGATTTGATTGGTGGTTGGCAACCAGCTTACAGGTGCGTTACCGCCACTGACTTATCACTTTATATCTTCTTCTTTTAGATTTGATTGGTGGTTGACAACCAGCTTACAGGTGCGTTACTGCCACTGACTTGATTATCATCACTCTACATCTTCTTCTTTTAGATTTGATTGGCGGTTGGCAACCATTTTACAGGTTCATTACCGCCACTGACTTGATTATCATCACTATATCTTTGTATAAGGAGTTCTGAAAGACGTTGTCTGGTCACTCTATATCTTCGTCTTCTTCTTTTAGATTTGATTGGCGGTTGGCAACCAGCTTACAGCTGCATTACCACCACGTACTTCGTATAAGGAGTTCTTATAAGGAGTTCTGTACCTCTCCTTATGTGTGAAAAAATTATCCGTCCTTGGACTGTGTCCTGTGACGTTTTCCTCATAGCTTTGTGATGTTTTCCTCATAGCTCTGCGACGTTTTCCTCATAGCTCTGTCGTTATAGCTTTGTGAGGTTTTCCTTATAGCTCTGCAACGTTTTCCTCACAACTTTGTCCTCATAGCTTTGTGACATTTTCCTCGTAGCCCTGCAACGCTTTCCTCATAGCTCTATGACGTTTTCCTCATAGCTTTGTCCTCATCGCTTTGTGACATTTTCCTCTTCGCTTTGTTCTCATCGCTTTGTGACATTTTCCTCATAGCTTTGTGACGTTTTCCTCATAGCTTTGTGACGTTTTCCTCATAGCTTTGTGACATTTTCCTCATAGCTTTGTGACGTTTTCCTCATGGCTTTGTGACGTTTTCCTCATAGCTTTGTGACGTTCTTCTTTTTTAATCTTGTCTCTGCATCTCATCTCTTTATTCTTCTAGCTGTAGTCTGTATCTGCGTCTCATTCATTCATTCATTCATCTTCTTCCGCTTAATCCTTTTCGGGTTGTGGGGGGGCTGGAGCCTATCCCAGCATCTTTGGGCGAGAGGCAGGGTACACCCTGGACAGATCGCCAGTCCATCGCAGGGCCAACACAGAGAGAGACAACCATTCACTCTCACAGTTGTACCTAAGGACAATTTTAGAATCCCCAGTTTGATGCCAATTAACCTAACTTGCATGTTTTTGGCATCTCGCTATTCTTCTTCTAGATGTAGTCTGTATCTGCGTCTCATCTCGCTATTCTTCTTCTTTTTGACTTGATTGGCGGTTGATCCACCAGCCCATGATGTCTTTGAACTTAAAGGTCCCCCTCTTAACAAGTCTTCAACTGCTTCCCACTGTAGCCCCTTAATGCCAAGATATTTTTCTGCTGCTTTCACAATGATTTTGATCTTTTTCTGTTTTCTTGGAAGTCTGTGCAGTGCAGTTTATCACATCTACCACAAATAAGACAAAATAATTTTCCTTCAAAACCAGAGTATCTTCCTTAATTCTACTGCATGCACTGCAAGTCTGCACACTTTCCCTGTTCGAGTCCACTCCCACTTTTTTAGCTGGCACCTTTTTCGCAGCTTCTGCATATGTTAGTCCCTGGGAGACTTATCTGCTGAATTTCTGCTGCTCTTTTGCTGGCTTCACAACCTCAATATGCAGAGCTATGTTCACCACTGCAGTTACAGCACTTTAATTTGGCTCCTCTTTCACACTTTCCATATTCATGTTCACCGGAGCATCTGGCACATCATTGTCTACCTTTGCATATTGCTGCTACATAACCAAACCTTTGACATTTGAAACATCTGCGTGGAGGAACGTAAAGTCTGACTTCATAGCTCATATAGCCAATATACACCTTACTTGGCAGTCTTGTTTCATCAAATTTTAACATTACCAACAGACTAGCACATTTTTTGCCATTTCTATTAGCTTTCAATCTCCGTACCGCTGTCACTTTTGCTACAGTTAAGTTCCTCATTATTTTATCAGTTGAGACAGCCGTTGAAATGCCCGATATCACTCGTCTCACTGCCTTATTTCCTTCCAATACTGAACACTGCACATTTTATCTCTCCGAGTGACTGATTGCTTTTCCTTGTTGAACACTATCTTTACATGCAACCAGCAACGAACCACTACGAAGAACCCTTGCATTTAAAACTTGTCCAAGTAACCCATTAATTGCATTTGTGAGCTTAATTGGGTTCCACTCATGAAACGATGCCCTTTCCTGAGTAAGTTCAATGATTACGTTCCACTCCTTCTGTTCATTCCGGGATCGTTTCATCCTCTGATACCTCAGCACTTGGTAACGGTCTTGATTGAGTTTCTTGATGTCTACTTTTCTTTCTTTTAGACTCTACCGTGCTCCAAACTTCCTCTTCCTCACTTCCCACCTCCATTCCTCCTAGTTGAATTTGTGTCCTGGTCAAATCACCTTCTTCTTCAGCAGAGAGTTGCCACCTCTTCATGCTGTGGCTGTCTCTCAGCTTTAGTTCCTGATATCACTCTACTCAGTATAAGATCATAGGATCACCTATGATGTGCCTATGACGTCTACATGAGTTGTTCAGAACTCCTTATACAGAGATATAGAGTGATGATAATCAAGTCAGTGGTGGTAATGCATCTGTAAGCTGGTTGCCAACCGCCAATCAAATCTAAAAGAAGATGAAGAAGAAGAATGATGTCTATATGACGTCATATAGACACCATAGTATAGAGTGATTCAAGAAAACCTGTGTGTGTGTCTGTGTGTGATCAAAGGCAGGCATCACTCACGATCATAGGACATCAAAGATCAAAGGCAGGCATCACTCACGATCATAGGACTTGCTATGACATCATCAAAGATCAAACGCAGGCATCATAGGACTTGCTATGCCATCCTCAAAGACCATAGGACTCGCTATGACACCATCAAAGATCAAGGGCAGCCATGACTGAACGAATGCTGATGTGCTTGCTTACACCTGCGTTCTATGGGCATACAGAAATACTTGCTTATACTTGGTTTCTACGGGCATGCACAGGTATGCACTAGTTAGAAATAATTACAAGAGTGGAAAACTTTTTAAAAAAAAAAATCTTCCACTGAGCTAAATATTGGTTATAATTTTTTTTAAAAAATGTGTGGCACTAATAGACAATCTGCACATATAATTCACTGTCCAAAACCCCACAGCTAACAAGCGAGCAGTTATCCTACAGACAAAAAGCTGAAACCATCCTTAACAGAAAAGGCTCACCTCTACATCACTGTCACACAATCTTCTCTCCTCTCTTTTTTTCTTTTTTCTTTACAAATTGTGACGAAAAACTGTTGGCTGTGATTTTGGACAAGTATATCCGGTTGATGGTGGTTCATAATAAAAGCACATAACAAAAACAACCATTCTGAAAACTGAATCGCTGTAAGAGGACTTTTATTTTTACATCACTCTGGAAGTATTGAGCTGTGACGGTGAAAATAAATTTACACTAATTCAGACTTTGGTCATGTCTGGTGAATCCAGCATTTATAGCGCAGGGGACTATAAGGTTATTGAGCAGGAATTCAAGGACTGTTTCTCATTTTTAAGGATAATTAAGGTGTTGATTTTAGATAATTACATTTAAGACTTTTTATGGACCTGTAGACACTAATGGGGTGGCTGTTTTTCTCCTTGTTTGTGTTCTCGTGTAGAAATTCTCTACATAACAACCATCCATGAATGCAAATTAATCTGTCTACACAGAATTAGACTCTATTTTCTTCTGTGATTTTACTTTCTCTGGATCTGTTCATGTCTTACCGAGAGTGGCAGGAAGTGGCTGCTGTCCATGCTTCTCTACATGCACTAAGGATGGACAGGCTGAGCGGCTCTCTGTGCAGCCGCCGTCAGAGGTGATACAATCACGCATGGTTGACAACATAAATAATTTAAAAAATATATATTTTACGTTCATAAAAGGATGCGTTTCCATCGTGAAATGTATCCAGTTGCAATAAACAATAATTTAGAAAATAAAATAATTAAAATGAGCTTCTTTAATTTCCATGTGTTTTGAGATATAACTGCAGGGAGCTGCAGCATGGGGGCTGAAGGGTCACATGCGGCCCTGGGGCCGTGAGTTGCTGACCCCTGGTCTGGCCCTTCACCCAAGACCAGTTTGTCTTGGGAGACCCTGCAAGGGGCAAGTTGCACCCGACACCATAGCTCCTGGGATCATTAGGACACACCAGCCCCTCCACCATGATAAGGTGGCAATCCATGGAGAAGATAATTTTCCCAATACCAATATAAAAAAATCTGAAAATGATTTTTATTTTTGGGTGTTCAACCGCCTCTTCTCCACTAGGTGGAGTTTATGTTAAATTTTAGTTTTGGGAGGGTTGACCTCCTCTCACCTCCTTCCCCAGGCCTCGAACACGCCACTGTCTGTGGCCATAGCGTCCTCAGAAACGCCCGCCGACACCCTCCTGGCCCTCCTGCCACTTCTGTTGGCGCTGTTTCCTCTCAGGGTTACTCCTACAAGGCAAGGCAAGTTTATCTGTATAGCACATTTCGTGGACAAGACAATTCAAAGTGCTTTACATAAAGCAATACAGCAACTTGCAGAAGAAATACATAAGAATTTAAAAGCAATCTAAAAAGTAAATTAAAGCTGCGAGCAGCTGTAAGCGGGCCCTTACCCCCCGCAAAACCGTGGACCCTGGTGCCTGTCATGCCTAGCTGGCTCAGAAAATTTCCTGTCATTGCGGCAAGCGCTGCATGAATTATAAAGTAAACAGTTTGGCGCAGTACTTCCTGTGAGCAGCAGGTGGCGCTCTAACTTTTGTCAATCATTTTTATGTAGGAGCGTGTGGGGCGGGACTCATATCCATCGTAGAAAATTTGCTGAAAATCAGACAAAGTTTGTCCAAGTTACAACTTTCCGATGTTCCATGGCGAGGAGTCAACCTTCGCCATGGCAACACTTCCCAGTCAGTAGTGTGTTGCCTACCCACATAGGACTACATATGACAGTCACCTTAACCTGTGTTTCAGATTTCATGACTCCAGGGCGTTCCCAACAATCCCAATAAAATCACGGATTGAATGGTGAAGAGGGCGTGTCCATGGTAACAGCAGTGACGAAATGCTAAAGGTGATGTGCCGTTATGAGCAACCACGTTATATGATAAGCCTCAGAAAATTTCACGTCATTCTGGCAAGTGGCACGTGACTAATAAATAAAACAGTTTTCAGCAATTCTTCCTTTAACAGCTAAGTGGCACTATATCTGTTGTCAGGTATTTTTATGTAACATGTCCGGGGCTGGACTATTTTCCATCATGGAAACTTTGGTGGACATCGGACAAGTTTTGCTTGAGTTACAGCTGTTTGATGTTGTCAGCGGAGAAGCCGCTGCCACTCCCCATTGACTTCACGTTAGGTGGTGCTGTAGAGCCATTTATATTTCCCCAAAAATATTCAATTTTTCGCAAGTCTTGAGGTCCCTGCAAAAAATGGTGTTTTCATGCATGTTCACTACCCCAAAAATGAGATCTTAGATGGAGAAGAAGGAAAAAAAAAAATTAAAGCAGCTGTAAGCGGGTCCGCGGATGCACGGGGTGCGAGGGCCCGCTTACAGCTGCTTGCCATCGTACCTAGCTGGCTCAGAAAATTTCCCTTTGTCGCGGCAAGCGCTGCGTGAATAATAAAGTAAACCATTTGGCGCAGTACTTCCTTTGAGCAGTAGGTGGCGCTATAACTTTTGTGAATCATTTTTTGTAGGAGCGTGTGGGGTGGGCCTAATATCCATCGTAGAAAATTTGCTGAAAATCAGACAAAGTTTGTCCAAGTTACAACTTTCCAATGTTCCATGGCGAGGAGTCAACCTTCGCCATGTTGCTATGGCAACACTTCCCTGTCAGTAGTGATGGGTCCGGCAACACCGATGTGTCGCCGCATGCGTCGAGCTCATAGAGCGAAACCGTGTGTCGGTGCGTATCGCATTAAGAAAGTCACCTGTATCGGTCACGTGACGCTAGCGCGTCGAAACACTGACGCGCCAGCGTTTATAAGGAAGCGCATCTGTCAACGGGATGCATTTGCCCAAAGACTCTCGTATGTGTTGCGGACGGTCCTTGTGCAAATTTATCACAAATTATGGAGCACGAGCAGCCTCAAGGAAAAAGAAAGGTTTCCGCCGTGTGGGACCATTTTGATCTGATGTCGGAAAATAAGGTATTCCATCCATCCATCTTCTACCGCTTTTCCGGAGGTCTGGGTCGCGGAGGCAGCAGTTCAAGCAGAGAAGCCCAGACTTCCCTCTCCCCAGCCACCTGCTCCAGCTCTTCAGAGGGGATACCAAGGCGTTCCCAGACCAGCTGGGAGACATAGTCTCTCCACCGAGTCCTGGGTCTGCCCCGGGGTCTCCTCCCAGTGGGACGTGCCTGAAACACCTCAAGTGGGAGGCGTCCAGGAGGCATCCTAATCAGATGCCCATACCACCTCAACTGACTCCTTTCAATGTGGAGGAGCAGCGGTTCTACTCTGAGCCTCTCCCGGATGACTGAGCTCCTCACCCTATCTCTGAGGGTGAGACCAGCAATCCTACGGAGAAAGCTCATTTCAGCCGCTTGTATCCGCGATCTCGTTCTTTCGGTCATTACCCAAAGCTCGTGACCATAGGTGAGAGTAGGAACGTAGATTGACTGGTAAATCGACAGCTTTGCCTTAGAACTAAGCTCCCTCTTCACCACAACAGATCGGTACAACGTCCGCATCACTGCAGATGCTGCTCCAATCCGTCTGTCGATCTCTCGCTCCATTTTCCCCTCACTCGTGAATAAGACCCCAAGATACTTAAACTCCTCCACTTGGGGCAGGAGCCTGTCCCCAACCCGGAGAGGACAATCCACCTTTTTCCGGCTGAGGACCATGGACTCGGACTTGGGGGTGCTGATTCTCATCCCAGCCGCTTCACACTCAGCGGCAAACTGTCCCAGCAAGAGCTGTAGGTCATTGCTGGATGAAGCCAACAGGACAACATCACCTGCAAACAACAGAGATGAGATCCTGTGGTCACCAAGCATGACACCCTCCATTCCCTGGCTGCGCCTAGAAATCCTGTCCATAAAAATTATGAACAGGATCGGTGACAAAGGGCAGCCCTGGCGGAGTCCAACTCTCACTGGGAATGACTCCGACCGAGTGTTTGCAATACGAACCAAACTCTCACAACGGTCGTACAGAGACCGAATAGCTCGTAACAACAAGCCCGATACCCCATACTCCTTTGCCCAACCAGTTTACATGTGTTTTGTGGACTTGGAGAAGGCATTTGACCGCGTCCCTCGTGGATTTTTGTGGGGGGTGCTTCGGGAGTATGGGGGAAAATAAGGTATTTAAAAATAGTATTTTTAAAATACTATTTTCTTTGTTTTAATTTCCTTGTTGTTTCATCCTGTTCCTCTCAGAGTTTCCACTTGATTTATCTGAATTCAAATTCATTTGAAAGTGACTCTTAGTTTACTCTTCATATTTTCTGCAGGCTAAATGTCGCATTTGTTCGACAGAGCTGTCGTATTTAAACAAAAGCACCTCTTCAATGCCGAGGCATTATAGGGCCAGGCATGAAAATGAAGTCCCGGACACACCCAGGATAGACTCAGGTATACAGCCCTTCTACTACTTACTCACAGTTGCTTTATTGATAATTAATTCCTATTAATTTATTCTTTACTTCATTTTTAACCATCAAGCTTCCAGGAAGCAGATGCTGGATGAAGCTGTGCTCAATTTCATCGTGAAGGACCGCCAGCCCCTCAGCATTGTGGAGCGTGAAGGGTTCAGGGAACTGATTCAGGCCCTTCAGCCCTCATATGTTTTGCAAACCAGAAAGGTTTGTGGAAATTATCTAAAGTAGTAGTTGATATATCTAATTTATTTAATCTTTAATTTAAATATATGGATTTGCTTTTGGTTTGACTTGGTGTAATTTTCAGACCATCAAACAAATGGTGGCCAAAAAGTACGAGGAGGAACGGGAATGAGTGAAAAAGGAAGTACAGCAAGCTGTGGCAGTGAGTATAACAGCTGACATGTGGACATCTGTGAACATGGAGGCTTACTTGGCTCTTACCAAGTAAGAGAATTTGCAGTTGTGTATGTCTGTGTTGGGAGTGCAATACTTTCCACAAAGTCACACTTCTGACAATTTGGCCCAAGTCAAAAGGGGCATGATGGAGGACTGGGCCATAACCAATAAAGTGTTTTGTGACCGACGCAGCACCAAACATGATTGCATCCACTAGACCGCTCCAAATTCGGCACTCAATTTGCATTGCACATAGTCTCAATTTAGATGGGACCATCTTCACAACAGCTGTCTGCACCCACTTCAGCCATGTTATTCAGTATTATTTGTTTGTTGTTGTTTGGAAATCATGTACTAAAATGCCAATTTGTTGTTTTTTAGATAACCTTTGGCAACATCTCAACATCGAAGTGGGCAGACAGACCAAAAGTGCCACAGCTGATGCCATCCAGGAGGTGCAGAGATACCTGGCAGAGGGCAATATTGCCAGGTCCCAGGATCCTATGAGATACTGGGACAACCAAAAGACCATCTATCCAAACCTCTTTCAGCTTTCCTTACAATTTCTCTGCACTCCAGCCTCATCTGTGCCGTGTGAGCGGGTGTTTTCTACAGCTGGAGAAGTTGTATCAAAAAAGCGTAACAGACTCGATTTCAAAACGTTGGAAAAGCTTTTTTGTTTTTAATAAAAATTTGTAAAAAAAAAAAAAAATAAAAAAAATCCCAGTCCACAAGCATCCTCATTCACAACACGTTCACTTAGATTTTCACGTTACGATACATGTTCACATTATTTATTGACTGTATCTAAAAATATCAACGATATTTGAAATTAAAATGAATATATGAAATAATACAATATAAAATACAATGACTTAAATTAAATACTGCTCAAAAAAATAAAGGGAATACTAAACATCCTAGATTTGAATGAAATATTCTTATTAAATACTTTGTTCTTTACATAGTTGAATGTGCTGACAACAGAATCACACAACAGCATGTGAAATTGATTGTCAATCAATTGGACAGTGGACAGTTTGAGGGACAGTGTTCCCTTTATTTTTTAGAGCAGTATATTATTGTATATACTAGGTCATCAAATCAGTGTCAGTTGAGTCTGTCAACTAGGTTGCCTGTAGGGATTTTTAAGGTCCAGCAGGCGTCAGTATTCAGTGACACAGTATCAATACAGTTTTGCAATGTGTCAAAATGCATCATGACGCCTCATGGACCCATCACTACCTGTCAGTAATGTGTTTCCCACCCACATAGGACTACATATGACAGTCACCTCAACCTATGTTCCACATTTCATGACTCCAGGTTGTTCCCAACCATCCCCAAAAGATCACGGATTGAATGGTGAGGAGGGCATGTCCATGGTAACAGCAGTGACGAAATGCTAAAGGTGATGTGCAGTTATGATCAACCACGTTGTTTGATAAACCTCAGAAAATTTCACGTCATTCTGGCAAGTGGCACGTGACTAATAAATAAAACAGTTTTCAAGAATTCTTCCTTTAACCACTATGTGGTGCTATATCTTTTGTCAGGTGTTTTTATACAGACGAGTTTGGGGCGGGATTATTTTCTATCATGGAAACTTTGGTGAACATCAGACAAGTTTTGCTTGAGTTACAGCCGTTTGATATTGTCAGCGGAGGAGACAAACTTCGCCATGGTGTCGTGGCCACGCCTTTTGAGACTGCGACTGACATTTGACAACTTTTTATGGCCAATGCCTATAGATGCCACCATGTGAAAATGAGTTCAATGGGAGAAGGCCCCCAGGAGGAGTTTGTTCAAATGCGAGTGGCGCAGTACTTCCCATGAGCAGTAGGTGGTGCTGAAGTTTTGTCAACCATTTTTACATAGGAGAGTGCGGGGTCGGACTAATATCCACCGTAGAAAATCTGGTGAAAATCAGATGAAATTTGTTGCAACTTTATGAGGTTCCATGGCGAGGAGTCAACCTTCGCCATGTCACCATGATAACACTTCCCTATCAGTTATGTGTTGCTGACCCATATAGCACTACAGATGACAGTCACCTCTACCTATGCTCCAAATTTCATGACTCCAGGACCTTCCAAACACTCCCCACAAGATCATGGATTGAATGGCGAGGAGGGTGTGTATATGGTAACAAGTGTGACATCATGGTAAAGTTGATGTGCAGTTATGATCATCCCTGTGGTGTGATGAATCTCAGAAAATTTCACTTCATTCTGGCAAATGGCGCATGAGTAATAAAGAAAAGAGTTTTCAGCAATTCTTCCTTTAACCATTAGGTGGTGCTGTAGATTTCTATGAATATTGTTGTATAGACCTGTTTGGAATTGGACTGATATGCATATTATTGAATTTGGTTGAAATCTAACAATGGATACCAGAGTTATTGCTGTCAGAATGGTCATAGAATGATCATGGCGAGGCATCAAACTTTGCCACGCCCCTACAGCCAAACCGTCGAGCTTTAAGAAAAGTTTTCAATAACTTTTAATGGCACATGGGTATAGATGATTGTCACCAAAAATGAGCTCAATCGGACAAAAACCCTAGGACGAGTTCGATCAAATGCACATCAACTGCGCAAGATGGAAATCAGGTCACTGCCACTTCGTGCCAAAATGGCCGACTTCCTGTTGGCTGTGGACCATCACTTCTATCGAGTTTTTTGCTTGTCTTGATATGATAAACATCTCACCCGACTTTCATCTTTCTACACGAAAGTAAGCGTGTGCCACTCCCCATTGACTTCACTTGTTAGGTGGCGCTGTAGAGCCATTTTTGTGGGGTCATTCATATTTCCTCCAAAATATTCAATTTTTCGCGAGTCTTGAGGTCCCTGCAAAAAATGGTGAGTTTTCATGCACATTCACTACCCCAAAAATGAGATCTTAGATGGAGAAGGAGAAAAAAAAAAATTCTAACAATTACAATAGGGCTCTCGCCCACTGACTTTGTCAGTGCCTCGGGCCCTAATTAAAGAAACAAAAACAAGCTAAAATTGAATACAACAGAAATAAAAGCTACAGTACATAACATACAGAGACGAACACAGTTAATGAGGAAGATTCATCAGGTTCTGGGAGGAACTTCAGATCCCCTTCACTCACCTGTGGAGGTGTAAGCCCCCTGAACCCCGCTGTCTCTGTGAATTTTGTTATCCAGCTGATGGACAGACGCTGGACTGACCATGTCCTCGCTGCTCAGCATGGTGGGGTGTGAGAGGGTTTGGGTTTGTGCCCGCAGTCCCTCTAACAGACCCCGGCCCGCCTGCTCCATGTATTCCTCTGTCATCTGGGTGAGGGGGCAGTCCTGGGGGGCAGAGTGGTAGGGCGTGTCCATGGGAGAGCTGGGTGGTGACAGGGAGGAAAGCGAGGAGCGGGAGGACAGGGAGGCCAGTGACTGCGGGGTATCGTGGGAGCGCTTGGTCTTGCTTTGGACCAGAGGGTCGGGACTGAACATGGAGCAATCTCTGGAGACAATCTCCAGGGGCAGCAGGTAACGGAGATGGGGGTCGAACGGTTCTCCAGGCCCCTCATGGCGCTCATACTGGGGGACGCCGTAGATGTCGCTGAAGCTGATGGAGCTGAGGGAGCCTCGGCTGGATGCCAAGGAGCCTCGGCTGGAGGCCAGGGAGCCTCGACTGCTGCTGGACGACACCGTCAGAGAACTGGCAGACAAACTGGAGACAGTGGGCAGAAAGTAGACTTAAAAAAACCACACCCAAACACGGGTGGAAGAACTGCAAAAAAACTTAAAACATGAGCATGTGCTTCACCTCTTCAGCTGAGAGTGAAGGTAAGTGGTGATGCGTGTTGCCTCTTCCAGCTGTCTCAGGAGGACGTTCCTCTTCTCCTGCTGCAGGAGCCTGTGAGGTCCAGCACATAAGAAATTTACACTCCAAAATTTTGATCATGATACTGTTTTAATCAAGGCCTTAATTTCAGATAAATTAATTTAAGACTTTTTAAGGATCTGTGAACACCCAAGAAGGACCACAAGAGATCTAAGTCGGCATGTTGCAGTGTGCCTATAGTGCCAGCAGTAACACGGGTATCTTCTTGTTCCAACCTGACAAAAAAGGATGTTCAACTTGAGCAGGGTTAATGTAACTCACCGGGATAAAATACGCTAATATATAAATGCGGCATATCTTGTGGAATCATAGCCATCAAGGAGGAGTTCATATACAGTGGTGTGAAAAAGTGTTTGCCCCCTTCCTGATTTGTAATTTTTTTGTATATTTGTCACTCAAATGTTTGTCAAACAAATTTAAATATTCGACAAAGATAACATAAGTAAACACAAAATGCAGTTTTTAAATGAAGGTGTTTATTATTAAAGGAAAAAAAAATCCAAAACCTACATGGCCCTGTGTGAAAAAATGACTGCCCCCTAAACCTAATAACTGGTTGGGCCACCCTTAGCAGCAACAACTGCAATCAAGCGTTTGTGATAACTGGCAATGTGTCATAACGTGTCATAACATACAATATGTCATAACATTTTAGAATGGTGGGGTGCCACAAAATTCTTTCAAAAAGGGTTTTGTTGCTCAATAAAGGTTGAAAAACACCGATTTACAGTACAGTACCTGAATGTAACCCCACCCCCCAACATACTGTAAGAAAGTATTCCAGAGGACTAAAGCTGGATTTATGCACCCGCATCATGTCAGCGTCATTACCAATGTCTACTGCAGACGAAGTGATCAGCAAATTTTTCTTGTGTGTTGAGTGAAATGCTTTGTTCCATTACCAAAACAGGTTTCAGGCGATGTGTGTAGTGATTTGTGTTCTCATGTGTTTTTGTTTATGAAATAGCAATGGACAAGAGCAGATTGTGAAGAAGTTGGAGCTAAATGTGAAGAAAAAGCAACTTTTAATACAATCGTTGCACAGTGAAAAAGAGAAGTCGGAGAAAACGGTGTGTGCAACCACCGCTGCTGCCATTTTGACAATCTGTGTAATTACTGGGGTTATGAGAAGCCAAAACATGCTCTGTGCTTACTTCCTCAATATTCTTTTGAATTTGGACCACCGTTTAACCGACTCACTTTGGAAGTTGTGCCACTGTGAACAGGCAGAGCGAAGCAGCGGTGAGAACCGGGAAATGTGAAAGAGGAGACAAAGCAGACCAATCACAGCTCTTACGGCCTGCGTCGGAGAGGTGCACGTCGGGTGACGCAATAGGAACACGGGTCAATGCGGGTGCATAACTTGCACTTTAGTGTTGGTTCAAGGTCCGCCCTGGACAGTTTAATGATCAATCACAGGATATTACTGATTTATTCACATACGATTTACTGGATGTATTAAATGAGTGTGAGGTCACCACTGCACTCTGGCGTAAGATCTGTCTTGAATTTTGATGGGTAACGTTGTAGAAATTGACCAAATTTCCTCCACTATCTTTATGAAAATGTAAATGTATTGAATAACTAATGCTGTGCTGCATGTCATGGCAGTGTTGCATGTCAATTACTGCAACATTAGCAGCACACTCAAAAGTTTTATTGTCAACAAAGCACACAATTAAAATCCTGCTAGTCTGGCTGAGGAGACACTAAAGTCCTACACCTCTGTGTGATATATGGCAACTTTTACAGCTCATCCATTCAGCATGTGAACATGCATTAGACTACAGTGAATCAACATGCCAGAGAGGGCCTCCAGACAGAATTTAATTATTTTCTATTAAGTTAAATATTGTAAATATTCCTTGCTGAAGACATTTGGGGGGGGGGGCTGCAGGTGGCTTGTCTTTCTTTTTTACACTACTAGTATCGTGTGGTTATAATTCCAATTTTAATGCTGTGTTGTGTCCCAGGCAGCAAAAGCCTCACCATGCTCGTGTACCACCTCTTAGCTTCCTGCTGTCTTTGTGATTGGGTTGATTTCGATTGTTGTCATATGGAGGCTTAATTCTCTCCTGAGAGAGCAAAGTCAGTGTAGTCCAAACCTAGTGTCTGAATAATGTTTGCCTTCTCCCAAACCCACAACTCCAAACCCATGAATAGCTTTTTTACACTGAGGCTGAGGCTTAAATCTAAAGTGTTGCCTCTAATAGATTCCGTACATTTAACCAGGTTAAGCTATAATTTTATTATTTAAAATATGACAATTTCACTTGTAAAGTTACTTAAAGCCACATATGACTGGATCTCTCAAGCAAAGTTCAGATGTGGTGATAACAATGATGGTTATTGAGGTGCTTAACCCTTAGAGGTTTTCTGTCGTAGATCCGCACTATCTGTATGCACCCTCTGGTGGCGAAAATTTTTTTCAAGACAATATTCAGTTTAGATATCACAAATTCCAAAGGTTGTAACTTGAACGTGGTAAGAGATAATGGCTTCCTGTAAATATGAAAGATGTAGAATATGATCCAAAGTTTATGATATGAGTAAATTTATGCATCTAATTTGCATAATATGACAGCAGCCACATCAGATTACATAACTTTCGGTCAAAGTAGACTTTGGACATATTTATACAAAGGATGATTTTGTTTGTTTGTCTTTGTTTTTTGTTATCTTAAAAATATATGAACCAGAAAATCAGTAGAATATAAACAAACTGATAAAAAACATCAGACCAACCGCTCGTCATGTGTCCCCATGCGTCTGTGTGCTCATCCCCGGTCCTTATTTTGTCTTCTGTCGGTCATTTTCGCTTTCTCTCCCACATCCAGAAACAATCACATATAGCTTCTGATTTATTCTACCTCGATTTCAGTTAGATTATGTCGCGAAACCGGCAGTATTGTCCTCTCAGTCACGTGCAGCTTTGTCAACGTCGGACGAAAAGTGTTCTGCTCCAGTCCATCTTCTGCTATCACAGAAGGTAAATATTTCCCTTCAGAAGCTAAATAATCCCTTTTAAGATCATAGTTGGCAAAATTTGGAGCAAATGCTTCCTCCCTGTTGAAATATATGTTGCGCAATTGTTTCTGCGCCCTGGAAGTGATATTAGATTCGATGAGATTCTGGTGGGCTGAACCGAGTCCTCCAGTGAAGAGTAGTAAGCTATAAGTGTCTGCCATCTAGTGATGTGAAATGCTCGGTACATCTGGGCTTATTTTGTTTTTGTTTTTTCATACTTTTGACCAATCACGTGACAGGTGTGGATCTGCGACACCAGCCTCAGGAGAGATAGATCATGTAATCAAATTTAGTCCTTACAAGGTTAAGTCAGTTTCTCACCTCTGATTGGCCCCCTGACTCTGGGAGCTGTGGGCCCTCTGCACCTCCTCTTCCAGCCTGGAGCGCTCCTCCTCCAGCTGCAGCAGCGTCTCTGGCGAGTGCTGTTGCTTGCTGACCAGGATGATCTCCTGTAGGAGTGCCTCCTTCTCACGCAGGAGCTGCATGAAGTCCCAGTCTCGGTCAGCCTCGGCCCGCCCAGACCAGCTCTCACTGTCCAGCTGTGCTAGCTGATGCTGTATACTCTGCACTCTGAGAGAGGAGAGAAGGAGTCAGTCAGTAACCTCCTTCCAGATTCAGGTGAAGGTGTAGATAATTACTGTACAGAAGCATTTTGATAACACTGTATGTTGATTCTGCAATTAAGAGTTTCAGTGAAATTCATCATGAGCGGTTAGAGGGTTACAGCTGAGGGACAGGAGTAAAGGGCCATCCACACCAAGCAAGATAACGATAACTATAAAATTACAGTTTTAAAACTCGTTCTAAGTAAGTGTCCACACTGAATAACAATATCACTCTAACAGCAGAGCCAAACATGAGCTGCACACTTCACACCGGCTTCACACTGCCCCATATATGTTTGTATTGTTGCAGAATGAGACCATTTATGCTGCTGCTGCAATCAGTAATCTTAAAAGGATTTTTTTTTTTTAACAAGATCTGCACCTTGGGCAGAGAAGAAAATAAGAAAAGCAAAAAGAGTGAAATTATTCACTTGATTTTTCTCTCAGCTCCAGACTGGCACATGTAGGATGAAGTGAGCGCATAGCACAAAGCGGAATCACATGGGCTTGCAAATAATCAATAATAGGCTAATAGTAATCATTTCAGCTTGGATGCATAGAGCTGTTTCAGAGGGTCGCTTTATGCATCCAATTATTTCTCCTCCACCTACTACTCACTCAGCTCCTGATAAAAGCAGGTAGACACACATTTCCAGCCTCTGTCATTTATTCCAACCTTGCTCTCAAAACAGGTGACAGTGATGGTCGATGTTTTCTGATTGACTGAAAGTGTTTTTATCGTTAATAAAATCGCTCTGAAAGTGATCCCAATGCTGTCGTCTGCCAGTGTCATTATGGTTATCGCTGTAGTGTGGACTCTGCCATCCACTTCAGTTAGAACGATTTTTAAAACTGTAACCTTATAGTTATCTTTAGCTTTATTGTGCTTGGTGTGTCTGGACGGACAAAACAGATGTGGACTGCAGCTCTGTTCATAGTCATGTTTTCAGGTATTAGTGTTCTACTGAATGGCTCTTTATGATAAACCAATGGTTTTGAGTCACCCTTTGTGGCGCCCTCTGTGGTTACTGGCTGTGTGGTCTCCCGCCATGGGGGGCTCCACAGGATGGTTGCTCCTTCACGTGGTGCCTCAGTGGCGAGCAATGTCTCTTATTTTATATGTGTGTGTAAGAGAAATAGGGGGTGGTGTATGTGCCTGTGTGTTTGTGGGTATGTTTATGGGAGGGTTGGAAGGGGTGGGGATGTATTGTGTAAAATATGTAACTAAATGTGTCTACTGTTTTTATCTATGTAAAGCACTTTGCGCAGCATCTAATGTTTAAAAAGTGCTATACAAATAAAGTTTGATTGATTGTGATCCATTCTTCTTTTTTTTACACCACCCACACCTCTTGACATGAGCAGAGAGAATCATAAATGATGAGAACTCGAGATTAAAGGTAGAACAAACTTTCAGCATCTCCGTCCTTCTCTTGAAACAGTGATTAAGTGCACAAGAGTCTAAATGCAGAGAGGAAGTGGAAGCTCCTCTTACTCTGAATTCTGGCATTGTTTACACTGGAATGAGTACCTTCATGTCCTCCCTCATGTTTTTATTTGATTCTGGGTATTCAGGAGGAGCAATGTGGTTTTCGTCCTGGCCGTGGCACATCGGACCAGCTCTTTACCCTCCCGAGAATTCTTGAGGGTTCGTGGGAGTTTGCCCAACCAGTTTACATGTGTTTTGTGGACTTGGAGAAGGCATTTGACCGCGTCCCTCGTGGATTTTTGTGGGGGTGCTTCGGGAGTATGGGGTATCGGGCTTGTTGTTACGAGCTATCCGGTCTCTGTACGACCATTGTGAGAGTTTGGTTCGTATTGCCAACACTTGGTCGGAGTCATTCCCAGTGAGAGCTGGACTCCGCCAGGGCTGCCCTTTGACACCGATCCAGTTCATAATTTTTATGGACAGGATTTCTAGGCGCAGCCAAATAATGGAGGGTGTCATGCTTGGTGACCACAGGATCTCATCTCTGTTGTTTGCAGATGATGTTGTCCTGTTGGCTTCATCCAGCAATGACCTACAGCTCTTGCTGGGACGGTTTTCCGCTGAGTGTGAAGCGGCTGGGATGAGAATCAGCACCTCCAAGTCCGAGTCCATGGTCCTCAGCCGGTAAAAGGTGGATTGTCCTCTCTGGGTTGGGGACAGGCTCCTGCCCCAAGTGGAGGAGTTTAAGTATCTTGGGGTCTTGTTCACGAGTGAGGGGAAAATGGAGCGAGAGATCGACAGACGGATTGGAGCAGCATCTGCAGTGATGCGGACGTTGTATCGGTCTGTTGTGGTGAAGAGGGAGCTGAGTTCTAAGGCAAAGCTGTCGATTTACCAGTCAATCTACGTTCCTACTTTCACCTATGGTCACGAGCTTTGGGTAATGACCGAAAGAACGAGATCGCAGATACAAGCGGCTGAAATGAGCTTTCTCCGTAGGATTGCTGGACTCACCCTCAGAGATAGGGTGAGGAGCTCAGTCATCCGGGAGAGGCTCAGAGTAGAACCGCTGCTCCTCCACATTGAAAGGAGTCAGTTGAGGTGGTATGGGCATCTGATTAGGATGCCTCCTGGACGCCTCCCACTTGAGGTGTTTCAGACACGTCCCACTGGGAGGAGACCCCGGGGCAGACCCAGGACACGGTGGAGAGACTATGTCTCCCAGCTGGTCTGGGAACGCCTTGGTATCCTCTCTGAAGAGCTGGAGCAGGTGGCGGGGGAGAGGGAAGTCTGGGCTTCTCTGCTTGAACTGCTGCCTCCGCGACCCGGACCTCCGGAAAAGCGGTAGAAGATGGATGGATGGATGGATGGATATTCAAATCAGTTTTCTGGCATATCACCATCACCAACATTCCATGCACATGTCTGTGTGGCAGATGGTTCCAGTACCTAAAAAAATTCCTGTATGCCCTCTCTGCCGACTGGAAAATGATGAAATTTATATCAATCTCACCATGTTGTCACACAGACACAGACATGCTACAATGAATCCAGCTTAATATCAGGGCTAAAAGGTCAAAGGTCGAAGTCACAGAAACATCTTGACTTTGTAGACTTTGAATGTAATTTGAAGGTACTCTGTAGGGCAGGGCAGTGTTTTTCAACCAGGCTTCCCTGGATCGTCGTTAAGCATGGGTGCTTACAGAACCCATGCACAAAAACAGCAAATGATTTGCAATTTTTTGGATCAATTAAGAGGTGAAATTACAAAATTTCCCACATAAACTTGAACGTTCCAAGGAACCCTGGTTGAAAACATGGCTCTAGATGGTAACCTGTTAATTTTTTTTTTTAAGTTCATTGCTGATTTGATTTGCTAGAAAAATATTGTTGTCTACAATGTCTCTGCTTTATTTCTTTTTATTCTGTTATTTTGTTTGTTTACATGTTTGAAATAAATACATAAATGAAGTAGTTACTGATTTTATTCAATCTTCAGTTCTACACACAGCGTTTGTTGTTACGCCAAAGCAAGGGTGTGCAACCTGTGGCTTTGGGGCCACAAACATCACAACAAAGCTACTGTAAGTATAGCTCATAAATTTGAGACAAAAGTGACAAACTTAAAAGAAAGTTTCTGTCATCAGACCTGCGACCGTGTGTCTTGGATACTCGGGTAAAGAGAGGTGCAGAGTTGTCAACTGATCACCACCTGGTGGTGAGTTGGATCCGATGGCAGGGAAGGATGCCATTCAGACCTGTTAGACCCAAACATATAGTGAGGGTGTGCTGGGAACATCTGTCTGAGGCCCCTGTCCGGGAGGTTTTCAACTCCCACCTCCAGAAGAACTTCAACCACATTCTGAGGGAGCCTGGAGACATGGAGTCTGAATGGGCCATATTCTCCACCTCCATCGCTGAAGCAGCTGCCCAGAGCTGCGGCTGCCGGGTCGTCGGGGCAACTCGTGGTGGCAACCCCCGAACAAAGTGGTGGACACCAGTGGTGAGGGGGGCCATTAAGCTGAAGAAGGAGTCCTATCAAGCTTGGTTGGCCTGTGGGACTCCCGAAGCAGTCCCACCTCCCTTGAGGTGTACCGGCAGGCCAAGCGGAGTGCAGTGTGGTTGGTTGCTGAAGCAAAAACTCAGGTATGGGAGGAGTTGGGTGAGGCCATGGAACAAGACTTTCGGTCGGCCTTGAAGAGATTCTGGCAAACTGTCCGGCGGCTCAGGAGGGGGAAGCAGCTCCCTGTCATACTGTGTATAGTGCAGATGGGGTACTGCTGACTTCGACTGGGGATATCATCGGACGGTGGAAGGAATACTTCGAGGATCTCCTCAATCCCACTGACATGCCTTCCACAGAGGAAGTAGGGCTTGTGGACGAGGGGGATGACTCGCCTATCACAGGGGCTGAGATCACCAAGGTGGTTAAAAATCTCTTTGGTGGACAGGCCCCGAGGGTGGACGAGATTTGCCCTGAGTACCTCAAGGCCCTGGATGTAGTAGGGCTGTCATGGTTGACACGCCTCTGCAACATTGCGTGGAGGTCGGGGGCAGTGCCTTTGGCATGGCAAACCAGGGTGGTGGTTCCTCTTTAAAAAAGGGGACCAGAGGGTGTGCTCCAACTTTAGAGGGATCACACTCCTCAGCCTCCCTGAGAAGGCCTATGCCAAGGTACTGGAGAGGAGCGTTTGGCCGTTGGTCGAACCTCGGATTCAGGAGGAACAATGTGGTTTTCGTCCTGGCCGTGGCACATCGGACCAGCATTTTACCCTCTCGAGAATCCTCGAGGGTTCGTGGGAGTTTTCCCAACCAGTTTACATGTGTTTTGTGGACTTGGAAAAGCCATTCGACCGTGTCCCTTGTGATTTTTTTGTGGGGGGCGCTTCGGGAGTATGGGGTATCGGGCTTGTTGTTACGAGCTATTCGGTCTCTGTACAACCGCTGTAAGAGTTTGATTTGTATCGCCAACACTCGGTCGGACTCATTCCCAATGAGAGTTGGACTCCGTCAGGGCTGCCCTTTGTCACCGATCCTGTTCATAATTTTTATGGACAGGATTTCTAGGTGCATCATGCTTGATGACCACAGGATCTCATCTCTGTTGTTTGCAGATGATGTTGTTCTGCTGGCTTCATCCAGCAATGACCTACAGGTCTTACCGGAGTGGTGGCTCAGTTGGTAGAGCAGCCGCCCAACACCCGGGAGGCCTGGGTTCAAATCTTGGCCGGGTCATGCCGAAGACCATATAAAAGCGGAACTTCCTACCGTCCAGCTTGGTGCTCAGCAATAATGGAATGGAGGAGGGAAATTTGTGGCGGCGCCTTGCATGGCAGCGACCCCTCTGATTCTAGATGTGATTAACATTGTAAGTAAGAGAAACGTAATTTTGTTCTACTGTACATGATTGGCTGTATGGACTGAATGACAATAAAGTTGGCTTTACCTTTACCTTTACTGGGACGGTTTGCCGCTGAGTGTGAAGCAGCTGGGATGAGAATCAGTACTTCCAAGTTCAAGCCCATGGTCCTCAGCCGGAAAAAGGTGGATTGTCCTCTCCGGGTTGGGGACAAGCTCCTGCCCCGAGTGGAGGAGTTTTAGTACTGTATCTTGGGGTCTTATTCACGAGTGAGGGGAGAATGGAGCGAGAACTTGACAGACGGATCGGAGCAGCATCTGCAGTGATGCGGACGTTGTACCGGTCTGTTGTGGTGAAGAGGGAGCTAAGCTCTAAGGCAAAGCTGTTGATTTACCAGTCAATCTACGTTCTTACCCTCACCTATGGTCATGAGCTTTGGGTAATGATCAAAAGAACGGTATCATGGATACAAGCGGCTGAAATTAGCTTTCTTTGTAGGATTGCTCGACTCACCCTTAGAGATAGGGTGAGAAGCTCAGTCATCCGGGAGAGGTTCAGAGTAGAACCGCTGCTCCTCCACATTGAAAGAAGCCAGTTGAGGGGGTATGGGCATCTGATCAGGATGCCTCCCACTTGAGGTGTTTTGGGCACATCCCTCTGGGAGGAGACCCCGGGGCAGGACTCACTGGAGAGACTATGTCTCCCAGCTGGTCTGGGAACGCCTTGGTATCCTCTCTGAAGAGCTGGAGCAGGTGGCTGGGGAGAGGGAAGTCTGGGCTTCTCTGCTTGAACTGTTGCCTCCGCCACCCGGACCTCCGGAAAAGCAGTAGAAGATGGATGAATGGATGGATAAAAAGAAAAGTAAAAATTATGGGAAAACACAAAAATTTATTATTTAAACTACTATTAAAACTCTCACTTCACAAAGAAATACTGCCTTTATTCAGTTAAGGCAAGAAACCAGTGGCAAAGAAACCAGTTGTGTCCTGTTTGAATGACTATCGTCCTGTTGCACTGACACCAATTGTGATGAAGTGTTTTGAACGGCTTGTCAAACCACACATTACAGCCTGCCTCCCTGCATCACACGACCCGCTCCAGTTTGCATATCGTTCAAACCGCTCCACGGAGGATGCTATAGTCACCACCCTACACTCTGTCATCACCCACCTGGACCAGAAAGACACCTACGCCAGACTCCTGTACATTGATTTCAGTTCAGCATTCAACACCATTATTCCCCAGAGACTGATGGAGAAATTACTCCTTCTCGGTCTGAACACCGCCACATGTCTCTGGATCCTGGATTTCCTGACTGAGAGACCTCAGTCTGTCCGGGTTGGAAACAACATCTCCAACTCTGTCACGCTGAGCACTGGATCCCCTCAAGGCTGTGTACTCAGTCCACTGTTGTTTACACTTCTAACATATGACTGTGTATCCAGACACGAGGGGAACCAGATTATTAAGTTTGCAGACAACACCACGGTGGTGGGACTTATTCAGAGGGACGAGGAATCAATGTACAGGGAAGAAGTGAGAGACCTGGAGGGCTGGTGCAGGGAGAACAATCTGGTGCTCAACGTGGACAAAACGAAGGAGATGATTATCGACTTCCGGCGGTCACAGCCTGAGCACATCCCCCTCAGCATCGGCGGCCGTTTAGTGGAGAGAGTGGAGAACATCAAGTTCCTCGGAGTGCAGATCTCACAGGACCTGACCTGGAGCAAGAATTCCTTGGGGAAGCGGGAAGCGGGCTCAGCAGAGACTGCACTTCTAGAGGAAAATCAAACAGGCCTCTCTCCCCATCTGCATCCTCAGGACCTTCTACAGAGGTGTGGTGGAGAGTGTTCTGACGTACTGCATTGCTACATGGTACTCCAGCTGCAGTATGTCAGACAAAAAAGCCCTGCAGAGGATAGTCAAGGGGGCTGAGAGGGTAATTGGAGTCTCCCTCCCCTCTGTCCAAGAACTTTTTCAGAACAGTTGTAGGAGCAGGGCACTGAACATTGTCAAGGACCGTTCTCACCCTCTGCATAAACACTTTGAACTTCTTCCATCTGGCAAACGATTCCGGAGCATCAGAGGCAGAACCACCAGACTGATCAACAGTTTCCTTCCACAAGCTGTCAGGATGCTGAACAGTTGACCCGGAATCTCTCATACACACTACTGCACCTACGGACATTTTGTATATTATTTGTATATTATAGTTAGTTAGTTTTTTTCCCCAAGTATGTCTCAGGGATGTGTGAATGGATGGGGGGGTGGGGGTGGGGGGGTGAAGCTATGTGGGAGTGTGTCTTAAATCATGCTGCTTCTATTTATATGGATGCCGAGAGAAACGCAATTTCATCTTGCCTGCACTACAGTTGTATGTACAGCAATATGACAATAAAGTTGATTTGATTTGATTTGATTTAAGACCCCAATCATACTGCACTCCCTGGATTTTATAAGGGTTCTGGTCTTTAAAACCCCATCTGTATTAGTGGTGGGAGAACTAATCATTTTTCCGATGCATCTCGATGTGGGTGTGAACAACTCTGAATCGATGCACAAATTGTCAAGATTCTGATTAGTAAATATTATTAATAGCATAATTAATTTGGCTGGAACGAAAAAGTCAGTGCCCGGATCTTCCCGGACTCTGTATGGCGTGACACAAAAGAAACAAAATGACAGAGTGGAGTATATGATTGGCGACCTCTTCATTAAAAGTAAACATATGGTAGTGCCTCAGCTTTTATGAAGTCAAAGGGAAAAAAGACTGGACAAGACCCACACCGTATGTAAGCTCTGTCAGACTAGACTAAAATATTTTGGAAACTTGACAAACATGCGAAACCCTATTGCATATTTCCATCCGGCGGACGGAGAGAAAAAAAACCTAGTTGTGGCTGCTGCTGCTGACCAGATGACCGTTGAGTAAGCAATGTCAAACCTTCTACACAACTCGGAAAGGGCAAAGCGAATTACAAAATATATTGCCACTTTTATTGCCAAGGATTTATGCCCGTATTTCATCGTCAAGAACCAGGGCTTTTGCTTTACAGAGTGCAGTGTAGAGCAAAGCTACAACATTGTAGTAACATTGTAGTATTAGGGGCAGTGCGGTGGTGCAGTGGTTAGCACTGTGGCAGCACAGCAACTCACCCTTGGCCATGGGATCCTGGGTTCGATCCCAGCCCCTGACCAACAGTGATCTGTGTGGAGTTTGCATGTTCTCCCCGTATCTGCGTGGGTTTACTCGGGGATTTCTCCGGTTTCCTCCCACAGGCCAAAAACATGCAGATTAGGTTAACTGGAGACTCTAAAGTGGCCCTAGGTGTGAATGTGTGTGTGAATGGTGAAGGGATAGCACCGTACCTTGGCTGCTTCATCCATCCAGGTGGATGCCCTCAATTTCCCCTCTGGGGATCAATAAAGTACACAAAATCAAATAAAAAAAAAAAAAATCAAAATTTTTGTGTAAAACTGTTGGAAAGACTTTTCCCCGTCACCAACAAGTGTAAAAAATTTATATCCCAACCTTTTCCCAGGAGCCCCCCCTGCCTGTGTCACAGAAATGCCGCCCCCCCCCCCCAGCCCACACGATCACGCCAGAGGAATTAAGTCATTTGAGAACATTTAGAAAAAAAAATAGCATCAGTTTTGTGCTTAACCTATTCCATTTGTTTTGAAATGTAGATTTGTTTTCCTTTATACTTAAACTAAATTGAATTATATGAACATGTGTATCACACACAGACAAAAAAATAAATGTGGCAAATGACTGCAATGGTCTTAAAATATTTGCCCTTTTGTTTTAAGACAGCATTACCTTTAAACATAGCCTTTTTGACACCAGAAGGCAGTCCTGAGTCTTCATTGTTCATTGTCAGTAAAAGTTTTCATCTTTGCCAGAGGTATGAAACAGAAATGTTAACAAGAACATGTCCCTTGTGAAAGCAAAAATTTCTAACAACCAAAATAGTGGGTATACACACACATGACTGCATAAATCAGTAAAGGCCTAAAAGTCAGTCAGTATGGGCCTAATGGCAGTAGGCCTAAAAACACCCGTCATACACAAAGAACAAATATCCTTGACTGCTCTTTCTCATAACACTACCCAGCAATTAACATTGCAAAAAATAATTCAATGATTCTTTGCTTTTTACTCTCTCCGGTCTGTTGACTCAAAAAAGAATATTAATGTGTACCTTGAGCTTGCATTTCTCTGACCAGGGATGCGATGTTTGGAGTGATAGTGGTGATAGCCAGTTTAAAGACCTGGTGGACATCCAGCCTGTTCCTTACTTTTGTTTTTATAGTTAGGTCACTGAAAGCTGCCTCAGACAGGTATGTAGTACCAAAAGGAAGAATGACCCTCTTGATTGCGTGTTTGGCCAGTGTAGGAGCGACTGTGTGTCCTTTGACGAGCCAAAACTTTTTGTATCCGTTTTCCTGGAAATATTTTTTTGACACTGAATCAGAATGAAGGTCACACAGCTCATCTTCACAGCCCAAGTATTCAACAGCCTTGTGATTGGAAATGTAGGGGTCCATCACCCATGCTTTCTTGGATAAATATTCGTTGATGTCGGCAACGCGTCTCCTCATCTTGTCACAAAGCAGGTTCATGTGGCGCGTGAAGTCCGTGCGTAAAGACGCACGCACGGTGCCACCGGACTGCTTCTGCAGAAGTGGACACTGCTGCAACTCCCCTTTTGACATTTTAGCGACCCTGTACTCCAGTTTTCACACAAAAGCGTCCAGTGCATCGTTGCATTATAGAACGTTTGATTCAGGTCCCTGCATCCGCTTGTTTGGCGCACAGTCTTGACTTTATCAACTGCTTGTGCTCCACACATTTTCTCCACCATTTTTAGGCATGCAGGCTTGGTCAGCTGCTCACCAATATTGTGCAGCTTTTTTGCCTTCGCAATGAACAGCGCACAGTCGAAGTGGCTCTGAGTAAATCACTACCTGCCCATTCAAAGGATTTTCTGATATCCCTGTGTCTCCTTGAAAGCGCCAGGTGCCGTTTCCTCTCAAAAAAATCCCGACTTGCACCAATGGTCTCTTGGTGTCGAGTCTCCTGATGCTGTCTCAGTTTGCTGGGCTTTATACTGTCATTAGCTCGCTTTTCACCACAAATAACACCTTCTGGCCGAAAAGAGTCTTGTTCTTCTTTAAATCCATAGTTCAGGTAACTGTCAATATATTGTCTTTTTTTTTTTTCTTTTTTAACTCCACGGGGTCCTCCACACATTTACATTTCTCAGCAATCCTCTCTCTTTATTTGATATCATTCAACAGTGATGAATAAATTCTTCGTGTTTAGCGCTAGCTATTGTGCGAGACTAAACAGGTGAGAGGTCAAACACATAATATAAATAAAATGAAAAACTTTTTTTTTTTTTCAACAAATTTTATTAGTTAAATACATCCGCTTCACAACATGTCCGCCTAGAAAAGCGTGGATAAAAAAAAAAAAATCCATATAAAATATATGCATTTTTTTTTACCTACACATTTCATGACCTCAAAACAGATGGAGCTTTGCGCCCCCCCGGAGGGGGGGGGCACAGACCCCAGGTTGGGAGACACTGAATGATGACAGCTAAGCTGACCCGGAGAAGGTTTTTGGCTCTGTTCCTGCTGTCAAAAGACTTTTCTTCTCTACCGCTGCTGCTCATCACTGCTGGCTGCCCCCAGATAAAGATCCACAGAATAGGTATGTGGGACTACAATGTTCTGAATGAGGCTTTAGAAAATTATGAATCAATTTGTAAAATCACTGGATTGAAAATACTTGTACATGTACAGATTGGTTCCCAGGGTCAATTTGGGGTGCTCACTTGGTCAGGGGTCCATGTTGTGTCTGGAAATAACAACGTGTACATATCCACGTGATGAGGTTAGCTTTATTGGGTATTGGCTAAACAGAGTACACAGCGCAGGTGTATTATGGAAGGACGGAGCACCAAAGAGAGCAGCTAGCCCTGGGCGACCATCGTAAGTACCCTGTGGCGGCGTCATGACGTCACACATGCTACCACAGCGTGATGCGTCGCGCCGTTTCCCATATACCACATTTACCCCCCCCCTTGAAAAGCTTAGAACAGTGCCCGTATGAATTAGCCTTAGCAAGAGCGGCAAGTGTAAGAACAAATTTGTATATTGGCTCATGTAAACTGAGCATGCATGACGGCTGAACGGGCTGATATGAAGAACCACCTAAGGCTTATTTTCAACCATAACAATTTAAAAAACAAACAAACTGGGCAACCAGGTAGAGTAGACTGCCAGTGTGCCCGCATGGTCGTGTGGGTTATTCTGCCACTTTGAACAGACCATGCCCTGACTGAACATGTATTTATAAACTTTAGAGTCAGTGACATAGTTCAGAACTCAGCGGGGCCTCTGTCGAACCTGTGGTGAGCGCAACCCTGGCAGCGCTGGCTCAGGCGACTCTGGGGACCACCTCGCTGGAATTGTGGTCTGCTTATCAGCAAAGTCCCAGTCCAGGTCCCACACTGGCTGGGTCGGCTCGGGTGCCGTTTCCTGATCTGGGGCAGGTGGTGGTGTTACCTTCCTGAGACAGCTGGCATGACATTGTGACCCATTAGCCATCTGGAAGGTGGCTGGTTCCAGTTGAGCGGTGAGCAGTGATCTGCATCTGCGGTGATGAACAACTGCAGCTCATGTTGGCAATTGGATCGCCGGCTCCAGACCCAGTCGAGGACCGTGAGCGATGGTTGTTTCCGCTTCATGATGTGCTTCTGCTCCCTCATCCCGTCGCTGGTGAAAAGCGTCATTGCTGGGGCACCGTCTAGCAGAGAGCACAAGTGGTTTGTAGACGGTCGTAGAGGTGAGCTGGTCTCGCCGTTGACAGGGTGGACCCGACGTTCTTCCGGGTCCTGCACAGACACAGACTGGAACTCTTGCAGTGAGGCGGCGGCTCGGGGAGGCTTACGCCATGCGAGGATCAGTTCCAAGTTTCCTGTGCTCTGTTCGTTGTACAGTGTGAAGCAGGGAATGGCTGCGCCTGTGTCTGGACATAACAGGCTCGGGCCGTCATCAGCCAAAGAGAATCCCATGTGATCTGTGATGGAAAAGTCCAATTCGTGAAACAGATCACATCCCAGAATGTTGTCACCGAGGCATGTCTCTTGGAATGTGAACGCTGGGAGGACTCTTGACCCATAGCGAACTGACAGAGTAACAGTTCCTACCATGATGATTTTTGTGTGTCCATACCTGAACAGTTCCACCGCGTCTGGCTTGATTGGTTGCAGGGAAAGACTTTCTTAACCATGGCCTTGTCCATCAGGGACCTCGTGACAGCAGTGTCCAGCAGCACCAGTAGACTGACGCCATCTAATTCCACTGTGCATCACTTGTACAGTGTGTTACTGGAGTCCACTGAATGAATGGTGTTTGACTGGGCCAACTGAGCGAGTAAGGCGGCGGGCTTGCTGGGGCTGAGCGACACACTTTGCCAGAGTGATTTAGCTTACTGCAGCGTTGGCACTTCTGTCCTTTGGCAGAGCATGCAGGCATGCATGTCCGGTGCGAGGGACAGCCACAGTTATCACATGGTCAGCGTGCTGTAGTGTCCTGTCATCCCACGATGTTCACTTCGGAGTCCACCTGTTAGGATGTGGGGTTGACGTGCTCAGCAGCTGGGGTAACAGCCTGTGTTAGTGGAGCTGGATGTGGGGAGCGCGGGCTGGAGGCTCCTAGCTGCATTGTTAATTGAGACACTGCCTTTAGCTGGGACGCCAGTTCCACCGCCCTGGACAGCAGTAAGTCATCTGGCGCCATTAGCAGCTTCTCCCGCAGCTTCGGGCTGGTGGTGTGCTCTGTTAATTGGTCCCACACCATTTCGTCTACCAGTTGCGAGAACCTACAGGTACTAGCCAAACATCAGAGGTCGGCGACATATTGCTGAACCGACTCACCCGCACACTGTTGGCGTTAGCAAAAACTTGATTCTTCTGACCAAAATGCTCTCAGGGATGGTGAAATGTCCGGCCAACAAAGCAACACACTCGTCATAGGTGTCCGCAGGTCCAAGCGTCTGAAAGACATGCTGTCCCTCACTGCAAAGGCAATGAATTAGCATGGCGCGCAGCCTAAGCTTGCTATCTTTAGCTTGGTCGATGGCGGATACAAACATCTTGAACAACTTGTGCCAACAAGACCAAGGAATAGGCGGCTCATCAGGCAAAGCGAGAAACGGTGGTAGAGGTGTCAGCAGCATTTCCATTATCCTTGTCGCCAATTGTTATGTCTGGAAATGAGAGCGCGGACACGTCCACATGTTGAGGTTAGCTTTATTGGATATTGGCTAAACAGAGTACACAGTGTATTATGGAAGGACAGAGTGCCAAAGAGAACGGCTAGCCCTGGGCAACTGTCTTAAATTCCCTGTGGCGTCATGACGTCACATGTGCGTACGTGCTACTGCAGCATGGTGCGTCTCGCTGTTTCCCATATACCACTTCACCTGTTCCTGACACAGCCATCCCCACTCTCTACGTACAACGAGACCAAAAGCCAAAGCTGAAGTCACGCAATTACTGAAGACAGCGGCCAGGATTGCTATCACGTGTGATGCCTGGACGTCCACTGCCACCAAATCATTTGTAATGGTAACTGCACATTTTTGTATAAAAGATAAATGTGATTTTGATGCAGCAAAATATTCTGGGGTTTTGGACTGAAGGACTCAGTTACTTATTGCACATAAGAGAACTTTCATTAGAAGTTTCAACATTTCTGTTTGAAATTCTGAGTATTTTTGACTGATGGATCAGTTACTTGTTGCACATAACAGAATGTTGTAAGTCTTATTTGTTAAAATTCAGGATACTCTGAAGTCCGTGTTATAGCAGCAAATGTGCTGCTACAGTTGCACTTTTCATGTTGGTTTTTTGAAACATTAAAAGATATTGGAAGTAAATTCATGGGCCACTGCAAATGCTTTAAAAGTAAGAAGTTGTCACACAGTGGAAGGGAAAAAAAAATTGTGAATGGGGGGGGGGGTGTAGCGAGAATCATAATTGGCTCAAATCAGAGCCCCCTGAATGGTAATCGGCTCGAATCGTTGGGTGCCTAAAGATTCCCACCTCTATATGTCCTTCAAGATGTCAGAAGTTTAAATTTCATGCACAATATGAGACTTAAACATAGTAACATCCTTTGTGGATCCATGTAGGTATTTTAGATAAATTGTATGAAATGGCTCTTGCCACAGTAGAGGTTGCTGACCACTGCTCTGAAGCATCACAGTCAGCCAGCTCCACTCAGGGCCACACATCTGAGCGCAGCAGACACCTCACACTGCGCTGATAATGACGGCCTTTACAGCGGTAACTCCTGCACGCCTGAGCTACCTGCTGCATCAGCCTGTAGTCTTGCAGGTGTATAATCGCCCAGATGTTTACTGAGGCTTAAAGGAGAGTGATTCCTCAGCTCCTGTGAAATGACTGTGTTTATGTGAGCTGGATTTCAGACAGAATGACTCAGTGACAGAGCATGCAAGTTTCCACAGGTCTCCCTCCGCTCTCCCTCCCTTTACTGATGTCATGGCTGGCATTGCAGCGGCTGGGTCACAGCAGCAACATGAATCTTGGAAGCGTGCATGTAGCCAGAAAAACAACACAGTGGAGTGTTGCTGCTGCAGCAACAACTCGTGATTGGACAGAACGAACCTGTGATGAATTCATCAGCAGCAGTGAAAGAATTTCAGAGTGTTCCAAAATATGATTTGTGTTATGGTGCAAGTAAGGCTGTCTTGAATATTTATGAATAACCCAAATGTATTATTATTATATGGATATTTCTTTTAGTCTGATACTGCTCAGATGTTCAACCACACCATGGGAAAGGAACCTCTAATATGGAAAGAACCATTAGGAGCAGTTTTGAAGGTGAAATATTCAGGTTATTGATTGTAAACTGACCAGTAAACATTAGTAATATGCAATTTCTTAATTATGAAACTTTCTTTTTAGTTGCAAAATTAGATATTTCCTTGTACTTTTGTGAGTTTTGTAAAACTTAATTTGCAGTTTCTTGTATAAATTTGGTACTTTTTGGAGCAAATTAGCACTTAAAAAATGTTATGAATTTACAGCTTTTTCCATAAAGTTTCCAACTGCTTTATTATTAATGTGTTTTTCTTGTATACTTTGAAAAAAATCTATTTATTCTTCAAATTCATAAACCTTTTCCATTCATTTTTAAATCAGGGGCCGCTGGTTACTGGGGCTTTTCCTGGATGCCGGTTTTGGGGCTCTGAATATCCCAGAGCAATCTAGAGCAAATATCCAAATATTTGCTATGGTCTTTCTTGTCCTTCAGTGAACTGCATCAGCATCAAAGTTTTTCTTAAGTTTGACTTCTCATATAAATTTGGAAAAATTTTTAATGCAAGTCTGCAACTTTTTCTTGTAATTTTTTCAAAGTTTAAAAAGTCTGTTTAAAAAGAATGCAGGAGCAGCATGTATGTTATTAAAGGTGCAGCAAGTTAGATTTTGCACTTTTTCATTAAACTAAATGAACAACTGAATTCTTCAGTAGTGGCTGAGTGCCATTAGAAACTGAAGTGAACCGACTCCCTCTGGCTGCCTTTGTGTCATTCTCAGACTCTTGCTTACACAGCCGGTCCGGATGCCCAATTTTCTAGGCCCTCCCCTTGATATCTTTGAACAGTTTCTGTTGCTTGGCAGTGTGACCTCAGCAGTGTCAAATGGGAGCAAGTTGACATATTGTGCAGCTGGTTTGTTGCTTACTCAAGCTATCAAACATTTACTCATTGAAAATACCACTGCATGGGGTCTAATGACCTTGTGAATCACATTGAAACATATACCTTACTCCCAGTTGTTATGTGCGTTTTATTTTTAACTTGTGTGCGCAGTGTCCCGTGGCTATTGTTTGTTAGCCTGATTAGCATTGTGTAGCATAGTTATCGTCTTTGTTTATATCTCTTATTGAACATTTACCCATTCAAATAACAATGCATGGACTCTAATGGGCCTGTGAATCACACTGAAACATACATCTTACTTCCAGCTGTAATCTGATTTCTTTCATTATCAATTTATGTACACACCATATTTACACACCTCATTTAGCCCCTTTCTGACATCTGCCACTTTCCAATAATCAGTCAGCAACCAAATGTGTCTTATTTTTGAGGAGCAACTAAGCATAACAAAAAGTTACCTAGATATCAAACAATAAAAACAGAGTACACCTCTCTATTCTCAACAAAATGTTTTGGTTCAGATATTTCTAAGTGATTTGGATTCGGTGCAGCCTGATCTCAAGGTTTTTCAGTTTAAACCTGGGACCAGATGAGGAGCTTTGTCTCACAGGGGATTCAAGTCTCACATTTACCCCAAGTGTGGCTCACCTGATGTGATTTTAGGAGCTTCGCTTTAGCAAAAGCCTTCCCACATTTATCAAGAGTATGGTTTAACTTTACTGTGGATGACTTGATGTGTTTTTAAGGTACACATCTGAGTAAAGGCCTTCCCACACTGATCACACAAACTGATTTACTCCAGTGTGGCTGAGCTGATGTGAGCTTAACCCCGTCTTATGAGTAAAGGCCTTCCCACACTGATCACACACAAACTGTTTTACGTCAATATGGATGAGTTGATGTGATCTTAACCCTGACCTATGAGTAAAGACCTTCCCACACTGGTCGCACATAAACTGTTTTATTCCGGTGTGGCTGAGTTGATGGTACACCATACAAAGGCTGATGTCGCTAGTACACTTAGCCTAGCCACTGTGCTGTTGTTGTCATATACCCTTTCTAAATAACACTGAATGGGCTGTATTGACCCTGTGAAACAAACTGCAACATGTTTTATTTCCAGTGGTTATGTGGCTTCTTTTATTATTAATTTAAGGGTACATCCATCAGTTACAGCTGCAGTACTGTTAGCTGTCCCTCCTCCAACAGCCACTTGTCAGCACCTTGTGAGGTTCCGCAGGGAGCAAGCTGGTCTGCCCTATTCGGGCCTGAGTGAGTCCTTTAAAATGAAGAAGTTTGGGGAGAAAATGCAAAATATTTGAAAACCAAATACCAACGTAAGCGTGTATATTTGGGTACAGCCCTAAGGGTGAGTTGGAATATATTTAACCAAACGGTGTGTATATTAAACCAACTTATGGGGGAGTGGGCCGTTCGTTGACGCAGTCATCTCTCTCTCTCTTTGACCACATGCACAAAGGCAGCACACAGTCAGCAGCAGCATGGCCAGGCAAGAATGTGACCACCCAGCTCATTCTGCTGGACCAGACACCGCTCAGCGGCCGCAGCCATGGGTGCAGAAATACTATTCATAACACATCCTCCCACTGAACAGCGTGCAGGTCCCGAGATCGGGGGCTGATGGCGGCGCCTATGAGTCAGAGCTGCGTGCCACTGTGTCGGACTACTATGACTAATTTACTACAAACAGGAGGACACACTTACTTCTTCTTGGCTTCCTCGTACTGCCAGTTCAGTTTGACTTTGTCCACCAGTTGTGAGGAGTCTTGAGAACAATACTGAAGAAAAACAAGAAATAATACATTTCTTTAAAAAAAAAGATTGGCCATTAGTCACTTCAGATTTATGAAGGGAGGAAAGGCAGCTTCCTGTCGTTTAAATAACCTAATCTAGTCATCATCTGAGCTGCAGGTCATAATTTCAGTGTAGTGGGTTAAAACTATATTATAGAGAAGTCCAAACTGAGGTCAACCTGGGGGCCAAATGGGGTCAGCATATATTGGAGGGAAAATGACCTCTGTTTAGGTAGTGGCATTGTGAAAATTCATTAATCAGGTAATAAGAACTTATAAAATACCTCTTGTAGAATTAAAAATAAAATAAAGACGGGGGTAAAAAAGAAATTTAAAACAAAACTCCTCTGCACTTTTACACATCAATCTATCAACTATTTCACAGAAAAATTTTCAGTGAACAATGTTTCTGCTTGTTCTAAGTTTAAGACCTTTTTAAGGCCATTTAATCAAATTCACGACCTGCCATTCCCAAAATAACAAAAAAGTGACCTTTTTATAGATAGTTTTGTCCAAAAACAAATAAACCAACTGGAAGTGAAACGGTTGCAATTTCTTAATAATTATCCATCCTGGTCAGATCTAAATGATCACTGCTGATTTCACTTATTCAAATTTCAGTTTTACTGAAGTTAAAAACTGCTAATAAAATCACTGTGCAAGAGAAGAAAATAATACTGCAATCTTGTTCTTTTATGTGTGGTATTTTAAGAAGCTTGATAGAGAAATGTAAGGATTATTTGTTATGTTTAAGGATATTTAGAGCCTTAATTTTGGACAAAGAAACAACACTTCTCAAAGCTTTTTAAGGACAGTTAAAATGAAAAGGTTTTTTTTTAAGTAATAAAAATAGTCAGGAAATGTAAACTTATGAAAAACACCCATAACAACCGATTAGGTTTGTTATCAAATAATTTGCTGATTATTGTTTGAGTGGTCAGTTAATCATTTGGTCTATAAATTTACTTTAAAAAAAATGTCCATCACAACATCCCAAAGCTCCAGGTGAAATCAAATGTCTTGTTTTCTCAAACAAATACTACAAAACCAAAGTATAATGCAAAAATAAGAAAAGTGGCAATTTTTTTTATGTTTGAGAACCTGAAACAATCACATTTTCACCTCCGTGGATCACCACCTTATTGAGGCGGATGGGTTTTTGTGTCCCAGTTGTCTCAGGAGCTATGTTGTCGGGGGCAACTTGTCCCCTGGTAGGGTTCTCCCAAGACAAATTGGCCCTGGGTGAAGGTCCAGACCAAGAACGGTCCATTAGATCCTTATGAAAAAGTTACATGAGGGACCCAGTGTACCCAAAGGAGCCACATGGGTCCACTGTCCAGTGGGCTCACCACCTGCAAAAAGGATCATGGGGATTGGGGGCTATGTAAACTGGGTGGCAGTCTGGGCTACTCTAGTTGGACTGCTGCCCCCTCTGAGCAGGATCCCCGGATAAGAGGTAGAAGATGGATGGATGCAAACAATCATATTTTTTTATTTTTACTGGAAAAGGGTACATGGGTCATTAGTCAGTTATCAAATTAGTTGGTGATTAGTTGTTTTGTTTTTTTTTATTTTTATTACTTGACTAAATGACTAATTACTGCAGCACTGGTGGTGACACCATACTGATGTGATCAGTATGGTGCATGTGTGGAAATATTTCAGACGTGAATCTTTTAACACTTCACTGATTTCCAGGAAAACTGCTAAAATAAAACTCTACAGGCCTTCCTTTGATGTCATCGAACAGGAAGTCCATGTCAACTTGTCTTAAAGCTCCTGTTCACCTTTTTTGGAAATTTTTTGAACAGTCAGTGGATGAACTCTGACTAATGTGTCATTAGAACGGGGAGGAGAAGGAGCCGTTACTTGCGGGCCACTAGCTGTAGCAGTGCATTCTGGGGACACTGAACTGAACACTCATTATTGCAGCAATTACGTATCATCTCACAGAGCAGCCTTACCACGCTGAATTGAGTTTGACATGGATGTTTTAGGGTGGGATGTGGAGGAACAGCAGCAGTAGCTCCTACCTCTCCCATGATGTCAGTCTGACAGCCTGTGTCACAGTATTGCTGCAGATTGCACAAGTCGCCCACGGTTCCAGTGCTGTTTGCCACCTCGCTGGCCGAGTCGCTCATCGACAAGCTGCTCTGAAAGTTGGCGGTCAGCTTAGCGAGGCTCTGTCAGATTAAACAACAAAGCAACACATTAACAAAATGGTCCAAGGTTAGGGTTACTTTATTGTCTCCTATGGGAGAAAATTATGTTTGTTCATCAATTTGCTGCACAAGACAGTAAGAAACATCACAAAAATAGATTCACACATCAAACAGGCAGAAAAACAGAGACTTCAAGCACAAGAAAGATGAAATGCAGCTGTTAAAAAGGCAAAAATGTCAGTCATCACATCAGGAAAAAAGCAACCTGCTGCTCTGTCTCTTGATCAGATGCTACTCATTATTAACAAGGGGATAAAAGAAAGCTTACAGCAGATTAGAGTTCTTTCCAGAATTAATCAGAACATACTCATTCTGGTCATATCTGAGTGAATTTTTATTTAGATCATCTCTGAAATGACTCCTCCAGTTCTCAGTTTAAATTATTCTCATATTTTTGCATACAGTCTGCCTCCAGTATATGCCCATAAACAGATAGTGACACTACAAAGAAATACTTCACCTTAAAATCAGACTGAATCAGCACCTGAATAAAGCCTTATCATTCATAAGTGACTGTTACATCATTTATCTTTGCACTGCTGACAAAAATCAGGAATGCGGCAAGTGATTCATATGTCTGTAAGTGTGTGTGTGTGTGTGTGTGTGTGTGTTTAAGGGGATGAGATGAAGGAACAGAACAGCTGATGATAACGGCCACTAGAGGTCCCTGTAGAACATGTTAACAACCACCACATTTGACAGATGTGAAGCGTAGAAGTTGGCAAGTGGGGGGGGGGGGGGGGGAAATATACCTGGATGAGGTCCTGCCTCTCCTTCTCGCCTGTGCTGATGGCCTTCTTGATGCTGCGCAGCTCGTTGAAGATGGCCTGAGCCTCGTCCAGCTTATAGTTGGTCTGACTGCATGACATTTTTCTGTCAATCCTGGAAAACAAAAACAGCATCAACTTGCTTGGTACACACATGGGAATTTCCCTTAATGTCAAGAAGTAAAATTGAAAAAGATTATTTTGGAAAATAAAGCCTGCAGATAAAGGGAAAACCTACTAGGTTGGGTGGTCTAATTTCAAATTTAATACAATCTATATTTTATATTATATCGACTTTCTTTTTAAGAGTATTTGAACAGTAGTTACTGAGTACTGAACATAACTCATTGTTAATATAATCTAGATTTTTTTAAAAAACCCACCTTACATTGAGCACTAATTCCATGACCCTTTCTGATTTCCCTCTAGTTGTAAAGCAAAAAACTAGAACTCATTGGAATTATATCCCCTACTCCGAACTTTATTGCCACCCCTTTTAATGAGACTGGGAGTATAAATACTGTGTATATACCAGTATATATACTAGGTGAGCCAACTGGTCCAGTGGTGTAAATAATAACAATAATACATTTTATTTGTATAGTGCTTTCCAAGGCACTCAAAGACACTTTACATTAATTAAAATAAAAAAAAGTTAAAATTAGAGATTAAAAGCAAAAATCAAGGACCTGGAATATCAAATTAGAAAACTGGAAATAGACCTATCAAGATACTTTTCAGATAAATTATATCAAGACATATGTAAACTTAAACTCCAGTTGCAGGAAATCTATAATAAAAAAGTTGAATATGTCTTATTTAGGCTCAGGACAGCTTTCTATTTATTGGGTGAGAAAACAGGTAAGTTGCTTAGAAGGCAACTTAAACAACAGAACTCCTACAACATGATACCAATAATTAAGAAGGGGAATACCCTGGTGTCATCTAGTAAAGAAATAAATGACGTATTTAAACAATTTTATAGGGAACTTTAAACATCACAAGGCAGCCTAAATCCAAATGACATCAGTGATTTTTTTTTCTAATATTACGCTACCTAAATTAGCTGAAAAACATGTGAGACTTCTAGATAATCCTATAACAGAGGCGGAGCTTAAGATGGCAGTATCACAGATGAAAATGGGGAAATCACCCGGTGTGGATGGATTCCCTGTAGAATATTATAAACAATATATTGAAATACCAGTACCAAAGTCTACAATGAGGCATTCATATTAGGATTCCTCCCACCATCATTTGATGAAGCCTTAATATCAGTAATCCCTAAAAAAAGATAAGGACATGACAGAACCCTCTAATTATAGACTTACAGTGGTGTGAAAAAGTGTTTGCCCCCTTCCTGATTGCTAATTTTTTTGTATGTTTGTCACACTTAAATGTTTCAGATCATCAAACAAATTTAAATATTAGACAAAGATAACACAAGTAAACACAAAATGCAGTGTTTAATTGAAGGTGTTTATTATTAAGGGTAAAAAAAATCCAAACCTACATGGCCCTGTGTGAAAAAGTGATTGCCCCCTGTTAAAACATAAATTAACTGTGGTTTATCACGTTTTTGAAAGCTGAGTTCAATTTTCTAGCCATTTCTAAAGCTTTGGCATTCCAGCAAACCACAGTGAGAGCCATTATCCACAAATCGCAAAAACATGAAACAGTGGTGAACCTTCCCAGGAGTGGCCGGCCGACCAAAATTATCCGAAGAGCACAGTGACGACTCATCCAAGAGGTCACTAAAGACCCCACAACAACATCCAAAAGAACTGCAGGCCTCACTTGCCTCAGTTAAGGTCAGTGTTCTTGACTCCACCGTAAAAAAGAGACTGGGCAAAAATGGCCTGCATGGCAGGGTTCCAAGACGGAAACCACTGCTGAGCACAAAGAACATAAAGACTCGTCTCAGTTTTGCCAGAAAACATCTTGATGATCCCCAAGACTTTTGGGAAAATACTCTGTGGACTGACGAGACAAAAGTTGAACTTTATGGAAGGTGTGTGTCCCATTACATCTGGCGTAAAAGTAACACAGTATTTCAGAAAAGGAGCATCATACCTACATCAAATGTGGCGGTAGTGTGATGGTCTGGGGCTGTTTTGTTGCATCAGGACCTGGAAGACTTGATGTAGTAAATGGAACCATGAATTCTGCTGTCTACCAAAAAATCCTGAAGGAGAATGTCCGGCCATCTGTTTGTGACCTCAAGCTGAAGCGCACTTGGGTTCTACAGCAGGACAATGATCCAAAACACACCAGCAAGTCCACCTCTGAATAGCTTAAGAAAAACAAAATGAAGACTTTGGAGTGGCCAAGTCAAAGTCCTGACCTGAATCTGATTGAAATGCTGTGGCATGACCTTAGAAAGGTGGTTCATGCTCGAAAACCCTCCAATGTGGCTGAATTACAACAATTCTGAAAAAGATGAGTGTTCCAAAATTCCTCCACAGCGCTGTAAAAGACTCCTTGCCAGTTATTGCAAATGTCTGATTGCAGTTGTTGCTGCTAAGGGTGGCCCAACCAGTTAGGTTTAGGGGCAATCACTTTTTCATACAGGGTCATGTAGGTTTGGATTTTTTTTCCCCTTAATAATAAATACCTTCATTTAAAAACTGCATTTTGTGTTTACTTGTGTTATCTTTGTCTAATATTTAAATTTGTTTGATGATCTGAAACATGGCTCCCTTCCTGTTCACTCTTTATACTGCGGACTTCTCACACAACACAACACATTGCCATCTACAGAAGTTCTCTGATGACTCTGCGATCGTTGGTCTCATCTCCAACGGAGATGAAGCTGAGTACAGAGGGCTTATCCAGGACTTTGTGGACTGGTGCCATCGGAACTGCCTCCAGATCAACGCGAGGAAAACTAAGGAGCTGGTGGTGGACTGCCGCAGGCATGGGCAGCCCCTCACAGCACCAGTAAATATACAGGGAACAGACATCGAGATGGTGACATCCTATAAGTACCTGGGTATTCATCTGAACAATAAACTAGACTGGTCACACAATACTGACGCACTCTACAAGAAGGGACAGCGCAGGCTGTTCCTGCTGAGGAGACTCAGGTCTTTTGGTGTACAAGGGGCGCTGCTGAAGTCATTCTACGACACGGTGGTGGCATCAGCCATCACTTTTGGAGTGGTCTGCTGGGGCAGTGGCATTACTGCAGCCGATAGGAAGAGACTGAACAAACTGATTAAGAAAGCTAGCTCTGTCCTGGGGCAGCGCCTTGATCCGATGGAGGAGATAGGAGAGAGAAGGACGGTGGCTAAACTGTCATCTCTGCTGGAGTCCGAGTTCCACCCTATGCAGGACATACTGGATGCACTGAGGAGCTCATTTAGCAGCAGACTACATCATCCCAGGTGCACAACCGAGAGGTTTCGTAGGTCCTTCCTACCAACGGCTGTCAGACTGTACAACCTAAGCAGGGTTGCTCGCAGAGATAGCAAAAAGACGTAACAAACTAATAGTTTTTTGAATGCAAAAGATGCAATAGACTTACACTATGGTCCTCTCCGGCATACAACTAGGAACATACCGGTCGCTATGGAGGGTGAGAATATGTATGGGCACATAATCATACCATGTAGGATAACTAAATAGACGGTTATGCTGTTTCATCCCACCTAGCAACAATGCTCTGCACTGTGTGTGTTTATATACTTGCATATTTATTCCATCTAGCTACAATGCTCAGCACTGGGTGTGTTTATATTTATATATCTATATATTTATTCCATCTAGCTACAATGCTCCGCACTGTGTTTTTATATATCTACATATTATTCCATCTAGCTACATTGCTCCGCACTGTGTGTGTTTATATACTTGCATATTTATTCCACCTAGCTGCAATGCTCCGTACTGTGGGTGTTTATATATTTACATATTTATTCCATCTAGCTACAATGCTCTGCACTGTGTGTTCATATATTCATATATTTATTCCATCCAGCTACAATGCTCTGCACTGTGTGTCTGCGTGTGTGTGTGTATATATATATTTTATAGTAATATGTACATATGTATATTAGCTGCTCCTGCTTGCTTGTTTTTTTTCTTGCCTTCTGATTGTTGCTCTGAGTGTTGCTATCCCTGTGCTGTTGCAATCCTGGAATTTCCCTGTTGTGGGACTAATAAAGGCTTATCTTATCTTATCTTATCTTAACATTCAAGTGTGACAAACATACAAAAAAATGAGAAATCAGGAAGGGGGCAAACACTTTTTTACACCACTGTATAAGCTTATTAAATGTGGACTGAAAAATTCTTACAAAGATTCTTATTCTTCTCTTAGAGTACTCCCTAATGTAATTCACTCAGACCAGGTTAGATTTATGAAAAATTGATCTTCCACAGCCCACATGAGAAGATTATTACACCTGATCTGGCTTAATTATTCAAACCAAGACCTGATTGTAGCCATTTCACTTGACGCCGAAAAGGCTTTTGATCGGGTGGAATGGGAATTTTTACTTTATACGTTAACACAATTCAGCTTCAGACCAGTTTTTATTAATTGGATTAATATACAAAAACCCAAAGGCAGTCTTAACGACTAACGGGACGATCTCATCTTTCTTTGACCTTTCCAGACGTACCAGACAAGGTTGCTCGCTGTCCCCCTTACTCTTCAACATTGTACTTGAGCCATTAGCTATTGCCATCAGATCAAATGGAAATATTAAGGGAGTGGTGGGAGGGAGGAAAGAACATAAATTATTACTGTATGCAGATGATGTTCTAACACTAATTAGAGAGTCTTTGACCTCTTTACCACATTTAATGACAACCATTCAGTCCTCTTATAAACTACTTCTTCTTCTTTTAGATTTGACTGGCGGTTGGCAACCAGCTTACAGGTGCATTACTGCCACGTACCTCACTCTATATCATCACTCTATATTCCTCTTTCAAGCTGGATTCTGAACAACTCCTGCATATGCATCACTCTATATATAATTCCATGTCTGTCTCCATCACTCCACTCTTCTTAAACTATCAGGATATCACTCTATATCACTATATACAGTATAATTCAAGAAATCTCTGTCTGTGTGTGTGTCAGTGTGTCACGATCATAGGACTCGCTAAAAGATCACAGGACCACCTATGATGTTCCTATGATCTCTACATGATGTCTATATGACATCATATAGACACCATGAAAATCTGTGTGTGTGTCACAGTGTCTATGACGATGGTGTCTATATGACACCATCAAAGATCAAAGGCAGGCATCACTGAACGAGTGCTGACGTGCTTGCTTACACCTGCTTTCTACGAGCATGCAGAAATACATGCTTATACTTGGTTTCTACGGGCATGCACAGGTATGGACTAGTAAAATTAGTTGAAGGAAATCAGAGACCATGCCTATTTCTGGTACATGCCATCCCAGCTCATTGTCTGGTTTTTAACTTCAAATGGGTGTCAAATGGAATGTCATATTTAGGTATAAAGTTAAGCCGGAACATTGAAGATGTCCCCAGTTTGAATCTCGAGCCTATATTACAGAAAACTAAAAGTAAGTTAGATAAGTGGAGGAAATTAAAACTCTCATTATGGGGCAAGATCAATGTTGTTAAAATGGTTGTTGCATCCTAGCTCAATTACATAACCATGATGTTGCCAATTGCTATACCATCATGTTTTTTGTTTTTTTTTAAACAATATGACTCTATAATTAAAGAATTGCTATGGGAGGGGAAGAGACCAAGGATCGGAATGAACAAATTGTGTTGCCCAAAAGGTAAAGGAGGCCTGGGATTACCAAACCTAAGGCTATATCATATTTCATTTGGAATTACCAAATTAGCTAAACACTTTAGCAGATATAGTAAACTGGATTGGGTTGCCATTGAAGCTGAAATGTGCTCTTCATTTACTCCTACAGATAGTTTTTCCCAGTCTCAACACAGACCCCTGAACCCTATCTTATCTCATTCAAAAGAAGTCTGGATCAGAATACATAGCATGTTAAAGATCCCACACCTTAGCCAATCCTACTCATCTTTACGGTATAATCCAGCGATTATTATTGGGAAAACACCATTATACTGGACAAAGTGGCACCTTGGTGGCATACGCCAGGTGAATGACCTGTACCAAGATGGTGTGCTCATGTCTTATACAGATTTGCTCAAGAGATACTTCCAAAAGTGACCTTTCCCTGTAAGGGTGTATCTCCAAATTAGGAGCTGTCTGACATCAATGACTCAGTATAAGGACTGTAACCCCATCATAGACTTTTTTAAATTACCACTGAAATGTCTTCATGCATCTGCTTTCTACAGACTAATTAATGGACTACTTAGTAACGGATGTAAGCGCTTGAGTGGAATATGGCAGAAAGACCTGGAATGTACAATGAGTGAAGAAGAGTGGTTAAACATCTTGTCAGATAGTGGGAAATATGTAAGGGAAGCCAGAAGTAAACTCACGCAGTATAAAATAATGCACAGATACTATTGGACACCAACCAGACTGCATAGGATGGGTCTGTTAAATAATAATCTGTCTTGGAAATGTAGGATAGAAAAAGGAACTTTTTTACATTGTGTTTGGGATTGCCCACATGTTCAGCCTTTGTGGACTAAAACTGTCAGACATGGGTGAGTGGTTGGGCAAGATGCTCCCAATGTCGCCGAGAATGTGTCTACTTGGAGACAAATCTCAAGTACCTAATATATCGAAAGAAGAATTCTAATTGGTCATGTCTGGACTAACTATAGCAGCCAGAACAATACTTTGTCACTGGAAATCATTCAAACCCCCAAGAATGGAAGAGTGGGTTAACTACGTGATACAGACTGCTTCATATGAATCCATGTTAAATAGGAGGACTGATGGAAAACACACTAAAGGACTAATATGGGGGGACTTTTGGAATTATATCTCTTTGGCTAGCAACTCGATCCCTGAATGAAGGCCTGTCTTTCTTTCTTTCCCTGATGGTTCTCTCGGGTTTATTTCCTTCCCTCACTGGTATGGTTATCCTTGCTCTGTAATCAGCCATATTTTTCTTTATTTTATTTTTTTATTTACCCTTCTTTGAAACTGATGTGACACCTGGGAGATCAGTATGTGTTGTACCAACCTGTATAAAGTCAATAAAAACTTAAATTACAAAAAAAAAGATTAAAAGAAAGTCTGAAAAGGTGGGTTTTGAGTAATGATTTTTTTTTTTTGTTACTTATTTGTACCCGTAGGTAGATTTGGTTTGCAGTCTGGTGACAAGCCACCGGCTGCCGGTCGCTGCGTGCGCGAGCGCCCTAAACCTACATGTTTTTGGTATGCGGGAGGAAACCGGAGAAATCCCGGAGTAAACCCACGCAACACGGGGAGAACATGTAAACTCCACACAGCTCACTGTTGGTCGGGGGCTGGGATCGAACCCACGATCTCATGATCCCCGCGATCCCCCGGCCGAGGGTAAACTGTGCTGCCGCAGTGCTAAACCACTGCGCCACCATGCAGCCCATGATTTGAAGTAGTTGTGAGTCTGTGCAGTCACATATCTGTTGGGGGAGAGAGTTCCAGAGGGAGGAGGCCACGATGGAAAAGGCTTTGTCCCCCCCAGGTTCTGTGCATGGTTCTGTGTGGTGGAGAGAGGAGGTTTGATTCAGACGAACAAAGGCAGTGGGTGGGGGGCGAGGGGCAGTGCAACAGCTCGGTGAAATAGGAAGGGACCTGGTAATGGAGGGCTTTAAAGGTGAGGAGAAGGACTTTGAACAGTATGCGTTGCAAGACTGGGAGCCAGTGGAGGTTCTGGAGGACAGGGGTGATGTGGTTGCGGGAGCGGGACTGGGTGAGGAGACGGGCGGCTGAGTTCTAAATGTATTGAAGTTTCTGGAGGACTTTGGATGATGAGCCATAAAGAATGCTATTGCAGTAGCCCAGTCTGGATGTGATAAATGCATGTATGAGGGTTTCTGCCGTGGAGAAGGTGAATGAGGGACAGAGTCGGGCTATGTTTTTTAGGTGAAAGAAAGCAGTTTTCCTGACATGATTGATGTGCGTTTCAAAAGTGAGGTGGCTGCCAAAGATGACTAAGGTTTCATATCTGTGGGGATGGGGAAAGTGTGGAGTTGGCAACAGTGAGGTTGAAATTGTGGGTGGTACTGTTAAGAGATTCCGGGGTGATGATCATCATGTCAGACTTATCATAGTTAAGTTGAAGAAAGTTCTTTTGCATCCAGGATTTTACTTTCTACAACTTAACTATGATAAGTCTGACATGATGATGTTGTAAAGACAATAATCTCTTTCTTAACGTGGGAAAAACCAAGGAGATTCTGGTCAACTTTATGAGAGGACACACTCAGCATCCCCCTCTGATCATCAGTGGAGCAGTTGTGGAGAGGGTGAGCAGCACCAAGTTCCCGGGGATGCACATCTCCAAGGACCTCTCCTGGTCCAACAACACCACATCACTGGCCAAGAAGGCCCAAACTCACATCTATTTCTTCCACAAACTGAGGACAGCATGAGACCCACCCTCCATCATGTGCTCATTCTACTGAAGCACCATGGAGAGCATTCTCTCCAGCTGCATCACTGTGTGATACGGAAGCTGCACTGCCTCCTGCCGGAAGACTCTACAACGCACATGAAAGCAGCCAGCAAGATCATTTGTGCCCCTCTGCCCTCCCTCTTGACATCCACCACACCTGCCTCACCCGCAGAGTCATCACAGATGACACCTCACACCCCTCACACTCCGTCTTCAGCCCCCTGCCCTCAGGGAGAAGGTACCGGAGCCTACAGGCCCGCTTCACAAGACTGCTAAACAGCTTTGTTTACCAGGCCATCAGGACCCTGAACTCTGCCCACTCCCCCCACCACCCCTGGACTGTAACACACTCACCCACACAACTCTACCTTAGCTGTTTGCACAGAAAGACCTGGCACACCAACAGTACCACATCTGCTGCTGTATGTCTGGCACCTTACTGCAACCATTTGCACAAATGCCATACCTGCTGCTATCTGTCATTGCAATACTGATCATGTGCAGACCAATCTGTCACTGTCTGCACCCCCGTTACCATATTGAACTTGCAAATTACTGGTATTACAGTTTACTGTACATAGGATTGCTGTGTTTTTACCATTATTTGCACGACGGGTAGCATTACTGTGCATACATTGTTGTTGTTTTCCATCCTTATTTTTTTTTTGTCTTATATATTGCACATACCACTAAGAGAGAGAGAAATGGCATTTCAATTCTACTGTATGTCCTGTACATATAGAAGTATTGACAAATAACCTTTGAATATGCTCAGGTCAGTTTCTGAAAACAACTGCACTTAGTATAGTTAGCTCACAGAAGCAATCAATCTACATACAGTAATACATGCTACTCCCCACTAGACATCTGTGTTTCCAGCTGATTCATTAACCACTTTGAACACATATAAAACTTCCATACTTTATTCTTGCTTGTTTTGTTATATTGTGTCTCGGATGGTCCTGTAATCACTCTGCTAGCTTAGCTACCCCAGTTTTTATGGCTATTCTCTATCAACTCACCGTACTAGACTTACAGTATGTGTTCCCAACTGGTTCATTAATCAACACTTGATCATATAGAGAGCCTAAGTCACACCCCTCTACTTCTGCACATGAGACCTTCTTCTTCTTTTAGATTTGATTGGCGGTTGGCAACCAGCTTACAGGTGCATTACAGCCACGTACTTCACTCTATATCATCACTCTATCTGGTCAGGAGCTGTAGTCTTCCACCTACTCTATCTTCAGACATCACTCTATATTGGAAAAAATCTCCATTGAAATGAATGGCAAGAGCAAAATTATCTTTTGATCCCGATTAAATTTTGCCACGAGTTACACAAATGATGTTTGTCAATTTAAAAGATAATTTTCCACGTAATTAAAGTTGTCAGCTGCCGTATAATAACAAAGTAATGCTTAGGTTTTGTGAAACCACTTAATGGACTACATCTCCCATCATCTCACGTCACTAAACACGATCATGGCGGTTCCTCTCTCAAACCTCACCTCGCTTCCTGACGGATGAAAGGACCCAAAGAGGAGAAAAACAACACAAATGTATTGTTTTGTATTTTGAGATCTGCAGTTGATCTAGAGGACTTCCTCCTGGGCACGCTTTGTCGTCCACTCGTTACCTGTATTAATGGAACCTGTTTGAACTCCTTATCAGTATAAAAGACACCTGTCCACAACCTCAAACAGTCAGACTCCAAACTCCACTATGGCCAAGACCAAAGAGCTGTCAAAGGACACCAGAAACAAAATTGTAGACCTGCACCAGGCTGGGAAGACTGATAATCTCCCTCGATCTGGGGCGCCAGGATGGCCCTGTCATGACAACAACAGACATGCAAGCTGAATTAACCTAACCTTAATAACTAGAACTCCGCCATTGCCAGTCCCAAGCCCGGATGAGAAAGTGAGGAGGGTTGGGGCAGGGTTAGCAGCTCTATCCCATAAAACCCCACCGCTATGAATGCCAGTCATACTAAGGCTGGGGCCCTCACGGGCATGGCATCAACCTCATCCCCGGTGGCACGCGGGCAGGCGCAATGACGGGGCTCCCCCAAACCTGCAAGGGAGGGGTTCCCCCGAACCCCCACCAGTGCAGCTGCCATCCATTGACATCATCAGAAACCCCATTCACATCACCACCTGGAACATCCTGACCCTAAATGAACCTAGCCACCCTCAGCTTCTTGCCTCTGAGCTCACCTGTCTCAATGTCTCCATTGCTGGTCTTTAGGAAGCAGGTGGACACAGGACGGTGAGACAACAGTGGGCGAATACAAGATCATATGGAGCGGAAACGACACCCACCACACCCTAGGTGTGGCCATTGCCATCCACCAACGGTATGTGTCTTCCCTCACCACCTGGAAGCCAGTGGGTCTCCGCTTGCTGCATGCTCGCCTGCAACACTCTTTTGGCTACCTTTTCGTCTTTGTGGCCTACTCCCCCACGAATGTCACCAACAACCAAGCCAAGGATGCATTCTTCACACAGCTGCTCGACGAGCTATGCTGCATTTCCCGCCACAACATCACCGTTATCCTAGGGGATATGAATGCCACCATGGGCCCTGACAGGAGCGGCTTGGAACACATCATCAGACCATTCCTGTCTGATGTCACCAGTGACAATGGTAACCGTATGCTGGAGGTGTGTGCCATGCACAATCTGAAGATCCTGGGCACCTGGTTCCAGCATAGTCAAATCCACCACACCACCTGGTACCCTAACACCAGTGCTACATCCAGAACCATTGACCACATCTTGGTCAGTGGGTGCTGGAGAATTGCCACTGACTGCTGTGTCTACCGCAGTGCTGAGCTGGGACGGACCAACTATTAACTCCTCGCCGCCACTGTCCGCCTGCACCTCCGCCGCAATGCCCCGCCTGGCCCTGCCCGTTGCTGTTCCCCTGGACGACAAGAAGCTTTACACCCCTCAGTTTGCTCACCGTTTTGTTGCCCTTGACCGCCAAGACAGTCTTGAGGATGCCTGGGAGCAGATCACCACCACCCTCACTCTGGCTGCCACAAATGTCCTTGGTGATCTTCGCCAGAGGATTCAGCCATGGATCTCTGACGCCTTCCTGGAGCTGGTCAATCGATGCCGTAAAGCCAGACTCCTTGGGAACGGCACGATGAAGCTGCTTCGCTCCACCATATCGCCGACAAGTCCAACAACAGCTTCCAAGCAGGGAACCTCCGATCTGCCTACTAGTCTATCAAGGAGCTGTGCCAAGCTGGCAAGAGACAGCAGTCATCGTCCCCCCTGCTAGCCGCCGATGGCATAAGCCTCGTCGCAGATCCGATGACCAAACTCCAACGATGGCGAGAGCACCACATGAGCATCCCCTGCAAGCCCCCTCCTCCCATCTTGGATGAGCTGCAGCAGTATGCCGACGCCGGTGTTGAAGACAACTCAATCAGCATAGACCCACCCTCAATCAATGAGTTGTCAGATACCATCAAGAAGCTCCCCTCTGGGCGAGCCCCCAGCGCTGGTGGAATTACGACAGAGATGATGACAGCCGCCCTCAACTCTGTCATCCCTCGGCTAGAACATCTGTGCCGTTTCATCTGGGCAGAAGAACGCGTCCCTGGGGAGTGCAGGGACGGGGTCATTCTGTCCTTCTATAAGAACAAGGGTGACCGTTGGAGCACAGCCAGCTATTGTCCCATCACGTTGCTGTCCATCCCTGGCAAGGTAATCACTGCTGTCATCCTTAACCACATCCGTCCCCTGCTCCTCGCCAAGCGCCGCCGCCAGCAAGCCGGCTTCACCCCTCACTAATCCACAGAGGACTGCATCCTTGCCTCGAGTGTCCTGGCACAGCAACAGAGGGAGTACTGTTAACCTCTGTATGCGGCCTACTTCGACTCCCTAGACAGGAATGCTCTCTGGCAACTCCTTCGTGGCATTGAAGTCCCGTCCAAGTACATCAACATTCTCCGGGATCTCTCCACCAACACCATGTGCAGGGTACGCGCCGAGGGTGACATGTCAGACCCTTCTGTCACCACCTCTGGAGTTCGGCAGGGATGCGTCGCCGCGCCAAACCTCTTCAATGTTACGGTTGACTACTGGGTCAAGAACACGATGGAACGCTGCCCCAATCTCAGAGTTGACTTCCACTCCCACTTCAGACCTGTGCTATGCGGACGATGTGGGGCTTTTCGCCACTCATATAGACATAATCGCAGAGGCACTGGAGCTGCTTGCAGAGGAAGCATCACCTCTGGGCCTTACCATCAGCTGAGCAAAGACAAAGATCCAGTCACTGTCAGACTTCTTGCCACCACCACCACAAGTCATCACCATCAAAAACGAGGTGGTTGAGACTGACAACAACTTTGTCTGTCTTGAATCTAAAATCATCAGTTCCTTCTCATCAGACCCTGAGGGAGGCTGTGTCTCCTCGGCCATGTGACCAGGCTGGAAGAGGGGACACCGGCCAAGCAGGCCCTCTCCACCGGTGCTCGTCCCCCCCCCCCCCCCCCCCCCAGGGCTGGCATTGCCCCCGAGGTTGGCTAAGACTGTCTTGGATGACCCAGACTGCAATGATAACAACTCTGGCTAACCTCATTGCCCTAGCCCAAGATTGCCCTGTCTTCAGACGATTGGCCGCAACGGTCACTTAAGTGGCCAGGTGAGGATTAAGTAAGTAACTAGCACTTGTAGCTCCCCTTTACATAACTCATCCACCCCATCCAGCATCCATGATCCCAGGTGGATCATTTACCGACACTTGTCCATGTGTCTCATTCCTAGACATCAGTTTACTACAGTTTATTATATTCTTGCCGTGATGGTTAGCCACAGCTAGCAGAGTCTGCTATTAGCTCATTCAGGCTCATAGTCCATGTGTCTCATTCCTAGACATCAGTTTCCTACAGTTTATTATACTCTTGCCGTGATGGTTAGCCACAGCTAGCAGAGTCTGCTATTAGCTCATTCAGGCTCATAATACCCCAGAGACCCGTCTATTCTTATCAGCCACTCAAACCTTTATTTAGGCATTTACCCCCCATATTCATTTAATTTTACCTTTGCTAGCTTAGGCTGTATCTAACAACTGGAGCTAGCCAGCTAATGATAGTAATGGAAGAGGGAAGAGTGGCGTGAACTGGGACGCATTATCATTTACTGTATATAAACAGACACTGAAATGGACCGTTGTGAAGTGTGTTTAATTTAGGTGCTGCCCTGAGGTATTATGACCAAAGGATGTCACAGTTATTTCATTAAGACCTCTAGGAACTGTGTCAACATGTGGGGGGGGGACACAACGTGCGGGAGATTACTAAAACATGTAATGAATGGTACGGTACAGAATGTTCTGTATGCATTCCGTAAGGAACGTTCCGTATGTCTTCTGTCCACATTCTGTCCAGAACATTCCATACATGTTCCGTATGTATTCTGAACACTGCCATTCCCAAGCACCACAGATATGGAACGTTTCTTATATTACTAGCGGTCCTGCTAGCTACCGGTCCTACTAGCTAGTGTGACAGAGATCATCCTGCACAGTTCGCCCCACACGGGACACGAACTCGCGACCTCTCAGTCAACTACACAGTTCGAGCATGGGAGACACAGCACGATCGCGCTGAGCTAAAGGTCCGACCGGTAGCTCAGCGCTACCGATACTGTATGAGGCTTTGGGAGGGAGGTTTTACTAACGTTCTACGCCGAACAGCACTAGTTGGCATCCGTTACACTCTCCCCCTTAAACCTCACTCCCATGCTGGGTTCACGGCACCAGTGTGACAGAGATCATCCTGCGCAGTTCGCCCCACACGGGACACGAACTCGCGACCTCTCAGTCAACTACACAGTTCGAGCATGGGAGACACAGCACGATCGCGCTGAGCTAAAGGTCCGACCGGTAGCTCAGCGCTACCGATACTGTATGAGGCTTTGGGAGGGAGGTTTTACTAACGTTCTACGCCGAACAGCACTAGTTGGCATCCGTTACACTAGCAGCCTTGAGTGTTTTACGAATATGTACATGTAATGTTAGATATGGAACATTCCTTACAGAACGGTAGCGGCCCTGCTAGCTAGTGGTCCTACTAGCTAGCGGCCTTGAGTATTTTATGAACATGTACATGTAATGTTAGTTATGGAACGTTCCTTACAGAACGCTAGCTGTCCTGCTAGCTAGCGGTCTTGAGTGTTTTACGAACATGTGTTTGTAACGTTAGATATGGAACATTCCGTATGGAACGCTAGCTAGTCCTGCTAGCTCAAGTGTTTTACTAACATGAAAATATAATATTACATGTACATGTAGTCTATTATAGTCACACTACTGATCGGAGAGTCAGGGGTTCGATTCCCGCTCTGTCTGCAGTCTGCATGTCAAAGTGTCCTTGAGCAAGACACTGAACCCCGAGTTGCTCTTGGTGGGTCAGGCCAGCGCCTGTGTATGGTGGCTTTGCCGCCATCAGTGTGTGAATGTGTGTGTGAATGGGTGGATGGCAGGACCTGTAAAGCGCTTTGGTCATCTAGAGATGAGAAAAAGCACTATATAAGTAAATGCCATTTACTATTTACATGTTCTGTAGCGGTCCTGCTAGCTAATGGTCTGGACATGTTCTGTAGATACTGAACGCTAGAAAAACACAGACATCAGAGACAGTTTGTTTATAAAGGAGTTTTTCTTATAAAACCGGACCTACCAGAAACAACTTATGTGGCCACGCATGCGCCGTGTCAACCACGTTTTTTGGCTGACTGCCTAGATTAATGGATTAGTAAACGAACATTACCGGGCAACCTGACAACCAACAAACCTTATGGTATGTTCCTTAATTTCTTATTGCATGTATTTATTTATTGATAATTGCAATTGTGTTTACTTACAACTGTCAGGTACGGAACATGCATGGTATATGTACAGAACATGCCAAGTGTGGACTGCGGACGAAGGCACATTGACATAGACCTGACAGCAGGCAGGACCGGCAGATGTCCCATACGGAGCACGTACGGAACATGTTACGTATGGAATGTGCTTTTTAAAAAACTAAAGAATAGAAATCGTCCAGTGGTGACTTTGGAGAAAATATGATAAATAATAACCAAGGAGAAAGATAAACCGTAACTGGACTCCATATGCCTTAAAACCTTGTACTCTTATTTTGAATAACATATTTCATGTATACAGTAGTTGTATTTTATACTAAACAAAACTTCCAAAGCTGGATCCTTAGGTGTATGTCAGTGCGTGTGGAGTGGAGGAGCGCGACAAAATGCCTCCTCCTTCTTCGTCAGTAGGGCTGGCGCGTGGCCTCCCTTCTCACCACAGCCCGATTCCTTCACTTTCCTTAAACAGCAGGTACTGTTCATCCACCCTTCTCTGCCTCTTCCTCCCAAAACAGACCCTGCTTTGTTCCCCCCACCTCACTGGCAGGACCTAGGAGTTTATAGGTTTAAAGGCCCACCCTTCTATGCCTGCCTATATCGAGCCCTGTGCGTTACAGATCTCCTGTCAGTTATGTTGGCTTAATAAAACAGATGAATGACAGAAAGGATACGCAGCAACTGAGAAATAGTGCTTTCCAACAGGATCGAACTCCTGAATTCCTACAAGTGGAACAGTGGTGATTACTGAGGGTGAGGATGGGGCTTTTTATACCAGAAATTGTTTGTTTTATCTGATGCGACGTGGAATGGAGAACAATTAGCTATATTGCTGACAACAGCCGAGATTGGAAAAACAACAACAGCCGTGGGGCCTCTCCTGGCCTCAAACCTTTGGGGAAAAAAAAAAAAAGAAAGACACAAAGGAACAATGGGACATGCACAACAAAAGGCACAAACACGCATACGAGCACGTATACACACATGCAAAAACACAAGAGGAGGATGCCTCCATATTTTCTGCAAGCTGTATATTCTCCTGGCTATTCTGGGAATCACTTGAGTTGTGTATTATCTAAGAGATAAGCAACTCTTTGCCAGGACTCAGGAAGTGCAGAGGAATTTGCTGCCAGATATCTCTGTGTTTCTGAAACTGCTTTAGAGCCCCCCGCCCCACACACCCTCCATCCTCCATCTCCTCCTCCCCTCTTCATGGAACAACTTCCTCTCCAGGCTGAGCCTTGGCTCCCTGCACTCCACTGGTGCATCCTCTTCCTGAGGTGGAGTCCCTTTTCCATCAAAAAAAACAAAAAAAAAACAACCTCCCTCCATTTGCCTTTTCTCAAACACTCTCTTTTTTCCCCCTCAGAGGTGGAGCTTCTATTTCTAACATGAAATTTGGAGCTGGACAGAAATGTTCCCAACTCTGAAGGATAACATAAAACTAGGGGAATCAAATATATACTGAAATCTTCTGGGTCAAATGGTGCATTGATGCAAATCTTGGACCCCTCCTGTGCTTAGTTAAACTGGATTCTGTCAAATAACTGGATTAAACTGTGTTTTTGAGTAGTGGGAGAGGTTTAGAAAGGTGTCTTAAAGAAAAATGTTGAGAGAAAGTAAAGAATTAGACCAAATGTGGTGGGAAGGACTGAAAAAATAGGGAAATGGCCACTTGGATGGGGATCAGTGTGTGTGTGTGTGTGTGTGTGGGGGGGGGGGGGTTGTAGGAAGGAGAAGGGTGGCCGTGAGAGGAAGGGCGGGCCTGGGACACACAGAGGCAGAAGAACACTCACTCCTGCAGGGTCTCCACACCCATTTCCTTATACTGTAGCTCCTGCTTCACCTGGGCCAGCTCCTGCTTCAGCCTGGAGAGCTAAGGACACAAGCAACAACACTGGGTTAGCATGGCATGCAGCGGCCTTCTCTCATCACCGCTGCTACATAAAAAAAACTGCAAAGTCATGACTATTCACATACAGGAATGCTATGCCATGTTTGTTCAACACACTGAGGTGTTCCCACTTATATCTGATGAATAAATGACACAGTGGTGACAAAGTGCGACCCAGTTTAAATGGCTTCAGCTTTGCTACACATAATGTGCCATAAGTCAGAGGTGGGAAGAGTAGACAGAAATTGTACTCAAGTAAATCAAGTGTTACCTTATGATTTTAAATACTCAAGTACAAGTGAAAGTAGTCACCAAAAAGAAGGTAAGAAAGTATCTATTAACAAGTGACTGGAGTAGTGAGAAAAGAATTTACTCTCACCAGTTTTTTTTTGTAATATTGTGACATTTTTTTCTTATAAATGTGACTTTTTTGCTCAAATTTTTGTGAAACCTTTGCAACATGTTATGATAAATTTGTGACATTTTTCTGTTAAATTCAAGATAGTTTTCTTATAAATTTTGAGGTTTTTCCCCCATAAATTTCTGATTTTTTTTCCCTTTGATATATTTGTGATTTTTTTTTTAAATGTGCATGGTTTTATGATAAATTGGTGATATTTTTTCTTTTAAATAAAAAAATCTTTTAAATTTGAGATTTTTACTCGTAAATTTGTGACCTTTTAGATTTTCATGATAAATTTACAAAATGTATTTTTTTTTGTTTAAAGTTAAAACTTTTTTCTTATAAATAAGATTTTTTTTCTCATAAATTTATGACTTTTTCCTCTTAGATTATTGTGATAATATTTTGCAAGAAATTTATAACATTTTATGATAAAACTCTGCCATTTTTCATTAGGGCCGGGTGATTAACCAAAATGAAACTGAAACCAAACGTAGGGACATAAAACCGATGTAATCTTGCACATGTTGGGTTTTTTGGTTCTTCCCTTCTTCCTCTTGTGTGCGTGTGTATATGACAGCTTTCATGTACTGCCCCTTTAAGACGTCTCCCACATGTGTGGTTGCATGACTCCGCAACTTGGAAGCAGTGCAGTCAGCGCTGTTTGGAAGCAGCAGAACACTGTGATGATTGACTTTTTTTCATCTTGGGATGCCGGGAAAGCGCCTACGGTGTGTGCGGAGGCTGGCTTCAGTGTGCCGAGGCTGGGTCCTATTTGCATCTAACTGCTGTCCGGCTGTATTTAAGAACCCGATCGGAGATTTGTGGTCCCTGTGTGGTGATCTCATGGCTGTAGCTGCATGAAGGGCTACACCAGAGTAGCCGGCAGTGGACTAGCCGATGGGTCACATGGCCCATGGGCCCTCAAGAGGTGTGTGTGGACACTGACTTCTGCACTGGACAGTGTTTAGTTTGGTTGCATGTGTGTGGGGTGACAAAATGCCTCTTCTTTATTATATTATGCTCATTTAAGGCCAAATCACCACATTGATTGACTGACGAGACGGCGTCCATCCCACTTTGGATGGTGCGTGTCTTTTATCTAACAATCTGGCATAATTTTTATCCAAATTTCCAAAACATTGACAACTCAGAGTTGGGACTAGGAAGCAGAGTCGCAGTCTTACACGCCTCTCTGCAGCTCCTCTTCATCCGCCACCCCTCAACTTAGCCCCTGTCTTCTCCATCACAGAATCATTGTCTGTTCCCTCCAAAGTAAATAAAAATATAATGTATAAGTATCCCAAAGTGATTAAACAAAAAGTTGGTAAAACTCAAATTAAACATGAAGTCTCTAAGTTTAATGACTTGGCCTCTGTTCCTCCTCATACTTTAAAAATTAAATGCGGATTGTTAAATATTAGGTCTCTAACTCCCAAGTCTCTGCTAGTCCATGATCTGTTAATTGATCATCAGATTGATTTAATATCCCTTACAGAGACTTGGTTAGGGCAAGAGGATTATGTTGGTTTAAACGAGTCAACTCCCTCTGGTTATTTAAACTGTCAAAATCCCTGAAGTTCTGGTCGTGGAGGAGGAGTAGCAACAACTTACCATTCCAAATTGCTAGTTAATGTAAAGCAAAGAACACGTTGTGGTTCCTTTGAGGGCCTGGTCCTCACTGTTGGGCATTTTAGCAATTTTAGGCTAAACCCAATTTTATTTGCCATAGTTTATCGTCCTCCATCAGCCTACTCTGAGTTTTTATCCTAATTTGCCGAATTCTTAGCTGATTTAGTGCTGAAATCAGACAGAATAATTATAGTAGGGGATTTCAATATACATGTCAGTGTAGATGTGATTGCCTTAATATGGCATTTAATTCAATATTAGACTCAATGGAGTTTATTCAGAAAGTAGGAAATTCTACCCATTTTCGCCACCACACATTGGACCTTGTTCTGACATATGGCATAGAAATAGAAAATCTGGTAGTGTCTCCTCATAACCCTGTACTGTCAGACCATTGTCTGTTAACCTTTGATTTTACTATTTCTAACTATTTGGCTCCTAAAGAAAAATATTACTACAGCAGATGCCTTTCAGATAATGCTGTTACCACATTTATGCACATTGTTTCCTCTATGCCATGTGTCAACACAACGGAAATAAGCTACAGGGAGCTTGCTCCTTCTGTAATTGATAGCATGGTAGATAGTGTTACAGCTTCTCTGCATCAGACTCTAGACATGGTGGCCCCTTTAAAAAAGAAAAAGTCTAATCAGAGATTTCTAACTCCTTGGTTCAACACAGAAACTCATAGCTTAAAACAGAAGACTCGTCAATTAGAAAGAAAATGGTGCTCCACTAATTTAGATAAAATCTATTTAGCTTGGAGAAATCATCTTTTAATTTATAAAAAATCTCTTAGAAAAGCTAGAACGTTATTATTCTGCATTAATAGAAGAGAACAAGAATAATCAAAGGTTTCTTTTCAGCACTGTAGCCAGGCTGACAAAGAGTCAGGACTCTGTCAATCCTAGCATTCCCTTAGAGCTTACTAGTCAGGACTTTATGAACTTTTTCAATAATAAAATTTCATCTATCAGAGATAAAATCAGTCAGATTCTTCCCACCATTAACTTAAATACAGTAACTACTACAACTCCTTCAATTGATATCTGTTTGGATGAGTTTACTCCAATTGACCTTTTAGAGTTAAATAAAATAATTTCCTCATCCAAGCCTTCAACTTGTCTTTTAGACCCTATTCCTACCAGGTTATTTAAAGAAGTCTTCCCACTTATTGATAGCGCTATTCTTCAAATAATCAATTCTTCATTAACATTAGGCCATGTACCGCAGGCTTTTAAAACTGCTGTAATTAAACCCTTACTCAAAAAGCCAATGCTGGATCCAGGAGTTTTAGCTAACTATCGACCAATCACTAATCTGCTTTTCATTTCAAAAATCTTAGAAAGAGTTGTTGCTACGCAATTATTTGACTACTTGCAGGGAAATTATTTATTTGAAGAGTTTCAAGCTGGGTTTAGAATCCATCATAGTACTGAAACAGCCTTAGTGAAGGCCAGTAATGACCTCCTTTATCACATCTGATAATGGACTTGTTTCTGTACTTGTCCTTTTAGACCTGAGTGCAGCTTTTTTTTTGATTTTGATTTTGTATACTTTATTGATCCCCAGAGGGGAAATTGAGAGCATCCACCTGGATGGATGAAGCAGCCACGGTACGGCGCTGTCCCTTAACCATTCACACACACATTCACACCTAGGGACACTTTAGAGTCTCCAGTTAACCTAACCTGCATGTTTTTGGCCTGTGGGAGGAAACCGGAGAAATCCCGGAGTAAACCCACGCAGATACGGGGAGAACATGCAAACTCCACACAGGTCACTGTAGGTCAGGGGCTGGGATCGAACCAGGGATCCCATGGCCAAGGGTGAGTTGCTGTGCTGGCGCAGTGCTAACCACTGCGCCACCGCACGCTTTTTTGATACTATTGATCATAATATTCTACTTGATAGATTAGAACACTATGTCGGACTTAATGGAACTTCGTTGCAGTGGTTTAGATCTTATTTATCTGATAGGTTCCCGTTTGTTCATGTCAATAATGAGTTTTCTTTCAACTCAAAACTCAGTCATGGAGTTCCACAGGGATCTGTGCTTGGCTCTACTCTTTTTAGTTTATATATGCTTCTGTTAGGCAACATTATTAGAAAGCACTGTATACATTTTCATTGTTATGCAGATGACACACAATTATACCTGTCAATGAAGCCACATGATGGTAATCAATTAGCCAAGTCAGAAGCCTGTCTTAAGGAAATCAAAGCATGGATAACTTGTAATTTCCTTCTATTAAATTCAGATAAGACTGAAGTCATTCTTGTTGGTCCAAAAAACCTTAGAAAAACCTTTCCAAATCAAACTCTTAGTTTGGATGTGGTTACTCTTTCTCTTAATAGTTCTGTGACGGAACCTTGGAGTTATTTTTAATCAAGATCTGTTTTTCAATTCACATATTAAATCCGTTTTGAAGACTGCCTTCTATCATTTGCGTAATATTGCCAAAAATTAGGAGCATCTTGTCTCAGAGTAATGCTGAGAAACTGATCCACGGTTTTGTTAGCTCTAGATTAGATTATTGTACCTCTTTATTATCAGGTTGTCCTAAAACAACTTTAAAAAGTCTTCAGTTGATCCAAAATGCTGCAGCAGGAATTTTAACAGGAACTAGAAAGAGACATCATATCTCTCCGGTTCTGGCCTCCCTTCATTGGCTTCTCACAGAATTTAGAATTAAGTTTAAAATCCTTCTTCTTACTTACAAAGCTCTAAACAATCAGGCTCTTTTTTATTTAAAAGATCTAATACTACCCTATTATCCAAACAGAGCACTACACTCCCAAAATGCTGGATTACTTGTAATACCTAGAATCTCCAAAAGTACAATGGGAAGCAAAGCCTTCAGTTATCAAGCTCCTCTCCAGTGGAACCAGCTGCCAATCTGGATTCGGGAGTCAGACTCTATCTCTGTTTTTAAGAATAGGGTTAAAACCTTCCTTTTTGATATAGCCTACAATTAGGGAGGGATCATGTGTCTCTGAACCCTCCCTTAGTTATGCTGCTAATAGGTTTAGACAGCCAATAATGCACTGGGCTTCACTCCTTTCTTCACTCTCAAGGATTTTTTTTTTTTTTTTTGCTGGTCATTAACATTTTTTTGTTCTCTCCCATAGATTGAGTCCCCATTGTGCTGTTTGCTCTCTACATGTCTGTTCTTTTCATCTTCTCTATCCCCTCACCCCCCCCAGCCAGTTGCAGCAGATGACTGCCCCTCCCTGAGCCTGGTTCTGCTGGAGGTTTCTTCCCGTTAAAAGGGAGTTTTTCCTCTCCACCATCACCAAGCGCTTGCTCACAGGGGATCACCTGATTGCTGGGGTCTTTCTGCAATTGTGGGGGTTTCCCCTACAGTTGAAAGTGCAATGAGATGACTGTTGTTGTGAAATGGCGCTATATAAAAGTTGAATTGAATTTATATATTCATTGATGCTGCATTCTTGTGACTTAATTAAGAATAGTGTCAGTGAAAGAAAGGGGGGGGGACAAACCTGATTTGAAAGTTTTAAATAACTGTGATGCTGATTTAAAGATCTGATGACACGTTTTTGACTTCATCTCATTTTTCAACACATAATACAATATGACGAAATAGGTTGGTCTGTACAGTTGTAAGTCAAACAGGCTTTTTTTCATGCGAATATCTGACGTTTTTATGAGCGCCACATCACCAATTGCGTCAGTGGCTGGAAAAACCCCCGGCCATGTTGTAACGTCATCGACAGAACATAGTGCTTGGCTGCCCATTGTACACACAGGATGGAAGCGCCAGAAAACATCAACGATGGTTCCAGCACATGTAGTCTGGAATTGGTTTGTGTTGTCCAATCTTCAGACGATTATAGTTCCGAAGAATGGGATGACAATGAAGAATCTGGGGGCATCAGACCATATAGGTTTGAGCCGTGCCAAGTGGGCATCGTGCCAAGCAAGTCAGACTCAGAGTGACAGTGGAGAGGCACACATGCCCGCAGCAGCAGCAGCGACAAACACACGGCAGGGGAACACCGAGTGTTATTCTTTTGTTACAGATATTGCAACAAATTATTTGTTCATAAATATAATTTATTTAAACCCGATTTTTCAATAAAATTATAACAGTGTATTCTCTGTGGCGCAGGCATTGGGTTTATTATGGATTATATTTTGAGTTCTTGTTGTTTTTGTTCTGTACATGTGTCGTATGTGCGTTTTGACCCACTTTCAGGTGGGCAGTGTCCAAGATTCGCCGGTCTGACCACACGCCCTCTCTGACAGTCAGCTGTTCATGTTTTGTGTGCATCATCTGCCATGTAGTCAGCCAGCCAATATTGCCAACACTATCACGACGTGTTAGCCACTCCACACAGCTGTGGTTCTGTTGCACCCCTTGAAGCGATGTCGGCCCTGGGCGCAACCGTGGTTAACACGTCTCCTTTCCATGTTCACTGGGCGATGTCAGCCCCGAACGCCAACTGTAAGTGTTTCTGTTTATTTTTGTAAGTCTTCACCTTTTTGGGAACTGCTGTCATCTCTCTTATGTTCAATACATGTGCTGTTGTGAATCCTGCGCGTAAATCCATTCATCATGACCCTCCGTGCGCTCTTACGCAAGGCACGGAGAGGGAGGATGAAATAACGAGGATTTACATGCACGGTTCACCACAGCACATTTAATACAGAAAGACAGACAATTCCCAAAAAGATGAAGACGTACAAAAAACACAAACACACTTACTGATGGCATTCGGGGGCCGGCATCACCCAGAGAACGAATGAGAGGAGATGTGTTAGCCACAGGTGCGCCCCAGAGCCAACATCGCTTCAAGGACGCACGAGAATCACGGTGAACATGGAGTGAATAACGTCGTGTGAGTGCTGAAAATACTGGCAGACTAACAGCACAGATGACAATACTATGGACCAGCAGTGCGTGACTGGCAAACGGCCGCTAAATACACGTACCGCTGGTGACGGTGTGATGAGAAGCACTTGGGCGAGGACCGGGAAACATGATCAGTGGGAGTTTGAATCAGCTGGTGATAATGAGAGAGGGGACATGGCCAGACCGGCAAGCGTCAGCATGTGATCACAGTAAGTAGGTCAAAGCTGCATGTAAATCCATTAATCCTTCCCCTCCTCGTGCACTCCTCTTGCGTAAAAGTGCATGAGGAGGCTTATGACAGTTGTTGCTGAAGCATGTGATGTGGTCTTTCATGGCCTGCCGTTTATCCAAGCCTGTGACACAACGCAAAGGCATAGCCGTAAAATTAAAACAAGAAACCAGGGAAACTGTGAGATACAAAGCTGCTGTCATTCCAGTCAACAACACCAGCATCCGTTCTGTCACTTACGTCATGGGGGTGCCGCCCTTAATTTAGTGGGCAGCACCACAGTCCAGTCAGTGGCTGTTTTTTTTTGATGATAACTAATTTATGCAGGCGCGGTTGTAAATATTATATTGATCATCGACAATGACTTTTGGGTTTACACAACATGCTAAAAAAATGTCAAAAACGTGTCATCAGACCTTTAAGGTCAAATTGCCCAGCCCAACTTTTCATGCAGATTTGCAACTAATTATGCATAAAGTTGCAATTTTATTCTTGTAAACTTGTGACTTTTCCCTCATAAATTTAAAACAATCTTCTTGTAGATCTGCAGCCTTTCTTTTTTTGTAAAATTGTAATTTGTGAGTTTTATTCTCTTAGATGTGTCACATGTGCCCTTTAATACAATATAAATTAGGAATAGAAACAGAACAATCAAATATTTATTGAGCCTGAATAGAAAAACTAATTTCAAATGTCATAAGAAGAAAATCTTGATGACCACCGTCACCACAAGTCTCCTCGTGGGGGTTACTGGTTCACTGAAACAAGGTAGAGGGAACCAATGATGATCTTTCTTTTTGGATACAGCGGGGAAAATGAGCATTGAACACAACATTTTTCTCATTAAACATATTTCTGATGGAGCCATTGACCTGAGATTTTCACCAGATATCAGTAACAACCCATGTAATCCATACATAGAAATCAAGGCAACTGTGTTCACAAAACAAGTTATATTTAATAAAGTGGAATCACACAGGGAATAAGTATTGAACACGCTTGGTGAAATTCATTTCATATTTAGTAGAAAAGCCTTTGTTGGTAACAACAGCTTCCAGACACCTCTTGTATGGAGAAACTAGGTGCAGGCATTGCTCAGGAGTGATTTTAGCCCATTCTTCCACACAAACTGTCTTCAAATCTTGAAGGTTCCATGGGTGTCTTCTATGAACTCTGATCTTCAGTTCATTCCATAGATTTTTAATTGGATTCAGGTTAGGTGACTGACTGGACCATTTTAGCAGTTTTATTTTCCTTCTCTGGAGCCAGCTGAGTGTTTCCTCGGCTGTGTGTTTGGGATCATTGTCTTGCTGAAATGTCCACCCTTGTTTCATGTTCAGCATCTTGGCAGATGGCAAGAGATTCTTATCAAGTATGTCTCTGTACATTTGTCCATTCACCTTTCCTTCAATTATATGAAGTCTGCCTGTACCATGTGCTGAAAAAACACCCCCAAATCATGATGGGATGTGCAGTGGCATCCAAAAAGTTCAATTTTGGTCTCATCTGACCAGACTATATTCTCCCAGTATTTTACTGGCTTGCCCAAATGTTGTGCAGCAAATTTTAAATGAGCTTGAACATGCTTTTTCTTCACCAATGCAGTCTTGTGAGGTGAGCAGGCATAGAGCCCATGTCGGTTGAGTGCATTACTTATTGTTTTCTTTGAAACAGCAGTACCTACTAACTCCAGGTCTTTCTGGAGCTCTCCACGAGTGGTCTTTGGCTCTTGGATAACTCTTCTGATAGTTCTTTTGACTCCTCTGTCAGAAATCTTGTGAGGAGCTCCTGGTCATGCTGGTTTATGGTAAAATGATGTTCTTTCCGCTTCCGAATGATGGCTCTAACAGTGCTAACACGAACATTCAGCAGTTTAGAAATGCACCTGTAACCAATGCCATCATTATGTTTTGCAACAATAAGGTTGTGAAGGTTTAGAGAGAGCTCTTTGCTTCTACCCATCATGAGTTCTTTGTGGTGTGACAATCTGATATTCATAGACCTTTTTAAACGCTATCAGTCAGGACTTAACCAGCTGAAATTAATTTGCACTGATGGGGGATGGGATGGCTTCCTAAATTCTGATGGATTTCAGCTGGTTTCTTGGCTTTCTATGCTTTTTTGCACCTCTTTTTCTTGATGTGTTCAATACTTATTCCCTGTGTCATTACACTTTATTAAATGTAACTTGTTTTGTGAACACAGTTGCCTTGATTTCTTTGTATGTATGGATTATTTGGGTTGTTACTGATATCTGATGAAAATCTCAGGTCAATGGCTCCATCAGAAATATGTTTAATGAGAAAAATGTTGACGTGTTCAATACTTATTTTCCCCGCTGTAGAGACATATATATTAATGGTGGTGGCGTTATCGCGTTAATGCTTTGCCTCCGTTCTTCTTATTCTTTCGACTGCTTCCTTTAGGGGTTGCCACAGCAGATCATCTGCATCCATCTCACCCTATCCCTTGCATCTTCCTCTGTAACACCAACCCTCTCCATGTCCTCCTTCACTACACACATTAATCTTCTCTGTGGTCTTCCTCTTTTCCTCCTGCCTGGCAGCTCCATCTTCAATATCCTTCGTCCAATGTATCGATCAACTTCAATCAATCAACTTTATTTATAAAGCACTTCAAAAGCAACACTCGCTACACAAAGTGCTGTACAGCAAGAGAACATAAAAGCAGGGCACTAACACAAAGGGCGCTAACACAAGAACCACAGTAAAAAATTCATAAATAAAATAAAAAGTAAAATAAATAAAAATCCATTTCATTCAATAAAATCAATGTCTCATACTGGGTCGAAGGCCGGGGAGTAAAAATGTGTTTTAAGACGCGTTTTAAAAATGGACAGTGAAGGTGCTTGTCTAATGTCCAGGGGTAAATCATTTCATAACCTCGGGGCCATGATCGAAAAGGCTCTGTCTCCTCTGAGCTTGCGCCTCGCCTTTGGTACCTCCAAAAGCAGCTGTTCAGCTGACCTAAGGGAGCGGGTGGGAGCGTAGGGATGCAGAAGCTCAGAGAGGTAAGGTGGAGCAAGACCATTCAAGGATTTAAAAACAAATAAAAGAATTTAAAATGAACTCTAAAATACACGGGCAGCCAGTGGAGTGAAGCTAAGATGGGTGTGATGTGATCTCTTCCACGTGTACCTGTTAAAAGACGAGCAGCGGCGTTTTGAACCAGCTGCAGACAGGAAAGGGATGACTGGCTGACACCGGCGTAAAGTGCGTTACAGTAATCCAGCCGAGTAATATACACTATTCCTCCATGTCCAAACCATCTCTGCCTTGACTCTTTTACTTTGTCTCTAAATTGCTCAACCTGGGCTGTCCCTCTGATATACTCATTTCTAATCTTGTCCCTCCTAGTCACTCCCAATGAAAATCTTAGTATCTTCAGCTATGCCATCTCCATGTCTATGTCCTGTCTTTTTGTCAGGGCCACCGTCTCCAAACCATACATCATCGCAGATCTCACTACCATCTTGTAAATCTTCCCTTTCACTCTTGCTGCTACGCTTCTATCAGAAATCACCCTCGACACTCGTCTCCACCCACTCCACCCTGCCTGCACTCTCTTCTTCACCTCTCTTGTGCATTTTCCATTGCTTTGGATGGTTGACCCCAGGTATTTAAACTCATCTACTTTCACGACCTCTACTCCTTCCATCTTCACAGTTACACTTACCTCCCTCTCATTCACACTCATGTATTCTGTCTTGCTTCAACTGACTTTCATTCCGCTTCTCTCAGAAGCATACCTCCACCTCTCCAGGTTCTCTCCTACCTGCTCCCTACTCTCACTATAGATCACAGATCCAGAGACTCCTGCCTGACCTCATCTGTCAGCCTGTCCATCACCATGGCAAACGAGAAGGGGCTCAGAGCCGATCCCTGATGTAACCCCACCCCCACCTTGAATCCATCTGTCACTCCTACAGCACACCTCACCACCACCTCGCTGTCCTCATACAGGTCCCGCACCACTCTCACATACTTCTCTGCTATTTCTGACTAGGGCTGTGCAATATGACAAAAATTTCATATCATGATATGTCATCTTATATCACGATAATATATATCACAGTATACCATTGTCTGTAAATTCTACAGTTTAGATAATCACATAAAAAGGACCATCTCTTTTATTTTTACTTTTTTTACATTGACCTTTTCCCCCTCATAACTTTGCAGTGTTGTTATAAAATAGTTTTTAATGTGCATTTTGAGACTTGATTCTCATAAATTTCAGGTTTTTCTTCTAAATCATATCATATGAATAAAAAGTAAACATCAGTAAGTTAAATATTTCCTGAGTCAGAGGAGAATTGCAAAAGCAAACAAACAAAAAACGAATAACATTAAAAAAAAATCTGAAAATGGGAAAAATTACCCACCGCTGCCATCTACAGATATAAATTAGCTGTTAGTTTAAATCAATGAAAATTTAAGTGTAGATCCACAGCCTGATAACTGTTATTCTGGCCTGATTTAACCTGTTTGCTTCTTAGTAAAAATATTTCAGATTGGTCATGATCTGAAAATCAAAGACACAAAAGGTAATGTAATAAAATACATGTGATGACTAACTTTATTCATTATCGCTACTTGACTACTTAAAATTATTAGAAATCAAATAAATTACATTAAGAGCCAACTTGCTCCTCCGACCCATTTCAACTTATTTATCATTTATTTTGTGTGTATGTGCCACCATCATGCACTTTTGCAGTTTTAATCATTTTTTTCAGACAAAACTAAGAAACTCAGCAGTAATTTAAACCAAAGAAACAATGGCCTGTCTGATACACTATTATGTTTTATATTATGTTTCCATGTTAGCACTGTGGCAGCACAGCAACTCACCCTTGGCCATGGATCTCGGGTTCGATCCCACCCCTTGACCAATGGTGATCTTTTTGTGTGGAGTTTACATGTTCTCCCCATGTCTGCATGGGTTTACTGCGGGATTTCTCCAGTTTCCTCCCACAGGGGCCAAAAACATGCAGGCTAGGTTAATTGGCATCAGCTGAGGAGGTATGAATGTGAGCTGTCCCTTCCCCCTTCCCCCAGGCCACAGTTGTAAATAAGAATGTGTTCTTAATCTGTTCTGCCTGGTTAAATAAAGGTTAAATAAAAATAAATAAAATAAAAATAGCACAACTTAGCACCGTCATTTAGCATTTGTCGTTTTATAATTAGATATGGTGTTAACGTTACCTCCTATTAAAACGAGGTAAGCGGACTATCCTCTCTGACGTAGCACGGTGGAAAACAGTCCCACATACTCTGGCAAAAAGGAGTAGCAGGCTAGTAGCTATTTGACCAAACCGGAAGTTCAGAGTTTGCAACCACCGGAGAGTCTAGCCACACACCACATACAATGCGTGCACTGTGGGGGAGAGGCAGGGCACTGACAAGTAGTGTAAGGAGCTTTCCTCAAGAAACAAGGGAATGTGCATTTTAAATAACAATATAAGTGATAGAGTATTCTATGAAACGATAGATGTTTTATATTGTCATCCCATATATATCGTCATATTGCACAGCCCTACTCCTGACTTTCTCATACAGTACCACACCTCCTCTCTTGGCACCCTATCAAATGCTTTCTCTACATCCACAAAGACACAGTGCAACTCCTTCTGACCTTCTGTCACTTCTCCATCAGCACTCTTAGAGCAAACATTGCATCTGTATTACTCTTTCTTGGCATGAAACTGTACTGCTGCTCACTGTCACCTCTCTTCTTAACCTGGCTTCAACAACTCTTTCCCACATCTTCATAGTGTGGCTGGTCAACTTTATGCCTCTGTAGTCACTACAGCTCTGAGCATCACCTTTGTTCCTGAAAATTGGTACCAAAACACTTCTTCTCCACTCCTCAGGCATCCTCTAACTCTCCAAGATTGTGTTAAACAATCTGGTTAAAAAGTCCACTGCCATCTCTCCTAAACATCTCCATACCTCCACAGATTTGTCATCTGGACCAACCACCTTTCCATTCTTCATCTTCTTCAAAGCTGCCCTCACTTCTGCCTTGCTAATCCTCAGGACTACCTTGTTCACCATCTTTCCTTCATCCATCCTCCTCTCTCTCTCATTTTCTTTATTCATCAGCTCTTCAAAGTACTTCTTCCACCTTCTCAACACACTCATCATTTGTTAGTACATGACCTTTTCTGTCTTTAATCAGCATCACCTGCTGCACATCTTTTCCAGCTTGATCTTTCTGTCTAGCCAATTGATACAAGTCCTTCCTTAGTGTTTAGCCTCTCATGCAACTCACTATATGTCTTTTCCTTTGCCACCTCTCTCTTTGCCATGCACCTAGATTACTCCTGTCTACTTTCTTCATCTTCCCGACTATCCCACTTTTTCTTTGCTAACCTCTTCCTTTGAATACTTTCCTGTACCTCCTCATTCCACCACCAAGTCTCCTTGTCTTCCTTCCTCTGTCCACTGGATACACCACATACTGTACCTTTCTACCCATTTCCATCAATACTTTTGCTGCGCTTTCCCAGTCATCTGGTAATTCTTCCCTACCACCCAGAGCCTGTATCAACTCATTCCTGAACTCTGTGCAACCTTCTTCCTTCTGTAACTTCCCCCACTTAATCTTTGGCTCTGCCTTCATTCTCCTCCTCTTCTTGCTTTCCAAAGTCATCCTGCAGACTATCATCTGATGCTGTCTAGCGACATTCTCCCCTGCCACCACCTTGCAGTCTCCTATCTCTTTCAGATTTCTCCTTCTGCATAAGATGTAGTCCACCTGTGTGCACCATCCTCCACTCTTGTAAGTCACACTATGTTCCTCTGTCTTCTTAAAGTATGTGTTCACCGCAGCCATTTCCATTTTTTTTTTTAGCAAAATCCACAACAATCTGTCCTTCCACATTTCTCTCCTTAAGACCATACCTACCCAGAACCTCCTCAGCACCTCTGTTCCCTTCACCTATATGCCCATTAAAGTCCATTCCAATCACCACTCTCTCCCCCTGGGAACACTCTCTACCACTTCATCCAACTTACTCCAGAATTCCTCTCTCTTCTACCTGACATTCAACTTGTGGGGCATACGCACAAGTTGGATGATAACATTCAACATCACACCTTTGACTTCTAACTTCAAACTCATGATTCTGTCCGACTCCCTCTTTACCTCCTGAACACTCTTCATATACTCTTCCTTCAAGATTACTCCTACTTCATTTCTCTTCCTATCTATACCATGGTAGAACAGTTCAGATCCACCTCCAACGCTCCTAGCCTTGCTTCCCTTCCATCTGGTTTCTTGAACACACAGTATATCTACCTTTCTTCTCGCCATCATATCAGCCAACTCTCTGCCTTTACCAGTCATAGTCCCTACATTTAACGTCCCTACTCTCACCTCCACACATCTACCTTTCCTTTTCTCTCTCTCCCTCCTAACACGCCTTCCCCTTCTCTCCCTCCTCGATCTTTGACCAACAGTAGCCCAATTTCCATGGACACTGTGTTGGTTAACAGCATCAGTGGCGGTCGTTGTTAACCTGGGCCTTGACCGATCTGGTATCAAAGTCTCATTTGTCATGAGCCACATGTTTGATTTGGCAAAAGTTTTATGTCTGATGCCCTTCCTGACACAACCCTCCCAATTTATCCGGGCTTTGGACCGGCACTAGTTGTACACTGGCTTGTGCACCCCCTGTGGCTGGGTTCATCCCCCTTAATGGCAACAAATTTTGTAATCGTGGTTAACAGCAGTAAACGGCAGAATGCATGAACAGTACTTTTTTGGCCTAGTTGGACTTCGTACGGAAGCCACTCTGGCCATACAGACACATGTCAAATAAGTTGGATCACAGCCATGGAAATCCCCAAAACGCTGCAATCTTTAAGTTTACAATGTTATCTGTCGACGCTCTCTCTTGGAAAATTGTCACAGCCTCCTCCAAAACTTCGCCTGGATGTCGGCTATTCTTCTTTGGAAGTCGGCTAGCAGTATAAACAGCTACGTGCTACGGATGTAGCGGCTGCCAGCAGCTGACACGGACAGACACTCGCCTTTTTCAGCTTTATAGTTTTGGGTCCAACTGTTGGTAGGTGAGTACCAGTCTAAAATTTTCAAGCTGTGTTTGTAATGTCCACTCACTCCCTTGCCCTGTTTTTGCTGCGTGGTTGGTGATGCAACGGGCAAGATAGTTGTTTATGTTTACAATTTTTCTATTAAAAGGGAAATTGTGTCTGTTGTGACACACGAGGTCCATTGTTTTGTCTTTTGTGAACTGCTTAAAAGCGGTGGCTATTTGCTATGGGAGTGTAGATGGCGAGTTGTGTTGCAGTGATGTTACTGAGCCCTGGCATCCTGTTGTTTTTTGCACATGCAGTAGTACTTTTGAGGATTTTCTCAATATTCTAGATAGTTTTTGTCATTTTGGATATGTTGAGACCTTTAATAAACCTGCAAGTGAAGAAGGCAAGTATATTCGTCCACTCCCGTGTTTATAACTTACCAACTTAAGGTACACTGCATCTGAATGGAAAAACACATGATTAACACATTATTAATCGCAATTAACTCAACGTTCCAAAAGATTAATCGACATTAGAAATTTTAATCATCAACACACACACACCATTATCATCAAATAAGATTATTGATATTGTGATATGAAATTTTGGTCATATCGCACAGTCCTCATCATGGGGATAAAGGTGCTATGTAAACTGGACATAACTCCGGGCTACTCTACTTGGACTGCTGCCCCCATGACCCGAACCACCAAATAAGCGGTAGAAGATCAATGAATGGACCTGTTATGATGTGAAACAAAAAAATCCCATTTTGTCCTAAGTGTGGACAGATTTGGTGTCAACCATGGCCTAGTGATTAGGCTGCATATTATTTGGGTTTAATGCATGAAAAACAAAAGATCCCCAGGATATTTGAAAAGTGTCCTTTCCCTCTTTGACATGTTGCTATATCTATCTATCTAAATAGATTTTTTTTTTTATTAAAAAAGCAAACAAAAGAAGTACCTTAAAAATTGCATGGACTGAGAGAAGTTGTAAAGGGCAAATCTCACATCTGGGAAAAAATGTTAATTAAAAATCTGATCAGAAATTTAAGTAAATCAACATTTATTGATAAATTACTGAACACCCCCCCCCCCCCGCCCCATGGATCACCACCTTATCCTGGTGGGGGGTTTGCATGCCCTAGTGATCCCAGGAACTATGTTGTCCGGGGCAATTTGCCTCTCGTAGGGTCTCCCAAGATAAACTTGTCCTGGGTGAAGAGCCAGACTAAGAGCAATCCAATAGACTCCCATAATGAATGAAATATCAAGGATTCAGTGTACCCCGCCCAGTATGGGGTTACCTCATGGGATCCCGCCGGACTAAGCCCGAAGGAGTTACATAGGGCCGCCCTCCAGTGGGCTCACCACCTGCAGGAGGGACCATGGGGTCCGGTGCAATGTGGATCAGGTAGTGGGAACGCCTTGCTGCCTCTACATTGGAGTTCTCCCCACTGGACAAAAGGGTAGTTTCTCTATGCCTTTGGGTTGGGAAACGGGTCCTGACCATCATCTGTGCCTATGCACCAAATGATGGTTCAGAGTACCCACCCTTTTTGAAGTCTCTGACTGGGTGCTGGAAAGTGCTCCCCTTGGAGACTCCATTGTCCTACTGGGGGATTTCAATGTGCATGTGGGCAATGACAGTGAACCCTGGAGGGGTGTGATTGGGAGGAACAGCCTGCCCGATCTGAACCCGAGTGGTGTTCAGTGACTGGACTTCTGTGCCAACCACAGTTTGTCCATAATGAACACTAAGTTCAAGCATAAGGGTGTCCATATATGCACCTGGCACCAGGACACCCTAGGTCACAGGTCGATGATTGATTTTGTTATTGTGTCATCAGACCTGCCACCGCATGTCTTGAACACTCGGGTACAGAGAGGTGCAGAGCTGTCAACTGATCACCACCTGGTGGTGAGTTGGATCCGATGGCAGGGGTGGATGCCACTCAGACCCAGTAGACCTAAACATATAGTGAAGGTGTGCTGGGAACATCTGGCTGAGGCCTCTGTCGGAGAGGTCTTTAACTCCGACTTCCAGAAGAACTCTGACCACATTCCGAGGGAGTCTGGAGACATGGAGTCTGAATGAGCCATGTTCTCCACCTCCATTGTTGAATTAGCTGCCCAGAGCTGTGGCTGCAAGGTTGCTGGTGCATATCGTGGTGGCAACTCCCGAACCAAGTGGTTGACACCAGTGCTAAGGGGAACCATCAAGCTGAAGAAGGGGTCCTATCAAGCCTGGTTGGCTTGTGGGACTCCCGAAGCAGCTGAGGTGTACCGAAAGGCCAAGCAGAGTGCAGCTCGGGTGGTTGCTGAAGCAAAAACTTGGGTGTGGGAGGAATTTGGTGAGGCCATGGATTAAGACTTTCGGTCAGCCTCAAAGAGATTCTGGGAAACTATCCGGTGGCTCAGGAGGGGGAAGTAGCTCCCTGTCCACACTGTGTATGGTGCGGATGGGGTGCTGCTGACTTCGACTGGGGACATCGTCGGGCGCTGGAAAGAATACTTAGAGGATCTCCTCAATACCACTGACACATCTTCCATAGAGGAAGCAGGGCTTGAGGTTGCCGAAGTGGTTAAAAAACTCTTTGGCAGCTGGGCCCGGGGGTGGATCATATTTGCCCCGACTACCCCAAGGCCCTGGATATTGTAGGGCTGTCATGGTTGACACGCCTCTGCAACATTGCGCGGAGGTCGGGGACAGTACCTTTGGCATGGCAAACCAGGGTGGTGTTCCACCTTTAGGGAGGTCACACTTCTCACCCTCCCTGGGAAGGTCTATGCAAGGGTACTGGAGAGGAGAGTCCGGCCATTGGTTGAACCTCAGATTCAGGAGGAGCAATGTGGCTTTCGGCCTGGCCGTGGCACATCAGACCAGCCCTTTACCCTCTCAAGAATCTTCGAGGGTTCTTGGGAGTTTTCCCATCCTGTCCACATGTGTTTTGTGGACTTGGAGAAGACATTCAACTGCATCCCTCATGGTTTCTTGTACAGGGTACTGTGGGAGTATGGGGTATCGGGCTTGTTGTTACGAGCTATCCAGTCCCGATACAACTGCTGCAAGAGTTTGGTTCGTATTGCCAACACCCAGTCAAACTCATTTCCAGTGAGAGTTGGACTCCGCCAGGGCTGCCCTTTGTCACCAATACTGTTCATAATTTTTATGGACAGGATTTCTAGGTGCAGCCAAGCGACAGAATGTGTCATGTTCAGTGACCACAGGATCTCATCTCTGCTGTTTGCAGATGATGTTATCCTGTTGGCATCATCAAGAAATGACCTACAGGTTTTGCTGGGATGGTTTGCTACCGAGTATGAAGCAGCTCGGATGAGAATCAGCACCTCCAAGTTTGAGTCCATGGCCCTCAGCCGGAAAAGGGTGGATTGTCCTCTCCAGGTTGGGGACAAGCTCCTGCCCCAAGTGGAGGAGTTCAAGTATCTCATGCTTATTCAAGAGTGAGGGGAAAATGGAGTGAGAGATTGACAGATGGATCGGAGCAGCATCTACAGTGATGTGGACATTGTACCAGTCTGTTGTGGTGAAGAGGGAGCTGTGCTCTAAAGCAAAGGTGTTGATTTACCACATCAATCTATGTTCCTACCCTCACTTATGGTCATGAGCTTTGGGTAATGACCGAAAGAATGAGATTGCGGATACAACTGGCTGAAATGAGCTTTCTCCATAGGACTGCTGGACTCACCCTTAGAGATAGGGTGAGGAGCTCAGTCATCTGGGAGAGGCTCAGAGTAGAACCGCTACTCCTCCACATTGAAAGGAACCAGCTGAGGTGGTTTGGGCATCTGATCAGGATGCCTCCTGGATGCCTCCCACTCAAGGTGTTTCAGGCATGTCCCACTGGGAGGAGACCCAGGACACAATGGAGAGACTATGTCTCCCAGCTGGCCTGGGAACATCTTGGTATCCTTTCTGAAGAGCTGGAGCAGGTGGCCGGGGAGAGGGAAGTCTGGGCTTCTCTGCATGAACTGCTGCCTCTGCGACCAGGACCTCCGGAAAAGTGGTAGAAGATGGTTGGATGGATGGAACACTTATTGATATAGCTTAGGGCTGTCGCGGTAGAGCAATTTCCCCTGCGGTGATGGTGGACAGCTCAATACCACGGTATGCGGTATTATTGCAAATGTTTTTAGGACCCTGTGGATTCATAATTTAAACAGGGTTTATAACTTAGGTAGCAAATGAGGGAAGCTGCGAGAGTCTCGCTGCAGCTCGCTCTCAACTTTATGCGCGTGTGTTACAACTGTGCGGAGCGCCGCTCTTTATACAGGTATGAACTGCTGATTCTGTTAAAAAAAAAAAAAACGATCATTTTCATAAAGCAAAGGTGGTAACTAAGGGGTGTGTGGACTCGAGACTGCAGAGACATTCAGTTTATAAGCAGGACAGTCTCCGTACAGGACCCTGCGTGGCTCTTGTCTCCGTGATTTTTGCCGCTGTCCGAAAAATCTCGTTCAAACAAGCTGCTCTCGGAGCTCATACACGGAGCATACACAGTCAGGATCATACACCCTCCGCTCAGAAGGAAATAACACGCTTTGTGCCCTTTCAGTGCTCACTAATGGCTGTATCTAACAAGGAGTCCAAATGCTTTAACTGCCTGCTGGAGTCAGTCTGGAGAGAGTGCCTCAAACAGCGGCAGCACCGTGTGCTGTGGAAGCTTCTAGAGTACCAGGTGCAATCATGCTGTTGGTAATAAAAAATACACTTCATTTAGCAATTTATTTAATAATCAATAGGGGCACATAAGTGAACAACGAGATATAGCCACACACACACAAAAAAAGGTGAACACCGCAGTTGTTGCGGTTGGTCGTTTTTCTCCATGGTAGGCATGTCCATACAGCGGTATTACGTAATTGCGGTTATCGTGACAGCCCTAATATAGCTTATTCTTAACAGTGGTTATATATTATATACAATTTAAAAAGAGCGTGAAATACACTGTATGTAAGGCTCCTAATAATATCAAAATTGTGCATTACTTTGGTGCAAATAAATTACAAGCTCTTATGGCCCATGTGAATAAAGTTGCTGTTATGAAATATACAGTAATTATACTTGTGTTGGTTTTTGGCTACATCTCTTATCCCCTTCATTTATCACATACTACATTTCAATAAAAAACAATAAATAAAAATGATGAGAAGACTATCTTGGCTGATTGACTATTCTTTTTGGCCTTGTTTCTGGCTACTTTAAACTGTGCTGATTTATGGGTGGAACTCAATGTTTCAATACGATGCTTAAAAACAGTTTCTTTTGATTTGTTGACTGATTTCTATAGAAACATCAAAAATATGCCTTACTCATCTTTTTTGTGCAAAAGTGCAGGTTCAAATGTTCCCGAGGCAGGAAACACCCTCACCCGAGTGACTGATCTGACAGAAATGTTCAACTTGGCCCCATGAAGTCAGGGACCTAGCCTCGGCCTGACCCCATGACAGTGATCTCATCCTCATCCTCTTGAGAGTCACAGTATCCTGTAGGGGCCACACCCTGAGCCCCCTTTTCTGCCCAACAGGGCCCCTCACTGCAGCCCATTGTTCTCTGGCAATAATAACTTACCCGCTCTCGTCTACAGGCTATTTCCACTTTGATTTGGTCAGGGTCGTATTTCGCGTTTGAGGACGAGCCGGAGAGTGCTGTGAACACATAAAAAGAGCAGAAACAGGGGGTGGGAGGGTCGGGGTTAGTTAACAGTGATGATTTTAAGGCTAACTTGTAAAGGGTAGGAGCTGAAGGGGGGGATCTGATATCTGTGGATGCCCTCCGGATGCTTTGTGTATGACAGTTGGCTGGAGTCAGAGGGAAAACTGGGTGGAGGAGCATGGAAAAAAAATTCTATAGAGCTGCTTTCCCGTATCAGTTTTTAAAGGGACATCAGCACTATAGTATATCCAGAGCAGATAACTAGGTCAGCCAAGGTCAGGCGGTCTGTTCTTAAAGAGCGGCATCTGCAACCTGCAGCTGCGGAGCAACACGCAACTCTTTTGGTCATATTCATTGGCTCCATGTGCCTGTGATAAACCTAGAATGAATTAGAGCAATTGCCTATGAGGAGTATTGATCTTTCTGAAAGTACCTAAGTGCCCACATCTCCTGACCTTTGATCTTGACCTTGAGCACAACCTGTATGCAGACTCACCTGAGGATAGCTGTGAGTGAGTTTGGCGACCATCAGGGCAATTGCCAAGGAGGAATGATAAAATATGGATGAAAGGACGGATGCCATGTCATTGCATTGGCTCCTTTCGGCTTCGCCAGAATGAACTTAAGTTGCTAATTTATGGGTAAGTCCTACAATTTACACAACAGGCTACAAAATCAAGGAAGAAAACTTTCAGTTTACAAGAAAAAAAATGCATCTCTATGATAAGAAATGTATATTTATGAGAGAAAAAAGAAAAGCTCTAAATTTATGACAAAAAGCAAATTTGCATGACAATGTTCCAAATATACAGTATCTCACAAAAGTAAGTACACCCCTCACATTTTTGTAAATATTTTATTATATCATCTCATGGGACAACACTGACGATATGACACTTTAATACAATGTAAAGTAGTACAGCTTGTGTAACAGCGTAAATTTGTTTGCTGTCCCCTCAAAATAACTCAACACACAGTCATTAATGTCTAAACCGCTGGCAACAGAAGTGAGCACACCCCTAAGTGAAAATGTCCAAATTGTGCCCAATTAGCCATTTTCCCTCCCCGGTGTCATGTCACTCGTTAGTGTTACAAGGTCTCAGGTGTGAATAGGGAGCAGGTGTGTTAAATTTGGTGTTATCGCTCTCACAGTCTCTCATACTGGTCAGTGGAAGTTCAACATAGTGCCTCATGGCAAAGAACTCTGAGGATCTGAAAAAAGAATTGTTGCTCTACATAAAGATGGCCTAGGCTATAAGAAGATTGCCAACACCCTGAAACTGAGCTGCAGCATGGTGGCCAAGACCATACAGAAGTTTAACAAAACAGCTTCCACTAAGAACAGGCCTCGCCATGGTCGACCAAAGAAGTTGAGTGCACGTGCTCATCGTGATATCCAGAGGTTGTCGTTTGAAAATGCACGTATGAGTGCTGCCAGCATTGCTGCAGAGGTTGAAGGGGTGGGGGGTCAGCCTGTCAGTGCTCAGACCATATGGTGCACACTGCATCAAATTGGCCTGTGTGGCTGTCGTCCCAGAAGGAAGCCCCTTTTAAAGATGATGCACAATTTAATTTAAATTAATAAATAATTAAATAATATTATAATAATATAATTATATAATTATATTATAATAATTTAAATAATTTAAATTTAAAAAATTTAATATATCACTACTGAAAGATAAAGACTTTATTAACTACTTTAATAAAGAGTGGGAATCATATCTGGAACATAATGATGTGCCAGGAATATCCCCAGGTGTTCTTTGGGAAGCAGCAAAAGTGGTCATGCGAGGTAAAATAATCTCTTACTGTTCATATAAGAATAAAAAAGAAAAAAGCACTGGTACTGGACTTAGAAGATTAAATCACTGGAGACAACCTGTGCCGTTTCCCCACAGGAACAGACACTTAACGATCTGAAAAAATTAAAGCTGAAATTAAAAGAAATTACAAACAAAAGAGCACAGTTTTTAATACAAAGACTGCGTCTTGAGAACTTTGAACACAGTAATAAATTGGGGCGATATTTTGCAAACCAGCTTAGACTGAATAAAGAAAAAACAACTATCCATTCTATCAAGGATATGACTGGAAATATTACCCATGAGCCTGAAGAAATAAATAACTCCTTCATTAAGTTTTATGAAAATCTCTACTCATCACAGGTTAACCCATCTGACTCAGAGATAAATACATTTTTGGACAATATTAATTTACCACAATTAAATAATGAACAGGTTGCGGCTCTGGATGCACCTCTTCAGGTGTTTGAACTCCAGGAGGCACTTAAGCACATCCCAAACAACAAAGCCCCGGGACCAGATGGTTTTCCAGTAGAATTTTATAAAGAATTTTGGCCTGTGATGGCACCTACTTTTTTTAAAATGGTGAACCAAATTAAAGAAGATAATGTAATTCCTCCAAATATGAATTTGGCTAGTATTATCCTGCTCCTTAAACCTGGAAAAGAACCTACGCTTCCATCCAGCTACCGTCCCATCTCACTTATGAATGTCAATCTTAAAATAATTTGCAAAGCTCTCGCCAAAAGACTGGAAAGGATAATCCCGTTTATTATACACCCAGATCAAACAGGTTTCATCAAGCGTAGGCACTCGGCTGATAATACACGCAAGCCATTTAATTTAATAGACTACTGCAAGATCAATAATGTAGAAACTACAATCTTGTCCCTGGATGCAGAGAAAATCTTTGACCGTGTTAACTGGAAATTTCTTTTTATGGTGTTAAACAAGTTCAGGTTTGGTTCATCTTTCATAAACTGGATTAAAACACTATATAGGTGTCCAGCTGCATCTGTCCGAACAAATGATCAGACTTCCCGAAGCTTTAATCTCCAGAGAGGTACTAGGCAGGGGTGTCCACTCTCTCCCTCACTTTTTACCATCTTTATTGAACCATTAGCAGCAGCCATACAACAAAATGTTGATATCAGAGGTATTCAAACTGGAGAAAAGGAACACAAGATAAGTCTTTATGCTGATGATGTATTGATTTTCCTTGAAAACTCAGAAAGATCTCTTCTTCAGACAGTGGCGCTCATTGATAAATTTTCATCATTATCAGACTACTCTATTAACTGGGTAAAATCAATAGCTTTACCCATAAATTGCAATTTCCCAAATACATCTACTATTCCAATACAATCAGGAAATGTTAAATATTTAGGAATAGATATTTCCCTCAGGCTCTCGAAGTTATTGCAACTAAATCATATTCCCCTTTTAAAAATGATACAAGACGATCTTACGCGCTGGAGGACACTACCTTTATCATTAATGGGAAGAGTCGCAACCATTAAAATGATGGTCCTTCCTAAAATTAATTATTTGTTCTCAATGATCCCTACCCAACCATCAATGGCCTGGTTTAAGTCTCTAGACTCAAATATAAGTAAATTTTTATGGAAGGATAAACCATCACGGATTAGTTTAAAAACCCTCCAAAAAGCGAAAGAGTGCGGAGGCTTAGATTTACCAAATTTTTTTTAATTACTTTTTAGCCAATAGATTGCAGTTTGTTTTGAAATGGACAAAATCAACCCCACTAGGAAACCCATGGTTAGATGCTGAACAGGCTCTCTGTGGGTCGCTAAATATCTCTGACTTACCTTTTATAAGTCCCTGCATTAAACGCCATGACTGTTTTAAAAGTATTATCAGTTCCTCTCTGATGGCTTGGTGGAAATTTTTAAAAATAACAAGGTCTTCACTTGTCCCCTGTAAACTCACGCCCATTTGGAATAATCCTGATATCCTTCAACAAAAGAGGACATTAAAATTTCCACTATGGCAAGAGAAGGGAATAAACAACTTAGAACATCTTATTCAAGGTGGAAATTTTATCCAATTTCAGGATCTAGTGTCACAATACAAAATCAGTGATAAAAAGTATTTTGAATATCAACAGCTTAAATCCATAATAAAAGCAAGATTTAATTTTAATCAGACAGATTTAGAAGTACCAGTTAAGGTGGCAGAGTTTCTAAATCTCCGTTCCCCAAAATTGATATCGAAAATATATGGACTATTATCAAAGCTGGATGAGTCCGTATCTCTTCCAATATCAAAATGGGAGACAGACTTATCGATTAATAAGGAGGAAAGTTTCTGGACACAAATATGTTTAAACACTTTTAAGATGACTAAAAACTCTAACTTACAACTTATACAGTATAAAGTTCTACATAGAATTCATTACACAGGACAAAGGATGTTCAAAATGGGCCTGAGTCACACAAATATCTGCTCTCACTGCACTAGCAATGTCCCGGATAGCTATATGCATGCTATGTGGTCCTGTGCACCGGTTCAAAAGTTCTGGCAGAAGACATGTGAAGACCTGTCGGCATGGCTTGGGTATAGTGTCCCACCCTCACCCACACTTTGCATATTAGGTGATTTAAGTGAAATAAATATAGATGCAAGGATGTCACACATGGTTCTCACTACCTTATGCATCGCAAAGAAAGCTATTCTCATGAATTGGAAATCAAGAAATAACTTATGCATGACTTATAATAACTTACTATTGGATTATATTAGCCTGGAAAGAATGTCAGCCTCCTCAAATAATCAATTGGCGGAATTCAATTCTCTCTGGTCCCCGCTTATTAATTCTATAATCTGAAGGGTGGCGGGCAGTGACTCACTCTCCTTGGCACCTCTGGCGGCTGGCTGCGCCCCGACCGCGGGTGTCCGGGGGGCCTGTTCCGGGGTGGCTGTCTGTCTGGCCCTGGGGGGGGGGGCTGTGGGGTGGGCCGGGGGGTTGGGCTGTGGCCCCTGGCCGGCTGGGCTTGCCCCTCGGGGGGGGGGGGTGTGTCTCGGTCTGGCCCTGGGCCCCTGGTGCTGGGGGGGGGGGGGGGCTTCCCCCCCCGGGCCGGGGTCGGGTGTGCTCCGGCAGTGGGGGTTGTCCCCGGTGCATCTTTGCGTGGCGGGGTCGTGTGTTTCCTGGGGCCCTGGTGCCACCCTGGGGTTGGTGCCTGCATCCTGGGTCGCCCTCCCCGTCCACTGGGGTCTGCGGGTGTGGGTGTGTGTGGGTGTGAGTGTGGGCTTGTGTATGAGCGGATGTGGAAGTGGGTGTGTGTTGAGTGGGCAGGTGAGGCTGTGTGTGGGTGTAGGTGGGTATGTGTGATGTTGGGTGGAGTTACGTGTGTGTATGGAAGCGGTTACTTGTGGGTAGATGTCTAGGGGGCGGAGGATGTGTGTATGGGTAGGAGAACTTTGTTGGGTGGCAGGGGTTGGGCAGTCCATCTGGTGGCATGGGGGCTGGCGTTTCGGGGCCTGCTTGTCCCGGCCGCCCTGCTGTTGTGTCGCAGGGTGAGGCACTTTGTTGCATCACCCCTGGTGTCATTGGCAGCGGGTATGTGTTGGTGCTTGGGGATGGTTGGGGAGTCATTGGCGTGGGTTGATGGCCGTGTTTCCATTGGGTTGCTCCGGGGTGGCTGTGGTTGCAGGGCGGCCTGCAGCTGTCGGTGTGCGTCTGGGGTGGGTGGTCGTGGGCCTGCGTGGGCGCTCGGGGGTGTTGCCTGGTGTGTTGGGCGCCGTGTGGGTCTGGCCCATTGTTCACTATTGTAATTGTTGTTGTCCATGTTCGTGTGTGTAAGATGAGTGGAAATATGTTTGGCTGTCCCATCATGTTAGTGGTGCTGGGAGCGCCGGGGCGTGATGCTGGTGGGTCCTGGGCTGCTTCCGCTGGCGGCCCTCGCCCTGGGTTGGGATTTGGGGGCAGTGGGTGGCCTCATAAACCAGTCTGCAAGCTGGCTTCTGGGGGGGGGGGGCTCGCTTTTAGACCGCCTACCTCCCATTCTTATTTCCCGCCCTCCCCCTCCCCCTGACTCTGGGTGGAATATACATCTTTTTTGTTACATTTAGGGCTTTGGGGTGGGGGTGTGTGCTGCACTGTGTCGGTGAAGGGGATACCTTTGCTGTGTGGTGGGGCTGCACTCACCTCAATTTTAATTGCATTTTAGACACTGAGGGCTTGGGCAGATGGGGGCCCTGCTGCCCATCGCAGTGGCTAGCGGTGCTCCAATCACTATCCCCCCAATTTTAATTGCACTTTGGTAGTCCACACATTTACACACAATTATATCATATAACCGACACACACCCACCATGTTCTGCGCGGGGGGAGGGGGTGGGGGTCCTCCCCCACCCCTGTTGCCCTGCTCTTGCTGGGGGCGTGGGAGTCTGGTGGGGAGCCTGGGACCTATCATGTTGTCAAAATCCCTGGGTGCTGCTGAATATATAGATACAACCAAGGAAGTGACAGGGGGCTGAATATGAGTCTAAGTGTGAGTGAGGGGGTGATGAATGGAGGTAGTGATGGTGGGTCGGTTTTGTGCGGCGCTTTGCATGCTGGGTGGCATCTTGGGGCGCCTGCGGTGGTCTGCTGATTGTTCGCTCAGATGGGCGCCGGGGGCTGGGGGTCTGCTTCTGTGGCCTGCGCCGGTGGTCTCCCTGGTCACTGCCGGGCACTGGTGCGTGTTCAGGCTCACTGCATCGGCTTCGCAGCCGCCTTATGACACAAAGGTGAATGAGGAGTGAATTTGAGTGGGTACAGGAGTAAGAGAGAATGGGTTGGTCTGGGTGAGTGAGTGAGTGAGAGGGGGGTGCATGGGAACATGTGGGTGTGAAGGTATGGGGAGGGGTGTGTCTGCGAGTCAGGAGGTGCTAGATTAAGGGGGGGGTAGTGCCTCTCGGCAACGTGGGCTCCCCTGGGCGGGGGGACTTCTTTGGACGTGGGGGTCCCCGGGGTGTGCGACAGAGGCGCTGGGGCGGGGCTGCTGTGGGGGTGCCTGGGGGGGCTCGCACCGGGGGGCGCGGGCTGGTCTCTGTCCCGGGGGGTGGGGTTGCTGGCCTCCTGGTGCTTGGGGCCCGGGGGCGGATGTTGGCCCCGCTGGGGGGGTGGGGGGTGGGCGGGTCCGGGGGTGTAGGCTCACCGCGGCGGCCGCCGGACGGCCTGCCCTCCCTTGATCGTCCCTCTGGGGGCGGATGCCTGGCTTTCCTGGGGCTTGCTGACCTCGGGGCTGGGGGTTGGTGGCACTGCCTTGCCTGCTCGGGGTTCCCGGGGGGAGAGTTGCTGCGACTGGCCCTCCGCTCGTATGTTTCCTGACAAACCACTCACATGCACACACTTATTTTGCGCGCGTTCTCATATGTATGCACACAGACATACACGCACAAGTGTCTCTCCTTTAACAGATGCGGAAGCCAGACTCGTGTTGAGACATCTTCGGTGGAAGAAGCAATTTGTCTTTTGTTTTAGTTGTTGGATTGTTTGTGTTTTTTTTTTTTTTTGTCTGTTCCCCTCCCTTTTCTTTCCCCCCTTCACACACTTCCATTCCCTCTTCCCCATCCTGTTGGGTCTTCCATGGGTAAAACAATTAAAATAAAGTATTAAAAGTTATTACAGGAGGAGTTTACAACAATATACAGTGCACAGTTAGGTACTGTATAAGCTCCTCTTGGCAAAGTAAATCTGTTTTGGCACAATAAGGGTGACAGATCCCTGTTCTGTTTGCCTAGCTGCCTGACAGGACAAGGGAAAAAAAAGATGATGCACAAGAAAGTCCGCAAACAGTTTGCTGTGGTCTGATGAGACCAAGATAAACTTATTTGATTCTGATGGTGTCAAGCGTGTGTGGCGGCAACCAGGTGAGGAGTACAAAGACAAATGTAAGTGTGTCTTGCCTACAGTCAAGAATGGTGGTCAGAGTGTCATGGTTTGGGGCTGCATGAGTGCTGCCGGCACTGGGGAGCTACAGTTCATTGAGGAAACCATAAATGCCAACATGTACTGTGACATACTGAAGCAAAGCATGATCTCCTCCCTTCAGAAATTGGGCCGCAGGGCAGTATTCCAACATGATAACGACCCCAAACACACCTCCAAGACGATCGCTGCCTTGCTAAAGAAACTGAGGGTAAAGGTGATGGACTGGCCAAGCATGTCTCTAGACCTAAACCCTATTGAGCATCTGTGGGACATCCTCAAATGGAAGGTGGAGGAGCGCGAGGTCTTTAACATCCACCAGCTACATGATATTGTCATAGAGGAGTGGAAGAGGATTCCAGTGGCAACCTGTGAAGCTCTAGTGAACTCCATGCCCAAGAGAGTTGAGGCAGTGCTGGAAAATAATGGTGGCCACACAAAATATTGACACTGGGCACAATTTGGACATTTTCACTTAGGGGTGTACTCACTTTTGTTGTCAGCGGTTTAGACATTAATGGCTGTGTGTTGAGTTATTTTGAGGGGACAGTAAATTTACACTGTTATACAAGCTGTACACTGACTACTTTACATTGTGTCAAAGTGTCACATCTTCAGTGTTGTCCCATGAAAAGATATAATAAAATATTTACAAAAATGTGAGGGGTGTACTCATCTTTATGAGATACTGTATAAGAGAAGTCATATCTTTGAAAAACAGTAGTGCTGATGCACTTTACTGAGGGAGAAATGAGACTGTACAGAAAATTCATATATTCACTCTGGACTGCTACCAAATATTTGAAAACCCAAAAATAATATTTGGATGGCCCTAGAAAAAAACTTAATATTTATACTAAGCGTCAAATTTCAGAAAAAAAATCTATTACATTTATGACAAAAAGTAAAATTATAAGTAAAAACTGTATAAACTTATAAGAAAAAATGTGTTAAATTACAGAAAAAATACAAAAAAAATATGCAAAAGAAGTTGAGAGGTTAGAAGAATAAAGTACATTTACAACAAAAAAAGAAAAAAGTTTATGAGAAAAAAGTTGCCAACATACAAGAAAAATACATGTAATTTATGAAAAATATGTTGTATATTTTATGATAAAAACTCTGCTATTAGAATAGAATAGGCTTTATTGTCATTGTACAGTTGTGCAGTACAATGCTTACTAATTCTGACAGGCTTGTTTATTGTTATAACAGCTGTTTTAAATCATATTTGTGACTTCTTTGAGAATTTTTTGGGCTGAAAATTGTTCTAAATGGCCAGTTCTGTAGTAAAAGTTGGTGTCCCCTAACATGGATCCTTCAGGCTGCTTTTCTAATCATATTCTCTGTTAATTTGAGTATTTCCTACTAAGACAAAGCAATGCAAACATGACCTATCAGACTATCAGATAAAACAAAAGTGTGAAGAACATTTGAGGGACTTACTGCTGGTGATGGAGCGGTTGTCCTCAGAGAGCTCATTGAAGAGCATCATTTCCTGCTGAGCCAGCTCCAGCCGCTGTTGCTTCACCATGTAAATCTCCTTCTTGGCTTTGAGGGCCTCCTGGGCCACTACAAGGTACTCCTTCAGCATGCGCTCCTGCTCCTGTCGCCATTGAGTCCGCGGGTTCTCAATCTGGGTGGTTTCTGTTGGCAGGACGAAGGAGGACAAGTGATGTATCAGCTAAGAAATGATAATAATCAGATAAATAATGTGGTTTATTAACAGTAGCCATAGTGAAATCAAGCATTTATATTTATTTTGATGGTTTGGAGATGTGGGGTGTACTCACTGTTAATGTGATCAACGTAGTAAACTCCCACTTGTTGATCGTAGACTTCTTCCCACCCAAGAGGCAGTTCATCTCCAACACAGTCGGCAAAGGACAGTGGTTTGGTGATCCTGAAATTATATAAAGGCTATTTACAAAAACAAACTTGTGAAAACAATAAGTGCACCTGTAACACCAAACATCATGGCCCCAAAGCTAAAAATTAGCTTGATTTTGTGAAGGTTTCCGTACACACAAAGACAAAATTCCCCAACCTGTATTATTTTAGTTTAATTTAAAAGTGTGAAAGCACTAAAAGTGGTACAATATCCGCATCACTGCAGATGCTGCTCCGATCCGTCTGTCGATCTCTCGCTCCATTCTCCCCTCACTCGTGAATAAGACCTCGAGATACTTAAAATCCTCCACTTGGGGCAGGAGCTTGTCCCCAACCTGGAGAGGACAATCCACCTTTTTCCGGCTGAGGACCATGGACTCGGACTTGAAGGTGCTGATTCTCATCCCAGATGCTTCACACTCAGCAGCAAACCATCCCAGTAAGACCTGTAGGTCATTGCTGGATGAAGCCAACAGGACATCATCTGCAGACAACAGAGATGAGATCCTGAGGTCACCAAGCATGACACCCTTCGTTCCTCGGCTGCGCCTAGGAAATCCTGTCCATAAAAATTATGAACAGGATTGGTGACAAAGGGCAGCCCTGGCGGAGTCCAGCCCTCACTGGGAATGAGTCCGACCAAGTGTTGGCAATATGAACCAAACTCACAACGGTCATACAGAGACTGGATAGCTCGTAACAACAAGCCCGATACCCCATACTCCCGCAGCACCCCCTACAAGAAACCACAAGGGATGTGGTCGAATGTTTTCTCCAAGTCCACAAAACACATGTGGACGGGTTGGGCAAACTCCCATGAGCCCTCGAGGATTCTTGAGAGGGTAAAGAGCTGGTCTGACGTGCCACTGCCAGGACGAAAACCACATTGCTCCTCCTGAATCTGAGGTTTGATCAACGGCCGGACTCTCCTCTCCACTGCCTTGGCATAGTCCTTCCCAGGGAGACTGAAGACTGATCCCTCTAAAGATGGAACACTCCCTCCGGTCCCCCTTGTTGAAGAGAGGAACCACCACCCCGGTTTGCCAAATGGCACTGTTCCCAACCTCCACGCAATGTTGCAGAGGCGTGTCAACCATGACAGCTCTACTACATCCAGGGCCTTGAGGTACTCAGGGCGAATCTCATCCACCCCTCGGGGCCCGGCCACCAAAGAGTTTTTTTTAACCACTTTGGCGACCTCAGCCACTATGATGGGTGAGTCGTCCCCCTTGTCCACAAGCCCTGCTTCCTCTGTGCAAGGTGTGTCAGTGACATTGAGGAGATCCTCGAAGTATTCCTTCCACCGCCTGACAATATCCCCAGTCGAAGTCAGCAGCACCCCATCCGCACCATACACAATGTGGACAGGGAGCCGCTTCCCCCTCCTGAGCCGCCGGACAGTTTGCCAGAATCTCTTCGAGGCCGACTGAAAGTCTTGTTCCATGGCCTCTCCAAACTCCTCCCATACCCAAGTTTTTGCTTCAGCAACCACCTGAGCTGCACTCCGCTTGGCCTACCAGTACACCTCAGCTGCTTCGGGAGTCCCATAAGCCAACCAAGCTTAATAGGACTCCTTCTTCAGCTTGATGGCCCCCCTCACCACTGGTGTCCACCACTTGGTTCGGGGGTTACCACCACGAGCTGCACCAGTGACCTTGCGGCCACAGCTCTGGGCCGCTGCTTCAACAATGGAGGTGGAGAACATGGCCCATTCAGACTCCATGTCTCCAGACTCCCTCAGAATGTGGTCCAAGTTCTTCCGGATGTGAGAGTTGAAGACCTTCTGAACAGGGGCCTCAGCCAGACGTTCCCAGCACACCCTCACTATACGTTTGGGTCTACTAGGTCTGAATGGTATCCTCCCCTGCCATCGGATCCAACTCACCACCAGGTGGTAATCAGTTGACAGCTCTGCACCTCTCTTTACCCGAGTGTTCAAGACATACGGTCACAGATCTGATGACACGATTAAAAAAAAAAAAAAAAATCGATCATCGACCTGGAACCTAGGGTGTCCTGGTGCCAGGGGCATATACTGTATGGACACCCTTATGCTTGAACATGGTGTTCGTTATGGACAAACTGTGGTTGCCACACAAGTCCAATAACTGAACACAACTCGGGTTCAGATCGGGCAGGCTGTTCCTCCCAATCACCCCCCTCCATTTTTCACTACTGTTGCCCACGTGCGCACTGAAGTCCCCCAGTAGGACAATGGACTCTCCACAAGGAGCACTCTCCAGCACCCCAGTCAGAGACTCCAAAAAGGGTGGGTACTCTGAACCATCATTTGATGCATAAGCACAAATGATGATCAGGACCCGTTTCCCAACCTGAAGGCACAGGGAAACAACCCTTTTGTCCACCAGGGAAAACTCCAATATAGAGGCAGCAAGGTGGGGGATACAAGAATACCCACCCCTGCTTGCTGCCTCTCGCCCAGGGCACCTCCAGAGTAGGCCAAGCTCCAGCCCGTCTCCAGGAGACAGGTTCTGGAACCAGAGCTGTGTGATGAGGTGAGGCTGGCTATATCTAGCCGGTATCTCTCAACCTTGTGCACCAGCTCAGGCTCCTTGCTTGACAAGTGACATTCCACATCCCAAAAGCCAGTTTAGGAAGCTTGGGATCAGACCACCACGGTCTCTGCCTTCGATCGCCACCTGATCCACATAGCACAGGGCCCCCATGGTCCCTCCTGCAGGTGGTGAGCCCACTGGAGGGCGGACCCATGTAACTCCTTCGGGCTGAGCCCGGCCAGGTCCCATGGGCAGAAACCCGGCCACCAGGTGCAAGCCATTGAGCCCCTCCCCCAGGCCTGGCTCCAGCATGGGTCTCGGTAAAAACCCAAATATAAGAGAAAAAAAGCAGTACTACAGAAGGGTTTCCTCTGGTAACATTTCCACGTGGCGACCCGCCATGCTTGAAGTTATGCCACTACTCTAAGAGGAAATATAAATTTAACAAAAAAATATGAAGGAATAACGGACTAAAAGCGTGCACATGAACAACGCACGTGACTGTCATCCGCACGGCATTCAGAAGCACCCCGCCCACGTGACCGTTCCAGTTGGCAGGCAGAGTGTCTCGCTAGCATCACTTTCCGAGAGGAACATGAGCTTATTAAAGTACTTTAAACGTGGAAAACAAGCAGAAGAGGTATGTAAGCAGTGGAGGCATTTATCATGGTTTTAACCCGCTGGTAACGGGAGCAATAATGGAAGAGTTGCTTAGCTAACAGGTGTGGTTAGGAGCTCGAGTAGATTAATTTTGTCTTCTTTTAGTTTTTTTTCTTATTTCAGACAAGAATAAAAAGGAGATGTTTTTACCTTTATCTTAGTTAATATTAACTAATTTATTGTACATTATTATGTACCTGACAAGTTAAGATGACCAAAATTCACGAAGTCAATGACTTTAATCCGTCAGCAGCCTTCAGACAAACTACACGTGCCAACATTTGGATTTCAAAATAAGGGAGGTTTTTCCTGCTGTCTGTGTGGTGAAGAGATTTCTGAAAAACTATAAATATATAGAAATATTATAACAGAAATGACTGCATCTGTGGTCATTTAAGTAATTTTTTTTCATTAAATACAATTTTATTAATATTTTTTCTTTGAAATCAGAGTTAAATTATTGTTTTGTTCTGGCTCTACAAAATGATGGTCATAAATGTAAATTATTATAAGGAAAAAGTAAAAAAAATATGCCACAGTCTGTTTCAAATTTATTTAAAAAAAAAAAAAACCAATAATTTTATTTTAAAAAAATAGACAAAAATTTGCCATAAAATAATCCACAAATTTATAATAAATTCTCAAATGTGCAAGAAAAGTCAATTTTACAAGAGGCAATTACAAATTTGAGGAAAATGGTTTCAAATTTAGATAAATTTAAAGAGACAAGTAGAAAACTATCAGAAAATTGTTACAAATTTTGGAGAAAAACCACAAACCTTCACGACTGAAGTCATTACTGAAGTTTTTAAATGGGTGCTCTTTGTACCCTTAACTCTACTAGAAATTTTTGGTTGTCTACTTTTAATTATTATTTTCAAAGCACTGCTTTTTACATGAGCAAAATTTCTGGCTACTATAACACCTCTGATCATATCATATAAGTGTGCATGAGTAAATTACTATTATGAATTTTTTTTCCCTTCCCTACTCTCTCAATGGGAAAAAAAAATCCACACAAATAAAAATACAAAAAATACACATATTTTTGTCATTTATGTAAACCATGACAAAAAAATTCTGCAGGACAAAACAAGACACTTGGTATTTTCTAACCTGTTTGTATACCACTATAGACAGACAGAGAACCTGAATTAGAAAGGGCTCAGAGAGGGCAAGATGAGACAGAAGAGAGGAGCCAAGGAGAGGAAACTGTTCAGGCAGAGGGTCCAGGAGAGGTGAAAGCAGAGGAAGGAGGGAAAGATGACTCCACTAAAAAGTCCAAACACAGGAAGTCTGGGTGGGACCCCAACAGGCCCAATATTCTAACATTCAAGCCTCGGTTGTACAAAACTTCAAATGGTTAAGTTCCATATGGAAAGCTACTGCGCAAAATTTAAAAAAAAAGAAGAAAAAAAATAGTATAAAATTAACATATTCCGGTTACAATAGTGTCATGTGTTTTCTGCCGCCCCCGGAAAAATATGTTGCCACCGCACCAAGGTCTTTAAGCCAGAGGAAACACTGCTACAAGATATGCTGAATGACTTTTAAACCCATGTGCCCATGTCAATTTTTGGCCAATTTAATTTTATGGAAATGCAGCAAAGCTCAACATGCTTTTAAAAATCTCAAATTAACTGTTTACCTTTCAGTATCATCCTTGAGGGATTTGTTTCACTTTAAATTACCATTTCTGAGCGGTTGAGGCCACTCTGACTGACTGACTCTTATCACTGTAAAACAGCAAATGCTAAATGATGATGCTAAGTTGTCACCAATGGGAAACATTATTAGTGTATCAGACCCTTGTTTCTTTGCTTTAATTTACTGCTGAGTTTCTTAGTTTTAAATTGAAACATGTTGGAGGAGCAAGTTGGCTCTTAATGTAATTTACTTTATTTGTAATATTTTTAATTAGTCAAGTAGTGGTAATGAATAAAGTTGAAGTAATGACTTGTATTTTTTTTTACATTACTTTGAGTGTCTTTGATTTTCAGATCATGACCAAAAATATTTTTACAAAGAAGCAAAGTCCACAGGTTTAAATCAGGCCAGAACAGCAGTCTTCAGGCTGTGGATGTACACTTAAATCAATTTACACAAATTGATTTCTTTGTTTCAATTACTTTTTTATTTATTGATATTTTTACAAGCATGATGCATAATAAAGATAATTGTACAGAAGTAAGCTAACAGCTAATTTATATCTGTAGATGGCAGTGATGGGTAATTTTTTTTCATTTTCAGACAGATTTTTTTTCCAAGTTATTGCTATTCTCCTCTGGGTCAGAAAATATTTAACTAATTAAAGTTTACGTTTTATTCATATGATATGATTTAGAAGAAAAACCTCAAATTTATGAGAATCAACTCTCAAATGCATATTAAAAATACAATTTTATAAAAACACTGCAAAATTATGAGGGAAAAAGTTGAATACAATTAATGACAAATTTATACAATTGATTTTTTTCGTTATTTTTTCGTTATGTAATTTAAAATGTTAAAAAAAGAGATGGTCCTTTTTATGTGGTTATAATATCCAACTAGAATCCCCCCCCCAAAAAAAAATTGCATATTGGGATATATAGCATTATCAGGATATACAATTACTTATATCGGGATATGAAATTTTGGTCATGTCACACAGCCCTACATGGCAGTCTATAAGTGGTAAAAAAGCACCAAACTTGTATATACACTGGACAGTCCAGCATTAGTCAAAGGACCTTGATCAGATATTGTGAAAAAAACAAAATTAAGTTCAACATTGCATGCTTTAAACAAAAAGGTATTTATGTTTACAGTATTACTACATTTCAAATAATACTACAGTATTACAGCATACAGTATTACTACATTTCAAATAATACCTGAACAGTGAATAGTTTTGTTAAGTTATGGCATACAACCAATTTCTGTGAAAACAAAGTTCAAATTTTGTTTTGTTTGATGCCTTCATGAACAGGGATGTGATTTAAGAACCATCATACTTCTTTCCCCCCCCCCCCCATTCATCTTCTTCCGCTTAATCCTTTTCGGGTCGCGGGGGGGCTGGAGCCTATCCCAGCATCTTTGGGCGAAAGGCAGGGTACACCCTGGACAGATTGCCAGTCCATCGCAGGGCCACCACAGAGAGACAGACAACCATTCACTCTCACAGTCATACCTAAGGACAATTTAGAATCCCCAGTTTGATGCCAATTAACCTAACATGCATGTGGGAGGAAACCGGAGAAATCCCGGAGTAAACCCACGCAGACACGGGGAGAACATGCAAACTCCACACAGATCACTGTTGGTCGGGGGCTGGGATCGAACCCAGGATCCCCCGGCCAAGGGTGAGTTGCTGTGCTGCCGCAGTGCTAACCACTCCGCTACCGCGCCGCCCACCATCATACTTCTTTTTACTATGAAATTTTAGATTATTAATGTGTGTAAAATCTAGATTTGTACCAGCACACTGAACCTCATGGTTCATTTCTTATTCATCATTTAAACAAAACAAACACATTATAGTGGAACTTGTACATTCTCTCTGTTCATTTACTGTACATCCGTTAAGTTTTTTTTTTTTTTTTTTTCAGAATTAGCTCCTCCTTACAAGTAAAAGGGTGAAATCACAGTTTTGTGGGATGATGATTGATTTGATAGAGGTGCAAAATCTTTATTGAACATGAACTAACCAAACAAACAACAAAAAACTCACAAAAATAAAAAGTACATGATAAGTTTTATGACACTGTGCAGGACTACTGGTAAATTCACCTATATAATGTTATGGTTCTCATTTAATTACTCTTAGACAGACAGACAGATAGACAGATCCTGTGCTCAATTTCAAAATTCTTTTACACATAAAAGTGAAAAATTTCACACAAAATAAGGGAGCGATAAACAATTTTCCAGATACACAGCAAAAGATTTACTTGTAGTACTAAAAAATTACTCACTCATTCACGATCGGAAAATGAAAAAAAAAAAGCTGTCAAAATGAACACAAAAATAAACACATGAAGCGCAAACAAGTGATCAAATAAGTACATATTGTATTTGCAGTTTTAAAGAATAAAGCAGTCTAATTTACTTTCTATCAACTCAATGAAAGAAAGATTTATGTTTTTCAAACTTCTGACAAAATACAAGGAAAGTATCAGGACACCTTGATCAACATCATCAAAAGGACCACTTTAAAGCAAATATATGCAGTTTTTCCATGTCTTGACACAGTTCCTAGAGGTCTTAATAAAATGTCTGTGGCAGGCTTTGGTGTAAATACCTCGGTGATTAAATGCTACAGCACTATTTTCCAACCAGATTAAAGATCCTTCTTCACAGTGACCATGTTTACATGGACACAAGTAACCAGATTAAAAGCTTGATCAGAATAAAAATGCTTCATGTAAACACGCCAATCTGAATATTCTGACCCGATCATGCTCAGTCGGATCAAAATTTCATTCCGATTGAGAAGGGTGGGTTATGCGATTGTTTATCCGAATGGTGCGCATGAAAACACTTATTCCTAAGGTTGGGCAGAAAATATGTTTACTGCACGTCTGTACACCAGCCACATGTCGACGTGACGTATTTCCGCCTTTACAGCAGCTAGCGGAAAACGTAGCGGGAATAAAACAAAACTGGTCTGTATTGTCCTGCTGTCTCCCTCTGTTCGTCATATGCAAGAAGTATGTACTTGTAGCTTCATTACAGAGACCAGCAGAAGCAAAAGTACAGTCTGAATAACACAATACAGGTCCATTTCAACACAAAGCGGGGCTTGCTAACACCAGAAGTTGCTTCTTCTTCTACTATTTTCGGAATGTCGAAATGTTGACGTGCGCATGTCAAAATGATTTATTCCGTTCAAACGTGTGACACATGGAAACGCACGTCCTAATCGGATCAGCTTTTTCAGGATCCATGTAAACACTAAAATTCTCATCTGAATTGTAATCAGATTAATGAAATCCCATGGCCAATCCCATGGCCAATGTCCTGTTTCTGTGTCCATTTCTTTCAAGCAGCATTACATAATTTTCCTGTTGGTAGTATGAACACTGAAAAGGCTACAACTGGCACATTTTACAGCCTGTGTCGAAATAGTTAATCACAGGGTGCTTTATTAGTTAGTGGCTAAAGTCATGACCAAAAATAGTCTAAGAGGACTCAGGCTGTAAATCTTTCCATTTGCTTTCCAGGCAATATGAGCACACTCTGGCTGTTGGGGAAGTAGCAGTCATGTGGTCAAAATCAAAATGATTTTGGAAACATTATTTCAAGGTGAAAATCCTAGTGTTGCTTTAAATACTAATGAGCAACAGTTCACCCTACCCCACCTCTTTTGTCACTTCTGAGATCTGTCATTGAGGCTCATGTTAGTTGCCTATCTCTGGTTCTTGGATACAACCTGAGTTAATGTAAAATGGCTTAATGTGAGAGGGTCAAAGCCCAAAGCGTCACAGGGAAGAGGTGGTTAATTAGAGAGGACTGGTTCCTTGGGTATAAAAGTACAGAAATGACCCTGAGAGAGTGCATGGCTAGCTCAGTTAACTGCAGCTACCCACTGCTGATCCAAGACAGAATTTAATAAACCTTTGTAAAATAAGCTGGGAATGGGATATACTGTATGGCCAGATGTTGGTGGATGATTTGGTTGGAATCATGAATGTCTAGTGGGGTGAATAGATTATATAGAAAATTTCCAAAAAGACAACCATCAGTCAACTAAGTTAATGCTAGGAAACCTGATTGAGCACAGGGTTTCCTCTGATAACATTTCTGGTTGGCGCCCTGCCACGCTTCAATTTATTCCGCCACTCTATGAGGAAATATACATTTAAAAAAAAATATGAAGGAATGACGGTCCGCAAGCGCGCACACGAACAATGCACGTGGCCGTCATCCGTGCGGAGTTCAGAAGCGCCCCGTCTGCGTGACTGCTCCAGTTGCCAGGCAGTGTCTCACTAGCATCACTGTCCAAGAGAAACATGAGCTTATTAAAGTACTTTAAACACCGAAAAAAAGCAGAAGAGGTATGTAAGTACTGGAGGCATTTATCATGGTTATAACCCGCTGGTAATGGAAGCAATAACGGAAGAGTCGCGTAGCTAACACATATGGTTAGGAGTTCAAGTAGGTTCATTTTGTCTTCTTTTTAATTATTAGCTTTTTTTGTTTTTCTTATTTCAGACAGGAATTAAAAAGGAGATGTTTTACCTTTACCTTAGTTGATATTAACTAATTTATCAAATCAAATCAACCTTTAGTGTCATGTTGCCGTACATACAACTGTAGTGCAAGCAAGATGAAATTACATTTCTCTAGGCATCCATATAAATAAAAAGAACATAATTTAAAACACACTCACACACACCCTCACCCCCCACCCCAACACAGCCATTCACACATCCCTGAGACATACTTTAAACTAACTAGAACTATATACATAGTAATATACATAATGTCCATAAGGTGCAGTAGTATGTATGAAAGATTCCGGATCAATTGTTCAGCATCCTAACAGCTTGTGGAAGGAAGCTGTTAATCAGTCTGGTGGTTCTGCCTCTGATGCTCCGGAATCGTTTGCCAGATGGCAGCAGTTCAAAGTGTTTATGCAGAGGGTGAGAGTGAGCCTTGACAATGTTCAGTGCCCTGTTCCTACAACGGCTCTGAAAAAGTTCTTGGACAGAGGGGAGGGAAACTCCAATTACCCTCTCAGCTCCCTTAACTATCCTCTGCAGGGCTTTTTTGTCTGACATACTGCAGCTGGTGTACCATGTTGCAATGCAGTATGTCAGAACACTCTCCACCACACCTCTGTAGAAGGTCCTGAGGATGCAGATGGGGAGAGAGGCCTGTTTGAGTTTCCTCAAGAAGTGCAGTCTCTGGACTGCACTTCTGACAAGGAATTCTTGCTCCAGGTCAGGTCCTGCGAGATCTGCACTCTGAGGAACTTGATGAACTTATGTTCATTATTATGTACCTGGCAAGTTAAGATGACCGAAATTCATGAAGTCAGTGACTTTAATCTGTCAACAGCCTTCAGACAAACTAAATGTGCCAACATTTGGATTTCAAAATAAGGGAAGATTTTCCTGCTGTCTGGGTGGTGAGGAGAATTCTAAAAAACAAACAAACAAACAAACTATAAATATATAGAAATATTACAACAGAAATAACTGCATCTTGGGTCATTTATGTTATTTCATTAAATACAATTTTATTAATAGTTCTTCTTTGAAATCAGAGTTTAATTATTGTTCTGTTTCGGCTCTGCAAAATTATGGTCAAAAATTCTTATAAGGAAAAAGTAAAAAAATGACAACAATCTCTTTCATTCATTCATTCATCTTCTTCCGCTTAATCCTTTTCGGGTCGTGGGGGGGCTGGAGCCTATCCCAGCATCTTTGGGCGAGAGGTAGGGTACACTCTGGACAGATCGCCAGTCCATCACAGGGCCAACACAGAGAGACAGACAACCATTCACTCTCACAGTCATACCTAAGGACAATTTAGAATCCCCAGTTTGATGCCAATTAACCTAACTTGCATGTTTTTGGCATGTGGGAGGAAACCAGAGAAATCCTGGTGTAAACCCACGCAGACACGAATTTATTAAAAAAAACAAAACAGTAATTTTATTTTAAAAAAATAGACAAAAATTAGCCACAAAATAATCCACAAATTTATACTAAAGTCTCAAATGTACAAGAAAAGTCAATTTTACAAGAGGAAATTATAAATTTTGAGGAAAATGGTTTCAAATTTAGATAAATTTACAGAGAAAAGTAGAAAACTATAAGAAAACTGTTAGAAATTTTGGAGAAAAACCTCATACCTTCAAGATTGAAGTCATTACTCAAGTTTTTAAGTGGGTGCACTTTGTACCCTCAACTAGAAATTTTTGGTTGTCTACTTTTAATGATTAATATCAAAGCACTGCTTTTAAATGAGTAGAATTTCTGGCTACTATACCCACCTCTGATCATATAATTTAAGTATGCATGAGTAAATTACTATTATGAATGTTTTTTCCCCTCCCTTCCCTACTCCCTCAATGGGGGAAAAAAAAAAAAGAAACACGAATAAAAATACAAAAAAAAAAACAACCCGCATATTTTGTCATTTATGTAAACCATGAAAAAAATCCTGCAAGACAAAACATGACACTTGGTATTTTCTAACCTGTTTGTATACCACTATAGACAGAGAGAGCACCTGAATTAGAAAGGGCTCAGAGAGAGCAAGATGAGACAGAAGAGAGGAACCAAGGAGAGGAAACTGTTCAGGCAGAGGGTCCAGGAGGGGTGAGAGCAGAGGAAGGAGAGAAGGATGACACGAGTAACAAGTCCAAACACAGGACGTCTGGGTGGGACCCCAACTGGCCCAGTATTCCAACATTCAAGCCTCGGTTGTACAATACTTGAAATGGTAAGTTCCATATGCAAAGTTACTGTGCAAATTTAAAAAAAAAAAAAAAAAAGAAAAGAAATAGTATAAAATTAACATATTCCGGTTACAATAGTGTCATGTGTTTTCTGCCCCCCCCGAAAAATATGTTGCCACCGCGCCAAGGTCTTTAAGCCAGAGGAAACACTGAGGGGATTGAGATTTGTAATATGTGATATTTGTATGTAAATTGTATATTATTAGAGCACATTATAATTGTAAATGTGGATTTCTGAGCCGGACCCCAGGAAGAATAGCGGCAGCCATAAGCTGAAGCTAATGAGGACCCTAAATAAACAGACAAACAAGATCACTGATTGAACAATAATTGGCCAGATCTCTCAATGATCTTCACCCCTGTGTAAAGGGGGTATTAGGCTACGGTCACACTGCAGGTTTTAATGTTCAATTCTGATTTTTTTGCACAAATGTGACCCATACCTGATTTTGTAATGACAGTCTGAACAGCACATATTTGATTTTTTCAAAACAGACCCAGGCCACTTCCATACTGTAATTCAGATAAGTATCTGATATTTTCCAAAGCGACCTCAGTCTGAACGGTCAAGTCACATTTCATCTGACTTTTTCCTCGAAGTGAGAGATGCTACAATTCTGTGGTGGAGGATGCAGCAAGCATGGCAGACACAGCTGATTTGTGCTCTCTTTTTAATCAATCTCCTTCCCTTTATCACTGGATTGCAATTTTGTTGGCTCTGACTGCACAATAACTCCAAAATTTCGGGGGGGGGGGGGGCTGAAACCGTCAGACAAGCAAGCGCACAGTAACGGCACATTTAAAAAAGTAATGACACATTTACTGGATGCTGCAAATTCCTTTTCCCCTGTAAATAGCACAGTTCTGGCCGCTGTAATATGTAAAGTTAATACCGACATGACTGTGGAGCGGAATGGCCAGATAGGGGCATACAAAAACATACAGTCCAGGAGAGGGGAGTCTCTAGTGGCTTCTCCTTCCTGTGCAGGACCGGTGTTATGCTGCTGGTACGAGCCGTGCCATTTATTAGGGCGTGAGCCACTGACAACGTCAGTGGGCAACAGCCCTATTGTAATCACTAGGATTATTTATTATTAACCTTATTTATACAGGTAATCCCACAGAGACACGGAGTCTCATTTTCAAGAAAGCTATTTAATTGATCAGTTCTGTTAAATCAGAGCTGATCACAGCTGTCATCTGGCATGTACAGGAATGGAGGTGGTCTCATATTCATTTTGTGCACAATCATTTCTGAATGGTTTTAACATTTATTTTGCTGCGCTGCATCAAGGTGAAGAAGTTCTGTCCCCCTCAATCGTTTGGGGCTCATATTTACTTCTGTAAATGCAACGGTGTGTCTGACGTTACCTTTTCTTCTGCGCATGCTAGTCACTTCATAGCTGTAGACCGTTCACACTGGAGTCTGATGGGGGTTGCATTTAAGTTATAATGTGAATGCCCACACAAAAAAATTGGATCTCAGCAAAAAATCGAAATTGAGCATTTAAGACCTGCAGTGGACCTGCTCATCATTTTTATGGACAGGATTTCTAGGCAAAGCCAGGGAATGGAGGGTGTCATGCATTGGTGACCACAGGATCTCATCTTTGTTGTTTGCAGATGATGTTGCCCTGTTGGCTTCATCCAGCAATGACCTACAGGTATTACTGGGATGGTTTGCCACTGAGTGTGAAGTGGCTGGGATGACAATCAGTACCTCCAAGTCCGAGTCCATGGTCCTCAGCTGGAAAAAGATGGATTGTCCTCTCCAGGTTGGGGACAGGCTCCTGCCCCAAGTGGAGGAGTTTAAGTATCGTGGGGTCTTATTCATGAGTGAGGGGAGAATGGAGTGAGAGATTGACAGATGGATTGGCACAGCATCTGCAGTGATGCAGATGTTGTACCGGTCTGTTGTGGTGAAGAGGGCCCTAAGCTCTAAGGCAAAACTGTCAATTTACCAGTCAATCTATGTTCCTACCCTCACCTATGGTCATGAGCTTTGGTATGACAGAAAGAACGAGATTACGGATACAATCGGCTGAAATGAACTTTCTTCGTAGGATTGCTGGACTCACTCTCAGAGATAGGGTGAGGAGCTCAGTCATCCGGGAGAGGCTCAGAGTAGAACTGCTGCTCCTCCACATTGAAAGGAGCCAATTGAGGTGGTATGGGCATCTGATCAGGATGCCTCCTGGACGCCTCCCACGTGAGGTGTTTCGGGCACGTCCCACTGGGAGGAGACCCCGGGGCAGACCCAGGACTCGCTGGAGAGACTATGTCTCCCAGCTGGTCTGGGAATGCCTTGGTGTCCTCTCTGAAGAGCTGGAGCAGGTGGCTGGGGAGAGGGAAGTCTGGGCTTCTCTGCTTGAACTGCTGCCCCTACAACCTGGACCTCCGGAAAGGCGGTAGAGGATGGATGGATGGATGGATGGACCTGCAGTGTGACCGCAGCCTGAGTAACTAAAAAGTGTCAGTAAAACCCGAGTTTGCAAAACTTCCATAAAATAATGCTCAATATAAATGTGTGTCGGAGTTCATTTCCTGATTCATGACTGTCTCCTCTAACAAATTCCAGTGAGCTGTGAACTAGTGTATCTGATGACAGCGGTGCATACAGGAACAGTGACCCCTTCCACCACAGAATGCACACAATGCAGACAGTGCATGAGGTCTGATCCTGGTGAAGTATGCGCACAATGAGGGGACGGCCTGGAGAGAGTCGCTGAGACATTCTGCATCGCATTCCTCAGACAACAGCAGCTCTCTTCTTTAGAATCAGGACACACTCGCTTCACTAGATCTTACTTCTTCTTTTAAAGTCAAAGAAACTCTTAAGGCCAAATGCCGCCAGCACTGAGACACATGCTGATGATTCAGATTAGAGGATTGAGGAAAACTGCCAACAAACCCACTCTCAAAAAAGCAATTATTCAGCAGACTTAGAGAGAACAAAGTTCCAAGTGGAAATATCCTTGAAGTGTGCTGATTCTTGGTGGATGATTAATCACTCGGGTCTGTTAAAAAAAAAAAAAAAAATATCGCTACCCTGAATTCAATAAACAGCTTTTGAATTTCAAACCTTTTTGGGATTTCTAAAGATGACAAATGTGTACCTATCTGCAGTTGTGTACATTTATGGATTTGGGTTTAAAATAAGTCAGACAATATAACGAAGGTGGAAGTGGGTAGAGAATTGGTTTATAGCTGCTAATGTTGACTGGCTGAACAGTGCATCTTATAAGATTTACCACTGTAGGGTGTGAATCTGCCTTTATTCAGCTTTGTGGCCTGCATATTTTTCTGTCACTTCCCAAAACTGACTGGTGCTTTGATTTCAAATTCAAATAACTTTATCCGTTAGGAACTTCAACTGCGCATGAGCATCAGACAATCCATGACACCCGTTCCATCTATTTGATTTAAAAACAAACTTAACAATACAAAACCAGATTTTAAAAGGTAACTGTTCAATGTTTCAGCACTTTTTGCATAACTTGCTGTTCTCTAACAAGGTGCTTACAATAATGGCAAAATTCACAACAGGTGTTTGATCCATGAATTGACCAATACTTTTTCTGGTTCAATTAGAATTGGTGTTTAAACAGCCCTCTTCAAGATTCAAAGAGTTTTATTTGTCAATACCAGGATAGGGCTGTGTGATATGGCAAAAAATTCACATCACGATATAAGTCATCTTATATCATGATAATGATATATATCACGACATACATTTTCTGTAAATTCTACACTTTAGATAAACATGTAAAAAGGACCATCTCTTTTTTACATGTACTATTTTCCCTCATAATTTTGCAGTGTTATAAAATAGTTTTGTAATGTGCATTTGAGACTTGATTCTCATAATTTTCAGGTTTTTCTTCTAAATCATATATGAATAAAAAGTAAACATCAATAAGTTAAATATTTCCTGAGCCAGAGGAGAACAGCAAAAAAAAAAAAAATGTCTAAAAATGAGAAAATTACCCATGGTTGCCATCTACAGATATAAATTAGCTGTAAGTTTAAATCAATGAAAATTTAAGTGTAGACCTGCAGCCTAAACACTGCCATTCTGGCCTGATTTAACCCGTTTGTTTCTTAGTAAAAATATGTCATACTTGTCATGATCTGAAAATCAAAGACACAAAAGGTAATGTAATAAAATACATGTGATGACTTTAACTTTATTCATTATCACTACTTGAATAATTAAAATTATTAGAAATCAAATAAATTACATTAAGAGCCAACTTACTCCTCTGACCAGTTTTAATTTATTTATTATTTATTTTGCGTGTATGTCCCACCATCACACACTTTTGCAGCTTTAATAATTTTTTTCAGACAAAACTAAGAAACTCAGCTGAAATTTACCAAAAAAGAACAAAAAACAAAAACAAAAAAACAACAACAATGGTCTGCTACGGTTTCCAGTAAGCATAACTTAGCTTAAATGACGATCATTTAGCATTTTATAATTAGACATGGTGTTAACGTTACTTACCTCCTATTAAAACGAGGTTAGTGAACTATCCTCTCTGGCGCAGCACGATGAAAAATGGTCCCACATTCCTTGCAAACAGGAGTAGCAGCTGTCTGTACCGGGAGTATGGAGTGAGCATTAGAACCACTGGACTGAAGCCTAGCCAGCCACCACACCAGTTCCATTGCGCACAAGAGACGGGACACTGACAAGTAGTGGTGAGGTGGGAGCTTTACTGAATAAACAGGGGTATGGCCATTTTAAATACAATATAAACGATAGAGTATTCTATGAAACGATAGATGTTTTTATATCGTCATCCGATATATATCGTCATATCGCACAGCCCTAGTACAGGACATACAGGAGAATTGAAATGGCGTTTCGCTCCCTCTTCAGTGGTGTGCACAATATAAAAAACAAAAAGGAATAAGGCTGAAAAAACAACAGCAGTCTATGTATAGTAACGCTACCCATAGTGCAAATGGCGACAAAAGATAGACCCAGACCTTCCTTCCATAGTGCAAATAAAGATAAACGATAAATGACGAGACCCAGCAATCTTATATACAGAAAAGTAGAGCAGTAATCCTCATAGTACCAAGTTCAATGCGGTGGTGTAGGTACCTCACCATTGCGAGGCTTCAAACAGGATGTTCTCAGAGGGAAGTAGCCACTGAGCTTAGAGTGTCACAGAGTGTCATCAGCAGGTTGCAATAGAGATACAGAGAGACTGGAAGAGTCACAGAAAGGCATAGAAGTGGACGCCCTTTGGCCACATCCCACGCTGATGACCACTTCATTGTGAACAGTGCCCTGCAGACCTGACAATGAATGCTACTCAACTCCAGGCACATTTAAGGGAGGCAAGAGGCACCCAAGTGTCACATCAGACCATTCAAAACCATTTTCATCAGCGTGGTCTGCGTGTTGGATGACCTGCAAGGGTACCTGACCACACCACCAGGCACAGGCGTCATTGTTTGCATGGGCCATGGAGCATTTACGCTGGACAAGGGACCAGTGGGCCTCAGTGCTGTTCTCTGATGAAAGTCAGTTCACGCTGAGCAGAAATGATGGCCGCTAACGATGTTGGAGACATCAAGGACAGCGCTATGCATCAGCCACTGTTGTTACTAGACAAGCCTTTGGTGGTGGTGTTACAGTCTGGGCAGGTGTGTCTAGTCAACACAGAACTGCCCTGCACCTTGTGAATGGTACAGTGACAAGCCGATACTACCTGAATAACATCATTAATCCAGTCACTGTGCCCCTGCATGAACAACACAGGCCTAATTTCATCTTCATGGATGACAATGCTCCAGCTCATCAAGGTTGCATCATTAGGGAACGGCTGCTGGAGGCTGGAGTATCTCAAATGGAGTGGCCTGCACCACTTTCTCCAGACATGAATCCCATAGAAAACCTATGGGATCAGCCGAGTTGCCATGTACAGGCTCGTAACCCTGCACCCCACAACCTCAATTACCTGAGGGCTGCCCTTCAAGAAGAGTGGAATGCCATGCTTCAGCAGACAACAAGTCGACTTGTAACAGTATGAGACGTTGTCGTCAAGCTGTAATGGATGCTCAAGGGCACATGAGAAGTTATTGAGACAATGACATTTTTTGTTGTGGTATACCCACCACTGTTGATAGCTTTTGTTTCAATAAATTGTTTAAAATGAGAAAATCACCATTGCATGCTTCTACTTAAATGCTTGGTGGTGGTGTTACAGTCTGGGCAGGTGTGTCTAGTCAACACAGAACTGCCCTGCACCTTGTGAATGGTACAGTGACAAGCCGATACTACCTGAATAACATAAATTAATCCAGTCACTGTGTCCCTGCATGAACAACACAGGCCTATTTTCATCTTCATGGATGACAATGCTCCAGCTCATCGAGGTTGCATCATTAGGGAACGGCTGCTGGAGGCTGGAGTATCTCAAATGGAGTGGCCTGCACCACTTTCTCCAGACATGAATCCCATAGAAAACCTATGGGATCAGCCGAGTGGCCATGTAGAGGCTCGTAACCCTGCACCCAACAACCTCAATTACCTGAGGGCTGCCCTTCAAGAAGAGTGGAATGCCATGCTTCAGCAGACAACAAGTCGACTTGTGAACAGTATGAGATGTTGTCGTCAAGCTGTAATGAATGCTCAGGGGCACATGAGAAGTTATTGAGACACTGATATTTTTTGTTGTGGTATACCCACCACTGTTGATAGCTTTTGTTTCAATAAATTGTTTAAAATGAAAAAATCACCATTGCATGCTTCTACTTAAATGCCCTACTTTCATGATATAATATCACTGTAGCATAAACTTTTAACATTTTCCATAAATGTCACCCGAAAGCCAAATATCCCTAACTTTTAGTGAGTAGTGTATTGCAATGTATATGAGTCTCTTGCAAGGTATCCAGTATCACAGAATTGTTGCACAGTGACAAAACTATATTATAATCAGCAACATATAACAACAGCAGCGTGACTTCCTTGGTGATTCAGAAATAACATGCTTAATACATCATACATTCTACCAAAATATGATGCAAAATAGAAATTCCCTCACAAATGCAGACTCATGCCTCTCCTCTGCATTCTCTAATTATAGCACTGAGTCACTCCCTTGTCTCTTTTATCTTTCAAAAGACAGGAGCAAAGGTGCAGTATTAATGCAAGGGTAAGGCTCAGTGACATACTGAATGTACATACAGACTGACCTTGTGACCTTGACCTTTTGACCACAAAACCAAAGGCACAGGTGAGGGTCCTGAACCTGGGTACCAACTCTGGCGACACTAGTTTTGTTTGCTGTCAAGTTAAGAGAACGGATGAATTTGTGACTTTGACCTTTTGACCCAAAACTTAGTTCAGCTCAAGCGGAGTTCAAGTTCAACTCCTGTATCAAGTTTGATGATCTCAGTGCAAACTGCAGTTACGTAAGAGTCATAAATGTGAAATTCTATGAAGAGGCCACATAACATTGATCCTTGATCTTTTGACTGCAAATCTAAGGGTGTTTTCTAAGGGTGTTTTCAAACCAGAAAGTCTGTACCAAGATCCGGAGCAAGGTTTGTGTTTTTGTTCTATTTTATGCATTTGGTCCGACTGTTGTTAACATGTCATATTTCAACAAGAGCACTCTGAAGATCCCAATACTTACTGACGGAGAGCAGTTTTCAACTTTTTAACATAATTACTGTGGCAGAACCAAATTATGACAAACCCATCATCCGTGAATACACAAAGTATACAACACAAGTTTTGTGACCTTAGAGAGCTTTACGCGTTCTATAGTAAGAGGGCATAGGCAGTGGCAACCTTGACCTTTGACCTGTTAACCCTAAACCTGTAGTTAGAGGTCATGGTCTCAGAGTGAACCTGTGTGCCAGGTTTGGTGACCCATGGCTTCTTTTGTTGTTGAGATATAGTTTATAAGCCATTTTGATGTTGACCTTTGATCTTGCAATCCCAAAACCCTAGTCACACTTCAGGGTCACAGGGTGAGCCTGTGTACCAAGTTTGGTGACCCTAGCTTTACTCGTATTGTAATAAGACAGATAGATGGATGGACAGACTGACCCATAACATAATCTCCCTTCGGTCTTCACCCAAAAGGCTCTTTGACCCCTTTGGGCATCGACCGACAGGGGATAATTAAAAAACTGGGTTTTTTTTGCTCTCCCCAAGTGCTATTGGGGCTCATTCTTCCTCTTTTCAGCTGCCTTAACTTCCTCTATTTGGTCCAAACCTTTTGAAAAATTGCTTTCACATTCTAAACAAAATGGACCAAGGTTCAGTTTGATCCTGGCTGAGACCACCTCTTTTTGCCGGACCAAATTTCATCTCTTTATGACCGGACCATACTTTGGGGAAGGTTTCACACCTAAAATTTTAGTCCGGATCAAACTGAAAAGTCCGAAAGCCCGGACCAAATGGGTTAGGTGTGAAAGCACCCTGAGTCAGATCCAGAGCACATCCAGATTATTTCATTTCATGTCTTCATTCCAAGCATATAAGACAATTAAAATAACATACGATTGGTTAAATAGAGAGAAAAAAAATCTAAATTTTTATAAACATAAAATATGTTCGAAAAGGAGTAAGAAGAAGCCAAGACTCATCTAGTCCTATCCCCCAAAGGCCACATTTTCAAATAACAAAAAACAGTCAACATCTCCTCAACATCACACACCAAAACATTTTTTTATGTTAACATAATATCCTCTATTTTATAATCATACTTTTTGAAAACCAAATTCTTGTATTTCTTTTTAAATTGTTTAATGTTTGGACATTGTTTTACATCTTCTTTTAAGCTGTTCCATAATTTCACACCACATACTGAAATAGAGAAGCTTCTTTTGGTTGTCCTGACACTTTGTTGTCTGAAATTCAATGTACCCCTAAAGTCATAGCCTATATCTCTGTAACAAAAAAAAAAGAAAAATTATGGATTGTATTGGACAGTGAATTATTCCACAACTTGTACATCATTATTGTAGTTCTTAATTCAATAAGATCGTAGTGCTTTAACAGTCTTGATTGTGAGAAAAGTTCATTTGTTGGTTCCTGGATGGTGTCTGATGAATAATTCTGATGGCCCTTTTTTGCAGCAAATATAGTGGCAGCTGAGTTGATCTGTAAGTATTTCCCCAAACTTCCACACAGTAACATAAATATGGCAGGACTAAACAGCAGTACAAAATAAACAGTGATTTCTGATTGATAATATACTTTGTTTTGAAAAGAACTGAAATATTTTAGAAAGTTTATTTCTCAAAAACATAACACTGCCATCAGACTCCTGAACAAATAACATAATTCCAGACACAGTTTTGCAAATAGGAATTCACACTGGATGCTAAATTTGCACGTTGTTCATTTGTACTTTGTACATAATCTCACCCCGTCTCACGTCCATATCATCTCCGCTGCTAAATTATCATTGTACAGTCTACTGGGTATTATCAGGGCATACGGCTTTACACAGAGGAATTCTCACACTGGATGCTAATTTGCACATTGTACATAGTCTCACCCCGTCTCACGTCCATATCATCTCTGCTGCTAAATTATCATTGTACAGTCTACTGGGTATTATCAGAGAAAAGTCATATTCATTCAGTGAATTTTTATTTTTACTCAGGGACAAGTTATAGTCACCCAGTGAATTTTCATTCTTCTTGTTTCCTCTAATTTTAACTGTCCTAATTGCTTTTAATGTGTATCCATTAGTATCAGTATTAGTATTAAGGTGTGTTTATTACCTTAACTGCTCTTAAAAGTCTTAATTACTTTAATGTGTATTTATTAGTATTAGTGTGACGTGTATTTATTACCTTGCCATCCATTGCAGACAGCAGAGTAAGAATTTCATTGCTCCGGAAATGGTGCATTTCTTAACTGTGCACATGATAACAAAGCCTTTGAACTGAATTGAATTAAATAACTTCAGGCCTAGAACTGACCATTGTAGTAGACCACAAACAACATCCAAACATTCTGATATCCATTCACCCATCTTCACAAATTGTTGCCTGTTTTTTAAGTGACTTCTGAGCCAATCCAAAGCTACATTCCTCATACTCAGTCTTTCTATCTTAATGAATAGTGTTTCATGATTAATGGTATCGAATGCTTTCTTGAGATCCAAAAATAATCCGACTGTAAATTTCTTGCTGTCCATGGAATTTGTGGCTTCTTCTACAACATCTATTAAAGCTGATGATGTAGATCGATTTGTTCTAAAGCCATATTGGCTGTCTGAAAGGAGATTATATTTATTATTGACTTTATCCAGTCTAACTAATTTAATTTTAATTTAATTTTAATCTAATTTTTCAATCCTTTTGACATCCAGGGTTTATTCTGTTGTTTTTGTTTCCCTTTAAACTGTCTTACTGGACAGTTTTTAATCATACAGGGACATATACTGAAGATGTCAAGAAAACACTTATAGGCTTGATTAATGTCTCTTTCTTTGTATACTGCATTCCAGTTTTGTTCCAATAAATTCTTTTTTAGTCCATCCATTGTCATTTCTGTTCTGAGTCATTTAAGAATATAGTTTTTGTCTTGAGAAAATTTCTTGTAGTTATTGTCATAAACCAGAAATACAGGAAAATGGTCACTGATATCACTTATTAGTAGTCCACTCACCATATTGTTATCAAAGTTATTTGAAAATATATTGTCTATAAGTGTAGCACAAGGAGAGGTGATTCAACTTCGCTTAATAACCTTGGGGTATAAACACAGACTGTACACAGCATTTATACAGTCGTCCGTAAATTTATGTTTGTTTCATCCATCCATCCATCTTCTACTGCTTTTCTGGAGGCTCTGGAGGAGCAGTTCAAGCAGAGAAGCCCAGACTTCCCCCTCCCCAGCCACCTGCTCCAGCTCTTCAGAGAGGATACCAAGGCGTTCCCAGACCAGCTGGGAGACATAGTCTCTCCAGCGAGTCCTGTGTCTGCCCTGGGGTCTCCTCCCAGTGGGACGTGCCCAAAACACCTTAAGTGGGAGGCGTCCAGAAGGCATCCTGATCAGATGCCCATACGACCTCAACTGGCTCCTTTCAATGTGGAGGAGCAGTGGTTCTACTCCGAGCCTCTCCCAGATGACTGAGCTCCTCACCCCATCTCTGAGGGTGAGTCCAGCGATCCTACGGAAAAAGCTCATTTCAGCCGCTTGTATCCGCGATCTCGTTCTTTCGGTCATTACCCAAAGCTTGTGACCATAGGTGAGAGTAGGAACGTAGATTGACTGGTAAATCGACAGCTTTGCCTTAGAGCTCAACTCCCTCTTCACCACAACAGACCGGTACAACGTCCACATCACTGCAGATGCTGCTCCGATCCGTCTGTCAATCTCTCGCTCCATTCTCCCCTCACTCGTGAATAAGACCCCAAGATACTTAAACTCCTCCACTTGGGGCAGGAGCCTGTCCCCAACCCGGAGAGTATAATCCACCTTTTTCCGGCTGAGGACCATGGACTCAGACTTGGAGGTGCTGATTCTCATCCCAGCCGCTTCACACTCAGCGGCAAACCGTCCCAGCAAGAACTGTAGGTCATTGCTGGATGAAGCCTGCAGAACAACATCATCTGCAAACAACAGAGATTAGATCCTGTGGTCACCAAGCATGACACCCTCCGTTCCCTGACTGCACCTAGAAATCCTGGCCATAAAAATTATGAACAGGATCGGTGACAAAGGGCAGCCCTGGCGGAGTCCCAACTCTCACTGGGAATGAGTCCGATCAAGTGTTGGCAATACAAACCAAACTCTCACAACAGTTGTACAGAGACTGAATAGCTCGTAACAATAAGCCCGATACCCCATACTCCCAAAGCACCCCCCACAAAAAGCACGAGGGACGTGGTTGAATGCCTTCTCCAAGTCCACAAAACACATGTAAACTGGTTGGGAAAACTCCCACGAACCCTCGAGGATTCTCGAGAGGGTAAAGAGCTGGTCCGATGTGCCACGGCCAGGACGAAAACCACATTGCTCCTCCTGAATCCGAGGTTCGACCAATGGCCGGACTCTCCTCTCCAGTACCTTGGCATAGACCTTCCCAGGGAGGCTGAGCAGTGTGATCCCTCTAAAGTTGGAGCACACCCTCCCGTCCCCTTTTTTGAAGAGAGGAACCACCACCCCAGCTTGTCATGCCAAAGGCACTGCCCCCAACCTCCACGCAATGTTGCAGAGGCATGTCAACCATGACAGCCCTACAACATCCAGGGCCTTGAGGTACTCAGGGCGAATCTCGTCCACCCCCGGGGCCCGGCCACCAGAGATTTTTAACCACCTTGGCAACCTCAGCCCCTGTGATAGGCAAGTCGTCCCCCTCATCCACAAGCCCTGCTTCCTCTGTGGAAGGCGTATCAGTGGGACTGAGGAGATCCTCAAAGTGTTCCTTCCACCGCCCGATGATATCCCCAGTCAAAGTCACCAGCGCCCCATCCACACCATACACAGTGTGGACAGGGAGCCGCTTCCCGGACAGTTTGCCAGAATCTCTTCGAGGCTGACTGAAAGTCTTGTTCCATGGCCTCACCGAACTCCTCCCATACCCGAGTTTTTGCTTCAGCAACCACCCGAGCTGCACTCCGCTTGGCCTGCCGGTACACCTCAGCTGCTTCGGGAGTCCCACAAGCCAACCAAGCTTGATAGGACTCCTTCAGCTTAATGGCCCCCCTCATCACTGGTGTCCACCACTTGGTTCGGGGTTTGCCACCATGAGATGCCCCGACGACCTTGCGCCCACAGCTCTGGGCCGCTGCTTCAACAATGGAGGTGGAGAACATGGCCCATTCAGACTCCATGTCTCCGGACTCCCTCGGAATGTGGTCAAAGTTCTTTCGGAGGTGTGAGTTAAGATAAGATAAGCCTTTATTAGTCCCACAATGGGGAAATTCCAGGATTGCAACAGCACAGGGACAGCAACACTCAGAGCAACAATCAGAAGGCAAGAAAAAACAACATCTAGCAAACATATGTCCATATTACTATAAATGTATATATATAGACACACAGTGCAGAGCATTATGGCTGGTGGATGTGCAGCAGAAAGTCTAAGCTCTCTCTCCGCGGATGCAGCGGGCCAGCTGGAAGTCTTTGGGCATGATGGTGACCCCCTTAGCGAAGAAGAGACCACCAGGTGGGTCTCGCTGGTCTCCTGCAGAGCCATGACGGCGAAACTCAGGAAACGCAGGACGGTCTTGAAGTCCTGAGCGATCTCCCTCACCAGGCGCTGGACGGGCAGCTTACGGATGAGCAGCTCCGTGGATTTCTGGTAGCGACGGATCTCTCTCAGAGCCACGGACCTGTGACGGCGAGGCCTCTTCACTCTGCCGGTGGCCAGAGCGCCTCTCCGAGCAGCCCTGGTGGCTAGCTGTCTCCTGGGGGGCTTCTTCCTCCAGTAGATTTTACGGGCGGTCTGCTTGGTTCTTGCCATCGCTCTTTATTATTCTGTCTTATATTTCTTTCACGCCGCCTAAACTCCAGCCCGGCACCCGCTTCGTTTTCGCTACAGCTCCCGGTATGTCGAGTTTCCCATTAGCACCGGGCGGCGGCCAAGTGCTAGCTAGCACTAGCTCCTCCCCGCTGTAACGTCTCCCGCTGCAAACCGTGGCTCCGTCCGCCGACCCGGGAGACCCCCGGGGCGATCCGTGCGTCCGTGATATATATACAGAGTGAAAGGTGTAGAAAGAAGAAGGAAGATAAAAAAAAAGGCTGTTGCAACAGGCAGCCGACTCGTGTGGCGCCGCCGGTCCGGCAGAGCCGGAACCGGAAAGTTCGGAAAGAGTTGAAGACCTCCCGGACAGGGGCCTCAGCCAGACGTTCCCAGCACACCCTCACTATACGTTTGGGTCTACTAGGTCTGAATGGCATCCTCCCCTGCCATCGGCTCCAACTCCCCACCAGGTGGTAATCAGTGGACAGCTCTGCACCTCTCTTTACCTGAGTGTCCAAGACATACGGTCGCAGGTCCGATGACATGATAAAAAAAATCGATTATTGACCTGCGACCTAGGGTGTCCTGGTGCCAGGTGCACATATGGACAACCTTATGCTTGAACATGGTGTTCGTTATGGACAAACTGTGGTTGCCACACAAGTCCAATAACTGAACACCACTCGGGTTCAGATGAGGCAGGCCGTTCCTCCCAATCACCCCCTTCCCGATTTCACTGTCGTTGCTCACGTGCGTATTGAAGTCCCCCAGTAGGACAATGGAGTCTCCAAGAGGAGCACCCTCCAGCACCCCAATCAGAGACTCCAAAAAGGGTGGGTACTCTGAACCATCATTTGGTGCATAGGCACAAATGATGGTCAGGACCCGTTTCCCAACCTGAAGGCACAGGGAAACGACCCTTTTGTCCACCAGGGAAAACTCCAATATAGAGGCAGCAAGGTGAGTTGATACAAGAATACCCACGCCTGCTCGTCACCTCTCGCCTGGGGCAACTCTAGCGTAGGCCAGGCTCCAGCCCCTCTCCAGAACACTGGTTCCGGAACCGGAGCTGTGTGTTGAGGTGAAGCCGAATATATCTATCCAGTATCTCTCAACCTCATGCACCAGCTCAGGCTCCTTCCCCACCAGAGAGGTGACATTCCACATACCAAAAGCCAGTTTAGGAAGCTTGGGATCAGTCCGCCAAGGTCTCCGCCTTTGACCGCCACCTGATCCACATAGCACCGGACCCCCATGATCCCTCCTGCAAGTGGTGAGCCCACTGGAGGGCGGACCCATGTAACTCTTTTGGGCTGAGCCCGGCCGGGTCCCATGGGCGGAAACCCGGCCACCAGATGCTAGCCATCGAGCCCCTCCCCCAGGCCTGGCTCCAGGGTGGGGCCCCGGTAACCCCATACCGGGGCGGGGTACACTGAATCCTTGTTCTAGTATTTATCATGAGAGTCTGTTGGATCGTTCTTAGTCTGGCCTTTCACCCAGGACCAGTTTGTCTTGGGTGACCCTACCAGAGGCAAATTGCCCCGGACAACATAGCTCCTGGGATCACTGGAGCATGCAAATCCCCCACCACGATAAGGTGACCATCCATTGTTAGGATTCAACAAATCAATATTGAAATCCCCACATATAAACATGACTTCTTCTGTAACTCTTGTGAATTTGTCTTCCATCCAGCTGTTGAAAGCTTCAATACTAGATTCTGGTGCTCTGTATATACAACTTATTATAACATTTTTCTTTTTGTCCATAATAATTTCAACTGTAACGCATTCCAAAAGATTGTCCACAACTGTGCATATTTCCCTTACCACCTCAAAATGAAATCTCTTATCCACAAACAGAGCCACACCTCCCCCAGTCTTATAAACCATTTCATATCCTTCAATACCAAAGTCTTTACCCCTTTCATTGTTCATCCAGGTTTCAGATAGTTATTATATTAAACGGCTCTGTAAACTGACAGCGGTATTGTTTGATATTGTCAAAATTGGCATATAAACTTCTACTGTTGAAGTGTATTATTGAAAGCTTGTTTTCAGTCTTAAAAGTTTGGTTAAATTGCTCCTCTGTCTAAAAGCAACTATTCTCACTGCTTGTGACGAAATTTCCATCAGGGTCGATGTCACTTTGCCACTCACAATGATAATCATTACTGTGTTGACAACTGGTTAATTCCTGATTGTGTTGACTCTCAAGAAGGTTGTGAAGAGTCTGTGAGTGACGTGCGTCTTTTGCCATAGAAAAGGTGACATACCTGGGTACAGATCAAGGATTTACATGGACTTGGGTGTACTACTGCGAGGATGTGGTTGGTGATGATGAATAAGCAGTTTGTCATACCTCAGGTATGCGATGGTGCCCCTCACCCTTGTGGTTCGCAGCTCCGGCATCATCTCCCTTCTATCGTCTATCTCCCTTCTTCTTCTTCCGGCTATCAGAGAGAGCAGACGCATTTCTTTTCCTCTCCCCTCTCCTCCTCCCTTCACTGATCCCAGCTTGCTGTGTCCTGTCTGTGTCTCGCTCTTCTTCTCGCTGCATCCCGATCCAAACGGAAAATTATGGAATTGGTGAGCTGGGCTTTAAATGCAATTGACACCACTTTTTCAAACAGAAAATCAGGCCCGGGGGAGCCCAAGTGTCCTGCAGGCACTTCTGCTGCGGGTTATGTGAGAGACTCATGGGACAGTTGGAAACTCATTTGTCTGTGTGATCTTTCAATGGAAGATGTGGAAGACATCTACCTGTTTGGCTTCATGATCACAGGATTTCTGCTGTTTGGCTTTGGAGTTTTCCTGGTGTATCGGAAATTAAAGAAGTTGGAAAGAGCTAGTCAAAATGCGGACCCGGCGAAGCTCCTTCAACAATTCGACCAGTTGGGGAGGGCACTGATAGCGGCTAATGGCGAACTGAATCGGAAGGTGGGAAACATCTCAGAGTCGCTGGGTGCTCTCCAGGGAATGATTTTAAAGCCTGTGAATGTTAATGTAAATTGTGATGCACAGAATCGCATGAGAGATGAATATTCTATGCTCTAAGTGAACTGTGCTTATCAGGCCTTGATTTGGCGTCCTTGGGAGAACTCATTCCTCCAGGAGAAAAGATAAGGCAGAAGGGAGTTTTGGCTTTTCTCTAACCCAAACATTCTGATGTGCAGCAATCTGAACTCTCTATGGACAGCGTCATCGTGACTAGCATGGAATTTTACCATCTGACATGCACTGAAAGAGATGAACTCTGTGGACATGTTATCTATGTTTAGGATACCAAGGACATAACATCTAGTCATTGCCTAGGAGAGGAATTTTGTTGTTCATCAGTAACTGATACTTCACACTGCATCCATGAATACCACATGACTGACATACACACACTGGTCTCTTTCAACTTGCTTTGTTAATGTGTGGAACTGTATCTTGTCTGCTAAGTGTGCAATTAGAGGTTTTTTTTCTATGTGATCACAATCTTGCTCATTTGAGCTCTATTTTGATACTATGCTTTTTTCTCTCTGCCCAATGTGTCACCCCCTCCCCCTCCCCCTCTTTACCCCCACTGTATGAGGCGCCTGTGGCTGCCGCGTCATTAGGGAGTGCTTAACATGAGCGCACCTTAATGATAAGTAAAATTCCTTGTATGTGTAAAAACATGCTTGGCAATAAAGTTCATTCTGGAAAAAAAAAAAAATAAAAACTCCTTCCTCTTTCTCCTCCTTCCTCTCCTCCTCACCATATCTGTGAAATCCTCACTGATGAAAATCTTTGTGCCTTTGAGATACTTGGGGCATTGGAGAATAGTGCTCCTGTCCTTGTGGCGCAGGAGTTTCACCACCATGGGCCTAGGTCTATCGCCGCCGGGCTTCCCTGTGTGGTGGGCCCTCTCCATTTCAATCTCCTGCATCAACTCTAGCTTCTCCAACAGGATTTTTGCCACTTTCTCAGTTTCTGCCCAAGTCTCTTCAGGAGATTCACCAATGCCCTCAAACACCAAGGTATTTCGTCTGGAAAAATCCCTCCAGGTACTCCATTTTATAATTAACAGCCAAGAGGCTGGCAAAAACTTTAAACACATCCGTTTGGAATGATTTGTCACGTTCAGCGTATTTTGACAGCTCATTTTTAATATCGTTCACATCCTTCTGTGTAAATTGCAAGCTTATTTTTATGTGTTGTCAGTGCATCTAACCTAGAGGTTGTCGTGTCCATAATTACGTTTATAAACATTTTAAAGGAATCCTGCTGTTGTTGCAGGAGTGTGAATACATGTCTCTTTGTTGCTGTAACATATCGTTAACCTGTGACAATGTCACATATTTCTCTTCTGACCTGGCGTCACCTTGCGGTTTGGATGGCATTTTGGTTCCTTGTTAACGGTGTCCCCACCACTGTCTGGCACTGCTGCCCGATGCAGGCAACTGGCCTCGGTGCTCCAGAATCACAGCTCCTCTCTGCTCACAGTTCCAGTGCTCCACCATCACCCAGGTGCCACCACCACGCCCCTCCAGCAACCCGTCCAGGTGAGCAGATGCCCCAGCCACGTCCCCCCGAAATGCAACTGGTTCCCCGACGTTCTTGGGTTGTCAGTCGGTTAGCCGCAGTCGTTGACCACTGTTGGCCTACCTCCAGGAGGCATTTTGCCAAGGTTAGCTTAATCAAGCTCTCTGTCAACGACACTGTTATTTCTGTGGTTCCCCACGAAACTGGTCTGGGGCTGAGGAAGCAGACATGCCGCAGGATCAAACATTGCTGTAACTTCAGTGATCGTAGGAATAATTACAACATAATGGGTAAAAAATAAATAAATAAACTAAAAGATGCTATGATCCTATGATTTTTAATGCAAAAAAGTACAGCAATCAATGAGACCTCAAGTTCAACCCCTGTACCAAGTTTTGTGAGCCTAGCCCCTGTGGATGGCACAGAGATATACAGTAGATACATGCAAACAGGTCAACCATGCAATCAGGCCAACCGCTATACTCCCTTGGTTGACTGCATGGATAAATATCGAACTAAATATCGAAAGAAAGTGTTATGGTGCATGAAAGCAGACCTGATGTTACGCACAAACTCCTAATGACTCACCCAACCAGATTATTTGATAAAACAGGTTTAAAATGCTTCTGTTTTGGCTTCACTTTGCAGACTTTTCTTTTAGATACAGTCTAAGTCTTACCAGAGATCATACTTCCCATAAATACATGGTTACTTGACACTGACAGCCACAAGAAAACAGAAGAACTGTGCACATCTACAGCAGACAGGCAGTAGCATGGGGACGGTGGTTTAAAAGGAGTCTCACACAAGCTGCATGTATTGTCTAGGTGCCAAACACCAGCACAAGGCAAACAAGAGCACGCTCCCAACATGCTCCTGCTTTGAATGTTTGTTGAAGGTAAACATGTCCACACACTAATTGCGCTTGTAAATACCTAAAACACACTTAGCCGGGACCTTTGTTGCCAAGGTTTATGTAAATAATAGACATATTGGGATAAGAAAGACTATAAGAAAGGTAGGGACACACAGTACTTCTGATGCATTTTGGATCCAATCCAATCCAACTTTATTTCTAAAGCTCTTTAAAAAGAACTACAGCTGACACAAAGTGCTGTACATCAAGAATAAAAAAAAATGTGAAAGACATATAAGACAAAAATAAAAGACAATAAAATACAACTGAAAAAGTGTAGAACAAGACAGGTAAAAATGACAATCATACAATAAAAGCAACAAGACAAGTAAAATCAATGTCTCATGCTGGGTTGAAGGCCAAGGAGTAAAAATGAGTTTTAAGATAAGTTTTAAAAATGGACAGTGAAGGAGCCTGCCTAACAGGCAAAGGGAGACTGTTCCAAAGTTTAGGAGCAGCGACAGAAAAAGATCTGTCCCCTCTGGATGAGTAAAAAAGGTCAGAAAAACAGAAAGGAAGAGCAGAACAACCCGTGGATGGGAAGCCATGTGACGTCAGAGGGAGGTTAGCCTGAACTACCCTCTGACCTCCGAGGGGAGGTGAAGAGAAAGGGAAGCAGAGGGGAAAAAAAACACGTCCTCTCACAGATCTGAATCTGAATATCTGAATGTTTGGTTTGTTATGCAGTCTTGTGACAGCGGTCTCTGTTTTTCCAAGTCATGTCTCGGTCTTGGGAGAGTCTGTGAGCCCTGCACAGACAGGGACATGCAGCAGAGCAGAGGAGGAGAGCAGCAATGTGACAGCAGGCATTTAGGGACAGAAAAAAAGTCACTGAAGGCAGCCTTGTGTCTGCCATGTGGACATTTTATGGCCCCCATAAACAACATGAAATATCTTTATGATAACTTCAGTCCATAAACCTCCGTCTGCATAGGTCTGAGAGGGAAATAATCATTTTATCATGTAGTCAGATGGACTTGGAGTGTGTAATGCATGTCTGATACCGCTTAGCTTTGTTTTTCAAAGCTAAACACTTATCTCTATAATAACTATATGCAGGATTGTGATAGAGCTCTTACAGGATTAGTCTAACTACAGCAGGTGGCCTGAGTCTCTGGATGACAACTGTCTGAGTCATTTCATTGTGGACAAAACTGGTAGACAGCTATTCAATGGGCTGACATTAATTCATAAATTCATGAATGTCATTAAAATAGACATTTTAAGTTTGGCTTTGTGATTAGGAAGCTGCGACAGACAAAATTATGGTCATGTTGGCTATTTCTTTTATGTTGGCTATGTCTTTTTATTTATTCTTTTCTTTTATGTGAATTACTGTTAATACCCTCCCCACTGTGTGTGTTAATGCACAGAGATGGGAAATGATAAGATTTTATCAACATCAGTGGCATTGTCAAGTTTGCTTAGCGATCTGATTCTCTATCGATTCCCTTATCAATTCCTGATCAGTTTTCCATGTGGGGGAAAAAAGCAGGCCTTCACAGGATTTCAACATCAATGCAGGGGTTTTGTTATTTTTGTAACTTTAAACAATGCTTCTCTTAAAAAGCTAGAATAAAATCAAGTATAAAACACTATAAACATGTAAAAATGGGCATTTATTCCTTGTAACATTTATTATGTTTAAATGCTGGAAAGCAATATAAATAAAAGCAGTATAAATGGAATACTGAAGAGATTAGAAACAACTGCACAATTATGTTACTTTAGCAATCCCAAAAATATACATGCTGTGCTTGGGTGTAATTTTTGCATGTTTTTTCTTTTTAAATATATAGAGTATATATGCACAGTGTATGTACATCCTCACATGCATAAAATAATTTTCGATTAACATAAAGGTAAAACCTCAAAACATTACACATTCTGGGAAAGAGTAATTCAGTATTAATCTGTACATCACACATTCCCCCTACCCAAACTCCAGCTGCTCTACAGTCATGAATGGATGCAAGCCTTGCACTACAAACTTTATTACAGCTCCGTGTGCAGCTAGCGTCAGTGGGTTATCCTGGCAAGGAGCGGAGGATGAGCAGGTTGGTAAAACCTCAGAGCTACCTGTTGCCGTCATCATCTAAAAAGAATAAGATCATATTTAAATATCAAACACGTTAATTGGGTTTTGTGAGTTAAAAAATGGATTAAACTTAGCCTGCAAGGCTGCTAGCATCGCACTAATATTCTACTAATAACAAGCTAATATTGCCGTCACTAATGGAGGTGCTGCTGTTTGGAAATCGGGTGCGGGCACACTTTGTAGACCAGGGGTCACCAACTAAAACTGCAAGAGGCCCGATAAGTTGGTCCTCCAACTTAGCTGAGGTCTGAATTAGGGCTGGGGATCTTTAGGCACCTCACGATACAATTATGATTCTGGGTCTCCGATTTAATTCTAAAACGATTCTCGATGAATTGTTTTTGTTTTGAGGATTTTTTCCCCTCTCACTGTGTACGTTAAAAGCTGTGTTTGCAGTGACCCATGAATTTACTTCAAACATCTTTTAAAAAAAGAAATGGAAGACAAATGTGACATATCACATGAACAAATTTATCTGAAAATGTGCTTTTAAGAACTGTCATCCTTTCATCTTTCAGAAGAGCACAGCTGTCTCCAGCAGGCCAATATCATTTGCTTTTACACATTATTATGCCTCGGTGAAACGGAGAGGCATATGGTAATCAATTAATGCGTGTGTGTTTGTGTCTGTCCGCCTCTCTGTTTCAGCTCGCCCGGTCAAAATTAAGTGGAACTAAAGGCTTGTATCATTGTATCACCATATTTTCTCAACTTTTAATTTGCCAGAATTCCGAGAAAAGGCTTTGTTTTCGACCCCCCCCCACAGATTTAACTCACCTTTAATGTCAGTGAAGCCGGAGGAAAAGGTACTGTAATAACTATGCTGGGCCACTAGAGGCGGCAGTGTGACTTTTTGACAGCACAACACAGCACTTTTTTTTTTTTTTTTTTTAAACAGCACCTTGAGCTGAACTATTATAAAATAGCGCTTACTGGAAAAAAACAAAACAAAACATGTTTTCACACTGGTTTTGCTGTTTAGTTTTACAGAGGAAGGACGAGGTAAAACTCATTAAAAACTCGCTAAAAACTCCAAGTTCCAACATTCCTCACCCACAAATGGTTGCACTGAACTGTGCATGCGCCCGGAAACTCCTGCGACAGGGAAGTACTGTGCAGTCCACCAATACTGGGTGAACAAATGTAGATAGATACTGTAGATGTACTTTATTGATCCCAAACTGGGAAATAAATATCCGTCTTTTGCCCGTCTGTTTCCTTCCTCTGCCTCTAAACAGCAAAAGCTCCTGTTCGTCTTGATTGTCATTGCATTCCATTGTGGGACTAATACAGGCTTATCTTATTCACGTACCTCCATTGTTTCCACCATCTAAAACGTCTGCCACTGAGCTCTTCTTTTGTATTTGGATTGCAGCTGTTCAAATCAGTTTGGTGGCTCATGGCTGCCGCCGACAGTATGGGCATGTGAACTGCAGATTATTTTCACTGCGCATGCGTGTACTCCAAAACTACAGGATGGATTTGGATGAAGATTTTACCAGAGGTGGTCCTTGGGTTAGAGAGAAACCCATAACATTTTGGTGATGATCCAAGAGCGCATGCCTCCAGCAAGGCTCTTATCTTCTCACAGTGTGTTGGCAAGAATACTCCAAAACTACTAGATGGAATTGGATAAAATTTTCACCACAGATGGTCCTTGGGCTAGAGAGGAAACCATAATATTTTGGTTAAGATCCGAGAATGCATACCTCCACCAAGGCTCTGGCACTGAGGCATCAGCACCTTGGTGCTTTCATTTTATTAAACAGATGTTTTAGCTGCTTTTAGCTTTGTATTATTTTTTTAACAAAAAAAAATCAAATAAATTCTTTGCTCAGTTTAAAAAAAAAAATGCAATAATTTAATCCGAATAATACAGGGAAACACTAAATGTGTTTTGACTCCAAAGAAATAGCTCTAAAATTCTAAAATCTACAGCTTAAATCATAAAAATGGAAAATTTTACAGGAGAACACAAACTAATTTATATACATTTAAAAAATATTAATATCTAAAAAACAAAATCTCACATAAAGTCTGCCTCTATAATATATTTTAAGTACTTAAAAAATTTTCAAACTGTAAACCTAAAAAAAGGGACAGAAAATATAATCCCATACTATAGAATTCCTCAGTTTTTTTATGTCAACAATGTTTTTTTTGTTTTTTTTAAAAATCTTTTTAACTTTGTGTGTGTCTGTTTGGGTAACACTGTCACAGGGAGAGAGGAGGTGAATGTGTGTGTTGCTTTTCACGTTCAGTAACACACAGAGCAAATTACTGTTTTTACATGATATCAGAGGGTCACGGAAATTGACCTTCTAATTGAACTGAGTCTGGAGAGAGTACCGGTGCTGTGGAAGACATCCTGCCTGGTTCCTGTCCCCAAGAAGTCCTCTCCATCAGATCTGAATGACTACCGACCAGTTGCCCTCACATCTCATGTGATGAAGGTCCTGAAGAGACTGGTCTTAGCCCACCTGAGGCCGCAGGTGAAGACGTGGCTGGACCCTCTGCAGTTTGCATATCAGCCCCATTTAGGAGTTGAAGATGCTGTCATCTACCTGCTGCAACGAGCCCATCTGCACCTGGATGGTGGAGGAGATACTGTGAGAATCACTTTTTTTGATTTCTCCAGTGCCTTTAACACCATCCAGCCACTGCTGCTGGGCGAGAAGCTGCAGGTGACGGGGGTTGACAGCTCTGTGATCTCCTGGATTACCGGCTACCTGACAGTCAGACCAGTTTGTCAGGCTGGGCAGTGTCTTGTCTGGAGTGGTGGCTAGTGATACGGGAGCGCCACAGGGGACTGTGCTCTCTCCTTTTCTCTTTACCTTATACACCACTGACTTTCAGTACAACACTGAGTCATGCCACCTGCAAAAATTCTCTGATGACTCAGCTGTTGTGGGGTGTATAAGAGGAGGACAGGAGGGGGAGTACAGGGCACTGGTAGACAGATTTGTGAAGTGGATGGAGCAGAATCACCTGAGGTTGAATGTCAGCAAGACCAGGGAGATGGTGATTGACTTCAGGAAGAGGAAGGCTCCTTTTCAGCCATTGCAGATTAGGGGGGAGGATGTGGGAGTGGTTGAGGACTACAAATATCTGGGTGTCAGGATCAGCAGCGGGTTGGACTGGAGCTCCAACACCGATGCTGCGCACAAGAAGGGGATGAGCAGACTCTACTTCCTGAGAAAGCTGAGTTCCTTCAACGTGTGCAGCAGGATGCTGGAGCTTTTCTACCAGACTGTTGTCACCAGCGCCATCTTCTTTGCTGCGGTCTGTTGGGGTAGCAGTATCAGGGCCAGAGATACCAACAGACTTGACAAGATTATCAAGAGGGCTGGCTCTGTAATTGGTCTCAGACCGGAGACCTTTGAGACAGTGGTGGACAGGAGAACACTACATAAACTGCGATCCATCATGGACAATCCTGATCACCCCCTTCACCACACACTAGATAGACAGCGAAGCACTTTCTCCAGTAGACTACTACAGCTTCGTTGTCGAACGGCCAGGTACAGGAAATTTTTCCTGCCACATGCAATTTCACTGTACAATAGTTCACTATGATGTTGTATTCTGGTCATAGCTATGCTGCTACACTGCATCTTACAGACTAACTGGTACATTACTTTTCACTTGGTTCCTGATAGTCCTCCTTTGTGCAATGGGATGATTCATGTGTTTATACGGGTCATCATATATTAAGCTATGATGTATATAGGTTCTATAGTCGTGTTAGTTTTTACTTTCCATGGGTAATCCCTTTGTCTGTCCTGTGTGTGTTTCTGTTGTTTGGCTGTCAACTGTCATGCTGCTGTTACACTGTAATTTCCCAGTTTGGGATCAATAAAGTACATCTATCTATCTATCTAAATTAGCTTCATAACCAACGTCATGCTGGCCCAACGGGAATGCGGTCCCGGGGAAGGTGTGCGAGGAGCCACGGGGACCTTCCGTCAACAGACCCCCGAGTGGATGCGTACCACTGGAGGCAGCCACAGTGGTGGTGGACACAATTTCACAGCAGCGCTTCATTCCGTGGGTACACACTGGGAAGGAAGCATAGCTGTCCACCTCATGTGACACCCGCAGCAAACACTGATTTTGCCTCCTGTTGCATCCCCCCGGAGAACATCCAAGGTCTCATGCCATAAAATGTCGGGCGGCCACCGATACACGTTTCAGTTCAACTTTTTCGTTGGGTTAAAATGAAACATGTTTATCATGCATCATGCTGCTAGTGTTTATGCATGCTTCCACCATTATCCCGCGGTAGCGACGGCATTATGGCATTGCTTAGTAATGGCAACGTGTGACATCACGACATGCCGTTTTTTAAAAAAAAACAAAAAACACTTAAGTGTTTAAACCCGCAACATCGATAAAAGGAATTGACAACATAAATGACATACGATTCTGGGGGCTCAAAAAAATTTGAACCGGTTCCCAACAGGAGCCAATTCTCAGTTCCCATCCTTATTAATGCATTGTCCCTTGAAGGGTGTTTTCGTACCCAAGTTTGTTTGGTTTGGTCTGAATCAGTTAGCGAGTTTGTTATTTTGTATCATTTTTTCCCCTTGGTCCTGTTTCCTTTCACACAGGGAAAAATTCAAGCGGACGAAAAGGAGTCATGTCAAATCACAGAAGAGTCACGTGAGAAGGTCCTCTCCTCTGACTGGTCAGATGCTTTTGTCATGGTAACAAGAAAAGTAAACAAAGGAAGTCATTTTCCTTACCACAGTTAAACGGACATCTGTGACCCATCAGAATGTGTGACTGCATACGGTGATATCTGTGTTACAGTATGTCGGTAAACAAGGGTCAATGACAAGACTGAAGGTGGAACTGAACACGACTTTATTATGGACTCACTGCACAGTACAGACACTCCTGTCAGGCAGAGGTGAGGTCAAAGACACCGTCCCTCTTCCGCATAGCTCTCTTATACTCTGGGTGGCGGCAGAACCGGAAAGGTGGAGCCACCACCCATGTTGCACCATAATATGTCCTAAGAACAACACAACAGTCTGCATGTGTGTGGTCGAAAAATCAAATAGAAGTGGCTATATTAATAGAGAGCCTAAGTCATGCCACCCTCTACTTCCACATATGGGACTTTAAATCGGAAAAAATCTTCATTGAAATGAATGGCAAGAGCAAAATTATCTTTTGATCCCCAATGAAGTTTGCCGCGAGTTACAAATATGATGTTTGTCAATTTAAAAGACAATTTTCCACGTAAATAACGGTGTAGGTTGTTGTCTAACTGTTTAGGTGTAAGGTTGTGAAAATACATAAAAGAAAAAATGACAAACAGACTCATGGAATTTATGTCATCTTTTTCAAAGCGCACCCAGGGTGAAATAATTAACAGTCCTGTGGATTAGCTCCAGCTCTCAAAATACATTTGTGTTGTTTTTCCTCCTCTTTGGCTCCTTCTTTCATCGGTCAGAAAGCAGGAGGTGGGCTTTGACAGGGAAACCACCATGACCGTGGTTGGTGATGGGAGATGTAATCCGCTAAGCGTTTTCACAACAACTAATACTCTGTTATTATACGACAGCCAACAACTTAATTATGTGGAAAATGGTAAATGGCATTACTTGTATAGCGCTTTTTCACATCTCTAGATGACCAGAGTACTTTACAGATCCTGCTATCCAACCATTCACACACTGACGGCGGCAGAGCTCCCATACACAGGTGCTGGCCTTACCCACCAGGAGCAACTGGGGGTTCAGTGTCTTGCTCAAGGACGTTTTGACATGCAGATTGCAGACAGAGCGGGAACTGAACCCCTGACCCTCTGATCAGTACTCTGCAGACTCCCTCTGCAGGTGGATCATCGACTTCCTGACGGACCGGAGGCAGCATGTGCGGCTGGGAAAGACTGTCTCAGACTATACTAGCATCAGCACCGGATCACCCCAGGGCTGTGTACTTTCCCCCCTACTCTTCTCCCTTTACACCAACTCCTGCACCTCCAGCCACCAGTCTGTCAAGTTGATCAAGTTTGCGGACGACACCACCCTCATCGGGCTCATCTCCAACGGCGACGAGTCCGCCTACAGGAGAGAGGTGGCCCAGCTGGCGTCCTGGTGCAGCAATAACAACCTGCAGCTGAACGCTCTGAAGACAGTGGAGATGATTGTAGACTTCAGGAAAGTCACTACTCCTCTGCCCCCCCTCACCCTCTCAGGCTCTCCCATCACCACTGCTGATTCCTTCCGCTTCCTAGGCACTACCATCACCAGGGACCTCAAATGGGAGCTGACCATCAGCTCACTCATCAAAAAAGCCCAGCAGAGGATGTTCTTCCTGCGGCAGCTGAGGAAGCTCAAGCTACCCACCAAGATGTTAGTGCAGTTCTACACAGCCATCATCGAGTCCATCCTCACCACCTCCATAACCGTGTGGTACGCAGGAGCCACTGCCAGGGACAGACTAAGGCTGCAGCGCGTCGTGCGCACTGCTGAGAAGGTGATCGGCTGCAAGCTCCCATCTCTCCAGGATCTGTACATCTCCAGGACCCGGAGGCGTGCTGGCCGGATCATAGCCGATCCCTCACACCCTGGTCACGTACTGTTTGCCCCCCTCCCCTCTGGTAGAAGACTTCGGTCCATCCAGACTAAAACCTCCCGTCACATGAACAGCTTCTTCCCCTCTGCCATTAGACTGCTGAACACTAAGTGACTCTCGTGCACCATGTACAGCAGCTCAACCAGACTCATGTCAATCATCACTGTTTTCTTCCTGCATTACCGACTGCACTATATAGTTCTCCACAGTATCTGCTGCTGGCTAATATATATTTTAACTGTTGACCAGTATCACTTAATCTTATCCTACACTTTATTACATGTATAGTTTATTTCTCTTATCTTATCATGTTTAATGTTGCAGCATTGTACCGAGACAAATTCCTAGTTTGTGTACTACATGAACAATGGCAATAAACCTGATTCTGATTCTGATTCTGATTCTGATCAGTAGTCAGCCACACTACACCTGTGCCACAGCCGCCCCTATGTTTTAAAAAATTCTCTTTTAAATTGACAAACATCATATGTGTAACTCATGGCAAAATTTGATTGGGATCAAAAGATAATTTCGCTCTTGGCATTCATTTCAATGGAGATGTTTTCTAATTTACGGTCCCAGATGTGGAAGTAGAGGGGGCGTGACTTAGGCTCTCTATTTGAGAGGCAGACCGAGCTCCCAAAAATCGTTATTTTAATGTTTGCATCATTTGTTAAGCAGATTAAGTAATAAGGTGGCAGATTGCGAGGGGTCACGGATTTCTGTGCAAAACTAAAGCTCCCCATTTTATTCAGCACATTTTAATACTTTAATGTACTCCTCACAGAGCTTCTTAAGAGTTGTTGCGGCGCTAAGCAGCTGATTTCTGAATTCTAATTTCCCAGGACCATTTGCTAACGAGTGCTTTTCTGTATTTTTTGTGTTCTGGATAGAGGAGCAGCCGAAAGAAGAGGGTTAGAGGAATGTTTATGCAATCACCCGACCAGTCCACACCTCCTCACAACTCCAGGTTTGTGCGCGATTCATCCCACCATGTGTTTTAGGTGTGTGAAAGAAAGAAATTAAAATTTGCTCATAATACAATGTATCCTCGATTTGCACATTTTCTAGCTTTTGGTCCTGTTTTAGTTCAGTATGTTTTATTTTTAATAAATTTGCAAAATTCTCAAAAAAAAAAAAAATCTTTTTCATGTTGTCATTATGGGGTATTGTGTGTAGAATTTTGAGGAAAAAATGAATTTAATCCATTTTGGAATAAGGCTGTAACATAACAAAATGTGGAAAAAGTGAAGCGCTGTGAATACTTTCCGGATGCACTGTAACCATTAATAGTTCATCTAGGAGTTTCCTTCAACTCTTGTAGTAGAAAAAAAGTCCCAACTTTAATAGCTGAGCATATTTACAGTTACAAAGCATGTTAGTGAACTATGAGGGGAAAATTCTTTCACGAGTTTGTATGTAAGGAGTGGTGAAGTACACAACATGCTTGCTAAAATAAGGACACAGAGGCTTTCTAAAATTCACTACTGAGTAACAGTATACTGCTTTGTGACAATAAAAGAGCAATAATCAGCCGGTATTTCAGTGTGTCTGTCCTGTAGATGGACACTGCTGTCTTACATAAACTTTGTGGACAGCTAGAAATGTGCTTGGTTCACTAGAGTCTCCCTGGATGTCAGACCCACCTCTGAAGCTCTTCTCCAGGTAATGTTTCAAACAGACAGCAGACTAAAAGCAAATCAGGTGTACTGAAGAATATGTACATACCGCATTTCTTAGTGGAATATGAACTCCCTTCACATACACTGGACTCTCCTACAATTTACAGCTCTGCATATATCATTATATGTTTACAATATTTGTTATATGCTATATTAACCCAGCTACAGGGGGTGCACAAGCCAGTGTACTCCTAGCGCCCGGGTAAATGGGAAGGGTTGTGCCAGGAAGGGCATCCGACATAAAACCTTTGCCAAATCAAATATGCGGATCATAACGAATGAGACCTTCATACCGGATTGGTCGAGGCCCGGGTTAACAACGACCGCCACCGGTGCTGTTAACCGACACAGAGCCGGTGGAGATTGGGCTACTGTTGGTCGAAGATCAAAAAGGAGGAGAGGGGGAAGGCGTGTTAGGAGGGAGAGAGAGAAACGGAAAGGTAGAAGTGTGGAGGTGAGAGTAGGGATGTTAAATGTAGGGACTATGACTGGCAAAGGCAGAGAGTTGGCTGATATGATGGAGAGAAGAAAGGTAGATATACTGTGTGTTCAAGAAACCAGAAGGAAGGGAAGCAAGGCTAGGAGCACTGGAGGTGGATTTAAACTGTTCTACCACGGTGTAGATAGGAAGAGAAATGGAGTAATCTTGAAAGAAGAGTATGTGAAGAGTGTTCCGGAGGTAAAGAGGGAGTCAGACAGAATCATGAGTTTGAAACTAGAAGTCAAAGGTGTGATGTTGAATGTTGTCAGTGCATATGCCCCACAAGTTGGGTGTCAGCTAGAAGAGAATGAGGAATTCTGGAGTAAGTTGGATGAAGTGGTAGAGAGTGTTCCCAGGGGGGAGAGAGAGTGGTGATTAGAGCAGACTTTAATGGACATGTAGGTGAAGGGAACAGAGGTGATGAGGAGGTCCTGGGTAGCTATGGTCTTAAGAAGAGAAATGTGGAAGGACAGATGATTGTGGATTTTGCTAAAAGGATGGATCTGGCTGTAGTGAACACATAATTCAAGAAGAGAGAGGAACATAGGGTGACTTAGTGGAGGAAGGTGCACACAGGTGAAATATATCTTATGCAGAAGGAGAAATATGAAAGAGATAGGAGACTGCACAGTGGTGGCAGGGGAGAATGTAGCTAAACAACATCGGATGGTAGTCTGTAGGATGACTTTGGAAAGCAAGAAGAGGAAAACAATGAAGGCAGAGCTAAAAATTAAGTGGGGGAAGTTACAGAAGGAAGAAGGTCGCATAGAGTTCAGGAAGGGGTTGATACAGGCTCTGGGTGGTAGGGAAGAATTACCAGATGACTGGGGAAGTACAGCAAAAGTATAGAGGAAAATGGGTAGAAAGGTACATGGTGTATCCAGTGGACAGAGGAAGGAAGACTAGGAGACTTGGTGGTGGAATGAGGAGGTACAGGAAAGTATTTAAAAAAAGAGGTTAGCAAAGAAAAAGTGGGATAGTCAGGGAGATGAAGAAAGCAGACAGGAGTATTTGGAATCTAGGTGCATGGCAAAGAGAGAGGCATACCTGTCAAGGCATACCTCATGCCTCCCTTATTGGGGGGGCTTTCACACCTGTACTGAGTACTTAAAAACTGTATTTATCGGCAGATGAAAGAAAACTGAAGCAAAAAACCCCCCAAACAAACAACAACAATTGCAACATGAACTATTTCAAACATATTTATTCAAATGTACACTTATATGGACACAATCTTGAGCCATAATTTTTTGGTAATGTGAAAATAATAAACCAAGTAGCACAAAAAATAAATAAATAAATAAAAAATAAATAAATTAAAAAAAATAAATGATAATATTAATAAATAAATAAAAATAAATAAAAAAACAATATTTTTCAAATTTACATTAGCACAAGGTAGATTGCTTAATTTGAAAGTACACAATAAGAATAACTCTGAATATAGTTCTTAGGAAACAATTTCAGGACACAATGTTGACACCAAATCACTGAAGTGATCTGCCACCGATGGGGGTAGATTGTGCTCTGCCACAAAATGACAAAACATCACTTCTGCTAGTGATGCATTGGATTTGGAAGGTGGCTGAAAATGTTCATCCATCCATTGATACGTTTTCGATTTGGCTACACAGTTTTTGTGGCCCTGTGTAGCGAAGTGCAACTTCAGGTCGAAAATCCCCGATGCAGTCACTTTTATGCTCTTCCTACATGGAACACAGAAGGAGTGTGTAGGGCCCTCTGGAGAAGCCTTTATCCATCCAGCGTATTTTCCCTTCTCGAAGCTCGGACTCTCCCATTCTTTTCGGCGACGTCCAGTCCCTCGATTTCCCTTTTCTTCAAGCTTTGTTTTCTTCGCCGGCGGCGCGCTGCATGAAGCCATTTTGAAAATTACAAAAAGACTGCTTAGTTGCGCTCAATTTCGCCAGGCATCGAATTACTGTTCAGTTGATTTTAGGTTCTCTCAATATTTTTTTTTTTTTTCGCTGTATATTTTTCTTTTTGGCGTACAGAAATGGCAATACGCCCGTATTTGCTAAAATTGCATTTTCCCCGTATTAAAATACGGCAAAACCGTATCACTTGATGGGTATGGAGAGGTGGCAAAGGCAAAGGCATATAGTGAGTTGTATGAGATGCTAAACACTAAGGAAGGAAAAAAAGGACTTATCGATTGGCTAGACAGAGAGATCGGGCTGGAAAGGATGTACAGCAGGTTAGGTTGATTAAGGACAGGAATGGTAATGTACTAACAAATGATGAGAGTGTGTTGAGAAGATGGAAGAAGTACTTTGAAGAGCTGATGAATAAAGAAAATCAGAGAGAGAGGAGGATGGATGAAGGAAAGATGGTGAACGAGGAAGTCCCGAGGATTAGCAAGGCGGAAGTAAGGGCAGCTTTAAAGAGGATGAAGAATGGAAAGGCAGCTGGTCCAGATGACATACCAGTGGAGGTATGGAGATGTTTAGGAGAGATGGCAGTGGACTTTTTAACCAGATTGTTTAACACAATCTTTGAGAGTGAGAGGATGCCTGAGGAGTGGAGAAGTGCTTTGGTATCAGTTTTCAAGAACAAAGGTGATGCTCAGAGCTGTAGTAACTACAGAGGCATAAAGATGATCAGCCACACTGAAGATATGGGAAGGAGTTGTTGAAGCCAGGTTAAGAGGAGAAGTGACAGTGAGCAGCATCAGTGAGCAGCAGTACGGTTTCATGCCAAGAAAGAGTACTACAGATGCAATGTTTGCTTTAAGGGTGTTGATGGAGAAGTATAGAAGTCAGAAGAAGTTACACTGTGTCTTTGTTGATGTAGAGAAAGCATGATAGGGTGCCAAGACAGGAAGTGTGGTACTGTATGAGGAAGTCAGGAGTGGCAGAGAAGTATGTGAGGGTGGTGCAGGACATGTATAAGGAGAGTGAGACGGTAGTGAGGTGCGCTGTAGGAGTGACGGATGGACTCAAGGTGGGAGTGGGATTACATCAGGGATCGGCTCTGAGCCCCTTTTTGTTTGCCATGGTGATGGACAGGCTGACAGATGAGGTCAGACAGGAGTCTCCATGGACCATGATGTCTGCAGACGACAATAGCCATGGTTACATGTGCAAAATTTCTTCAGTCTGATTACAATTCATATCAGAACTTTACATGGATCCTGAAAAAGTTGATCCGATTAGGACATGCGTTTCCATGTGTCACACGTTTGAACGGACAAAATCATTTTTGACATGTGCAGAACTGTCTGACATTCCGGAAATAGTAGAAGCAGCAGCAACTTCCACTGTAAACAAATCTGCTTCGTGCCTCTCTTTTTGAAATGGACCAGTTTTGTGTTCTTCAGACTGTACTTTTGCTTCTGCTGGTCTCCATCATGAAGCTACAAGCCCAGCAGTACATACTGCTGAATATTTTGAACAGAGGGAGACAGCAGGCCAATACTCATTTCACCCCAACTGCATTAAATCTAATCCCCCCCTCCTCTTCCACAGACAAGGCGCCACTGGATGAAGGTGAGGAGTAAAGACTGGTGGGAGAAGATTGTTCTCTTGGAGTTTACTGATCAAGAGTGGAAGCAAAATTTCCACATGACACGACCGTCATTCATGAAACTTTGCACGTTAATGGAGAGTCATATGGCCCCAGAAGATGTTACTGTGGGAGCTCCTGTTCCAGTCATCATGCGTATCTCGGTCGTACTGTACAAACTGGGCAGCTGTGCAGAATACCGAGTTGTGGCAAACCAATTTGGAATTAGCAAGAGCAGTGTCAAAAAGTTTGTTTATATGTTTTGTAAAAGCATGGTACAAGGGCCAATTAAACAACTGATCCGTGCACCAACTGATGAGGAGGCAGGGGAGATTGCCAGAAATTTTGAGGCATCACATCATACCCCTCAGATTATGGGGCTCATTGATGGATCGCACATTCCCATCCTTCCTCCCTCAGATGGCTGTAAGGACTTGGTTAGCCGTAAAGGATGGCCATCCTACATACTACAGGGTGTTGTTGATGACAAATTCTGGTAAAGAAACATTTAATTTCTACATAAAGTCAAAATATCACTAGTGTTGGCAAGAAATCAAGTGCAAATAAGCCTATACTGTATTTTTTTTTCATAGCTTATTTCATAATTCTCCCTCCCATCCAGTTTTTGGCACATGAACTGTAAAATACCAGGCAGTGCACATGATGCAAATGCCCTCTGCCAGTCAGACCTCTTCCAAAGGGCTCATCTGTTGCCCAAGGTAAGTATTTTTTTTTTTTTTTGGTTGAAGAGAAAATACCTGCAATGTGTGCATTATTGTATGCATTTCAAAAACAAATTGTAGGTGTCAAAATGTGCTTGCAAGCTAAGCACTGAACCAAAAATAACTGAATTTTCCTTTTCTTCAACAGAGTGTGAAGATCATTGAGGGAAAAGACACCAACCTCCTAACTGTTGGAGACCCTGCCTACCCACTTCTTGACTGGCTGATTAAGGGATACTCAAACTCACCTCGCCTGACTCCTGAGCAGGAGTCCTTTAACACCTACCTCAGCTCAGTCAGGGTGGGAGTAGAGATGACCTTTGGATTGCTAAAGTCAAGGTGGAGGGCGCTTCTAAAAAGAAGTGACTTTCATTTCACTTTTGCACCAACCATGATTGACACCTGCTGTGTACTCCACAACTTCTGTCAGAAGGAACTAGATCATGCCAACAGCAGCTGGTTAAAAGAGGCTTGTGATCAGACAAATTGTTTCCCTCAACCCAACCAGCCAGTTAATTTCAGTGCAGTAGTGGTGGGAGCAGCGTAAGAGAGGTGTTGACAACATATATGGCCAAAAATTTCCCATTACGCACAGGGCGCCTACGTTAATCATTTCTTGGGTGCAGTTTAACAAAAATGTTTAATGTTGATGGTTTGTTTCAAATTGTTTTTCACAAAGACCGTTTGAAGTATTGTTTATATTATTTAGGTGTGTATATTGTATAGCACCAGGAAAATACAGCATTTAAAAAAAAAGCCATTAAAGTAAGTGAATGTTCTTTATTACACCCATTCTTGTAACAAATATAAAAGTCACTTGTTGGCACTTGACTGCTTGTGCTGTGCAAAAAAAGGCTCCAGAAATTCACTATTTTTTAACACATGTAAAGTGTAAAGACTTTGCCAATACACTGCCTTTTATAAAACAGTGGAAATTGAACTAAACAAGTGTTCTGACTTCACAGCATTTTTTCCTGAGTTATTCTTTTAAAATACTGAGAACAAAAGTTAGCACTCAATTTCTTATGCTCTGCAAATAAACCATGTGCAAAAAAGTCTACAGAACTTCTCTATTCTGTAAAAAACATAAAAGGTTGGCAAATACACTGCCCCTAACATAGGAAGTTTAAGTAATAAAAAGTTCTGACCTGAAATCACAATTTCCCTGAATTATGCTAAACTTAAAACATTTTCCATAAAGCATATTAGAATACTTGCAAACAATTAGTAGAACAAAATTTAAGATTGTGAACATCTTCAATGAACAACTGAATATGTTAATTGTTTCATTAACATCTGAAACATACAGTATTTAGCTCAGATCTTGGAGGGTATAGTCAGAGTTGTACTTTTCACTGTACTTTTGGTTGTACTGGACAAAGTTAGCAGACCCACTGTAGCTGCAGTAAGGATGCTGAGAAGATTTTGGCATTGGAGGTGGGGGAGGTTGAGGGGCGATGGCCCTTAGACCATCCAAAAGATGGCCAATGAGTCGCTCATTTGACCAGGAACTCTCTTCTATGAATTGTGAGAGGAGACGCTCTTCACTTTGCAGACGTCTTTCCTGCTGTTCTTCAAGCCACCTGTTTTGGGACTCTTGCATCCTTTCCAAAAAAGCTTGTTGTTCAGCTGACCAAATGCTCAGAGCTTTGGCATAACCTGATGAGCTGGGTCTTTTTCCTACAAAGTTACAAACAATGAGTTTGAAGTATAGAAAACAGAATAACTGTTTCCACAAACTGAATATAGCAAAAATAATTAGCATTTTACCAAGATAAGAAACAAATCAATAATAATTAAGGCAAACTAAAAAAAAAGTTACAATAATAACAGTTTTATTTAACAATTTAACAAATAAGCACTTGTGACATCTAACCTAAAGAAACCATTCTAAAGTGCTACCATCTTCACCAAACCCCTCAAAGAAGTCAATTAGACATTTTTTCTTGTCTCTTAATAAATAACTTACGCTTCTTGGTAGTCTCTGTAGACAGATGAGAACTGTCTCCTGACTCTGTGGGGATCTTTTCAGTGCTGTTTTCTGCAATTTCACTGCTGGATTCATTCATTCATTCATTCATCTTCTTCCGCTTAATCCTTTTGGGTCATGGGGGGGCTGGAGCCTATCCCAGCATCTTTGGGCGAGAGGCAGGGTACACCCTGGACAGATCGCCAGTCCATCGCAGGGCCAACACAGAGAGACAGACAACCATTCACTCTCACAGTCATACCTAAGGATAATTTAGAATCCCCAGTTTGAGCTGGATTCATCCGAATGACAAAAACAATCACAAGTCTAATATTCAGTTTTGTTTTTACTCAGAAACAAGTAATAGTATTGAATTAAGAAGTGTAAGTAATGTAAATTTTGCAAACTTACCAGTAATGCTGTCTTCTACAGCATTAGGGCTTTGGTCCACAGGTGTGCTGAATCGATCCTCCTCGAACCCAATATCCACGCCATTGCAAGGCACATTAGACAATGGTCGATCTCCCAACAAGTCATCCATCAAACCGTAAAACTGAAAACTTGCAGGGTCAGAACCGCTCTTGCCATTGTGATTCTTGGCTTTATAACAGGCGCTATTCAAACTCTTCCAATGGTTTTTTTTATCTGTTCAACGGTTCGGTTGATTCTGGCTTCCTTCAACTGTTCATAAACTTGAATGAGCAACTCGGTGTTTCTAGCCTTTCTAGTTTCTACCATCAAGTTGTTCAGCAATTCTCAGTTCTTTTAATATTTCTAGTAATGTATTTGTGTCAGGTGCAGACCAGTTTTGTTCAACTCCCACAGCCGCCATGTCTTCCGCTAGTTGCTGTAAAGGTGGAAATACGTCACGTGGACATGTGGCTGACGTTCGGACATACGCAGTAAACATATTTTCTAATCAAACTTCAGAATAAGTGTTTATATGCACACCAATCGGATTAACAACTGGCATAACCCACCCATCTTAATCAGAAGGAACTTTTGATCCGAATGAGCGTGATCAGGTCAGAATATTCAGATTGGCGTGTTTGGGCAGCACGGTGGTGCAGTGGTTAGCACTGTTGCCTTACAGCTAGAAGGCTCCTGGTTCGAATCCCCATGCTGGCAGGGGTAGGAACCTTTCTGTGTGGAGTTTGCATGTTCTCCCTGTGCTGCGTGGGTTTACTCCGGGGGCTCCGGTTTCCTCCCACAATCCAAAGACATGCATGTTAGGTTAATTGGTTGTTCTAAATTGTCCCTAGATATCTGTCTCCTATAGGCCCTTAGAGTAGAGGGTTAGTACTAGTGAAGCGCTTTGAGTGGTCTTTGAGATTAGAAAAGCGCTATATAAGTACAGGTCCTTATCCCTTTACATGAAGCATTTTTATTCTGATCAGGCTTTTAATCTGGTTACTTGTGTCCATGTAAACATGGCTATTGTGATCTGTAGTGAGAATAGGGAGCAGGTGGAAGAGAACCTGGAGAGGTGGAGGTATGCTCTGGAGAGAAGAGAAATGAAAGTCAGCAGAAGCAAGACAGAATACATGACTGTGAATGAGAGGGAGGCAGGTTCAACGGTGAAGATGGAAGGAGTAGTGGTAATGAAAGAAGATGAGTTTAAATACCTGGAGTCAACCATCCAAAGCAATAGAAAATACACAAGAGAGATGAAGAAGAGAGTGCAGGCAGAGTGGAGTGGGTGGAGACGAGTGTCGGGGTGATTTGTGACAGAAGGGTAGCAGCAAGAGTGAAAGGGAAGATTTACAAGACGGTCGTGAGACCTGCTATGATGTATGGTTTGGAAATGGTGGCGCTGACAAAAAGACAGGAGGTGGAGCTGGAGGTGGCAGACTTGAAGATGCTAAGATTTTCATTGGGAGTGACTAGGAGGGACAGGATTAGAAACGAGTATATCAGAGGGACGGCTCAGGTTAAGCAGTTTGGAGACAAAGTAAGAGAGGCAAGGCTGAGATGGTTTGGACGTGTGCAGAGGAGGGATAGTGGATATATTGGACAAAGGATGTTGAAGATGGAGCTGCCAGGCAGGAGGAAAAGAGGGAGACCACAGAGAATGTAGTTCAGGAGGACATGGAGAGGGTTGGTGTTACAGAGGAAGATGCAAGACGTAGAGTGAGATGGAGACAGATGGTCCGCTGTGGCGACCCCTAAAAGGAGCAGCTGAAAGAAAAAGAAGATTTGTTTTATGCTATATTGTGCACAAATGTAAAACTTAGTTTCAATAAATACTTCACAAGATACTCAAATGAACGAGTATAATATCTGCATTGAAAAATGTCATGTTTTGCATAAAAATGGACAACTGATGCACACATGAAATTAATCATGAAAATATAGTATATACCGGTATATGTTTTACTCCCCCTCTGTGGATCATCCCCTTATATCATGGTGGAGGGGTTTGCGTGCCTTAATGATCAAAGGAACTACGCTGTCAGGGGGCAAGGTAGGGTCTCTCAAGATAAACTGGTCCCGGGTGATGGGCTAGACCAAGACCAGTCCAGTGGATCCCGATGAAAAAAAAGTCGCATCAAAGACCAAGTGTAGCCAAAGCAGCCACATGGGTCCGCCCTCTAGTGGGCTCACCACCTGCAAGAGAGATCATGGAGGTCAGGGTGCTCTGAACTAGGCAGCAGTCTGGGCTGCTCTATTTGGACTGTTGTCCCTGTGACCCAGACCCCCAGATACGTGGTAGAAGATGGGATGAGGGATGGGATATATTTCACTCCCAACTTCATTGGCGAGCTCTTTATTTTGTTTAAAGCTATAATAGGACCTAGGTCCATTTTCTACCTTGTCATTTAGTTGTTTAAAAATGTTTTGTAATGGTCCAAATGGCAAAATGTGTTCCAGTCATATTCAAGCATGTTCTTACCTACAGTAATTTAATTTCTCCTATGTATTACAGATAATTAACACTATAATCACTCCCACAATGTTAGCTTTTAATACATGTTTGTTCAGAATATGGACCCATTTTAAATCTTACAGTGGGTAATGCTAAGTTTGCAGAAAACAGGGCAGTGCGTCTTCTGTCTGTGGGTCATGGGGCCGAGCTGGTTTTGTGTTAGTGGCATAAAAAGGCATGAACTCAGGACAAAGAGGAATAAAAGAGACAGAATCTCCAATTACGTTAACATGCACATCTTTGATGTATGGGGAGGAAACAGGAGAGAACCCACTACAGACATGGGGAGACCATGCAAATTCCACAAAGGAAGGCTTCAACTGCCTGACTGGTTTAAACCCAGAACTTTCTTATCATGAAGGAAAAGTGCTAACCACTAGACCAGGTACTGACAATTGTCAAATAATGAATTCATTTCTTTTTTTTTTCTATAGGTGAAGTAGAAGTATCAATAACAATGGAGCTTAGGAGAAAATGCAAATTCCACCAAAAACACCTATTCCAGGTTCAAACTCAGAATCATGGTAGATCACTGAACAACAATGACAACATTAATGCCAGACATAAGAAAGCATTATAATGGGAAAGTAATTTTCACTACAGCAACATTTGGAAATTCTCCAGCACTAATGCAAGTTTAAAACTATATCAAATAATTAAAGGCAGTGTTTTCATCTGTCAGCACTGCAGTAAATGTAGCCACAGTTATTAATATGGGCCAATGCTTTGTTCTTAAGGTTTTTTTTTTGTTTTTGTTTTTTTAAACACATTCTCCCGGATCCTCTTTCAATCTAAGCGGAAACAAAAAATGAGTCAGATATTTCAAACAGAAAAAAAAAATAGAGACGGAGAGAATGACAGGCATGCTCAGCTGTGGAGGAATGAAATGCTGCCGGGCCTGCTCGTGTCCTGCAAATTCCCAGCATAATATATTTAGTTGTCAAAGACATTTGCTAATTCTAGAATAATCTGTGCCATCCTGGGTTATCCCAGAGGATATTTCTATCTGTAGCAGCCCCCCCCCCCCCTTCCCCTTGCTCTCTGCCTGGCGACGTGCTGCTGCATGGGAAAGGCATGTGAAACCATAGTCTGGGCCACTGGACCTCATCTGGTTGTGCCATCCCCACTAGTTCCTTAAGTCTTTGTTGGAGTACTATAGCAATTAAATTTTACAAGAGAGAGAGAACCACACATTCCACTAAAAACAATACTGCCTTCTTAGATTTCATCACAGGACCCAAGAAGCTGGATTTATTATTCTAGATCTAGGTTAGCATCCTTCAGCTCGACCACAATGAGCTCACAAAGACTCGATAGTGGCATGTTTTCGACTAGCTAAAAAAAAAGTTAACGACACTCCTTCACAGCTTCTGCTTCTCAAATAGTTAACAACATTCCTCCGACCATTTTAATTTGGACAACCTGCTGACACAGAGGGTACATGTCGACATATTTTTGACAATCAAGCTTAACTGATGGTTTGCCATAAGTGCACCAAACGCTTGTGCGATAAAACAGCCCGTCAACCACAGCAGAAAAACTCTGTGCGAGCTGTAAGCCTCAAATCAAAGTCATGACAGCATAGCGATCCAGCCACTGAAAGTGTTTTAATGTTCTCCACAAAGCAGCTGCCGAGGTCTACAAATATGAACTTAGGCTTGACCTCTGGATAATAAAGACAACGACACAATAGAGTCACTAGAAACGTGCATAAAATTCTGCATGTACCCTTTATTAACTCCAACGTGGACCACAAATGCCACTTGCTTTGATTCTTATATTGCTGATAGGGTGACAAATGACCTCTGAAAATAAAAAAGAGACCACAAGTGTTGTTGCCCTAAAAATTCCTTTGTGTGTTTAAAAAGAAATATGAAAACAACTTTGGGAGGAATGTCATTTATTTCCAGACTGAGGGCCTGGTGCACCATTTCTGAGCACAGCTCGTAGCAGCTGACAGATGGACGGACCGACACCCACTTGTCCCATTATGTGTTGAATCTTATGGAAATAGGTCTCTATAAGTAGACCCAGATCCCTGTCTCTGTACACATTTAGATGCTGTCTGGACACATGTCTTCCTGGGTGCGGAGCGGAGCTGGATAACAGACAAAAGTAAAAGTGTGAGGCTACCAGGGCTAAAAAAGATGTGAGGGGTGCAGTTAATACTACAGAAATATGCTGGCGTTTCCTCTAGAAAAAAGTTTGTCTTTCCGTTTTTCCACTTTTAGAAACTTGTCATTTAATCAATTGTAATAGGTTTTACTTTATGACATACACGGCTGTGAGAAAGTACTGATCATCAAACAAATTTTAATATATGACAAAGATACCCCGAGTAAATACAAAATGCATTTTTAAATGATTTAATTTATTAAGGGACAAAAAATAGCTATCCAAACCTACCTGGCCCTATATGAAAAAGTAATTACCCCCTAAGCCTAATAATTGGTTGTGCCACCCTTGGCAGAAACAACTGCAATCAAATGTTTTGCGATATCTGGCAATAAGTCTTTCACAGCACTGTTCAGGAATTTTGGCCCACTCTTCTTTGCAGAATTATCTAATTCAGCCACATTAGAGGGCTTGAGCTTGAAGTCACAAACTGATGGCCGGACATTCTCCTTCAGGATTTTCTAGCGAGCAGAGTTCATGGTTCCATCAATTACAGCAAGTCGTCCAGGTCCTGAAGTAGCAAAGCAGCCCCAGACCATCACACAAAAATCAGATTTCTATGTAAGTTGGTCAGCTAGCACCATACACAAGTTAAAGCAGATTTAAGAATTCAACATCAAAGCGCATAGCATCCACAGTATGTAGAAGACTGCGTAAAATGTACCATTTAATACACTTCCAACAGAACAAGCACAATAAAGGCTTTAATGGGGGTTTCCATCTTGGTTTTATGACTTTGTGAAATTGTTGTGTTGGAACATGTTTATGATCCAAAATTAAACTCCAAAGCCTTTTGACAGCTTCCAGCAACCAACTGGGAAAATCACACCTTGAACACCTCCTGGAATGCACTTATAGACCATGTAACCTTCTGCAGTCAGTAAGCCCGGTTACATGGTTACAGTAGTCTGATAATAGGGAATAATGGTAATAATCAGATATGACGTGTTTACATGCACTGAATAAATGGCTTACTGGACAAGAAACTACTTGTTTTATGCAGTTTCTTGTAACCCAATAATAGTTTTAATCCACTGATGACAAAACTACAAAAATCTGATTATAACACTGGTCAACACCAAATTTATTGTCTAAGTTTTTTTTAACTGATTTAGGCCAATTTTGATGTGCTGAATCCAAAAATCACATTGGTTTTGCTCAATCAGGTCAACGTTTTGAACAATGGCCACATGTTTTTTATATTTTTGTTTACATGTATGGGTATTTTTGCTTTATATGATGCAAAATTCTTTTTTATTTCTTGAAATTCTCTGAATTTTGAACAATGATGACATAACATTCAATTTACATGTACTTACCTTTATCAGTGTCTACTATTCAATTTACTGTACAACTGTACAACTGCTGTACAACTGCTTACAACTTAGCATAAAAACCTGACCTGATCGAGAGAAACTGATGTCATTTTCGGATTCAGCGGTGCAAAACTGTCTTAAATCGGTTGGAAAAACACAGACAACTTACAAAAAAATTATTTTTGTTATGTTGTGTAATCGGCTTATTAGTGTGCAAGTAATCACAGCCACTGATTCTGATGGGTCATAGATTTCTGTGTAAAGCCCTGCATCATGTGATTCATTAAACAGTTAAAACAGCAGTTGTTATCACATAAAAACAGGTTCAGCAACTAAACATTGCATTTCTCACCTCAAATGTTTTCAGATGCACTTTTTGGTGGTCCGTCTTTAAGAAAGTTTACAGCTGTATCGCCATGTTTTCGTTCTCCCGAGCCCCGAGAAGATTAGGTTCCATGTAAACCGTTTTGAACACAAACATACTTCTGAGGTGTCTCCTTGCTGGTTAATCTATAATGTTGCTTATTTGAATTTGACAGGGCCAGCAGAGAATGCCCTGCTGGTCCTGATACAAACTGTGTAGATGCATTCCGAGTAGGAAGGGTCAGTCAGTCCAAGAACGTCTCTAGTACAAACACCCTCAGGAAACAACAGCATCAACTACAGAATAATGAGTGAGCTTCAAAGGTATTTGGCCCAGATGTCTTTCCCTGTCTTTTGCCTAAGCTAAATTAACAAGCTGCTGCCTATAGCTTCATATTTAATGTACAGATTACTACAGACACAAGAGATGACAATCTTCTCTATCGCCCAAAAAAATGCAACAATCACACCTCCAAAAATGTCAAACTACTGTACCCTTTAAAAGCTCTACTCACATGATCTTATTCTGGGAAGGCTATAACTGTCAAATTCAGTACACTAACAAGATTTAATAATAATAATGGATTAGACTTACACCACGTTCCAAATTATTATGCAAATAGGATTTTAGTGTCATAAACATTCAGTTTTTTTGTTTTTCAATTAAACTCATGGATGGTATTATGTCTCAGGGCTCTTTGGATCACTGATATCAATCTCAGATACCTGTCATAATTAGTTTGCCAGGTGAACCCAATTAAAGGAAAGCGACTTAAGAAGGAACGGATGAGACTATATATACTGTACAGATGAGCAGTGTGCAAATTTAGCAGCCGGTGTGTGAGTTCCTATATGCAAAGCTGTGTTACAGAGTTTTGGGAGTTGTTATCCGTTCAGGAGTCTGATGGCAGTGGGAAAGAAAGAGTTCTTCAGTCTGGTTCTCCTGCATTTCACACTTCTGTACCTCCGGCCTGAGGATAGAAGTGTGAACAGTCTGTGCTGGGGGTGGGTGGGGTCCCGGAGGATGGCGTCAGCTCTCCTTTGGACTCTGCGGTGGTAGATGCTCTGCAGAGAGGGGAGTGGAGTCCTGATAATCTTCTCCGCTGTCTTCACCACTCTGCAGGCATTTGCGGTCCAGGGCAGTGGTGCTGCTGTACCACGTAGTGATTAGGGCTGGGAACGATCCCTAATTTCCAGAATCGATTCGATTCCGATTCTTGAGATTCTGAATCGATTCGATTCGATTCCGATTCAATCCCAATTCGATCCGATCCCAATTTAATCTGGGGAATTACCATTTTAATAGCCATTTTACTTCCCATGAAACAAAAATCTTCGAGACCTAATGCTGCAAATTGTACCAAGAATCTTCTAACTTTGTTAATACATAAATTATCACATATAGAACTGACCCAAAATCAGTTACAATAATGCACTTTTTATTATTTAACTTATCATTTCATAAAGTGCTCACAGGTGCTTTCTTTAGTGCAAAGGGTGTGTCGTGTCAAGTTCACCACCCAGAGTAAGTAAACAAATTCAATGCATGAACCATACATTCATAATCTCATTGTATTTCAGTCCCTCCAGGATTTTGTCAGCTGTTTTTGTGATTGTTGTGGCCCAAAAAGCCTGGATTTGTGGGAGCTTTTCCAAAAAGTTATGGCACTTTTAGAGTTTTTTTGCACTCAAAGTTGTGTGAGGAAGTACAAATTTTAAAGCAGCTGCTTTTTCCATAGTTTACAGTGATGCTATTCTACGTAACACCACAAGAAAAGTACAGGATTGCCAAAAATTTCTTGTTAAACAGTGATTTATTTAGAATTAAATGCTCAGTAAAATTGTAAAAAAAAAAAGACCAATATTGTGTTCTTGCTGAGAACTTTAAAAAAAGAAATAAAAGAATTTGTCATTACAACAACTAAATTGCATTGAATGCATGTTAGTGTGGAGAAAATGATGGCAGCACCTCCTTGAATCTTGAAGGTCTTCTTCTGTGCTGAAATCCACATGAAGCAGAGATGCTCCTCCACTGATGACCTCTGACCTTCAGAAGGTCTCAGTGAGGATGAAGCTTCCAGTCTTCACACATCTGAAGGCAGATAAAAAGAATAGATTTCACACTAAAATTAACATTCATATTTTTAGATCGCCACACCACAGTAGGGTTTAATAATTTAGGGTTTTTTTTATATTTTAACTACAAATTAACTTTCAATGTTGGAAAAGGGTTTCAGTTCATTTCCTGAGAAGGTTTGTTCATTTCAATTTAGTTCTACTGAGTAAAAATAGCTTGTTGTACTGCAGCCTTTATTAATTTTATTGTGATTTATTCTCTTCACATCGCTTAAGTGGCAGAAGTCCATAATCTCATAAAATATACCTTAATTCTGCATTTATTCACAGCGCTTAACCAACAGTTCTCTCTGTGTCCATAGTTTGTAAAAGAAACCACCATCATGCCAGATAAATTATTAATTGACGACACAAACGTTAAAAGAAACAAATAATATACTTACAGTCTCAGCAGCTCCAAGTCTCTGCTTCACGGCTTTTAGTCTCCGCGCATTTTCCCTTTATCAGTCGTCAACTTTATGTTCCAACACAGCGCTGCATGGAGTAAAAGTCCGTTTATCCCCGCTTTATGAAAAATATTAAGAAGCTGTTGAGGACAGTCTTTACGGTGACTTTTGCTGCTAAATTAAGAGACGCACGTTATTATCTCCGCGTCATGTAAACACAAAAGACGTGTGCCCGCGCCGCAGGGAACACAGAAGTTTTATTTATGAAAAATATTCAGAAGCTGTTGAGGACAATCTTTACGGTGACTTTTGTTGCTAAATTAAGAGACGCACGTTATTATCTCCGCTCATGTAAACACGAAAGAGCACACGCGGCAGGAAACTCTTGCCGGATGAGAACCGTTTTAACACCACAGAAGAAGAACTAGCATATCCGTTAGCTTGCTAGCTCCGTTAGCGTGTCGGTTGTTTATTGGTCTCGGCTGTTGTTCCTGGCTCACTGACCCGGTTTCGACCCGATTATACTCAGCAGACGTTCACAAACGTAAAAATATTATATTAAAACATATTAATATTAAAAGATCGATCCACGGATTTTGTGGATCGATATCGGCTCAGTCAAACATGTATCGATCCATATCGATATATTGATCTTTTGAACCCACCCCTAGTAGTGATGCAGTTGGTCAGGATGTTCTTGATGATGCAGCTGCAGAAATTGTTGAGGATCCTGGAAGACATGCCAAACTTCTTCAGCCTCCTCAGAAAGTACAGTCGCTTTTGAGCTCTCTTAACCAGCTCTGTGGTGTTGTGTGTCCACTTAAGGTCCTCGCTGATGTGGATGCTTAGGTATATAAAGCTGCTCACCCTCTCCACCTCAAGCTCCCAGATGAACAGCAGCCGATGGGGTCTCCTTCACCCTTTCCTCATGTCCACTATCATCTCCTTTGTCTTGTCCGTGCTGAGGGTGAGGTTGCTGTCCTCACACCATGACACCAGATTGGCCACCTCCCTCGTATAGGATGCTTCGTCATCACCAGTGATGCGTCCTATCACTGTTGTGTCATCCGCAAACTTTAAGATGATATTGTCCTTGTGGGAGGCAACACAGTCATGGGTGAAAAGGCTGTAGAGGATGGGGCTGAGAACACAACCCTGTGGGACACGTGTTTGTGATGATGCTGGCTGAGGTCCTGTTACCCATCCCGACAGACTGGGGCCTGCCAGTTAGAAAGTCCAGTAGCCAGTCGCAGAGAGTGGGGTGCAGGCCAAGTGAAGACAGTTTGTCGGTGAGTTTGTGGGGGATGACCATGTTGAAGGCGGAGCTGTAGTCGACAAAGAGCACCCTAATGTAGGAGTCTTTATCGTCCAGGTGGGAGAGAGAATAATGGAGTGCTGCCGCGATGGAATCTGAGGTGGACCTGCTGGGTCAGTAGGCGTACTGCAGGGGGTCCGGGGTGCCCGGTATGCTGTCCTGAATGAGGGGCAGCGCCACTCTCTCGAAGCACTTGATGATGATTGGAGTGAGTGCTACTGGTCTGTAATCATTCAGACAGGTTGGGGGGCTCCTTTTGGGGAGGGGGATGATGGTTGTCATTTTGAAGCAGTAGGGGACTATGTTCTGGTTGAGGGAGAGATTGAAGACTGCTGTGAGAACGCCGGTCAGCTCTGCAGTGCATGCTCTGAGGGCCCACCCAGGTATGTTGTCTAGTCCTGCTGCCTTGCAGGGGTTGATATTCCTCAGTGCTTTGTTTACCTGGCCTGGGGAGACTCTTCGTGGGAGGGGGGGTGTACTATGTGTCTCTTCTCTGTGCTGTGGCTGGTGGTCTCGAAGCAGGTATAAAAGATGTTGAGATTGTCCGGCAGGCTGTCTGTAGAGCTAGGGGTGCTGCTGTTGGTCCTCTTGTAGTCTGTGATGTGTTGCAGGCCTTGGCACATGCGCCCTGGGTCAGGAGTGGAGTACAGCCTGTCCAGCTTTTCTCTGTACTAGCTCTTGGCTGTTGTTATAGCCTCTCTGAGTCCATACTTTGCAACTTTTTACTTGACCTCACAGCCTGATTTAAATGCACAAGAGCGAGCTTATGCTGGATTGTTGATCCAGGGCTTCTGGTTGGGGAACTTCCTAACCTGTATGGTGGGTACGATGGTATCAACGCATGTGCTGATGTACCCAGTCACGTATTCAGTATAATCCTGTATGTTTATAGAAGAGTCCTCTCGGGTGGCTGCAGCTTTAAACACATCCCAGTCTGTGCAGGCAAAACAGTCTTGTAGGGTGCTCTCAGTCTCTGGAGTCCAGTGCTTAATTTGCTTAATAACAGGGTTTGTTTGTTTCAGCTTTTGTCTGTAGGCTGGGTACATAAACAGTGAGAAGTGATCTGACTGTCCGAAGTGGGGGCGGGGTGCCGTTCTGTAGGTGCCACTTACGTTGGAATAAACATGATCCAATGTGCTTTTATCGCAGGTGGGAAGGTCCACATGCTGGTAATATTTGGGGAGTACGGTCCATAAATCGCACTGGTTAAAGTCACCAGCAACAATAAAAACAGCATCAGGATGCTTCGTCTCTACTGTGCTGCTGATGTCTTGGAGTTTGTTTAGTGCTACTGTGTAGTTGCTCTGTGGACAGATGTATACAGCGGCCAAAAACACAGCGGTAAATTCCCTCGGTAAATAATAGGGACGGCATTTCAGCTTGGTCCTTCGGGGCCTTCCTGGGAGTGCTGACGGTCACTGCAGGGGCGGACGACGCATTACAGGTCGGGTGATATAAAGCCAGTAAACTCTGTGTGGCTGCTTGACTTGGCGATATCCAGTAGTGTCTGTCGGTCGCATGTTAGCAGTGCATGACCTCCATGCACTGTAGAAAGAACAGCAACTATGCAAAAAAGGAGAAAAGTTGGCATTCGGGAGTGGAACAGGCAAAGATGTTCGCCAACGGTGGGCACCATCTTGAAGTTATGCATGGCAAATGTAGCATTTCTTAATTGTGCACATGATAATAAAGCCTTTGAATCTGAATCAAGGTATGAAAACATTAGATATTTCATGAAAACTTAAGCATGATCATCATACTGTGAAGAAATTTGTGGCTGATTCAGAGCAGAGGGGTTTGTGCAGATAAAGGCATAAAGAGGAAGGTTACTGCCAGACAAATTCATCGGATTAAGAAAGCAGCTGCTAAAATGCCATTACAAAGCAGCACACAGGTATCTGAAGCTGCTGGTGCCTCTTGAGTCCCACAAACCTCAATGTGTAGGATCCTCCAGAGGCTTGCAGTTGTGCAAAAACCTACTATTCAGCCACCCCTAACAAATGCTCACAAGCAAAAAACAGTTGCAGTGGGCCCAGAAATGCATGAAGACTAATTTTCAAACAGTCTTGTTTACTGATGAGTGCCGTGCAATGCTGGATGATGGAGATGGATGGAGCAGTGGATGGTTGGTGAATGGCCACCATGTCCCAACAAGGCTGCGACATCAGCAAGGAGATGGCGCAGTCATGTTTTGGGCCGGAATCATGGGAAAAGAGCTGGTAGACCCCTTTAGGGTCCCTGAAGGTGTGAAAATGACCCTGGCAAAGTATATAGAATTTCTGACTGACCACTTTCTTCCATGGTAGAAAAAGAAGAACCATGCCTTCCGTAGCAAAATTATCTTCATGCATGATAATGCACCATCTAATGTTGTAGAGAATACCTCTGTGTCATTGGCTGCTATGGGCATAAAAGGAGAGAGACTCATGGTGTGGTCCCCATTCTTCCCTGACCTCAACCCTATGAGCATCCTCAAACAAAAGATCTATGAGGGTGGGAGGCAGTTCACATCAAAACAGCAGCTGTGGGAGGCTATTCTGAGATCTTGCAAAGAAATTCAAGCTGAAAACTCTCCAAAAACTCACAAGTTCAATGGATGCAAGAATTGTGACGGTTACATCAAAGAAGGGGTCCTATGTTAACATGTAACTTGGCCTGTTGAGATGTTTTGAATGAAATAGCTTTTGATTTCAGTAAATATGACGTCCTAATGCTGCAAATTCAACAAATGACCATTTTCAATTCTTTTACAACCAATAAAATGTTTTGAAACTCTGTTGTGCATAATAATTTGGAACAGTGCATTATGAGTTTTTTTTATTTTTGCAAAAATATAGTTATCATTGGCAGCCACACACCAACAGCCTCTCCGACTACTACTGAACATTTATACACATTTATACCCAGAGTCATGGACACTAGAGGCAAGGTGGGTAAAGTGTCTTGCCCAGGAACACAACGGCAGGATGACTGGGGAGAACGGGATTTGGACCAGCAACCCTCCGGTTATTGGACGGCCCACTCTACCTCCTGAGCCACTGTTGCCCTCATCTACATGTTTAGAATAAACAGGCTACCCTTTGGCTAAAGTTGTTCATCTTGAATGACAACCACACTAAACTACAACCACGTACGTAAACCCTGGTGATTTAAAAACAAGCTGCAAAATACAGGAAATGGTACTCCATATGTTCCCGTATTTTGGAGCTCCATTTCCCCCCCTCCTTTTTCAACGAGAACTGTGTAGTTGAATGGAGAATGGAGGAAAACACACAATAGTGGCCCAAAATTCAAGGTTGGTGCCCTGAGTCTGGCATGTCCTGTTTAGGTAGCTTTCCTCACAATATACACATGAAACACAAGCAATCTACAGGTCTGACTGCAGCTGCTAAAGAGTATAAAACAAACACCAAAAACTGGGGCAAAACATTTAAATGGTCCTATTCATTGCACTTTTTCAACATATTGACAGTTTCCACAGGTCTTAATGGAATGTCTATGACATGCTTTGGTCAAATTTCCTTTAATTATTTAATTATTGCAGCATTACTGTGAATCATCTTTTGCAGGCTTCTTCAGAACAGCTCATTTCAGTGCATGTCCCTTTAAATGCTCATGAGTCCCAGTTCACTGCCACTAGCACAGTGAAAATATAACAAAATAAGCCAGAATGACATGAGATGGATTATAAACTATTAGTAAACCAGGTGGGAACAGGGATGTCTAGAGGAGTGATTTGAATTTAAATAAAACTAGAGGGCACTCAGAGAGTGCATCCCTCTGCCAAGGCTCCATCCCTCCCTCCCTTTGTCCTCCCCTCCATCCCTTTATCCGTCCATATCACCATCTATCTGTACATTGCAAGATTGAGCCTTGGCAGAGGTATGCACTCACGGATCAACTCCAACATCTAATGAGTTCATCTTTGGGCCAAGGGCCACCTCTGGTGAAAATGTCATCCAAATCCATATATGAGTTTTTGCATGATCCTGCTAACAGACAGACAAATGGCAGCAAAAACAATATGACTACATTACATGACTACATTATAATAACAAGACTGTCATAATTGTACTGAGGATACACTGGGGCTGGGCAATTCAATCTTAAATCAGCATCATGGTTTATTGACTCTTACAGGTCGGTTTTTTTTTTTTTCCCCTTCCTCTTTTCTGTCTTACAGTTTACTGACAAGATTCATAATTATTAAGCAATTTAACAAACAGTGCGGTATCATATCACTGTGGAGCGTAGTAAATGAGCATAATAGAACAGGCCTATTGTGATTTCACAAACAAAAAATTAAACATTGTCCAGTGCTGAAGTGAGTGTGTTGACATACCATGTGAGTCATGTGGCTGAAACGACATCCCTGTCTGCTGGTTGGAGTTATGTCTGCACGCACTCCAATCCCCATCTTAAACCACACACTTTGCTTGCTTTTTCTTGGCATCTTCAGATGAAATGTCACTCATCATATACTATGTAGATGGAGACCACATTCCTTTTCATTCCAAGCTGTTTTACTTATTCTGCAGTGTTTGGCGGTAAGACTGCACTGCTTCCGGGGTGCGGAGGTGCGTGGTCACGCACGTAACTCCGCAGACACGTCTTAAAGGGGAAGTACATGAAAAGCTCAATATTAATATATAAAATAATTTTCAAAAAATTCCTGGATCCAGATCGTGATCACCACCAAAATCTAATCATCTGTTCCCCGTGCCATTACACACCTTTCCTGAAAATGTCATCAAAATCCGTTCATAACTTTTGGAGTAATGTTTCTAACAGACAGACAAACCAACCAACGCCAGCAAAAACATTACCTCCTCCCTTGGTGAAGGTAATAATAAAAACCTAAGCTAACTCCGTATTAGCTCTGAAGCTTGTGTCTTGAGCCCAAAAACTCTAGAAGGGGGCTGGATATCAGAGCAAATAACACGGCAACTGGTTGTAACTAAATATCGGAGCATTTGTTAGATCAAGAGCTATGCTGGCTACTGTCCATTCTCCCACAAATGTTAAAGTATAATTATTTCTAAGTGAAGAGAGATTTTAATATTTTTAACCTAATCATACGACCTAAAAAAAAGTATTTTAGAAGGTTAGAACATGTTTTCGTGAATAAGACCTTAAAGGAATTGACAAGTATATGATTATTCAAGTTTTAATAAATCATCTAGAAAATAGCTAGGAAAGGTGGACATCAAAGCAGAGAAACACCTGTATCACAAACTGCTGGATCAAAGTGGTCTGAGCTCCCAGAAGGAGAAGAGAAGTGAAAGCCGAAGACAAATATATATTGTCTGCTCACGAAAAAGAACATAGAAAGCACATGGGGCAAAATGACACCAGATCAAGCAATGACATGTTCGTTATCTCCCCCCACCCAAAAAGACAAAAAAGAGCCATCATAATGAAAACACGGGAGGAAGCAAAATAACAGCGGGGTTCAGCGCATGTGAATAACCCTTCAGTACTGGCAACACAGCTCACCCTTTCCAGAATAATTGGATTTGGTGTGCTTTGTGAACGAGTATAAAGGACTCCCTTTGCTAAGCGGCAGGCCGGCCATGCCTGTTGCATAACAGAGCTAATAAAGGAGGCCTACAGGGCCCGGGATGAGAGGAGGAGGTAGACACGTGGGAACTGCCTCTGTTCTGCTGCTTTGTCTGGGGGCCGCAAGCAAGCAGAGCCCCTGGGCATTAGTGAAGGCATGCCTAACATATCGCTCATTCCACAGCTACAAAAAAGCCCCTTAGAGGTGCTGGGCTTATCCGCAGGAGCTGGCTATGAGCCGCTCCAGGTATCCACCATCCTCAGAGAAAGAGAAAGCAAAGGATGTCAGTGCAGAGCAAAGTGTTGTTTTAAAGGAGATTTGCATGAGATTCCAAAAAATGTTTGTACTTAATGACCCATGTGTTCATCAGTGGAGAGTAGGGATGTTAATGATTAATTGACTTTCGATTAATTGTCGATAAGAATTTAGTCGACTGAATTAAATTACACCGCGTTCCAAATTATTATGCAAATGATATTTGTCTCTGACTTTCCTAAACAGTCGATGCAAATGACAGTCAGTATAATTTTCAAGTCATCAACCGTTCGAGCATAATTCAAATTTTATTGAACAAACCTAGCAATGATAACTATTTTTTTTGCAAAAATAAAAAAAACTCAAAATGCACCGTTCCAAATTATTATGCACAACAGAGTTTCAAAACATTTTATTGGTTGTAAAGAACTGAAAATGGTCATTTGTTGAATTTGCAGCATTAGGATGTCATATTTACTGAAATCAAAAGCCATTTCACTCAAAAACATCTTAACAGGCCAAGTTACATGTTAACATAGGATCCCTTCTTTGATATAACCCTCACAATTCTTGCATCCATTGAACTTGTGAGTTTTTGGAGAGTTTCAGCTTGAATTTCTTTGCAAGATGTCAGAATAGCCTTCCACAGCTGCTGTTTTGATGTGAACTGCCTCCCACCCTCATAGATCTTTTGCTTGAGGATGCTCCAAAGGATCTCAATAGGGTTGAGGTCAGGAGAGAATGGGGGCCACACCATGAGCTTCTCTCCTTTTATGCCCATAACAGCCAATGACACAGAGGTATTCTTTGCAACATTAGATGGTGAATTGTCATGCATGAAGATAATTTTGCTACAGAAGGCATGGTTCTTCTTTTTTCTACCATGGAAGAAAGTGGTCAGTCAGAAATTCTACATACTTTGCCGAGGTCATTTTCACACCTTCAGGGACCCTAAAGGAGTCTACCAGCTCTCTTCCTATGATTCCGGCCCAAAACATGACTGCGCCATCTCCTTGCTAACGTCGCAGCCTTGTTGGGACATGGTGGCCATTCACCAACCATCCACTACTCCATCCATCTTGACCATCCAGTGTTGCACGACACTCATCAGTAAACAAGACTGTTTGAAAATTAGTCTTCATGCATTTCTGGGCCCACTGTAACCATTTCTGCATGTGAGCATTGGTTAGGGGTGGCTGAATAGTAGGTTTTTGCACAACTGCAAGCCTCCTGCAAGAGGAACCAGCAGCTTCAGATACCTGTTTGCTGCTTTGTAATGGCATTTTAGCAGCTGCTGTCTTAATCCTATGAATTTGTCTGGCAGAAACCTTCCTCATTGTGCCTTTATCTGCACGAACCCGTCTGTGCTCTGAACCAGCCACAGATTTCTTCACAGCATGATGACCACGCTTAAGTTTTCATTAAATATCTAATGTTTTCATACCTTGTCCAAGGCATTGCACTATTTGATGTTTCTCGGCAGCAGAGAGATCCTTTTTCTTTCCCATATTGCTTGAAACCTTTGACATGCTTAATAATGTGGAACATCCTTCTTAAGTAGCTTTCCTTTAATTGGGCTCACCTGGCAAACTTATTATGACAGGTGTCTGAGATTGATACCAGTGATCCAAAGAGCCCTGAGACACAATGCCATCCTTGAGTTCAATTGAAAAACAAAAAATTGAATGTTTATGACACTAAAATCCTATTTGCATAATAATTTAGAACGTGGTGTAGTTGTCAATTAATTGATCACTCAGCAGTCTTTTTCCAATGGGAGCTTATTCTATGAAATGTAGTGGCATTGCCATCCAGGTGGGGGCGTACATGGTCACCCACTGCTGCCTTTCAACCGAAAAAGCAGAAGAAGATGCTAAGCCCCACAGTGCATGCGCTTGCGCTATGCAGAGCGAAAAAAAAAAATCACCCTTCTGGGTTACGCTGAAGAATCACACTAATCAGTGGAGAATCACAAGACGTTCCAATGGCATGTTCCAATGTCCACCCACCTACTTCAAATCAAAACAGGGCAGACAAACGGATTGCAGCGAGAAAAAGATGACACGAATGCAAAAACCTATCCCCGCTGCTAGCAGACTGGACTCAAGTTCTCACTGAAGTAACAGACAACAGAGGGAGCCCAGATCATTCTGGGTTTGCCTGGATTTCCAGGGTACTGTGATAATGTTTAACATGCAACAGATGAAGCAGCTCACAATTTATCTTTCTGTTAAAACAGTCTACCAGTGCATCTCAGTAAATTAGAACGTTAAAGTTTTTTTAATATAACTAAAAAAGATAATTTATAACATTGGTAAGAGTTTTAAAATAAATACAAAATCATGGCATTTGTAATTTACTGAAATGTACCAGCACATAGTACACACTATACAGTGCAAAATTTGTTAAACTACAAAAAATGCCATTGTCTGTAGTAAAAAAAAAAATTCAAATGGTACAATAAATCACTGAAGAATATGATGTTCATGTTTTATTCAGTATATGAAAAAACAGCAACTTTTTACTAACACCGCCCCAAAAAAATCATTGGCAGCCCTCTGCCCTCCCTGGAGGACAGCTCCAGATCCTCCCGTCTCAGAAAGATCAAGACCATCACAGAAAACCCCTCACATCCCGCCCACCACCTGTTTGACCCGCTTCCCTCTGGATGACGGTTCAGATCAACCAGGTCCCACACCTCCAGACTGAAACAGTTTCTTCTCCTGGGCCAGCCGGACTACAAACAGTCAGAGGCCCCACCCCCTCCCTCTGAACGCTCACATGAACAGAATTGAGGACCTTTTTAGTTATCACAATAACACACCTGTCTTTGCACTCCACACTTTCATGTATATTGACCCATCCGTGAAACTACTACCATACGCTATGTATATTTTCCATAATCCTTGGGCCATTTTATTCAATTGTGTTTTCAATTGTGTGTTCTGCACACCGTACTTTTATGTACATCGTTTCATCCGTGAAGCCACTACCATACCTGTGTATATTTCCATAATCCTGGGCTATTTTTATTTCAGTTGTGTGTTTAATCGTGTGTTCCGTAACCGTGTTTTATCTAATCCTTTTCTCTTACTTTATTGTGCAGTAGCCTATTCTATTCTATTTAGTGAACTGCAGATGCAGTCTTCCTGCTACTGGTGTTGTGCATGCTCATACTCCTCCACTGGTCCACAGTGAGGAGCAGTATCCTACATAAAACACTCCTTTGCCTTTTATTCTGCATTGTGTTTCTGATAGAACATGGGGTCGGACAATACATTTAGGCCATTTCACACCAAGTGCAGATTTTTGTAAAGAAAAAACATGAAAATTCATTTGAACAGTTTCAACAGGTTCCTATTAGTATGTACACACCACTGAATAACATTCATGTAAATGAAAAAAAAAACCACATTGACCTTGATCCAAGCAGATTCTGACTGCGGAAATCTATGTTGGACCAATAAAATCCCTTGTTCCAGGTGATGTCACTTCCAAGTCAAAATGAAAAAAAGAGCAAAGTTTCTACAATAAACTCCACTATTCAAGGACAGAATGTTGCTCAAGATCAGCAAAAAGTGACACTACTATCATGGTGTGTAGCTGTGCAGAAAGGAGATAACCTCAGCCACAACAGCTAGTATTACCGTCAAATCTGACATTAGGGAATCTGAAACACTTCATGATGATGTTATGGGCCAAAAAGTAAATGAGCTTGTAAATGAGCATGCCCAAACTGCTCCACTGTCAGCTGAAAACACTACCTCAACTGGCTATGGCTGAACAAAAATGGAACTCTGCATGCCAGAAATTTTGCACCGGACTGGTATGAATAGCTGACATGCTTAAAAAAACAGTATTGAAAATCACAGGTGGATTTTCAGCCCTACCAGCGAGTGTATTTTTTTCCCCCCACTCAGAGCATCTATTATCTGTTTATTTTCTATGTTGTCCAGACAGTCAGTGTTTAATCCAGAGCAAAAATGAGTGGTGAGCTTTTTAGTCGTGGCACACAGGTCTGGGTAAAAGTGGATGGATGCAGTGGGGTTTTTTTTAAGCCACAGACTTCATGTGGCCATTGGTGAGTTGAGTGTAGTATTAAGTAAATTTATATGAAACTAGAAAAGCACTCAGAGAACACATACAGTACCTCCGCCAAGGCTCCTTCCATCCCTCATGGATCACCTCCAAAATGTAATGGGTTTGTGTGTAGGCCTAGAGCCACTTCTGGTGAAAATTGCGTGAAATGAGCTTTCTCCATATGATTGCTGAACTCACCCTTAGAGATAGGGTGAGGAGCTCAGTCATCTGAGAGAGGCTCAGAATAGAACCACTGCTCCTCCACATCGAAAGGAGCCAGTTGAGGTGGTTTGGGCATCTGATCAAGATGCCTCCTGGACACCTCCCACTTGAGGTGTTTCGGGCACATCACACTGGGAGGAGACCCCGGGGCAGACCCAGGACTCGCTGGAGGGACTATGTCTCCCAGCTGATCTGGGAACATCTTGGGATTCTCTCTGAAGAGCTGGAGCAGGTGGCCGGGGAGAGGGAAGTCTGGGCTTCTCTGCTTCAACTGCTGCCTCTGCGACCCGGACCTCGGGGAAAGCGGTAGAAGATGGATGGATTTATTCAACATCATATGTAGTTTACATAACACCTACAGTTTCTGTATTGAGATGCATATATCAAGTATCAAGATACTGAACAATTATATCGATATGAATTTTGACCCATGTCGCCAAGCTCTAGGTGAAACATCAGAATTTACTTCCATTTTTATGCTTTCGTAGCATTTGGGTTGTAATTAGCAAATGTTAGGCTCCACCTTGATGTAAAACTTCTTTAAAGCAGCTTCCAATTTGGTAGTGTACTCCAGTGTGGAGAGCCTATTAGGACAGACCATCAAGAACATACGTCATTTTCTCAGAAAAACCAGCCCGAGGCCTTTTAAGAAAAAAAAAATCACCATAGAATGATAGAGGCAACAGGGGGAAAAGGGTTACTGCTTCATTTTTTTAACACAAAAGTGATAGATGGTGATGGGCAGAACGGTGGCGCAGTGGTTAGCACTGTGTCAGCACAGCAAGAAGGTCACGGGATCGATTCCACCCCTGACCATCGTGGGTTCGAGCCCACCCCGAGACCATTGGCGACCCTTCTGTGTGGAGTTTGCATGTTCTCCTTGTGTCTGCATGGGTTTCCTCCCACAGGCCAAAGACATGCAGGTTAGATTAATTGGCATCAACTGGGGATTCTAAATTGTCCTTGGGTATGCATGTGAGAGTGAATGGTTGTCTGTCTCTCTGTGTTGGCCCTGCAATGGACTGGCCATCTGTCTAAGGTGTACCCTGCCTCTCGCCCAAAGATGCTGGGATAGGCTCCAGCCCCCCACGACCCGAAAAGGATTAAGCGGTAGAAGATGGATGGTGATAGACAGATTTGATTAACAAAAATTATGATGTAGCTCTCCTTTAATACAAATACCAGTTTAAATAGGGCTGCACTTCTGTGTCTGAGCATCAATCTACTGGGTGTCTGCACTGAGTTTGCATTAAAACTCCTCCAGCTCTCTATATTCAGAATACCAGCAGGAACAAACCTGAACTCTGACTGACTGGCCGCTCAGTTACGGCTCATCATGATCATCACTGCCAATTATCTTACAAAAGCCAACAACTAATCAAGCTTGGCAAAGTGGGGGATTGTATTTTCTAAAATGTAGCAACAGCTAGGCTGTTGAACAAAATATATCTATCTGTAAACAATACCTAACAGACAGAACCTGAAATTTTTACCTGGGGAGTTTCTGGCTGTGGTGAAAGAGCTTTGCTTGCTATTACCTATGTGACATGCTAGATTGCCTGACAGCAGGAATTCTGAGCTACATTAAAACTCACGTTGTTCACACAAGCTTCCTAAACTGCGCCTCTGTATCTAGATGAGTTTAAGAGGCGGTCCTAAAGCCTTTGTTTAATACTCAGATCACATTACACTCAAATTATTGGCGAGTTTGAGCAGTGATGAATGAGGTGTGTTTCAGCCTCGAGTGCAAACCATCAAAGTCCAATGAGTCCTTTTGAGATCTGTTTTTATGATTCATGTTCAGATTTTCACATGATGTCGGAAAATGTTACACATAATATTATGTGACTAAGTTTTTGCATAAATAGTGGTGGCCTAGCGGTAGCACAAAACCAGTGTACTCTTTGTGCTGGTCCCAAGCCCAAGTAAATGGAGAGGGTGTGCAGAGGACTGCAGATTTGGAAGGAGCTTGATGAGAATCTAAAAACTTCACCTTCCATTTCCACTTTCAAGAAAAAACTAAAAATGCAACTTCAGTTATTATACAATTAATTATACAATTAATTTACTGATTCTATCATAAAACTTGCTTATTGATGAGTTGATTAACACCCCATTGTTATTTCTATTTTATTTAAATAATGTCTCTCCATTTTTATTTTTTTTTTTCACTTCCGGCACCACACGAGTCGGCTGCCTTTTGCAACAGCGGCTCAATTCTGAGTCTTTTTTTTCCTTCCTCTCTCTTTTGATCCGGTGACAACTCTCTGATCCGGCACACCTTTCACTCCATTTATATCACTGACACACAGATCGCCCCAAATGTCTCCCGAGCCGGTGGACAAAGCCACTGTTTATAGCAGGAGACGGTACAGCAGGGAAGAGCTGCTAGCACTCAACCGCCACCCGGTGCTAATGGAAAAACTCGACATACCGGGAGAACTGAGGCGAAAACACCGTGGGTGCCGTGCTGGAGTAAGGCGGAAGGCAAGAAATATAAGGTACAGACCCACCCTTCCATCCGTTGTTATGGGGAATGTACAATCGTTACTGGGAAAGGTAGATGAGCTTGCAGCTATCTCCTGCTACGATAGCATATACCGGGAGTGTAGCCCGTTTCTATTCACAGAGACTTGGCTAACCGAATTAGCAGCAGATGCTAACATTGAACTGGAGGGTTTCCACGCAATACGGGCAGACCGAACACCAGACAGTGGCAAAGCAAGGGGCGGTGGAGTGATAATGTATGTTAACAAAAACTGGTGCAGACCGGGGCATATCACTGTTAAACAACGACGCTGAAGCAAAGACATTGAGTTGCTAGCTGTTAGCATGCGGCCTACATATCTCCCGAGGGAATACTCACACGTGATCTGCATTGTTGTTTATGCAAATCCGACGGCGAACGCTGGGACAGCGCGTGACGTCATCCATTCAGTAACTGGAAGGCTGCAGACAGAACACCCAGATGCTCTTCTCCTCATCTCAGGCGATTTCAACCATGTTTCACTGTCTCCCATTCTACCCACGTTTACCCAGTATGTCACATGCCACACTACAGACAATAAAACAGTGGACTTATTCTACGCAAACACTAAGGAGGCGTACACCTCATCACAACTCCCCCCACTCGGGAGATCGGATCACAACTTGGTTCACCTCCGGCCGGTGTACAAACCCCTAGTGCACAGACAACCTCCGGCCATGCGTACAGTGAAGTTATGGTCTGAGGAGGCAATGGACACTCTAAAGGGCTGTTTTGAAACCACCGCCTGGGAGCAGCTCTGCGATCCACATGGTGAGGACATCAATGGCCTCACTCACACCATCACGGACTACATCAGCTTCTGTGTGGACAACACCGTTCCCACCAAGACCATACGGTGTTGCTCAAACAACAAACCCTGGATCAACCCTGAGATAAAAACACTTCTGAGAAAGAAGAAGAGGATCTTCAGGACGGGGAACAGGGAGATGCTGAAGTCCGTACAGAGGGAGCTGAGGAGAAAGATCAGAGAAGGCAAGGACAGCTTCAGGATGAAGATGGAGGACAAGCTGCAACAGAGCGACATCAGCGGGGTCTGGAGAAACCTTAAAACCATCTCTGGGCTCCAGAATACCTCCCCCCAGGCCACGGGGGTCAGGGAGTGGGCGAACAATCTGAATCTGTTTTTCAATAGGTTTGACCATCCGCCCTCCCCCCGACTGCACAACAACCACTGCTGCCTCTAAAGACATCAAGTCCTGCTGCCCACTCCCCACTACACCAACACCCCCCCACTCCCAACACACAGCTCCCCAACCTGACCCTCACTAAGACCCAGGTGAGGACGGAGCTGAGGAAGATCAAGGCGAGGAAGGCGTCGGGACTGGACGGCATCAGCGCAAAGCTCCTCAAGTCTTGTGCAGACCAGCTGTGTGGGACTGTGGAGTATATCTTCAATCTGAGCCTGAAGCTGGGGAGGGTACCACAGCTGTGGAAAACATCTTGTGTGGTACCTGTACCAAAGACTTCCCACCCCAAAGATCTGAACAGCTACAGACCAGTGGCCCTGACATCCCACATGATGAAGACCCTGGAGAGACTGCTCCTTGCCCACCTCCGCCCCCTGGTGGGACCAGCAATGGATCCACTCCAGTTCGCCTACCAGCATGGCATTGGGGTGGAGGATGCGGTGATCTTCCTCCTTCACCGTTCTCTGTCCCACCTGGAGAAGCCCGGGCATGCGGTGAGGATCATGTTCTTTGACTTCTCCAGTGCTTTCAACACCATCCAACCGATGATCCTGAAGGACAAGCTGCTGTGCGCAAGGGTGGACCAGCACCTGTCATCATGGATCCTGGAGCTCACCTCTGTAGTCATGAAGTCCTTTGAGCGCCTGGTCCTGCCCCACCTCAAGTCCATCGCCACTCCCCTCCTGGACCCGCTGCAGTTTGCCTACCGAGCCAACAGGTCTGTGGACGACGCAGTCAACCTGGCCCTCCACTCCATCCTGCAGCACCTGGACTCCCCGGGAACCTACGCCAGGATCCTGTTTGTGGACTTCAGCTCTGCATTCAACACCATCCGCCCCGCTCTGCTCCGGGGCAAGCTGTCCCTGCTCAACGTGCCTGACTCCCTCTGCAGGTGGATCACCGACTTCCTGACGGACCGGAGGCAGCATGTGCGGCTGGGAAAGACTGTCTCAGACTCTGTTAGCATCAGCACCGGATCACCCCAGGGCTGTGTACTTTCCCCCCTACTCTTCTCCCTTTATACCAACTCCTGCACCTCCAGCCACCAGTCTGTCAAGCTGATCAAGTTTGCGGACGACACCACCCTCATCGGGCTCATCTCCAACAGCGACGAGTCCGTCTACAGGAGAGAGGTGGCCCAGCTGGCGTCCTGGTGCAGCCACAACAACCTGCAGCTGAACGCTCTGAAGACAGTGGAGATGATTGTGGACTTCAGGAAAGTCACAACCCCTCTGCCCCCCCTCACCCTCACAGGCTCTCCCATCACCACTGCAGATTCCTTCCGCTTCCTGGGCACCACCATCACCCGGGACCTCAAGTGGGAGCCGACCATCAGCTCCCTCATCAAAAAGGCCCAGCAGAGGATGTTCTTCCTGCGGCAGCTGAGGAAGCTCAAGCTACCCACCAAGATGTTAGTGCAGCTCTACACGGCCATCATCGAGTCCATCCTCACCACCTCCATAACCGTGTGGTACGCAGGAGCCACTGCCAGGGACAGACTAAGGCTGCAGCGCGGCGTGCGCGCTGCTGAGAAGGTGATCGGCTGCAAGCTCCCATCTCTCCAGGACCGGTACATCTCCAGGACCCGGAGGCATGCAGGCCAGATCATAGCCGATCCTTCACACCCTGGTCACGTACTGTTTGCCCCCTCCCCTCAGGCAGAAGACTTCGGTCCATTCAGACTAAAACCTCCCGTCACATGAACAGCTTCTTCCCCTCTGCCATCAGACTGCTGAACACTAAGTGACTTATTGACTCTCGTGCACTATGTACAGCAGCTCAACCAGACTCATGTCAATCATCACTGTTTTCTTTTTGCATTACCGACTGCACTATGTGGTACTCCACAATATCTGCTGCTCACTAATATATTTAAAAACTGCTTTGACTAGTATTACTCATTCTTATTCTACACTTTATTGCATGTATAGTTTTTTATTTCTTTCATTTTATCATGTTTAATGTTGCAGCATTGCACCGAGACAAATTCCTAGTTTATGTACTACATGAACAATGGCAATAAATCTGATTCTGATTCTGGACTACCTCACAAACTGGCCTCAGTTTGTGAGAACCCGGGACTGTGTGTCCGACACGATCATCGGTAGCACGGGGGCCCCCCAGGGAATGGTTTTGGCTCCCTTCCTGTTCACCCTTTATACTGTGGACTTCTCACACAACACACTGCCATCTACAGAAGTTCTCTGATGACTCTGCGATCGTTGGCCTCTTCTCCAACGGAGATGAAGCTGAGTACAGAGGGCTTATCCAGGACTTCGTGGACTGGTGCCATCGGAACTGCCTCCAGATCAACGCGAGGAAAACTAAGGAGCTGGTGGTGGACTGCTGCAGGCAAGGACAACCCCTCACAGCACCAGTAAATATACAGGGAACAGACATCGAGATGGTGACATCCTATAAGTACCTGGGTGTTCATCTGAACAATAAACTAGACTGGTCACACAATACTGACGCACTCTACAAGAAGGGACAGTGCAGGCTATTCCTACTGAGGAGACTCAGGTCTTTTGGTGTACAAGGGGCGCTGCTGAAGACATTCTATGACACGGTGGTGGTATCAGCCATCACTTTTGGAGTGGTCTGCTGGGGCAGTGGCATTACAGCAGCCGATAGGAAGAGACTGAACAAACTGATCATGAAAGCTAGCTCTGTCCTGGGGCAGCGCCTTGACCCAGTGGAGGAGATAGGAGAGAGAAGGATGGTGGCTAAACTGTCATCTCTGCTGAAGTCCGAGTTCCACCCTATGCAGGACATACTGAATGCACTGAGGAGCTCATTTAGCAGCAGACTACATCATCCTAGGTGCACAACCGAGAGGTTTCGCAGGTCCTTCCTACCTACGGCTGTCAGACTGTACAACCTAAGCAGGGCTGCTCGCAGAGATAGCAAAAAGACGTGACAACCTAATAGTTTTGAATGCAAAAGACGCAATAGACTTACATAATGGTCCCCTCCGGTATACAACTAGGAAAATACCGGTCGCTATGGAGGGTGAGAATATGTATGGGTACATAATCATACCATGTAGGATAACTAAGTAGACAGTTGTGCTGTTTCATTCCATCTAGCTACAATGCTCCGCACTGTGTGTTTATATATTTACATATTTATTCCATCTAGCTACAATGCTCCACACTGTGTGTGTTTATATATATATATTTATATATTTACTCTATCTAGCAACAATGCTCCACACTGTGTGTGTTTATATATTTACATATTTATTCCATCTAGCTACAATGCTCCGCACTGTGTGTTTATATATTCATATATCTATTCCATCTAGCTACAATGCTCCGCACTGTGTTTATGTATCTACATATTTATTCCATCTAGCTACAATGCTCCGTACTGTGTGTGTTTAATTAATTAATTAATTAAATCACCCTTATTGTCATTCAACCGTACAACCAATCATGTACAGCTGAACGAGATTGTGTTTTACGTATCTACAGTGCAAATCACACACACCCCAAGTGTAGAATCAGAGGGCCGCTGCCATGCAAGGCGCCGCCACAGAGATCCCTCCTCCATTCCAATATTGCTGAGCACCAAGCTGGATGGCAGGAAGTTCCACTTTTATATGGTCTTCGGCATGACCTGGCCGGGATTTGAACCCCTGCCTCCCGGGTGTGGGGCGGATGCTCTACCAACTGAGCCACCACTCCGGTATATAGATCTACATATTTATTCATATTTATTCTTTATATATCTACATATTTATTCCATCTAGCTACAATGCTCCACAGTGTGTTTATATATTCACATATTCATTCCATCTAGCTACAATACTCCGCACTGTGTGTTTATATACTCATATTTATTCCATCCAGCTACAATGCTCCACACTATGTTTATATATTTATATATCTATCCCATCTAGCTACAATGCTCCGCACTGTGTGTCTATATATATATATTTATATTTATATGTACGTATGTATACTGCTCTTTTTTCTCTTGCCTTCTAAATTATTGCTTTGAGTGTTGCTATCCCCGTGCTGTTGCAATCCTGGAATTTCCCCATTGTGGGACTAATAAAGGCTTATCTTATCTCTTATCTTATTAGTGTTGAATAATTTGCCAATGTATCTTGACTTTACCTACTAATTTAATGTAAACAAAATGCTGGGATTATGTGTTATATCTGTTTGTATGTTGTTGTACACAAAAGATATCTGGCCAATATTTAGTCTGTTATCACTTTATTTGTAGAAACTGGACCCCCTATCAAAAGCTTTAAATAGCTTCCTTGGGGTGATCCTTTCACACCTAGTCAATGTGAAAAAAATATCTATTCTATACTGTAATTAATGCTGTTGATGATGTGTAATGTGCGAATAAGCTTGAAATTTGAACTTGGTTGGCTCAGGAAGGACAGCCGGCATAAAAATCCTTGCCAAATCAAATATGTGGACCCATGATCCGCTGTGACGACCCTGAATAGGGAGCAGCCGAAAGCTATTTGTGAGGGTTTTGATTTTTTTTTTTTTATATGGGTTAATGCGGGAAGTCACATGTGGTTCTGGAGCTGCAGGATGCAAATCCCTTGTCTTTAATACCATATCTTCAGCCTGTCATCCTCTAATTTCAGTTGCACTTAAACACATCAGCTGCCAAACCACAGCTGCACTAATCTCTCTGCTCCTGCCATCTACACAATGCCTAAGTGGCATTCAAATGCTCCATTTATCTGCTGATTTCTTCATTTTTTTTTAAAAGGTGATAGAGACAACATTGTGACCTCTTGGCCAGTAGGGGTTGCACTTACTCCTGCCCCACTATAGTACTGTGCTGGTTGGTAGAGACAACATCAGCACGCAGTGCAGACTATTCTACAATCTCAGTTCTTTGGTGATTATGAGCCAGATACAGCATATCAAGCGAGGACTCTTTAGTGGTATGAACTTAATATGAGGTGATGAAACGTGACATCCAGTTACCTAGTTATGCTATTGACTGTGACATCCTTACCGGCCACTGTAGTTCTCGTCATCCAACTGTTCAGATGTAAATATTATGATTGTTTTAGAACCGTAAAAAATAAATAAATAAATAACTTTTTCAGCAATATATTATTTTTTTGAAGAAAATAAAGACTTTAATTCTGTGCCTTTCTGGACATTTTGGTGATTAATTTTGTTTTTAAAAATATTTGTATTCATTAAAATACTATTCAGTTCAATTCAGTTCAAATAACTATTATTTCATGAGGAATAAAAATAATAAGAATAAAGACTCGGCCTCTGACTTATTCGTTACCCACTTGTTGGCCCTTGGTGAGATTGAATTTTTACACCCCTGGTTTACTGAAAAGTCCGTATCAGGTGGTGGCGGAGGACATTCGTCTGCTGAGAAAAACTATAAAATCACAGATCTGCACTGAGAAAAAAAAAAAATGTGCAAGACATTCTTCAGTCATGCCGATGTACAACCCCACAGTCCTCCCCCTCACACACTGACGACTATCAGCTGCACACAACAATGGTTAATCAACCTGGAGGGAGGAGGGGACCATGAAGGAAATCAACTTTTTCTTATCTAGATTACAGGCAGCTACTACATTCCCACCACAGATCCCACTGGTGTAAAAATGAGCTGTAAGCAGCAGCCATCCTCCCTTCCTTTTGCACAACAGGCGGATAAAATACAAACTGGACCCTGGAGCTTTGTTTCTCTGAATTTCTGCTTCTCCCTCACAATATATCACAGGTAAAAAGCTGTAATTCTTAGTAATCTCCCAGCAAAGTCTGCTTTGAATGCCTGATTGAGCCGCCTGTTTCTGAGTTGGCCAAATCCCAGTCCCCACAAAAGCACATCTCTGCAGCTTTCCCAGTGGCCCAACTAGCATTCCTGGCATATTTTCACAAAGATTTCTGGGAGTTGGAGTTCAGAACTTTTACTCTACTACGCTCCACTCAAAAATCAGATGACACAAACACCCACCCACCTCAACGGTCATTTTGGGACAACCATGACAGACCCAAGAACCGCTCCTGACAGCGCTCAGGTCTGGAGGAGGTGTTTTTGTGTGAAAAGGAAAAGGGCAGCTGGTTAACAATAGCTCTCTGTGTTAGCTGTGTGAGGCAAGAATGTTTCAGGTCACTGGAAGTCATAAATCTGCACAGCTTACTGATGAGTCTGAATGACTGAGCTGTGACACAGACGTGAGGTTTCTCCTCCACAGCGGGGAGATGCGTTAAAAGCCCAGGTAACCACGCTGTCTGGCTGTCAACTCAAGAACTGGTTTGTTGACATGAAACTCCATTGCAGCACCACCAGACAGGTAGAGCTGCCGCCTGGTTTCTGTGACAAAAACTATCAAAACTTGTAATACAAATGGACCGTGGCCTTGTCTCTGTGGGACGACTTCTGGGTTTTGGGAGGTTAAAGATTCATGTATGTTGGTATATTTCTAACAGCTGAAAAAGTACTACTTTGCCTCATGAAGAAGAAAAAATGTACAACCCTCATTCCCCCCCAAGTTTCCCCCAAAGCTTTGTCTGTTCATTAGAGCATAATGCATTTTGAGATCATATATTTTCTACAATTAATTCATACATAAACAGTAAAAATACCTGTTGACAATGTAGGCTGGTGGACGCATTAGATTAGAATGGTGGGCTTTAACTTATGTACAATATTTAATGTAAGAATGTAGAATTATCTTAATTAGCTAGATTTACCCACACAGAATAAATTTAATATGACATTAAAGAAACCCAGATTATACCCATGTAGGACTGCACCCAAATATTCGATTATCTGGGCAGTCTAGCTATAGTTATCATTTAGTTTTCAAGTTTGATATTCAGATAGTCAGCTTTTTATGTTACTGTCACTTTTTTAAATAAAGGTATATTAAAGGAGCACTCATCATTTTAATTCAACACTGGATGTTGCACTAGAGCTCTGGGTATAAATCAAAACAAAGCTGAAGCTTGGCCACACTTCCTAACATCAGCTGGCCCGTCACCGTCCCTCTACCAACAGAATCCATGATAACAGCTAGCCAAGACTATATCGGGAGTCAACTCCCTGTGCTTTTCTGTTGACTTTTGTGGATTGAGGGTCCCCTGTCCCAACCGACAAGTCTCTCGTTATTCTTTTGCAGCCTCCAACGAGCGGAGCGGAACAGGTACCCATCATCCAAGCGCGGGCTCACTGTGGTACAGAGGCTGGCTCTCATGGTCCGACTGGCTCCCACTCCTAGGGACCCGGTGTGTGAGAGATGCAGAAAGGAACCTTGAGAGATGCACGGGCAGAAAACAGGAGATGGCAGAGCCCCTAGAAGAGAAAGCCAACTTGGTACCAGCAGAACCTCCTGAAGCGCCAACAGTTAGCTGTTGGAGGAGGAAAATCTAACGGTTGCACTAATGGTACGTTCAAATGCAAAGTGAGCCTTTTGTGCAGCATGATTACATGTTAACTCAATGTAAACACATGAACTCACGCATCCGTGTCCAAGGGAGTTGGTAGCGATAGCTAATTAGCCTTGAGATTCAGCTGACACCGGAGTAAAAGTATTGGCACTGGAGAGTAAACTAGTTTGAAAATGACAATGTCACTCACCTGTAGACCAATGGACCAGGAGCTCTGCAGCTGAAGTAAGGGTTGGAAGTTTATCCATACACATGCTCCTGCTATAGATGGTAAATGGTGTTCACTTATATAATGCTTTTTCTCATCTCTAGATGACCAAAGCGCTTTACAGATCCTGCTATCCACCCATTCACACACATTCACACACTGATGGCAGCAGAGTTGCCATACACCGGCGCTGGCCCGACGCACCAGGAGCAACTGGGGGTTCAGTGTCTTGCTCAAGGACACTTTGACATGCAGACTGCAGACAGAGCAGGAATCGAACCCCTGACTCTCCGATCAGTAGTCGGCCACACTACACCTTTGCCACAGCTGCCCCCATGTGCTAATGAGGTGCTAGCAGGCTAGCATTGTAAACAACCATTAGCCAGGTGCAGTTTCTGGAAGAGGCAGTGACATTTTCCTAGCTCAACACCACAGTGTTTAAGGGATTTCCACAGCTGGTAGAAAGCTGCTGCAGAAGTTATGAAGGCAACCCCATCCCTCTGTAACTCACTTGGAGGTGAATTTGTGTCTATTCACATCTTCACATTGAGTTTACATGTAACTGTGCCACACAAAAAATTGCACTTTCGCATTTGGTCTGAACACACCTTAATACTAATAACCAATTGATGTGTATGCAATTTAACAATAAAAAAGCCCCACAACCACTAAGACAAAGACATATTTTGGTTTGCTTCACAGGTTTGTTAGAACCTATGCATTAGTATTTGAAATGAGGAAATGATAGAAATAACACTACGGCTAGGGTAGGTGTGCTAATAATATCAGCCACAGAACACCACAGAGTTTGAAGGGAAAAAAATTACAAATTTACTAGAAAAGAATAGCAAATTGATGATGTATAAGCCACAGATTTACCTGGATATACTTGCAAATATACAAAAAAAATTAAACTACATAAAGATATTGAAAACTGGAGGAAAAAAGTTTTATATTTAAAAGAAAAGCTGGAAATTTGAGAAAAATAATACATATTTATAACATTTTAAGAGAAAAAAATGTGCAAATTTACACATTAAAAATGTAAGACAAAACTCCAAAATTTTAAAGAAAAGTCACAAGTTTCTGATGAGACATTAATGCTGCTGTATTCCACTGGGGGAAAAGAAAGACAACAAAGATTATTCGAATATTCAATCTGGATCACTCCCAAATATTCTGAGCCACAAAACTGGTATTATTCAGGAAACACTACCGACCTACATATCACTGAATATTATGGAGATTTAAACAGCTAACTGAAACAAGGATAAACTATAATTTTATCCACAAAGACTTATTTTCATCTAAACTGTAACTGCCTCCCAAAAAAGAACAATTAAGATTAGGCTCAATTATGTCCACTTTCAAGGAATATTTTGGCTATTTGTGCAGATAATTCTACAAAAAATGAAATTAATTTATAACGGTATGTATATGGACTATTAATCTGGGCTGAAAGTAGATCAGCATCAGCATCTGATTTGCAATATATTCATTTAATTAAAACAAGAATAATTTAAATCTATGGTTCTCTTCATATTGATTTTTAGTCTGTGTCAGATAGATAGCTCACCATTATATACATACAGTATTCAGTTATAGTAACCACTTTTCTACTGTGAAACAAATTTCTCAGATGATAATGTAAAAAAAAATAAGAGCACTATGAGGCGAGTGCAATATCCCCCACCTCTGCTTTCTTTGAAGATCCCAATACTAACGGACAGCAGTTTTCATCTTTTCAATATAATTACTGTGGCAGAACCAAATTATGATAAGCCCATTATCCATGAATATACAACAACATATACAACCCATAGTTGTAGGTCAGAACTTCAAGGTGAACCTTTGTAGTAAGTATGGTGATCCTAGAGAGCTTTACATGTTCTACAGTAAGAGATCATAGGGAGTGCCAATGTTAACCTCTGACCTTTTGACCCCAAACCTGTAATCAGAGGTCATGGTCTCAGGCTGAACCTGTGTACCAGGCTTGGCGACCCTAGCTTTCTTTGTTGTTGAGATATCGTTTATTAGCCATACTGATGTTGACCTTGCGATCCCAAAACCACAGTCACACTTCAGGGTCACAGGGTGAACCTATGTACCAAGTTTGGTGATCCTAACTTTATTCATTGTACAGTAATAAGGCATAAGAAATGAGTGGTGTGCAGTGGTGGCCTAGTTGCTAGAGCATCAGCCCAGCAACCAGGAGGTTGGGGGTTCAAGTCCCAGCTGAATCATACCAAAGACCATATAAAAATGGTACTTCCCTCCTTCTAGCTTGGTGCTCAGTGTAATAGAATGGGGGAAGGAGAAGTTGTTTGTGGTGGCGCGTTGCATGGCAGCAACCCCTCTGACTCTACATGTGATTAACACTGTAGATAGGAGAAACATAATTTTGTTGTACTGTACATGATTGGCTGTATGGATTGAATGACAGTAGAGACAGCTTCTTCTTCTTCTTCTTGACCTTTTCACCCCAAACCCATAGTCAGAGGTCAGGATTCCAAGGTGAACCTGTGTACCAGGTTTGGTGGCCCTAGCTTTATGTGTTGTACAGTAATAAGGCATAAGAAATGTTAACCGTGACCTTTGACCTTTTGACCCCAAACCCATAGTCAGAGTTCAGGATCCCAAGGTGAACCTGTATACCACGTTTGGTGACCCTAGCTTTACTCCTTTTATAGTAATAGTAAATGTAGCATTTACCATAGTGCAACTGCAATGTTAACTTTGAACCTTTGACCACTTGACCCCAAACCTATGATTAGGTGAGGGTGTAAGTCGTCCAAGATGTGTATTAGATACAACAACTGTATTGATTTGAAAAGCCTACACTACCGTTCAAAAGTTTGGGGTCACTTAGAAATTTCCTTATTTTTGAAAGAAAAGCACTCTTTTTTTCAATGAAGATAACTTTAAACTAATCAGAAATACACTCAAATATCTAATATACATTGCTAATGTGGTAAATGACTATTCTAGCTGCAAATGTCTGGTTTTTGGTGCAATATCTACATAGGTGTATAGAGGCCCATTTCCAGCAACTATCACTCCAGTGTTCTAATGGTACAATGTGTTTGCTCATTGCGTCAGAAGGCTAATGGATGATTAGAAAACCCTTGTGCAATCATGTTAGCACAGCTGAAAACAGTTTAGCTGGTTAGAGAAGCTATAAAACTGACCTTCCTTTGAGCAGGTTGAGTATCTGGAAAAAATTATTATTTCAAATACAAATCATTATTTCTAACCTTGTCAATGTCTTGACTATATTTTCTATTCATTTTACAACTCATGGTGGTAAATAAGTGTGACTTTTCATGGAAAACACAAAATAATTGTCTGGGTGACCCCAAACTTTTGAACGGTAGTGTATATCTTTTCTTTCAGTAGTTACTGTGTTCACAAGATTTAGGGAAAAACCTGACCTGACCTTTGACCTGAAGGTCATCTGATGAGAGTCAAATTGCAATATGCGCATCATCAGAGTACATCAAATCATGGTACCAAGTTTCAAAACAATCGGAACAAAACTGTAGGAGGAATTGATTTCACAAGACAGTTACTGTCTATGAAGTGAGGTGAAACAGGAGGTCATAGGTCAGGGACTACAATTCCCACAAAAATCATCCGATCAGAACCAAATTGCAATATATGCATCCTCAGTGTATATCAAACCAGGATACCACGTTTCGAAACAATCGGACCAAAACTGTAGGAGAAGTTGATTTCACAAGACAGTTCCTGTCGATGAAGTGAGGTGAAACAGAAGTTCATAGGTCAGGGGCTACAATTCCTGCAAAAATCTTCCATCACAACCAAATACCAAATATCAATATGCACATCCTCAGTGTATATCAAACCATGGCACCAAGTTTCAAAACAACTGGAACAAAACTGCAGGAGGAGTTGATTTCACAAGACAGTTACTGTCTATGAAGTGAGGTGAAAAAGGAGGTCATAGGTCAGGGGCTACAATTCCCACAAAAATCATCCAATCAGAACCAAATTGCAATATGCACATCATCAGTGCATATCAAACCATAGTACCAAGCTTCAAAAAAACTGGCCCAAAACTGTAGGAGGAGTTGGTTTCCCAAGACAGTTACTGTCTATGAAGTGAGGTGAAACAAGAGTTAAGGGGCTACAATTCCTGCAAACGTCATCCCATCAGAACCAAATTGCAATATACGCCTCATCAGTGTATATCAAACCATGGTATCAAGTTTCAAAACAATTGGAACAAAACTGTAGGAGGAGTTGATTTCACAAGACAGCTAATGTCTATGAAGTGAGGTGAAACAAGAGGTCATAGGTCAGGGGCTACAATTCATGCAAAAATCATCCGATCAGAACCAAATTGAAATATGCGCATCCTCAGTATATATCAAACCATGGTACCAAGTTTCAAAACAATCAGACCAAAACTGTAGGAGTTGATTTCACAAAAGTGAGACAGACAGACGGACTGACCCATAACATAATCCCCCTTTGGTCTTCACCCAAAGGGGTTGACCAGCGAGGGATAAAAAATTAAACTGGAAAAAATGTTTTCAACTTTTGCAGTACACATGTGTTTTGACTGCAAATATTGGTCATTAGTTCAATCTAAAGAAATGAAATGTGCTGATTAATACCACTGATGCTGTCAAATCTCAGCTGATATCTGTCAAATTACCATTATTCATCACAGGCTCAGTTTAAATGGGGAAGACTGCCAGGGCAACAGTAGGGAGGAGACCACATGTAAATATCTTCCATTTAAATACCTTCCACTTCAGTAATATCAGACTGCAGAAAAAACTGCACATTAGAAAAAAATCTTTTAATGAGGAAAAATGTCCCATAATTATGAAAGAAAAAAGCCCCACATTTTTTAGGACAGAAACCTCCCACAATTTTGAGGAAAAAAAAGCTACATTCATGAGGAAAAAAGTTACACATTTTTATGGAAAAAGGTCACACATTTGTGGGAAAATAGCAAATTTACGACAATATATCAGCAATTTTATGAGGTAAAATGTGCAAATATAAGAGCAAAAAAACCCCTGCAAATTTATGAGCATTTTACGTTTAATTTGCAAGAAATGTTTTAAAGAAAATATGTCCCAAAATTATAACAACTCCAAAATCTACATGAAAAAATATCAAATTTAAGAGAAAAATTAAACTTTATGAGAAAAGGTTACTGGCTTACAAAGAAAAATCGAAATGTAGGACAAGAATGCAAATTTGCCAGAAAAAAATACCAGAAAAGTTGCAGCTAATGTAATACTGAGAAATTCCCATACTTGAGAGTAAAGTTGCTACTGTAAGAGAGGGAAAGTTAACAAGTTTACCAAAAAAAAAGATACGTTTGTGAGTTAAACTTGTAGGGAAAAAAACCAATTTGCCTGTCTATCACAAAAGTTGACAGGCCAGTTTATTAGATACTTTATAATTCGGCTGTTACGCCTTCATTTTAAGGATCCATGCAGATTTTGGGGGGGATAAAACCTGCTTAAAAGTGACCATTTCTATAACAGAGGCTGCAGACCCCTGAATTAACTGTACTACTGTATATAAGCCCAGCAGCAGCAGCATTCACCGGGCCTTGAACGGCGTACCTATCTCGGGGGTCGATCCATGAAGTTTGCCGGGTGTTGTGGTCGATGAAGAACACTCTACCGTCGTAGTCCCGGGCCTCCTCCCAGCCGGCGGGCAGCGGCAGCTCCGAGCTCTCTCTCCGCTTACCGCCGCTGACCCACGGCATAGCGGCGTCGACACGGTGGTGGAGAGGGCTGGAGACCCCTCTGCCCTGCTGTTTATCCCCCCGAAAAAAGTGAACAAAGTCTCCCTTCACAGCATTACAACAAAATCTCCGCCGAAATCACAAAACTTCCCACCGCTGGAAAGAAACACTAAAGTTCAAACGGAGGGGTCACATCCACTTTCGCATCCGCCTGAGTGTCACTCTTTCTTCGGCGGCGCTCCTCTCACCGTCCCGCTCGGTCCTCCATGTTCGCCTCCTCCACCATATTTCATTCCTCAGTGTCCATATTCGGGAGAGGATTTGCATAAACGATCGAGAGAGCTCCCTCTGTCCAATGGGGGAAACTTCAGGACGCAAACTAAAAATCGATTTTTACAAATTAACTTTTCACACCTACGGTCACTTTATTTATTTATTTTTACCGCGCGGCAAACAAAACGAAAACGGGGGAAATACTACATTTACTTACATAACTTACGATTATTTACAACTTTCAAATGGCAACCTGCTGATTCCTTCGTAGGCTATTCATCAGCTTCAATCAAAAGGATTTATCACAGGCGTCATTTTATAAAGAGATAATAATGCAAAATGTCAGTTTAAATGAATTAAAACCTTTGATTTAAATGCAGGGGAAACTCCCCCTAAAGCCACTGAGAGACATGGCTTGTTCCAGCGGAGCAGCAGCGACCCCTGGTGGCTGGAGAAGAGAGTTGGGGAAATGCTTGCAAAATTAAAACATTTGAATATGTATAAACTTGCCATATATAGGGGAGTTTTTCCCTCTTAAAGCAACACTATATAAGATTTCAACCTGAAAATAATGTTTCCAAAATTATTTTGATGATACATCAACCTTTGGCTGGGTGAATGTCAATTCTTTCAAAAACTACAACTATGGAAACTATGACCTCAGTGCCAACTGCCAATCAGAGGGCACAACTTTAGCCACCACCAACAAGGCACCACCATTGGCTGTTGAGACTGAGGTCATAGATGCCATGAGCTACGTTCTGATCCACAGTGTACTTCAGCTGTGTTCCCTACTATGGCAAGCCGTTTTAATATTTAATAGCTAGCCTGGATATGTATTGTAGATATCAATAATTCAATTTTTCCTAGTAGAAATTAACATTTCATTTTTTTATTTTTTTTTTCAAGATGGCGACCGGGATGGTCACACTTTTTCAACGCTGAGACAAAGTCACTGATTTCTTCCCATTAAAAGAACCTAATCAACAGCGATCGGCGCTCGTGACGGACCCCATGGGCTGAATTTCCACCCCCGTCAGAATCCCGTCGGAATGCCCCTTTAATCGGGTAGAACCGCTGCGCTCTATCTGAAGCTTCTGCCAAGCTAATACTGGTTAGCTTAACACTAGCCCCTGTGCGTCACCTAACTCCGACACGAAGCGGCTCAGTCCCCGGTGAGGGCTTACCGGAGGAACCAACCGAGGCGGCTCAGTCCCCGGTGAGGGCTTACCGGACGAACCTACCGAGGCGGCAATTGGGAGCTCGAGCGTGGCGTTGGTGAGAGACGGGGGCCACCTCGATTCAGCAGGACAGTGGCCTGAATCGGAGCCCAATTTGCGAGGCCCAGCAGAGGAACTACCAGACTGATGGCGGTCGGTGACGGGGCCTAGCGGAAGAGCCACCCAGCCAGACGACAGCGAGCGACGGTGATCGGCCACCGATCGGCGGAGGTGATCGGTGGATTAGAGCTACGCCGGCGGAGTGCGACATAACTGGCGGTGACGGGGCCCAGCGGAGGAGCCACCCAGCCAGACGGCGACGAGTGGCTGTGATCGGTGGATTCCGGCTGTGCCGGCGGTGTGCGACATAACTGGCCAGGTAGACGGAGGCAGGCGCTGGCGATAGCCTAGCCGGATTCTCTGTTTATTTCTAACCACAGGTCAGTAAAATGCCACCCAAAAAAGAGGAAATGGAAGAAATTAAAAAATCTCTGAACTTTGTGTTGGAAGAATTGGCCAAAATGACTAACCAACAGGCCAAAATAATAAACCTAATACAAGAGGTACAAGCCCTACATTCAATAATAAAAGAAAAAGACCAAAAAATTATGGACCTGGAGCAACACGAGCGTCTTTTGGAGCAACGCGTCGAGGATCTTGAACAAGGTTCTCGCATTGATGACCTAGTTATAAGTGGACTAGACATCAGATATCAGTCCTACGCCCATGCCGCAACAGGACTGAGTGGTGAACATGCTTCCATAAGTGAATCAATGTCCCTAGAAAACCAAGTGCTTCAGTTCCTTAATGATAAAGACATTAAGGTAGAAGCCAATGCGATCTCAGCCTGTTATGCTTTACCGAAGAAAGATAACAAAACAAAGAAATCAATTGTGATGCGCTTTGTGAACAGTAGGGTGAAAAATGACATACTGAGGCAGGCCAAAAAACTAAAGGAAACTCAAGTTTACCTAAATGAACACCTGACAAAAAAAAACGCTGAATTAGCACGGCAGGCACGGATGCTAAAAAAACAAAATAGGATACAGTCAACCTGGACAAGAAATTGTAGAATTTGGATTAAACTAAATGGAACACCTGAGCAAGCAAAAAGTATAATGATCAGAGATGCTACTGACTTAGATAAATACAAATGAACACTGACTATGAAACACAGAGTGAGAAAACTCAAACTCTAAAAATATGCCACTATGCTGAACATAAACCACAAGAGATGGAGAATGATATTGATCCCGATAACCACTTTTTCAATAATATTCATAACCACTGTGAATATTACACTGAAAAGCAATTCAAAAGTCAAGTGCAATTAGATGGTAAACTGTCAATAATACACTTCAATAGCAGAAGTCTTAACAAAAACTTCTCACAGATTCAGGACTATTTAAAACAGCTAAACAGAAAATTCACAGCCATTGCAGTCTCGGAAACCTGGCTTAATGAAGACCAGGCTCCCCTGATGGCAATAGAGGGATATCAGATGTTTAACATTAACAGATCTCAAAAAAAGGGTGGTGGTGTTGCACTGTATGTTGATGACCTATATAGATGTAAGCTTGTAAATGAAATGTCCTCAGCACTACCAGGGATTTTGGAATGTGTTACTGTTGAGATTGACCTAGACAAAACAAAAAATCTAATCATAAGCTGCATATACAGAACGCCGGGAACTTGCATTGAGACATTCAGAGATAAATTAGTCGAGCTGTACAATAATATTACTAGTAAGAAAATGGTAGCAATTTGTGGAGATTTCAATATTGACCTACTTAATCCACATCAACAAAATGTAGTTACAGAGTTCATGAACTCTATGTACAGCATGAGTCTATATCCCACAATAACACATCCCAGTAGAATCACAGTTCACTCTGCTACACTTATTGTCAACCTGTTTGTCAATGTTCTCGATAAGAAAATAGAAAGTGGATTATTGATAAATGATATAAGTGACCACTTGCCAATCTTTGCACTTATCCATGGCCACACGGGGCCCAACCCAGAAAAAATCTCAAAATCGTTCCGACACAAATCACCAAACGCAATCAGTTCTTTTAAAGAGGACTTGCTGAAGCAAGACTGGACAGAAGTCTATGTACCAGATGTAAATGAAGCCTATGACACATTTATAAACATTGTAACCACTCTTTATGAAAAAAACTGCCCATTAGTTAAAAAAAAGCTTAAACACAAATTTGCTGACAAACCATGGTTAACCAAAGGACTACAAAAGGCGTGTAAAAAGAAAAATTTATTATATAAAGCTTTCATAAAGAAAAGGATAAAAGAAGCAGAGCAACGGTATAAAACATACAAAAATAAGTTAACATATATAATAAGATGCAGTAAAAGAGACTATTACAGTAAAGAACTGGAAAAAAACAAAGACAATATTAAAAATACATGGACAATAATCAACAGTATCCTTGGAAATAAAAGCAGAAATACCAGCTACCCAACTAATATTCCAAAAAATAATAAATCGACTCCGAATGTGAATATAGCTTCCCCTGCAGATGAATTTAATAATTTTTTTGTTAACATTGGACCTAAACTGGCCCGAGAAATACCCACTACGGCGCCTACAGGTGATACAATATGCAATAACACTGCTGTAAAAGACACAATCTTCATAAAGAACACAGACAAAAGAGAGGTCATTGAAATTGTTAAATCGTTCAAAAGTAAAACATCTACTGACTGCGATGGTATTGACATGCTACTAGTCAAAACTGTTATCGAATGCATAGTGAAACCACTGACGTATATCTGTAACCTGTCTCTCCAATCAGGTATATTTCCCAATGCAATGAAAATAGCTAAAGTAATTCCGATTTACAAGACAGGCGACAGAGGGGAACTCTCCAACTACAGACCAATTTCACTATTACCGCAATTTTCCAAGATACTTGAAAAAATATTCTATGAGAGAATTGACAACTTCATACTGAAGAATGATTTATTGTGTGAGCAGCAATATGGGTTCAGACACAAAAGGACAACAGCATATGCCTTAATGGAATTTACAGAAAAAATATCAACAGCCATTGAAAATAAAGAGTATTCAGTTGGAGTATTCCTGGATCTTAAAAAAGCATTTGATACAGTAGATCACAATCTATTATTAAAGAAACTACAAAATTGTGGTATTAGAGGGGTAGCACTGTCCTGGTTAAGTAGTTACTTAAAGAATAGATATCAGTTTGCATGTGTTAACAGCAAAAACTCAGAGTTACTGAAGGTCACCTGTGGAGTCCCACAGGGTTCAGTTTTGGGACCATTATTATTCAATATGTATATAAATGATATATGTAAAGTTTCAGAAAAAATGGACTTAATATTGTTTGCTGATGACACTGATCTGCTATGCAGTGGAAACAATTTGGAACAGCTTCTGGATACACTCGGAAAGGAATTAGGAAAGCTGAAACTGTGGTTTGATTCAAACAAATTAACGCTCAATTTAAGCAAGACAAAATTTATAGTCTTTAACAACCATCACAACTACCCAGTACCCAAACTCAGTGTAAATGGTGTAGAGATTGAAAGGGTATCCGAAACGAAATTCCTTGGAGTAATAATTGATAACAAACTGTGTTGGAAGCCACATATTAATTATATAAAAGGTAAAGTATCCAAATCAATTGCAATATTACACAGAGTGAAAAATTTGCTGAATCAACCCACACTATACACCTTGTACCATTCATTAATACTCCCATACATGACATATTGTAATGAAGTATGGGGAAATACATATAAAACAAACATATATCCACTCTTTATGCTTCAAAAGAGAGCTATTAGAATAATCAACAAAGCAGCTTACAGGGAACCAACAAACCCACTTTTTCTTAAACAAAAAACTCTCAAGTTGAAAGATCTGATTGACTTTAAAACCGCAATAATAATGTTCAAAGTGAAGAATCTATCACTGCCCGCAAATATCCAAAAGTTGTTCCAAACAAGGGAGAAACGATATCACTTCAGAGGAACATGTATATTTCAAAAGCCTACAGTGAGAACAACCACCAAGCAACACTGTATTTCAGTGCAAGGAGTCAGATTATGGAACGATTTTGGACCTGAATTAAAATCATGTACAAAGCTTGGACAATTTAAACAAAAACTAAAGGAAGAAATACTCCAAACATATTTACAAGACGACATGTAAACTCACATAAGGATTGACATTTCCAGCCTGTGTTGTGTTGTGGCTTAGTTTTTTTCTTTTTTTCTTTTTTTCTCTGTGACACTATGCCTTAGATTTGTTTTTGAATAGTAACCGCTTAACTTAGACTAGCTCAGTTTTCTTTTTCTCTCAGTCACATTTTGTCTTAGCCTTGTTTTAAATTGTAATCGCTCTTGTCTTGTTTTCTCTTTTTTTCTCCTTTGAATTCTTGGATGGAATATGGGTGGGCAATATAAGCTGCGGTTTCAGCCATCACCCATTTCGGATAACTCACGTGGAATTGTATAGTAGAAGGAGTCTTTGTCTAATTTGACCTTGTTGTTGTATTATACAGTTTCTTTTAACCTGTAATGTACTATCCGAAATAAATAAAATTCATTCATTCATTCGTTTATTCATTCATTCATTTCAAATATCCACAATGAAATTCTTCCTGTCTATAATGATCTCTTCAGATATCTATGACATCATTCTTCCTAGGAGAAAGACGTCACTTTTCCTCATTCATGTGTATTGCGTTTTCACTTCCCGATATCTACAATTACATTCTTCCTATCTAGAAGGAATATTCTGGATATCTGAAATAGAATTCTTACTAGGGAAAACTCTTATGTCAGATATCTACAATCCAATTGTTGCTAGTGATAATTTTCATTTTGGATATTTCATTTTGGATAAACATTCCAGATATCTATAATATAATTTTGGACATCCAAAATACATTTTAGATGTCTGAAATAAGAGTTTCTCCTAGTAAGAATTCTATTTCAGATATCCAGAATGTTCATTCTAGATAGGAAGAATGCAATTGTAGATATCTGGAAGCGAAAACCCAATACACATGAATGGGGAAAAGTAATGTCTTTCTCCTATTAAGAATGATGTCAGATATCTGAAAAGATCATTATGAAGAGGAAGAATTTCACTGTGGATATCTGAAATGTTCATTTTTACTAGGAAAAACTGAATTATTGATATTTACAATATATATCCAGGCTAGCGATTAAATGTTAAAATGGCTTGCGACTTCCAGTCATGGCGGCTACGTGAGAGGACAGGTCTCACTCTGCTCTGCTCCTAGAGATAAAAAATCGGCATATAACTCTCTTATTTGGAACAGAACCTATCCCAGCGTTTGGACGAGGATATGCCGGTGAAGCCTAAGGCTGGGAAATCAGGTGGAGGAAAAATTGAACCGCCGAAACAGTCCAAACTAACGGACTTTCACGTCTGTGGCGCAGCAGAAAAAGTTCCAGATATGGCGGCGGAGGAAGCTAACGGTGGTGCGGTGACTGCTGACGACAGCACAGGTGCAGTGCTCGCTGCCATTAGCTCAATGAGAGCAGATTTTTCCGCTAAATTTGATGGGATTATAGCAGCGATAGAGGAAATGAAAAAGGAATTGGGTGATTGTGTGGAACGAATGACGCAGGTGGAGCTTCGAGTATCCAGTACTGAGGATGATGTCGCCGGCCTTCAATTAAAGGTGCGCACTTTGGAAAAAAAAATAAATGTCTGGAACACCCACCAGCCTCAAGGTGGTGGGTCTACCGGAGGCTGGTGGGTCTACCGGAGAGAACCGAGGGTCAGGACCCATGTTCCTTTTTGGAAAAGTGGATTCCAGAAGCGCTGAACAACACAGAGCAGCAATCATCAGTCATTCTAGAAAGCGCACACCGAATTGGCCCACCGAGAGATAAGGGACCACCGAGGACGTTAATTATGAAGTTCCTCAGCTACAGAGACAGGATGAAGATCTCCAACGCTGCGCGAGCCAAAGGAGAAATTAAACACCAGGACCAGCAGGTGCGGTTCTACCCAGATTTGGCCACAGGAATCCAACAATTAAGGAAACAGTTTGACCCCGTCCGTAAAGAGCTGCGCAACCTTGGGATCCGTCATGGAGTGATTCACCCTGCAAGACTGTTGACCACGTATGGGGGCAGAACACACATCTTCAAGACCCCTGAGGAGGCGCAGGAGTTCATCATGAAGATCCAAGAAGAGACTGGTGGGAGCTAAACATGAACAAAATATAAGGTAGAATATTTAAGCATTTGCACAGGCATCTAATTGATCTGAAGCAAATAGCAAGTTTACAAAATATAGATTGTATTATATATTTAAAAAAAACAACCTATGATGTACAAAGTTGCTAAAAATTTTGGAGTTAAGTTGGAAAACTACAGAAGAGAGTTAATGTTACGTCATTAAAAGCAGTAGAGTTAGGGTGACTGGGAGGATGAAGAAGGAGTGGCTTTGGCTGTTCCTCGTGGGTGTGGAGCGGTCGATGGCTATATCGGGAGACGGAATTTTTCTTTTGATTTTGGGGGGATTACCACAAATGTGGGAAGGGGGAATTTGTTTGTGTGTAGTTTGTAGGATGAATGTTCAACCACTCATGTTTTTGCTTCTCTGTATGAGCATGTTTACACTGCGAGGTAATCCCAAACTCCCTATTGATCATAAACCAAAGCGTTAATCTAAATTTAACTTCATGGAATTGCAGAGGTCTACAAAATTTAAAAAAACTTAAACAAGTTATGAATAAAATAAAAGACATGGTTTCAAAAATTATGTTTTTACAAGAAACTCATCTAATAGAGGAGGATGTAAAAAGAATTAGGAGTAGATGGCAAGGAAGTGTATTCACCTCCTCATTTTCATCCCGAGCCAGGGGAGTTATGACTCTCATACATAAATCAGTCCCATTTCAAGTGAAAAATGTAATTGGAGACAAATTTGCAAGATATTTAATCATTCAAGGATCTTTGCTATTAGAAAATATAAATCTGGTGAACTTATATGGTCCCAATATAGATGATCAAAAGTTCTTTGCTAATTTATTTCTTATCTTATCATCACTTACAGGGAAACATATAATAGCAGGGGATTTTAATTGTACATTGAATCCTGGTATAGATAGATCAACAGGACTGGACTGTATGCACAATGGATGTAGGATGATCATTAATCATTTTATGAAAGAATTGAGACTGCTAGACATATGGAGAGAAATGAAACCACAAGTTAAAGCCTACTCTTGTTATTCTAATACCTACAAGACATTCTCACGTATTGACTATTTTTTGATCTCTACAGAATTAAGGTCCAAGATTCAAAATTGCTTTTATGATAACATTGTGATCTCTGATCATGCACCCTGCTGTCTAATATATGTAGATAAGAAATTGACAAAGGAACCAGGTAGGTGGCAATTTCAGCATAAATGGCTTCAGGATGAGGAATTTGTTAAATACATTGAAAAACAGATAGATGAGTTCTTTGATATCAATACTACACAAACATCAGCATGTATAAAGTGGGAGGCTTTCAAAGCTTTTATTAGGGGAAATATTATTAGTTATACAGGTTCAAAATCTAAGAAGACTCGAGAGGAGAGAGTCCAATTGGAACATAAACTAAAAATTCTTCAAGAAAAAGTGTATGCAGGAAGTGAACCAAAGTTAGAGAACGAATTACTGATTTTGAGAGCTGAATATGACAAAAAATCAGCGAATAGAGCTGCCTCGAGTCTTCTAAGATTGAAACAATCTTTTTATGAACAAGGTGAAAAATCAGGAAAATTATTGGCATGGCAGATTAAACAATTAGAATTTAAAACACCAATTACCAGTATTATAAGTAACAGACAGGTAGTTATAGATCCTTTAGAAATTAATAGAGCCTTTAGAGATTACTATGAAAAATTATATGATACAAAAAATGAATCTGACTTAACAAAACTAAATCGGTTTTTGGACGGACTATCTATACCGTGTATTCCAAATGAAAACAGGGAGACACTGGAGTCTAAAATTAATCAAGAAGAAGTTGGGCTAGCCATTGATAATATGAAATCAGGAAAAAGTGCAGGACCAGATGGTCTTCCAGTTGACCTCTATAAAAAATTTAAGAATAAATTAATAAAACCTTTTTTGGAAATGGTTTTAGAAGCATTTCCAAAATAGTAATTTACCATCATACATGAATAATGCCTTAATTATACTGTTGCCAAAACCAGGTAAACCCTCTAATAAATGTGAAAATATGAGACCAATAAGCCTATTAAATGCTGACCTTAAGATAATCTGTAAAATTTTAGCAAGACGAATACAAGAAATTTTACCAAATATTATTAACCGAGATCAGAATGGCTTTATAAAGGGAAGACAAGGCTTCCATAATGTAAGAAGACTATTTAATATTATTTATTCTAATAAAGAAGCACCGGATACAGCTCTCCTATCTTTGGACGCCGAAAAGGCCTTTGATAGGGTCGAATGGCCCTTTCTTTTTGAAGTCCTACAAAGGTTTGGACTTGGAAATAATTTCATAAAATGGGTTCAGATAATATATAATAATGCTACAGCAGAAATCCTAACAAATAGCAATATCTCAAAATCAATAAAAATCAATAGAGGATGTTGACAAGGCTGTCCACTTTCACCTTTACTGTTTACTATGGCAATTGAACCTTTAGCGATGGCAGTACGTTTACATTCACAAATATATGGAATTAAAGTTGGACCAACAGAACATAAAATTTCCCTGTATGCCGATGACATAATTTTGTTTATGTCGAATCTTAAAAAATCAATTCCGACCTTGTTGAATTTAATAAAGAATTTTGGGGAAATATCAGGATATAAAATAAATAAAACTAAATCTTCAATATTAATGCTAAATGAGACCCAGAGAAATCACCCAGCTCTTGAGGTAAATCAATTCAATGTTGTAAATCAGTTTAAATATTTAGGAATTCAAATTGTGCCTAAGCTAGAATTAGTCTCCAGTGCCAACTATGAAGCCTTAATAACAGACATTAATGAGTTAATTCAGAGATGGATGTCACTACCAATGTCGATGATAGGGAGAATCAATATACTTAAAAGTAATATCTTACCTAAAATACTTTATTTATTTCAATACATTCCTTTACCACCACCTTCAGATCTATTCTCAAGAATTAAAAAAAAGTTAGTGGAATTTATATGGAACAACAGGAGGGCTAGATTACGTCTGTCCTTACTATATTTACCATTTGATCGTGGAGGTCTGAAATGTCCAAACTTTATGTTGTATTATTGGTCGGCACAACTGAGGTCTATGACATATTATTTTTCATCAAATGATCTCCCTCACTGGACTGAAATGGAGTCATACAATTTACCTTTACCTCTTCCCATATTCATATACTCAGATTTGGCAAAAAAAATTACAGAAACAAGTTAAAGATCCATTTGTAAAGCATATGATCAAAATATGGTGTGAAACTAAAAACTATTTAAAAGAACCACACTTATTGTCACAATTTAGCCCAATATGGGGTAATCAATGTTTTAAACCAGGGAGAGCAGATGCTGTATTTAAAGTATGGAATTTAAAAGGGATTCAAAAGATTCAAGACTTATATTTGTCACGTTCAGATAACATAATGTCTTTTGAAGAACTGAGGATCAAATTTAATCTTAATAGAACACCTTTTTTTAAATATCTTCAGCTTAGAAACTTTATTCGATCAAATCAAAATAATGCTCTCACTCAACCTATTTATTCATCCTTAGAAAAAATTTTGACGAAAGATAGTAAGAGAAAGGGTATTATTTCAGAGTTTTATAACTCATTGACACTATTCTCAAGTGAAAACTCACAGAAAAGATTGAACTATTGGAAAGAAGACCTGCAAACTGAAATTTCAGAGGAACAATGGGAATTGGCTTGTACAGAAGCTCAAACCAAATCAATAAATGTACGTCTTAAATTAATACATTTTAAATGGTTAATGCGGATGTATGTTACACCGGTGGAGTTAAATAGACATAACAAAAACATACCAGATACGTGCACAAAATGCATGGAAAGTAAAGGAACCCTATTTCATTGTGTATGGGAATGTAGAAAAATTAGAATGTTTTGGGAGGAGGTGAGGGTAACAATTGAAAAAATAATTTCAAAACAAATCATATTGAATCCTAAATTGTTTTTGTTGGGTCTATATCCAGAAAAGCATAACTTTAATAAAAGTGAAAGAGCATTCATAGACCTCAGTTTGCTTAATGCCAAAAAATGTATTGCACTACTGTGGAAAAAGACTCATAGACCAGATGTGACTCAGTGGTTAAGACAGATGTTAACAAACCTTCCACTAGAAAGAATAACATACATATTGAAATCAAAGGAAATTGTGTTTGAGAATATATGGAGACCTTTCATTGATTATGTAAAGAATTTAAACATAACTTTTGAAGAAGAAGGTGAATGATGCATGTGGACCTTGTAAATTCCAAACTGGTGAATGTATAATATGTATACTTATATAATGGATTGCCTAGACTAAACAGAGGAGCATTGTTGATGACTTGCTTTTGTTGGTGGTTGTTGGTGTTTTTAGTGCATTTTTTTTTTTGTAGTACTTTAGTGTTAGTGTTTGATTGTTTGTGTCATGTTTGTTAAAAAAAGGTTCAATAAAGATATTGTGGGGGAAAAAATGGCTTGCCATACCCTACTCCCTGCTCAGTTCTCAGGGAATATAATTTTACTGCCCTTCTCAAAATTTGTCCATTTGAAACACCCTGTAACCGTTGGCCCCCTCCTTGATGCATTACCACAGTAACCATGGACACATACCGATACTACAGTGGATAATTTATATTTCTTAAATAAAATATTAATACAAATATATTTTTATTACTATCAGTTGATATAAACAATAACCAGACTTCCGGTTATGGCTGCCACGTAGGACGGACGTGTCTCGCTCTGCTCTGCTCCTGGAAAAAAAAAATCGGCAAATAACTCTCTCATTTGGGACAGAACGTATCCCAGCATTTGGGCGAGGATATGTCGGCGAAGCCTAAGGCTGGAAAACCAGGAAAAGGAAAAAGCGAGCCGCCGAAACAGTCCAAATTAACGGACTTTCAGGTCTGTGACGCAGCAAACAAAACTCCATATATGGCGGAGGAGGCTGGCAACGCTGCGATTTCTGCGGGGAATGGCGCAAATGCGCTGATGGCAGCCATGAGTTCAATGAGAGCGGACTTTTCCTCTAGATTTGATGGGATTATGACAGCGTTGGAAGGAATAAGAAAGGAATTGGGTGACTGTGTAGAACGAACGGCGCAGATGGAGCTCCGTCTCGCTAGTGCTGAAGATGACGTCACCCGTCTTCAATTAAAGGTGCGCACTTTGGAAAAAAAAAATAAATCTCTGGAAGATAATATTTTGGATTTGGAATCTTGGTCGAGACAGAATAATTTGAGGCTGGTGGGTCTTCCAGAGGAATCAGAAGGTCGGGACGTATGTTCCTTTCTGGAAAAGTGGATTCCGGAGGTGCTGGGCAGCGAGGAGTTGCAATCAGCAGTGGTTCTGGAAAAAGCACATCGTATTGGCCCACGGAGAGATAAGGGACCGCCGAGGACCTTAATTATGAAGTTTCTTAGCAACAGAGACAGGATGAAGATCTTCAACGCTGCACGAGCTAAAAAAGGAGAGATTAAACACCAGGACCAGCAGGTGCGGTTCTACCCAGATTTGGCCACAGGAATCCAGCAATTGAGGAAGCAGTTTGATCCCGTACGTAAGGAGCTGCGCAACCTTGGGATTCGTCATGGTGTAATCTATCCTGCGAGACTGCTGACCACGTATGAGGGCAGAACCCACATCTTCAAGACCCCAGAGGAGGCGCAGGAGTTCATCAAGAAGATCAAAGAAGAAGAAGAGACTGGTGGGAGCTAAGCATGAACAAAATACCGTATAAGGTAGAATAATTAAGCAATTGCACAGGCATCTGACTGACTTGAAGTAAATAGTAAGTTTACAAAATATAGATTGTATTATATATTAAAAAAACAAAACAAAAACAAAACAAACAAACAAACAAAAAAAACTATGATGTACAAAGTTGTTAAAAATTTTGGAGTTAAGTTGGAAAACTACAGAGGAGAGTTAATGTTACGTCATTAAAAGCAGTAGAGTTAGGGTGATTGGGAGGATGAAGAAGGAGTGGCTTAGGCTGTTCCCCGTGGGTGTGGAACGGTCGATGGCTATATCGGGAGACGGAATTTTTCTTTTGATTTTGGGGGGTTTGCCACAAGTGTGGGAAGGGGAAATTTGTTTGTGTGTAGTTTGTAGGATGAATGTTCAACCACTCATGTTTTTGCTTCTCTGTATGAGCATGTTTACACTGCAAGGTAATCCCAAACTCTCTATTGATCATGGACCAAAGTGTTAATCTTAATTTAACTTCATGGAATTGCAGAGGTCTACAAAATTTAAAAAAACTTAAACAAGTTATGAATAAAATAAAGGACATGGGTTCAAGAATTGTGTTTTTACAAGAAACTCATCTGATAGAGGAGGATGTTAAAAGAATTAGGAGTAGATGGCAGGGAAGTGTATTCACCTCTTCATTTTCATCCCGAGCCAGGGGAGTTATGACTCTCATACATAAATCAGTTCCTTTTCAAGTGAAAAATGTAATTGGAGACAAATTTGGAAGATATGTAATCATTCAAGGTTCTTTGCTATTAGAAAATATAAATCTTGTGAACTTATATGGTCCCAATATAGATGATCAGAAGTTCTTTGCTAATTTATTTCTCATCTTATCATCACTTACAGGGCAACATATAATAGCAGGGGATTTTAATTGTACATTGAATCCAGGTGTGGATAGATCAACAGGACTGGATTGTACGCACATTGGATGTAGGATGACTATTAATCATTTTATGAAAGAATTGAGATTGTTAGATATATGGAGAGAAATGAAACCACAAGTTAAAGCCTATTCTTGTTATTCCAGTACCTACAAGACATTCTCACGTATTGATTATTTTTTGATTTCCACAGAATTAAGGTCCAAGATTCAAAACTGCTTTTATGATAACATCGTGATCTCTGATCATGCACCCTGTTGTCTAATATATGTAGATAAAAAATTGACAAAGGAATCAGGTAGATGGCAATTTCAGCATAAATGGCTTCAGGATGAGGAATTTGTCAAGTATATAGAAAAACAGATAGACGAGTTCTTTGACATCAATACTACACAAACATCAGCATGTGTAAAGTGGGAGGCTTTCAAAGCTTTTATTAGGGGACATATTATTAGTTATACAGGATCAAAATCTAAGAAGACTCGAGAGGAGAGAGCTAAATTGGAACATAAAATAAAAAATCTTCAGGAAAAAGTGTATGCAGGAAGTGACCCAAGGTTGGAGAATGAATTACTGATTTTGAGAGCTGAATACGACAAAAAATCAGCGAATAGAGCTGCCTCGAGTCTTCTAAGATTGAAACAATCTTTTTATGAACAAGGTGAAAAATCAGGAAAATTATTAGCATGGCAGATTAAACAATTGGAAATTAAAACACCAATTACCAGTATTATAAGTAAGGGACAGGTAGTTATAGATCCTTTAGAAATTAATAGAGCCTTTAGAGATTACTATGAAAAATTATATGATACCAAAAATGAACCTGATTTAACAAAACTAAATGGGTTTTTGAACGAACTATCTATACCGTGTATTCCAAATGAAAACAGGGAGATATTGGAGTCTAAAATTAGTCAAGAAGAAGTTGGGCTAGCCATTGATAATATGAAATCAGGAAAAAGTGCAGGACCAGATGGTCTTCCAGTTGACCTTTATAAAAAATTTAAGAATAAATTAATAAAACCTTTTTTGGAAATGGTTTTAGAAGCATTTCAAAATAATAATTTACCATCATACATAAATAATGCCTTAATTATACTGCTGCCAAAACCAGGTAAGCCCTCTAATAAATGTGAAAATATGAGACCAATAAGCCTATTAAACGCCGACCTTAAGATAATCTGTAAAATTTTAGCAAGACGAATACAAGAAATTTTACCAAATATTATTAATCGAGATCAGAATGGCTTTATAAAGGGTAGACAAGGCTTCCATAATGTAAGAAGACTATTTAATATTATTTATTTTAATAAAGAAGCACCGGATACAGCTCTCCTATCATTGGACGCCGAAAAGGCCTTTGATAGAGTTGAATGGCCCTTTCTTTTTGAAGTCCTACAAAGGTTTGGACTTGGAAATAATTTCATAAAATGGGTTCAAATAATATACAATAATGCTACAGCAGAAATCCTAACAAATAACAATATTTCAAAACCAATAAAAATCAATAGAGGATGTCGACAAGGCTGTCCACTTTCACCTTTACTGTTTACTATGGCAATTGAACCTTTAGCGATAGCGATACGTTTACATTCACAAATATATGGAATTAAAGTTGGACCAACAGAACATAAAATCTCCCTGTACGCCGATGATATAATTTTGTTTATGTCGAATCTAAAAAAATCAATTCCAACCTTGTTGAATTTAATAAAGAATTTTGGGGAAATATCAGGATATAAAATAAATAAAACTAAATCTTCAATATTAATGCTAAATGAGACCCAGAGAAATTACCCAGCCCCTGAGGTAAATCAATTCAATGTTGTAAATCAGTTTAAATATTTAGGAATCCAAATTATGCCTAAGCTAGAATCAGTCGCCAGTGTCAACTATGAAGCCTTAATGTCAGATATCAGTGAGTTAACTCAGAGATGGATGTCACTACCAATGTCGATGATCGGGAGAATCAATATACTTAAAAGTAATATTTTACCTAAAATACTTTATTTATTTCAATACATTCCCTTATCACCACCTTTAGATCTATTCTCAAGAATAAAAAAAAAGTTAGTGGAATTTATATGGAACAACAGGAGGGCTAGATTACGTTTGTCTTTATTATATTTACCATTTGATCGTGGAGGTCTGAAATGTCCAAATTTTATGTTGTATTATTGGTCGGCACAACTGAGGTCTATGACATATTATTTTTCATCAAATGATCTCCCTCACTGGACTGAAATGGAATCATACAATTTACCTTTACCTCTTCCCATATTCATATACTCAGATTCGGCAAAAAAATTACAAAAACAAGTTAAAAATCCATTTGTAAAGCATATGATCAAAATATGGTGTGAAGCTAAAAACTATTTAAAAGAACCACAGTTATTGTCACAATTTAGTCCAATATGGGGTAATCAATATTTTAAACCAGGGAGAGCGGACGCTGTATTTAAAGTATGGAATTTAAAAGGGATACAAAAGATTCAGGATTTATATTTGCCATGTGCAGACAACATAATGTCATTTGAAGAGCTGAGGATCAAATTTAATCTCAATAGAACACATTTTTTAAAATATCTTCAACTTAGAAACTTTATTCGATCAAATCAAAATAAAGCTCTCACTCGACCTATTTATTCATCCTTGGAAAAAATGATGATGAAAGATAGTAAAAGAAAGGGTATTATTTCAGAGTTTTATAACTCATTGACACTATCTTCAAGTGAAAATTCACTGAAAAGATTAAACTACTGGAAAGAAGATCTGCAAATTGAAATTTCAGAGGAACAATGGGAATTGGCTTGTACAGAAGCTCAAACCAAATCAATAAATGCATGCCTTAAATTGATACATTTCAAATGGTTAATGCGGATGTATGTTACACCAGAGGAGTTAAATAGATATAACAAAAATATACCAGATACATGCACAAAATGCATGGAAAGTAAAGGAACCCTATTTCATTGTTTATGGGAATGTAGATTAATAAGAATGTTTTGGGAAGAGGTGAGGGTAACAATTGAAAAAATAATCTCAAAACAAATCATATTGAATCCTAAACTGTTTTTGTTGGGTCTGTACCCAGAAAAGCATAATTTTAATAAAAGTGAAAGAACATTCATAGACCTCAGTTTGCTTAATGCCAAAAAATGTATTGCACTATTATGGAAAAAGACTCATAGACCAGATGTGACTCAGTGGTTAAGACAGATGTTAACAAACCTTCCATTAGAAAGAATAACATATATACTAAAATCAAAGGAAATTGTGTTTGAGAATATATGGAGACCTTTTATTGATTATGTAAAAAATTTAAACATAACTCTTGAAGAAGAAGGTGAATGATGTGTGTGGACCTTGTAAATTCCAAACTGGTGAACATAATATGTATACTTATGTATTGGATTGTCTAGACTAAACAGAGGAGCATTGTTGAAGACTTGATTTTGTTGGTGGTTGTTGGTGTTTTTAGTGCATTTTTTTTTTTTTTGTAGTACTTTAGTGTTAGTGTTTGATTGTTTGTATCATGTTTGTTAAAAAAAAAAAAAAAAAGGTTCAATAAAGATATTGTGGAAAAAAAAAACAATAACCAACATCAGTTTAGCTTGTTAATAACTATTGGAAAAATTCCTTCGACCAGTAGTCAAAAAAATCAGGCAGGATTAAAGTTTCAGCAAATTTAATTTGCACTGGCCAGTGGAGAACAATACACAACAGCCTCTGTGTCTATCCGCACATCATTCTGATTCACACACAACTTTCAGTCATTTAAGCATCCTGCTATCTCAAGACTGTCCATGAGAGAATATCTAGTTCAGGCTGGTTCTTCCAAGCTGTCTCCTTCTCAGACATACTCATAACAATACAGTTCATGAAAACAAAAACAAAGAGATACAGTAAATGTCCAGCTGCCATGATCTTGTACATTTCACACAGACTCTGAGGGAACAGAAGTTACAAAATATAAAATTTTCCTATCATTCCCCCCCTTTCATGCCATAAAAGGCATCATAAATGAAAAGTGATAAGTTATGGCATTTAAAACCGTGCTTTTAACCATTCTTTGTTCCACCGCTTCAATCACCTCGCCAGGTGACCAGCAAAAGAGTTCACTAGTGGTTGGTGGGCACTGCTGATGAGTCCTGGATTTGGGACCTTTTTGCAATGGTTGATTCCCCGCTGTAGATCCAGGTGGATCTTTCTGCAATTTTGACAGCTGTGAAGGTCATCAACAGGACCTTCGGGACATGATTTCAGGCAGATCTTCTTTCCGTTGTATAGTCACATTTGAATTATTGCTCATTGAAATGAATCCATTAGCATCTTCACAATGTCCCCATGATGGCAATTTGGGCCCCTCCTTATCTGCCGCAGTCTCCTTTTACACTCCGCCTGAGAGGAAGGAAAAAAGGATATAAGTCTCGCTTGCAAAATCCAATGGTGTTTTGTTTTCATTTTTCTTACAATTAAAATATTTCAAATTGATTAAAGCAGTAGCAGCCAGGACTGCTTTTATTCTCTTAGTTTTAAATAAATGGTGCATCAATGCAATATATAGCAAATTGATCTGCATATTGGTTAGTTATTCAGTTTCCTGTGTAGTCCAGTGTACTGTGCTAAGGTCACTCCTCTTGACACACACACTCATTCAGCCGATAATCAGGCTTTACTCCAAATTTGACCAGATTTGCAAATGTATTATCAGAATTAATCAATCAAAGCTATATTTGTATAGCTCTTTTCATTCAAAAACTGTAACCCAGAGTGCATAACAGATAACAGATCATAAGGATTAAGACAAGAGCATTTAACATTGTTAAATCATATTTCTTTCATTTTCTGTCTTCATTTTCTGAGTCCTATATTTCATTACATTTTCAACAAGTCCTTACAGACACAACATGTGCCTAAGATCTGGAAAGAAGCCGTGGTTGTTCCCGTTCCAAAATCCAGCTGTCCTAAAATGGTAAACGACTTTAGACCAGTTGCTTTGACTTCAATTTTAATGAAAATTTTTGAAAAATTGGTCAGATGTGAGGTCCTAAAGCAGACTGAGCATGCATTGGAACCTCTGCCGTTTGCCTATAGGCCTCACAGAGGAGTAGAGGATGCCACTGTCACTCTGTTTAACATGCTTTTTAAACATCTGGATTTTAATGGGACACACACCAGACTTTTATTTGTGGACTTTTCCTCCGCCTTTAATACAATCCAACCTCATATCTTAGTTGAAAGGCTCCTGCAGCAATTTGATTTGAGCAATAATCTGGTGGGTTGGATTCTGGATTTCTTAACCAACAGGACGCAGAGAGTAAGGGTCAATGGTACATTTTCGGACCTAAAGTGCTCTTCTACTGGCTCTCCTCAGGGGTGTGTGTTGTCACCACTACTCTTCATCCTGTACACAAACATGTGTCGGAGCAGACATGACAACAGACACATTAGACACAGTAGACGGTTATGCTGTTTCATCCCACCTAGCAACAATGCTCTGCACTGTGTGTGTTTATATATTTACATATTTATTCCATCTAGCTACAATGCTCAGCACTGGGTGTGTTTATATTTATATATCTACATATTATTCCATCTAGCTACATTGCTCCGCACTGTGTGTGTTTATATACTTGCATATTTATTCCACCTAGCTGCAATGCTCCGTACTGTGGGTGTTTATATATTTACATATTTATTCCATCTAGCTACAATGCTCTGCACTGTGTGTTCATATATTCATATATTTATTCCATCCAGCTACAATGCTCTGCACTGTGTGTCTGTGTGTGTGTGTGTGTATATATATATTTTATAGTAATATGTACATATGTATATTAACTGCTCTTGCTTGCTTGTTTTTTTTTCTTGCCTTCTGATTGTTGCTCTGAGTGTTGCTATCCCTGTGCTGTTGCAATCCTGGAATTTCCCCGTTGTGGGACTAATAAAGGCTTATCTTATCTTATCTTATCTTATCTTATAAAGTATGCTGATGACTCAGTTATTGTCAGTCTCCTCCAGGATGGTGAGAGTGGCCACGGCCCAGTAGTTGATGATTTTGTTCACTGGTGTGAGGATTCCTACCTGCAGCTGAATACGACAAAAACTAAAGACATGATTATTGACTTTAGGAGGAAAAATCCCAGGCACAAAGTCACTGTACTAAAAGGCCAGACTATGGCGGTGCATGGGGAGAGCATAATTGTATAACATCTTAGACAAGAACAGAGAGCAGAGGTTCCCTGGTGAGATAACAGGGAGGTGTGAAGGATGAATGAAGTGAATGCAGTGTGACCTTTTGTGTGTTAGAAACTTCTAGAGGAATGCCATAGTATTTAAGATAAGAGTCTCTGCTGAGATGCTATTCTGTCTATGCTTCTTGTATGAGATGTGTAATAAATCGTCTGAGCCAAATTCGCCTCGTTATTTACACGCTCCACACTGGTGACCCAAGACGAATCATGGAACACAATGAAAGGTCCCCAGAGCCAACCTCGATGGGAACCCCCAGCCACGCATGTGCTGTTGCGATCAAGCTACCGGATTTTTGGCAGCACAACCCGCGCTCCTGGTTCCACCTAGTTGAGGCGCAGTTCGCCCTCCGGGGGATATCGGCGGATGACACAAGGTTCCACTATGTGGTCGCAGCGCTCGACGCCTGCACGGCTCAGCACGTAGAGAGCCTGCTTGATCAGCCACCAACCGACGACAAGTACGGCGCGCTGAAGGCTGCGCTAATCCAGCACTACACACTCTCGGATGGTGAGAGAGCAGAGAGACTCCTGACGCGGACTGGGTTGGGAGACGGGTCGACCATAGACCTGATGGAGAAGATGCTGAGGTTAAAGGGCACAGACGACGACCATTTTATTTTTACCCACCTCTTCCTCCGGAACCTTCCTTCAGCGGCGAGAGTGACCCTGGCCAATTCGCCGTTGCTGGCCAAGCGGGACTATCGTGCGCTAGCCCGGGAAGCAAACCGGATCATCGTCGCCACCATGGGGTGCACGACCATCGCGGCAGCGACAGAGCTCGACGCGACGACCGGAGGAGGCGAGGAGCCATCAACGGCAGCAGCAGAGCCACCGACGGCAGCAGCAGCGGGGGCCAAGGAACGCAGGGGAGACACGCTTTGTTTCTAGCAGCCACGACCCTCGGGGAGGAGAACAAGCTGCTCTACTTGACGGACACACGCTCGGGGAGGCATTTCCTCGTGGACACCGGCGCCCAGAAGAGTTTCATCCGGCCGACCTACACTGACCGGCTGGCAGGATCTAGCGGCCCCGAGATGGCAGCAGCAAACGGCTCGGGGATTAAAACCTTTGGTGAGAGGACTCTACTCTTGTCTCTACACGGCCGTACATTTGAGTGGACTTTTGTCATAGCAGCATTGAATTTCAATATACTGGGGGCTGATTTTCTGTGTGCACATGGTTTGTTGGTAGATGTCGCTTATAGACGCCTAGTTAATGCACTGTCTTTTGACTCTCTTCCCTGTATAGCTCGAGTGACCCGGCCAACAGCACAAGCCAACGTCACAGCTATATGCGGTAAGTTCCACACACTGCTCACCAGTTCCCAGCACTCACGGTCCCGACGTTTTCGGCAGCAATCGCTAAACACGGGGTGGAGCATTTTATCACCACCACCGGGCCGCCCGTTTTTGCAAGACTTCGGCGCTTGGACGCAGCTAAACTGGCCATAGCGCGCGAGGAGTTTGCCAACCTGGAGAGGTTAGGCATCATCAGGTGCTCAAACAGCCAATGGGCTTCCCCGCTACACATGGTCCCTAAAGCTGAGGGTTCGTGGCGACCTTGCGGGGATTTCCACAGGTTGAACAATGCCACAGCGCACGACCGCTACCCAATTCCTCACATTCAGGATTTTTCTGTTCACCTTGCAGGAGTGCGCGTTTTTTCTAAAATAGACCTGGTCCGCGGTTACCACCAAGTCCCAGTGCGCGCTGAGGATATACCCAAAACAGCGGTAATAACTCCGTTCGGTTTATTCGAGTTTTTGCGCATGCCATTTGGGCTTAAAGGGGCTGCACAGACGTTTCAACGCATGAGGGATGCAGTGCTGCGTGATCTCCCTTTCGTGTTCGTCTACCTGGACGATATCTTAGTAGCCAGTGCATCCGAAGACGAACACGAAACCCACCTCACGACAGTTTTCCGGAGGTTGGAAGAGCACGGGTTAATAATCAACCCAGCGAAATGTCAGTTCGGGGTGACGGGGATTGATTTTTTGGGACACCGCGTCTCTCCCGAAGGAGCGGTCCCGCTGCCTGACAAAGTGTGCGCAGTAGCAGATTTTCCCCGGCCGCAGACGGTCAGGGCGTTACAAGAATTTTGGGGAATGGTGAATTTTTATAACCGTTTCCTTCCCCGCGCAGTGCAGCTCATGCAACCACTGTACGCTGCGCTCAAAAAACAGAAACCCATGGATAGGGTCAAATGGACCCCGGAGCGAGAGCGGGCGTTCTCGGAAGTCAAAGCAGCCCTGGCAAACGCCGCATTGCTGGCACATCCAGACCCAACGGCCCGTATAGCGCTCACCACCGATGCTTCAGATGTGGCCATGGGGCGGTCGTGGAGCAGTGCGTTGCCGGGGCTTGGCAGCCGCTCGCCTTTTTCAGCAGGACTTTGCGCGACAGTGAACGTAAATACAGCGCGTTCGACAGAGAGTTGCTGGCTCTCCACCTTGCCATTTGCCACTTCCAGTTCTGGCTGGAAGGGTGCAGTTTCACCGCGTTCGTTGATCACAAGCCGCTAACGTTTGCGATGGCCAAGGTTTCAGAGCCGTGGTCGGGCCGGCAGCAGAGACAGCTGGCCGCTATCTCAGAGTTTACTACCAATATTCAGCATGTGTTGGGCAAACTGAATGTAGTGGCAGACTGTCTCTCGCGCGCCACGGTGGCCCCGGTCTGCGTGGGGATAGATTACGCAGCCATGGCTGCAGAGCAGGATAGCGATGCGGACGTGCGCGCGGTCCAGTCTGGACCAACAGGGTTAAGGCTGGAGAGCAGGGTGCTGCAGGATGGCATGCCCTCCCTAATCTGCGATGTCTCCATGGGTCGCCCATGTCCCGTGGTCCCAGCCGCGTGGCACCGTCGCGTGTTTGAGTCGGTTCACTCTTTGGCGCACCCAGGAGTGCGCGCGTCGGTCAAAATGGTAGGAGAGAAATTCGTGTGGCCGAGCCTTCGCAAACAAGTGAAAGAGTGGGCGGCAGCCTGCGTGGCGTGCCAACAAGCCAAAGTACACAGACACACGAAGGCTCCCTTGGAGCCGTTTCGCATTCCGGCTAAGAGGTTTGACCATGTCCACGTGGACCTCGTGGGCCCCCTCCCGCCATCACAGGGGTACACGCACCTCCTGACAATGGTGGACCGCACCACGCGCTGGCCAGAAGCGGTTCCGCTGGCGGCAACCACAGCCGAGGAGGTGGCGCGCGTGTTTTTAACAGCATGGGTGGCGCGTTTTGGAGTCCCGTCGGACATTACGTCCGACAGAGGCCCTCAATTTGTTTCCGAATTCTGGTCAACAATGTCCCGCAGCCTGGGTGTCACAATTCACCGCACAACCGCGTACAATCCACAGGCTAATGAGTTATGCAAACGTTTTCATAGATCATTGAAAGCGGCTCTCAGGGCTTCACTGACGGATGCAAATTGGGTAGACAAGCTACCGTGGGTTTTATTGGGGTTACGTTCTGTGCCTAAAGAGGATCTGGAAGCTTCCCCGGCAGAACTCGTTTTTGCGCAACCACTTCGGCTGCCCAGGGAGTTTCTGCCAGATAATCCCGCACCGGGCAGCTCCCCGTCTCAGCTGTTGCAGCGTAGCTTAGACACAAGCACGCTGCCGGGCCCTGCCCACCACAGTTTTCCACACGTTTTTGTGCCTAAAACTTTGAAAAACGCGGCATTCGTTTTTGTCACACATGACGCCCATCGCCTTCCACTGCGACCACCCTATGATGGACCGTTCATAGTGCTGGAAACAGGGGACAAGCATTTTTTGCTAGATTTGGGGGGTAGGAGGGAAAAGATTGGCATAGACAGACTCAAACCCGCTTTCGTTGTGGCGGACGAGCAAGTGCTGTTGGCGAGGGCCCCTCGGCGTGGAAGACCCCCACGGGGAGCTCCCCAGAGAAAAGATTCCCCAGAGCACCCACACGGACAGACAAAAAGTTTTACCCCCCCATCAACCCCCCAGCATGACAGCGCCACGGAGGCGGTGAATCCTGGTTACAGTAGATAGGGGAGAAGACTGAAGCCCAAGCAGCATGTGGATTGATGTTTAATGGTTCTATCACAGCATATGGACTGTTATTCTATTGTTCTATCCAAGATGCTCGGGGAAGGGGGGGGTATGGCGGTGCATGGGGAGAGCATAATTGTGTAACATCTTAGACAAGAACAGAGAGCAGAGGTTCCCTGGTGAGATAACAGGGAGGTGTGAAGGATGAATGAAGTGAATGCAGTGTGACCTTTTGTGTGTTAGAAACTTCTAGAGGAATGTTAAAGGATTAAGGAAGTGAATGCAATGTGACCTTTTGTGTGTTAGAAGCTTCTAGAGGAATGCCATAGTATTTAAGAGAAGAGTCTCTGCTGAGATGCCATTCTGTCTATGCTTCTTGTGTGAGATGTGTAATAAATTGTCTGAGCCAAATCCACCTCGTTATTTACACGCTCCACAAGACCACCGAATGTGTGCAATCCTACAAATATCTTGGGACGATTATTGATAGTAATTTAAAGTTTGAAGAGAACTGTGAGAGGGTGTGCAAAAAGGGTCAGCTGTGGTGAACACACATGGGACCTATTGGACCGTTTTTGTGACTCACATTTTCGGTCAGAACAAAGGCAGGAATCTTAGCCTTGGTATGGAAGGCTGGAGACTGTGGGGGTCAATTAAGGGATTAAGGAAAGGATGCATGGGAAACAGTGGAAGTGATATCATGGAGAGAAATGCATTGTGACTGTCGTTATTATGCAAGGTGGTGAAATGCATTGTGACTGTCTTTATTATGCAAGGAGGTCTGTGTGACATGTGATCTATGAGGTGTGAAGTCCCTGATATTTAAGGACGAGAGTTTACTGTTTCATCCTCTTTTTTCTCTGCTTTGAAATGATGGAGATGTGAATAAAGCTGACTCTGAGAAAGAACTCTGCCTCGTCATTTTCACATCTTCCACACTGGTGACCCGAGACGTATCATGGAAGAAGAAAATTCCCCCGGGCCAGCCGCATCAGGAGCCCCCAGCCAAACGAATGCCGCTACAGTCCAGCTACCGGACTTCTGGCAGAACAATCCGCGCTCCTGGTTCAACGCGGTTGAGGCGCAGTTCAACCTCCGGGGGATATTGGTAGATGCCACGAAATTCTACCACGTAGTCGCAAAGCTGGACAACAACACGGCCCAGCATGTGGAGAGCCTGATCGACCAGCCGACTGAGAGCGACAAATACGGCGCGTTTGAAGGCTGCACTCATCCAGCAATTCACCCCCTCGGCGGAGGAGCGAGCAGAGAGGCTCCTGGCGCTGACGGAGGGAGAAAACGACATGCCCGCGAGCCTGATGGAGAAGTTGTTGAGGTTGAAAGACTCTGACGATGATCACTTCATTTTCACCCACCTCTTCCTCAGGACTCTACCATCAGCAGCGAGAGTGGCTCTGGCCAGTTTGCCACTGTTGGCCCTACGGGACTACCGCACGTTGGGCCGAGAGGCGCAGCGGATTGTCAACGTCACCAAGCGGTGCGCAGCCACGGCCGCTGCAGCGGAACTCGGCGTGACGACCGGAGACGTCGGGAGGCCAGAGGCAGCGGTGCCAGACTCACCGACGACGGCGGCGGCAAGGGCCAAGGAGCGTGGACCAGACGTCTTTTGTTTCTACCATCGCCGCTTCGCAGAGAGGGCACGCAAGTGTGTACCGCCGTGCCAGTTCGAGCGTTCGGGAAACGCCAAGACCGGGGGTCGGTAGCAGCCGCAGCCCTCGGGGAAGAGAACAAGCTGCTCTACTTGTCGGACGCACGCTCCGGGAGGCAGTTCCTCGTCGACACAGGCTCCCAGTTGAGTTTCATCACACCTTCCTACGCGGACAGACTGGCTGGTTCCAGAGGTCCCCGGGTGACAGCGGCGAACGGCTCGGAGATTAAGACCTTTGGTGAGAAGACTCTGCTTCTGTCTCTACACGGCCGTGCATATGAGTGGACTTTTGTTGTAGCAACAGTAAATTTCAATATGCTGGGGGCTGATTTTTTGTGCTCACATGGGTTGTTGGTTGATCTCGCTAACATGCGCCTGGTTAATGCACTTTCTTTTGATTCTATTCCCTGTACAGCGTGAGTGGCCCCGCCTACAGCACAAGCCAACGTCACAACAGCAGGCGGTAAGTTCCACACACTGTTCACTCAGTTCCCACTACTCACGGACCCCACATTTTCGGCAACAGTCGCTAAGCACGGGGTGGAGCATTTTATTACCACTACCGGTCCGCCCGTTTTTGCAAAAGCTCGGCGCTTGGACGCAGTTAAACTAGCCATAGCGCGCAAGGAGGTCGCCAACCTGGAGAGGTTGGGCATTATCCGACGTTCAGACAGTCCATGGGCTTCCCCCCTACATATGGTCCCGAAAGCTGACGGATCATGGCGCCCTTGCGGGGATTTCCGCAGGTTAAACAATGCTACAGCGCACGACCGCTACCCAATCCCACATATCCAAGATTTTTCGGTTAATTTGGCAGGGACGCGCATTTTTTCTAAAATGGACTTGGTCCGCGGTTACCACCAAGTCCCAGTGTGTGCTGAGGACATACCCAAAACAGCGCTAATAACTCCGTTTGGCCTATTCGAGTTTTTATGCATGCCATTCGGACTTAAAGGGGCTGCTCAGACGTTCCAACGCATGATGGACGCGGTGCTTCGCGATCTCCCTTTCGTGTTCGTCTACCTGGACGATATTTTAGTAGCCAGCGCGTCCGAAGACGAACACGAAAACCACCTGGCCACAGTTTTCCGAAGGTTGGGAGATCACGGGTTAATAATCAACCCAGCGAAGTGTCAGTTCGGGGTGGCGCAGATCGATTTTTTAGGACACCGCGTCTCCCCCGAAGGAGCAGTTCCGCTGCCTGACAAAGTGCGCGCTGTGGCAGATTTTCACCGGCCGCAGACGGTCAGGGTGTTGCAGGAGTTTTTGGGAATGTTGAATTTTTATAATCGTTTTCTCCCCCGCGCGGTGCAATTCATGCAGCCGCTGTATGCCGCGCTCAAAAAAAAGAAACCCGCGGATAAGGTCGAGTGGTCCCCGGAGCGGGACCAAGTGTTCTCGGAGGTGAAAGCAGCCTTGGCAAAGGCTGCGTTGTTGGCACACCCAGACCCAACGGCCCGCATAGCGCTCACCACTGATGCGTCAGAGGTGGCCATAGGGGCAGTCGTGGAGCAACATGTAGCCGGGGTTTGGCAGCCCCTTGCCTTTTTCAGCAGGACCTTGCGCAATAGCAAACGTAAATACAGCGCGTTTGACAGGGAGCTGCTCGCTCTCCATTTGGCCATCCGCCACTTTCAGTTCTGGCGTCAAGGACGCGCTTTCACCGCGTTCGTTGATCACAAACCGCTAACATTCGCGATGGCCAAGGTCTCTGAACCATGGTCAGGCCGGCAGCAGAGACAGCTGGCCGCGATATCAGAGTTTACCACTGATATTCAGCATGTGGCGGTCAAACTCAATGTAGTGGCAGATTGCCTCTCGCGCGCCGTGGCGGCCCCAGTCAGCGTAGGGTTAGATTATTCAGCCATGGCCGCGGAGCAGGTTAATGACGCGGATGTGCGCGCGCTCCAGTCTGGACCAACAGGGTTAAGGCTGGAGAGCAGGGTGCTGCAAGACGGTATGCCCCCCCTAATCTGCGATGTCTCCACTGGACGGCCGCGTCCAGTAGTACCGGCCGCGTGGCGCCGCCGCGTTTTTGACTCGGTTCATTCTTTGGCGCACCCTGGAGTGCGCGCGTCGGTCAAAATGGTGGGAGAGAAATTTGTGTGGCCGAGCCTCCGCAAACAGGTCAAAGAGTGGGCGGCAGCCTGCACGGCGTGTCAACGAGCCAAAGTACACAGGCACACGAGGGCTCCTTTGGAACAGTTTCACATTCCGGCCAAGAGGTTCGATCACGTTCATGTGGACCTCGTTGGACCCCTCCCGCTGTCACAGGGGTGCACACATCTTCTGACAATGGTGGACCGCACCACGCGCTGGCCTGAAGTGGTCCCGCTGGCATCAACCACAGCCGAGGAAGTGGCGCGCGCGTTTTTAACAGCTTGGGTGGCGCGCTTCGGCGTTCCGTCGGACATTACATTCGACAGAGGCCCTCAATTTGTTTCCGAGCTTTGGTCGACAATGGCCCGCAGCCTGGGTGTCACAATTCACCGCACAACCGCGTACAATCTGCAGGCTAACGGGTTATGTGAACGTTTTCATAGGTCATTGAAAGAGGCTCTCAGAGCGTCACTGACGGATACAAATTGGGTTGACAAGTTACCATGGGTGTTATTGGGGTTGCGTTCTGCACCTAAAGAGGATCTAGAAGCCTCACCAGCGGAGCTCGTGTTTGTTTCTCCCAGATAACCCTGCACCAGATGCCTCCCCGTCTCAGCTGTTGCAGAGTAACATAGAATCAAGCACGCTGCCTGGCCCCGCGCACCACAGTTTTCCGCGCGTTTTTGTGCCTAAAACTTTGAAGAACGCAGAGTTTGTTTTTGTTAGACACGATGCGCATCAAACCCCGCTGCGACCGCCTTATGATGGACCATTCAGAGTGCTAGAAACAGGGGACAAGCAGTTTTTGCTAGATTTGGGGGGTAGGAAAGAGAAAATTGGCATAAACAGACTTAAACCCGCTTTTGTGGTGGCAGATGAGGAAGTGCTGTTGGCAAAGGCCCCGCAGCGAGGTAGACCACCACGGAGGGTTTCACACAGTAATGTTTCCCAAAGTAATGTTTCCCCAGAACACCCGCAGAGACTGACAAAGGGTTTCTGCCCCAAGACGACAAACCCCCAGCGTGACAGCACCACAGAGACGGTGAACCCCAGCTACAGCAGATTCGGCAGGAGGCTGAAGCCAATCCAGCATGTGGACTGATGTGTATTGATGCTATCACGGCATGCATGTGGTTATCTTCTTGTTGTTCTGTTTTTCTAAAATGCTGGGGGGGCTTGTGTGGTGAACACACATGGGACCTGTTGGACCGGTTTTGTGACTCACATTTTCGGTCAGAACAAAGGCAGGAATCTTAGCCTTGGTATGCAAAGCTGGAGACTGTGGGGGGGTCAATTAAGGGATTAAGGAAAGGATGCATGGGAAACAGTGGAAGTGATATCATGGAGAGAAATGCATTGTGACTGTTGTTATTATGCAAGATGGTGAAATGCATTGTGACTGTCTTTATTATGCAAGGAGGTCTGTGTGACATGTGATCTATGAGATGTGAAGTCCCTGATATTTAAGGACGAGAGTTTACTGTTTCATCCTCTCTTTTCTCTGCTTTGAAATGATGGAGATGTGAATAAAGCTGACTCTGAGAAAGAACTCTGCCTCGTCATTTTCACATCTTCCACACAGCAACATTTGCATTGCTTGAGAAAACTTGCACGCTTCCAAGTTAACCGAACCATAACGACAATGTTTTATCGGGCTTTTATTGAATCTGTTTTTTCCTTTTCTTTAGTGTCATGGTTTGATCAGATAAAACTGAAACAGAGGAAATCCTTGGATCAGGTAGTTAGATGGTCCAGTCGTTTGCTTGGTGAGCCACAGCTGAGCCTGACATCCCTGTACACCAGACAAGTACAGAGGATGGCTACCTCCATTTTAAATGATGACTCCCACCCTTTGCACTGCAACTTTCAGCTTCTTCCCTCAAGACGGAGGTTTGCTGTCCCAAAAAGTAGAACCCAGCGCTACAAAAACAGCTTTGTTCCTGCTGCTGTCAAAGAGTTGAACAAGCTGTAAAAATATATTGCACATAATTTAGGTACCTATTTATTAACACCATTTTATATTTACTTATTTTTGTAGGATGTCACTTGGGTTCTAAATATTTTATTGGGTTTTAGACCTTTGAGTTTTTAATCTCTTTGACTAGTTTTTAACTTTTAATATGACCCTTCTCTCTTACCTCTGGTTTTTCTCCCATCTCTTTGTCTTTTTATACCCTGATTGATGGAGCCTTGAGTATTTTTATCATGTTTATAGTCAGCTTCATATGTGCCTGTGTTTGTGTTTATGTTGAATGTAATTTGTGGCTTGTATATATGGATGTCACCAGACTGCAAAACAAATCTACCTACGGGTACAAATAAAGTAACCTGAACCTGAACCTGTCTGCTCTCACTTTAATCTTGTAGAAATTAAAATTTAACTCACCAACAGAAGAAGCATCTTCTTAGTTTTATTTTGTTTACTGCTTGTACCTATGGAGAAAGCAAAACAAAAACAACCATATCTCCAAATACTTACCACTTACCTGTATACAATTTAAACTTAATTCATTTGAAATGTGTTATTGTGCAATGTTATGTTTCAACGGTAGACATGTCAAGGCAAGCTTATAGGTTAACCATCATTCACTGTCTATGATGGGATGGATTAAAGGTGGCAGATTAAGCTCAGGATTTCAGACAGTGTTCATGCAACCAGTAAGAGTTCAGATTAAGCTCAGGATTTCAGTCAGTGTTCATGCAACCAGTAAGAGTTTACCTCAAGGAAAAATAGACACTTGATTTCCTGCTTGATGGTCCCTTGGTCTGCATTTTCCTCAGACATATATTGAATGTTTAAACCAGTAATTTTCTGTGTGTCAAAATGGTCTATTGATGCGTCTAGTGCGGTGCACTGGGTGTCTGTGTGCTTATCACCTCTCACTTTCAGCCTCTGCCGCTGGCTAGCTATTGCGAAAAGGAAGTCGAGTGCGTAAGTCTTCCCTGCCAGTACATAGCCTCTCAGTAGACAAGCCCTATGCAATGCCTTCTCGTGGTGACGCACGTAAACTGAGCACCTCACGGGCTCAGGCCAAATTGCAAGGGACTCGGAGGAGGTCTGTCCCCAGACATGTGGCATGCCAGGCCCACCAATGTGTGGACACGTCCTGATGCCCATGAACAGACCCCCAGCTATGGGTCAAATAGTCTCACTGCCCTGTGAGTGCTAGGGATAGCATAAGGCTAAGGGAATCAACCCTGACAGAAATATCGGAGGGGAGCCCCATAGGAGGAGTCATGGTCAAATTCTGCCAAGACTCCGGCAACTCCTGCATCCAGTGTCATCTCCAGCCGTCTCGACTACGTCCTGCCACTGGAATCAGATGACCCTGGAAGAGAGAGTGAGGCTGACACTGCGTAACTCTCCCTCACTTTAATCCAATTTTCTAGCACAAGTCTCGTCAATCCATCAATCCGTTTCAAAAGTCCTGTGGTGATGGGCGAGTGGCAAAGCAGCAGGTGAGGATACACTGGCAGCTGTAGTCATGGACCTGCACACAGGCGGCTCAGGCCTAATGATCGCTCCTCAGTGACAGAAGCAACAGCAGGGTTTGGTGTCTGTCTGAATGACTGAGCAGCCCTTTTTAGGATTGCACTGCTCACCTCCACAATCTGAGGAAGGGGCTAGAAAATGTGCCCTAAACATTGCCTGCTTCACAACACCCTGGCCAGCTTACTGTGGCTGGAGGGGATCCCACACTAGCAGTAGAAACAACACAGGAAAGAAAAGGTGACACCACTCAACATTGGCACATGGAATGTGCGCACACTTTTAGACAACCCGTCAGCTGATCGACCTGAAAGAAGAACAGCTCTAGTTAGCAGGGTGCAAGATACAACACTGACATTGCAGCTCTGTGTGAAACCAGGCTTGCAGAAGAAGGTCAGTTAAATGAGCCGGGAGGTGGATATACATTCTTCTGGAGTGGCCGCAGCAAAGATGAGCGCCACGAAGCAGGAGTTGGTTTTGCTGTGAGGAACAACCTTGTGAGCAAACTCTCCAGCCTCCCAAAGGGTGTGAATGACCGCCTCATGACAATGCAGCTTCCACTGCATAACAGCAAGCAGGCTACTCTCATCAGTGCCTATGCACCAATGATGACAAACCCTGATGAGACAAAAAACAAGTTCTACGAAGAACTTGATGCTCTCCTGTCTACTGTAAAGCACAACAACAAGCTCATATTGCTCGGGGACTTCAATGCCAGAGTAGGACAGGACAGTTCTGCCTGGGAAGGCATCATAGGCAAAAATGGAGTGGGCAAGTGCAATAGCAACGGCCTTCTCTTGCTACAGACCCATGCCAAACATAGCGTCCTCATCACAAATACTGTCTTCCTCCTGCCCACTCGAAGCAAAACCTCATGGAGGCACTCCCGCTCCAAACACTGGCACCTCATTGACTGTGTCATCATCAGGCAAAAAGATAAGCAGGACGTCAGAGTCACAAAGGCATGTGTGGTGCTGACTGCTGGACCGACCACAGGCTTATTGTCTCCAGGATGAAACTGCACATCAGACTTAAGAGAAGGCCACAGGGGGACAAGAACAAGAGCATGAAACGGCTTGATGTGTCCCAACTGAAAACCTACTTCAAGGCTAATGCACTCACGAAAGACCTGGAACACGAACTTGCAGATCTGAGATTCACAGCCAATGCCGAGAAAGACTGGGTGCTGTTCAGGAATGCTATCCACTCATCTGCACAGAAAATCCTGGGCCTCTCAACATGGAAAAAGCATGATTGGTTTGATGAAAATGATGAGGAAATCAAAGCTCTACTAATGGAGAAGCATAGCCTTCATCGTGCCCATCAAAACGATCCCTCATCCGTCTCAAAGAAGGTGGCTTTCACCAGCGCACGCATGACAGTACAACTCAAACTTCAAGAGATGCAAGACTCATGGTTGAGTGCCAAGGCGGATGAAATCCAGGGCTACGCAGACAGGCATGACTCAAAACGATTCTACGAGTCTCTCAATGCCCTGTACTGACCCAAGCCATCAGGAAGCTCCCCACTTCTTGGCTCAGATGGTTCAACCCTCTTGACAGAGAAGACCCAAATCTTCCAAAGATGGGCTGAACATTTTGAAGGAGTCCTGAACCAGCCTTCTGCTATAAACAATGAGGCAATCACCAGGATGTCCCAGGATGAGATCAACGATGCCATGGATGAACTTCCTACTATTGTTGAAGTCCAAAAGGCTGTTGGCCAACTATCAAGTGGCAAAGCACCAGGGTCAGACGCCATTCCAGCTGAGGTATACAAGACAGGTGGCCCAGCACTCCTTGAGAAGCTGACTAAACTGTTCCGGTCCTTCTGGACCCAAGGCACCATTCCTCAGGAACTCAGGGATGCGTCAATTGTCCACTTGTACAAGAGAAAGGGCAACAGACAAGTATGCGACAACCATCGAGGTATCTCGCTACTCTCCATAGCTGGTAAGGTCCTTGCAAGACTCTTGCTAAATCGTCTGATCACTCACCTAGAACAAGGCCTGCTGCCAGAATCACAATGTGGCTTCCGTAAGGGTAGAGGGACTGTGGACATGATCTTTGTGGCTTGTCAACTCCAGGAGAAGTGTCTAGAATAGAACCGCGAGCTCTACACCACATTTGTTGACCTCACCAAAGCGTTTGACACTGTCAATCACCAGGGACTATGGAGGATAATGTCAAAGTTTGGCTGCCCAGACAAATTCATCCTGATGGTGCGCCAGTTCCACGATGGCATGCACGCACGCGTCCCAGACAACGGTGAGGCATTAGAGGCTTTTCCAGTCACGAATGGCATTAAACAAGGTTGCGTGCTTGCACCCACCTTGTTCAGTATGATGTTCTCAGCCATGCTCACTGATGCCTTTCAGAATAGCACCACTAGGATAAGCCTCAGGTACAGGCAGGATGGAAGGCTCTTCAACCCAAGAAGACTCCAGGCTATCACCAAGGTAAAAGAGACTGTACTGAGGGATTTCCTCTTTGCCGACGACTGTGCCTTAAATGATAGCTTAGAGTGTGAGATGCAGTCAAGCATGGACAAATTCTCCATGGCATGTGACAACTTCGGCCTCACCATCAGCCACAAGAAGACCGAAGTTATGCACCAGCCAGCTCCAAATGGCCAACAGGCAGAGCCAACTATTACAGTGAAGGGGCAGAGACTGCAAGTTGTAGGCCAATTCACATACCTAGGTAGCACCCTCTCCCAGTCTGCAACAATAGATACCGAAGTCAACCACAGAATAGCCAAGGCCAGCATTGCATTCGGCAGACTCTGCAAAATTGCACGGAAAAGACGGAGCATTAGCCTAGAAACAAAGCTAAAGATCTACCGTGCTGTTGTGCTCCCAACACGCCTCTATGCCTGTGAAACATGGACGGTGTATGCAAGGCATGCCAGACAGCTCAACCATTTCCACCTCACCTGTCTTTGAAGGATCTTCAGCATCAACTGGCAGGACAAGGTACCCGATACAGAAGTCCTTGAGTGAGCTAAAATGGAAATGGTCCACACCATGCTAATAAGAGCGCAAGCCAGGTGGGCAGGTCATGTTGTCAGGATGCCTGATGAACGCATTCCAAAGCAGCTGTTCTACGGGGAACTCTCAGAAGGAAAAAAGTCAAGAGGGGGACAAAAGAAACACTACAAGGACACCCTGAAGGCCTCTCTGAAATCCCTCAATATAGACGTGGCCTCCTGGGAAACTCTAGCACAAGACTGCTTGGCCTGGCATATGAGCATTAAGGATGGCTGCAGAAGTCTTGAAGCCAGACGTATTGCTGGAGGTAAAGCCAAGTGCGAACTGCACAAGACTAGACAGCCCAGCACATCAGCTAACGTGATGATGCACGCCTGCCCCACATGTGCTAGGACATTCCGTGCCAAAATTGGACTGATTAGTCATCTCAGGACTCACCGTCAACTCATCAATAGGATTATGAGGTCATCATCGACAACGATGGACGAACAACAAACCAGTAATTTTCTAGATTTCATTTACCCATAATATACTCACCTTTTATGTCAGTATTTAACTTTCCTCAGCTTCATTTTTTCCTGTGTATACCAATCTGTTAAAAGGTCATTAAATTAATCAACTTTGGTTTAAATTCAACAAAGTTCATCATTCCTCCTACCAAGTTATCAATGAATTCAGTAAAATAAGATAAGATAAGATAAGCCTTTATTAGTCCCACAATGGGGAAATTCCAGGATTGCAACAGCACAGGGATAGCAACACTCAGAGCAACAACCAGAAGGCAAGAAAAAACAAGAGCAGTGAGTATACATATGTACATATAAACATAAATATATAGACACACAGTGCGGAGCATTGTAGCTAGATGGAATAAATATATAAATATATAAACACAGTGCGGAGCATTGTAGCTAGATGGAATAAATATGTGAATATATAAACACACACACAGTGTGGGGCGTTGTAGCTAGATGGAATAAATATATGAATATATAAACACACAGTGCAGAGCATTGTAGCTAGATGGAATACATATGTAAATATATAAACACACAGTGCGGAGCATTGTAGCTAGATGGAATAAATATGAAAATATATAAACACACACAGTGTGGAGCATTGTAGCTAGATGGAATAGATATGTAAATATATAAACACACACAGTGCAGAGCATTGTAGCTAGATGGAATAAATATGTAAATATATAAACACACACAGTGCGGAGCATTGTAGCTAGATGGAATAAATATGTAAATATATAAACACAGTGTGGAGTATTGTCGCTAGATGGAATAAATATATAAATATATAAACACACACAGTGCGGAGCATTGTAGCTAGATGGAATGAAACAGCATAACCGTCTACTTAGTTATCCTACATGGTATGATTATGTACCCATACATATTGTCACCCTCCATAGCTACCGGTATTTTCCTAGTTGTATACTGGAGGGGACCATTGTGTAAGTCTATTGCATCTTTTGCATTCAATACTATTAGGTTGTCACGTCTTTTTGCTATCTCTGTGAGCAGCCCTGCTTAGGTTATACAGTCTGACAGCTGTTGGTACGAAGGACCTGCGAAACCTCTCGGTTGTGCACCTAGGATGATGTAGTCTGCTGCTAAATGAGCTCCTTAGTGCATTCAGTGTGTCCTGCATAGGGTGGAACTCGGACTCCAGCAGAGACGACAGTTTAGCCACCATCCTTCTCTCTCCCATCTCCTCCACTGGGTCAAGGCGCTGCCCTAGGACAGAGCTAGCTTTCTTGATCAGTTTGTTCAGTCTCTTCCTATTGGCTGCTGTAATGCCACTGCCCCAGCAGACCACTCCAAAAGTGATGGCTGATGCCACCACCGTGTCATAGAATGTCTTCAGCAGCGCCCCTTGTACGCCAAAAGACCTGAGTCTGCTCAGTAGGAACAGCCTGTGCTGTCCCTTCTTGTAGAGTGCGTCAGTATTGTGTGACCAGTCTAGTTTATTGTTCAGATGAACACCCAGGTACTTGTAGGATGTCACCATCTCGATGTCTGTTCCCTGTATATTTACTGGTGCTGTGAGGGGTTGTCCTTGCCTGCAGCAGTCCACCACCAGCTCCTTAGTTTTCCTCGCGTTGATCTGGAGGTAGTTCCGATGGCACCAGTCCACAAAGTCCTGGACAAGCCCTCTGTACTCAGCTTCATCTCCGTTGGAGATGAGGCCAACGATCGCAGAGTCATCAGAGAACTTCTGTAGATGGCAGTGTGTTGTGTTGTGTGAGAAGTCTGCAGTATAAAGGGTGAACAGGAAGGGAGCCAAAACCGTTCTCTGGGGGGCCCCCGTGCTACCGATGATCGTGTCGGACACACAGTCCCGGGTTCTCACAAACTGTGGGCAGTTTGTGAGGTAGTCCAGGGTCCATGAAGACAGGTGCTGGTCCACCCCTGCGCACAGCAGCTTGTCCTTCAGGATCATCGGTTGGATGGTGTTGAAAGCACTGGAGAAGTCAAAGAACATGATCCTCACTGCATTCCCGGGCTTCTCCAGGTGGAACAGAGAACGGTGAAGGAGGAAGATCACCGCATCCTCCACCCCAATACCATGCTGGTAGGCGAACTGGAGTGGATCCATTGCTGGTCCCACCAGGGGGCGGAGGTGAGCAAGGAGCAGTCTCTCCAGGGTCTTCATCATGTGGGACGTCAGGGCCACTGGTCTGTAGCTGTTCACATCTTTGGGGTGGGAAGTCTTTGGTACAGGTACCACACAAGATGTTTTCCACAACTGTGGTACCCTCCCCAGCTTCAGGCTCAGGTTGAAGATATACTCCACAATCCCACACAGCTGGTCTGCACAGGACTTGAGGAGCTTTGCACTGATGCCGTCCGGTCCCGACGCCTTCCTCGCCTTGATCTTCCTCAGCTCCGTCCTCACCTGGGTCTTAGTGAGGGTCAGGTTGGGGGGCTGTGTGTTGGGAGTGGGGGGGTGATGGTGGAGTGGGGAGTGGGCAGCAGAACTTGATGTCTTCAGAGGCAGCAGTGGTTGTTGTGCAGTCGGGGGGGAGGGTGGTTGGTCAAACCTATTAAAAAACAGATTCAGATTGTTCGCCCACTCCCTGCCCCCCGTGGCCTGAGGGGAGGTATTCTGGAGCCCAGAGATGGTTTTAAGGTTTCTCCAGACCCCGCTGATGTCGCTCTGTTGCAGCTTGTCCTCCATCTTCTTCCTGAAGCTGTCCTTGCCTTCTCTGATCTTTCTCCTCAGCTCCCTCTGTATGGACTTCAGCATCTCCCTGTTCCCCAACCTGAAGATCCTCTTCTTCTCTCTCAGAAGTGTTTTTATCTCAGGGTTGAACCAGGGTTTGTTGTTTGAGCAACACGGTATGGTCTTGGTGGGAACGGTGTTGTCCACACAGAAGCTGATCAGAATCAGAATCAGAATCAGAATCAGAATCAGGTTTATTGCCATTGTTCATGTAGTACACAAACTAGGAATTTGTCTCGGTACAATGCTGCAACATTAAACATGATAAGATAAGAGAAATAAACTATACATGTAATAAAGTGTAGGATAAGATTAAGTGATACTGGTCAACAGTTAAAATATATATTAGCCAGCAGCAGATACTGTGGAGAACTATATAGTGCAGTCGGTAATGCAGGAAGAAAACAGTGATGATTGACATGAGTCTGGTTGAGCTGCTGTACATGGTGCACGAGAGTCACTTAGTGTTCAGCAGTCTAATGGCAGAGGGGAAGAAGCTGTTCATGTGACGGGAGGTTTTAGTCTGGATGGACCGAAGTCTTCTACCAGAGGGGAGGGGGGCAAACAGTACGTGACCAGGGTGTGAGGGATCGGCTATGATCCGGCCAGCACGCCTCCGGGTCCTGGAGATGTACAGATCCTGGAGAGATGGGAGCTTGCAGCCGATCACCTTCTCAGCAGTGCGCACGACGCGCTGCAGCCTTAGTCTGTCCCTGGCAGTGGCTCCTGCGTACCACACGGTTATGGAGGTGGTGAGGATGGACTCAATGATGGCTGTGTAGAACTGCACTAACATCTTGGTGGGTAGCTTGAGCTTCCTCAGCTGCTGCAGGAAGAACATCCTCTGCTGGGCTTTTTTGATGAGTGAGCTGATGGTCAGCTCCCATTTGAGGTCCCTGGTGATGGTAGTGCCTAGGAAGCGGAAGGAATCAGCAGTGGTGATGGGAGAGCCTGAGAGGGTGAGGGGGGGCAGAGGAGTAGTGACTTTCCTGAAGTCTACAATCATCTCCACTGTCTTCAGAGCGTTCAGCTGCAGGTTGTTATTGCTGCACCAGGACGCCAGCTGGGCCACCTCTCTCCTGTAGGCGGACTCGTCGCCGTTGGAGATGAGCCCGATGAGGGTGGTGTCGTCCGCAAACTTGATCAACTTGACAGACTGGTGGCTGGAGGTGCAGGAGTTGGTGTAAAGGGAGAAGAGTAGGGGGGAAAGTACACAGCCCTGGGATGATCCGGTGCTGATGCTAGTATAGTCTGAGACAGTCTTTCCCAGCCGCACATGCTGCCTCCGGTCCGTCAGGAAGTCGATGATCCACCTGCAGAGGGAGTCAGGCACGTTGAGCAGGGACAGCTTGTCCCGGAGCAGAGCGGGGCGGATGGTGTTGAATGCGGAGCTGAAGTCCACAAACAGGATCCTGGCGTAGGTTCCCGGGGAGTCCAGGTGCTGCAGGATGGAGTGGAGGGCCAGGTTGACTGCATCGTCTACAGACCTGTTGGCTCGGTAGGCAAACTGCAGCGGGTCCAGGAGAGGGGTGGTGATGGACTTGAGGTGGGACAGGACCAGGCGCTCAAAGGACTTCATGACTACAGAGGTGAGTGCTACAGGTCTGTAGTCATTAAGTCCAGTGATCCGTGGCTTCTTGGGGACAGGGATGATGGTGGAGGATTTGAGGCAGGATGGCACGTGGCATAACTTAAGGGAGGTGTTAAAAATGTCTGTGAATACAGGAGCCAGCTGTTTCGCACAGAGTCTCAGGGTGGAGGGAGACACGCCGTCTGGGCCGGGGGCCTTGCGCGGGTTCAGTCTGGAGAACTGTTTGAGCACATCCTGCTCACTGATGATAAGGGGAGGGGGGAGGGGGGGGGTGCCTTAAATGAAGTAGGGAATGTGGAGGCTGTGGAGCTGGAGGGAGGGGGGGAGTTGGACACAGATGACGAGGTGTCAAAACGGGCATAGTGTTGGGACAGTCTCTGACAAAGGGCTTTGTCATCCTGACCTTTAGGAGCCTGAGGCCGATAGTTGGTGATCTGCCTCAGTCCTCTCCACACGGAAGCCGAATCATTAGCAGTGAACTGCTGCTGGAGTCTCTCTGAGTACACAGATTTAGCCCTCTTCAGCTCTCTGTTAAACCGGTATTTAACCTCCCTGTAGCAGTCCCTGTCTCCACTTTTCAGCGCTGCTTCCTTCTCCTTCCTGATCTGTCTGAGCTTAGCTGTGAACCAGGGTTTGTCATTAGAGTAACTCACCCTGGTGCGTGATGGAAGAATGTTCTCTTCACAAAAGTGGATATATGAGTTCACAGTGTCCGTGTACTCATCCAGATCATGCGTGGCTCCTTTAAGCATGCCCCAGTCAGATATTTCCATGCACGTTTCCAGCTTCTCCTCAGCATCACTGGTCCGTATCTTCGTAGTGCTCACAACAGGTTTAGTGAGCTTCAATCTCTGTCTGTATGTGGGAATGAGGTGAACCATCACGTGATCAGATAATCCCAGCGCAGCTCGAGGGACAGCGCGATATGCGTCTTTCACTGTGGTGTAACAGTGATCCAGTGTGTTTAATCCTCTGGTGGGGCATTTAATAAACTGTTTGTAGCGGGGGAGATCGTGGCTCAGATTGCACTGATTAAAGTCGCCAGCCACAATAATCAGCGAGTCTGGAAAACTCCGCTCTGTGTGTTGAATGTGATCCGCGAGCACGCGCTGAGCTTCGCGCGTGTCCGCGTCGGGAGGGGCGTACACAGCGATCATTATGAAAGAAGCAAACTCCCGCGGGGAATAGAAGGGCTTGCAATTGATAACAAGAAATTCCAAGGCAGGAGAACAGTGTTTGGAAATTACCGTTACATCAGAGCACCAGATGCAGTTGATGTAGAAGCAGACACCGCCTCCTGTGGTCTTGCCGGAAAGCTCTGTGTCACGATCAGCACGGAAGAGCTGGAAGCCGTCGAGGCGCAGCGCGCTGTCCGGTATATTTTCCCGGAGCCAGGTCTCAGTAAAGCAGAGGACAGCTGAGGAGGCGAGGTCCTTAAAACGCATCAGCAGTCTCAGTTCATCCACCTTGTTAGAGAGAGAGTTGGTATTGGACAGAAAGATGCCAGGCAGCGCCGTTCGCGAGCCTCTCCTGCGAAGTCGTACGAGAGCGCCCGCTCGTCTTCCTCTCTTCCGCCGTCTCACTTTCCGAGCCAAACAATAAACCAGATCGGCGGCAGGGGCTAGAAAAACTGGGAGGAGGTCCGTGGGGGTCAAAGTCCTGATATTTAAAAGTTCTTCACGGGTATAAGTGCAAGCAGACACACAATTGACAAACAAAAACAAACAAAGAGCGCAGCGAAGCACCATGTCGACCGCTGTGGGCGCCATCTTGGATCGTCCAAGATGATCGTCCAAGATGATGTAGTCCGTGATGGTGTGAGTGAGGCCATCGATGTCCTCACCATGTGGATCGCAGAGCTGCTCCCAGGCGGTGGTTTCAAAACAGCCCTTTAGAGCGTCCATTGCCTCCTCAGACCATATTTTCACTGTGCGCATGGCCGGAGGTTGTTTGTGCACTAGGGGTTTGTACACCGGCCGGTGATGAGCCAAGTTGTGATCCGATCTCCCGAGTGGGGGGAGTTGTGATGAGGTGTACGCCTCCTTAGTGTTTGTGTAGAATAAGTCCAGTGTTTTATTGTCTCTAGTGTGGCATGTGACATACTGGGTGAACGTCGGTAGAATGGGAGACAGTGAAACATGGTTGAAGTCGCCTGAGATGAGGAGAAGAGCATCTGGGTGTTCTGTCTGCAGCCTGCCAGTAACTGAGTGGATGACGTCACGCGCTGTTCCAGCGTTCGCCATCAGATTTGCATAAATAACAATGCAGATCACGTGGGAATATTCCCTCGGGAGATATGTAGGCCGCATGCTAACAGCTAGCAACTCCATGTCTTTGTTGCAGTGTTGTTGTTTAACCGTGATATGTCCCGGTCTGCACCAGTTGTTATTGACATACATTATCACTCCACCGCCCCTTGCCTTGCCACTGTCTGGTGTTTGGTCTGCACGTATTGCGTGGAAACCCTCCAGTTCAATGTTAGCATCTGCTGATAGTTCAGTTAGCCACATCTCCGTGAATAGCATAAGGCAGCACTCCCGGTATATGCTCTTGTAGCGGGAGTTAGCCGCTAGCTCATCTGTTTTTCCTAGTATCGATCGTACATTCCCCATAACAACAGATGGGAGGGTGGGTCTGTACCTTATATTCTTTGCCCGCCATCTTGCACCAGCTCGACAACCACGCCGTTTCCGTCTTATCTCTCCCGGTATGTCGAGTTTTTCCGTTAGCATCATGGGCCGGTTAAGTGCTAACAGCTGGTCTCTGTTATACTGCCTCCTGCACAAAACAGTGGCTCCGTCCACTGGCTCAGGAGACATTTGGGTGATCTACGTGTTTGGATGGAATAAAGGTGACGCTGGATCAGAAAGATTGGCAAGAGAGCCAGATAGTAAATAAATAGAAATAGGCAGAAATTGATCCGCTGTTGCAAAAGGCAGCCTACTCGTGTGACGCCGGAAGTCATTTTTTGTGGGTTTTTCAGTCTAATGTTGTAGGTTTTGAATCTGGTAAATATTCTCATATTTTTGAAGCCAACATTTTCAGTTACCAGATTTTTTTTTCCTTATTTTGGGTCTTTACTTTCATCTTTAGGGACACCTGAGGGCAGATGAACAACATTGGGCTATTTTTATTCAATTTTTTGCAGCATCACTGTAATTTTTATTAACTCAGTTGCATTATCTCCCTGACCAAGGGATAACAGTGAACTTTACAGGGAAAAAGGACGACGGCCTAAGGGTCTGACATGACAACACCTGGGTTCCCCCATTCCCCTGCAATGCTCTTCTGCTGCTCGGCCATGACCCTGCCTCAGAAGCCCAGCGAACAATGTCGCCTTGCCCCTGCTCACCGCACTCCTCTCATCGACAGCCAAGCCATGCCAGATGGCCAATAAGTTCAGTAAAATTGCATGCATATTAATTACTGCAACCAGCATCAGAATGACAAATTAAACTGAAGATTATGGAATAATGCTGTCACTTAATAATGCCCAATCACTGAAAGCTTTAAATACAGCTTATACTACATGATTCAAAGCACAGAACATAAGAATAAGAATATTTTTCTTTAAACTATTGAAAATGAATGACCAAAATTAAAAACAGAGAAAATATCATTTATGTTATTTACTTGGAAGAAATGATTATAATATCAAAGAACACAAACATGTTACTTTAAATGAGTTTTTGGATTACATAATGAGAATAACAACTTCATCATAATCCTTGAATAGTAATGCTTGAAATTTTATCTGGAGAAGGACCAGTCACTTGGACAGCAGTTTAAGTAGAAAAGACAGACTGCTGCCCGGCTGATTTATCACTATGACCTCTTCGACAGATAACTAGGAAGAGTTCACAAGATTTAGTATAAGGAGAGAACAGATCTCTCCCACTCCAGCAAAAAGATTAAGCCTACACTTTAATCTTAAAAAGGAGTTAAAGTTAAAAAGTTAAAAGCAACAATTGCAAACTTTTGAAGTTATATCTGTGTGTTTTATTTCTTTTAAATGCTGCATTGTGTGATTTATTCCACAGGAAGCCCATTAAAACTTAAGGATTCTAATAAATGACACTGTTTTATTCAAGAGTGATCTTAAAATAATGCTAACCTGTGTGTATTGGTAAAATATTTAGTGATTCACTGAATATTTAGCAAAAGTTTGTTGTTGTAATTACAAAATCACATTATTCAAATAATGGAAGCTTTAGTTAGCATTGTGTTATTCTGGGTTCATGTTCATGTTTTTGTTTTTCAACAGAAAAAGGAAAGCAATAACAAGCTATTTATCTTTCACCAGGATTTAGAATTGAAAAGTCAAAAAGGTGAAAAATAAAAATCACAAGATCACCATTAGCTTTAATTCTAACAAATCCTTGGTGACCAAAATAAATAAATAAATAAAAAAACAATTCACTTGTGTTTCTTAGCATTAAAAAATATAATCAACAGTGGGATAAGCACTGTAAAAACTTAAAAGGACAAAAGTTGAATGACTATAACAGTAACACTTGCAAAAACAATTTATGGGGAGACAAAATTTGCACTCCTGTTGGTGTGAATTCTGACGCACGGACAGGGGGTAGCCTCGGGCTTCCCCCGATTTCTTTTTACAGGATGGCCCCGCCATGTGGTGGTGGACGGAAGGACGGGAGGACGAACAGTAGTGTAGGGCAAGCTGGCTGTGGCAAGGGGAACACCATGTTTGTCATCAACCTGGACATCAGGCTCATTGGCTGGGGGCAGTGGCAGAGTGGGGGGGGGGACCTTACAGAGGACCATAACAACGGTGTGACAAGCAGACCTGAAGCTAAGTAAAACAAATGATGTTGACAATGACATAACACATATCAATTTAACTGACTTTGACTTTGAAAATGCAGTGTTTACATGAAATTACATTGCAGGTCTGACACAGTGCAATGATGCCTCTCACCAGATAATGGTATGACAGTATCACATTTCAGAAATGTGACAGGGATAAGGAATAATTGTGTTGTATGATTTTGATGTGCTAAAGAGCTGGGCTGTGCTCCTGGTGCTTGGCCTCGACCGAGCCGGGCCTTGGGACTACAGACCACACCATAATTTAGGAAGAAACATAGAAAATAAAGCATTCCTTGTGCAAAATGAACCCATATTCTGATCAAGCAATATGTCCACCTTTACATTAACAGAAGGAGTGGGACATAACCTTTCACAATGATGCACGTACACAAATTCAAACTGTCTGTGTTCAACAGGACAGACAGATGTGGCCTTAATGACTAATTCAGAATTGGTTACAATACATGTTAATCACATTAAATCAGCACAGACAGCTGGATTAATTGTCCTAACTGAAATTTACCACAACAGCCATGATTACTGAAACCTCATTTTGATGGAGTTATACTACTCACAAAGTTTCATCTAAATTAACCATGTGCAACACATACTAATGGCACATATTGTATCTTTAAAGGGACAACCTATCATCATATTCAGCTGCGCTGTAACTTTGATGCATGGGCGTCTCCAAGCATTGGGGGGGGGGGGGGTACCACAACAATTAATTAGCAAAAAATAATGAGCAACAATCCTCAGAAAAATAGATAATAAATACAAATTATCAATAAATGATCAGTAATGTAGGAAAGAAATTTGGAATTTCCCCATTGTGGGACTAATAAAGGCTTATCTTATCTTATCTTAAGAAAGATATAGATGAAACCACTTGGTAATGGAATCACAGCATTCAATAGGAGAAGTTAAATTTACATCAATAGATTTGCAGGTATTTAAGAAAAATATGTGCTGAAAAATATTTGCAGATTATTGTAAAGAAAAAATATCATGTTTATAAGAAATAAGGTAAACTGATAAGGAAGAAGAAAACCATGCAGATTTATGAGAAAAGTTCCAAATGTCTAGGGAAGGTCCAATTTATGCTGAATTTATGCTTACTGTGGGACTCAATTTAGAATCTACTACAAAGACAACACAGATTCTTGCTCAATTATGTAAGAAGAGAACAATGCTTTAGGGAGCTCAAAGCAAAATAATTTGACCTGCCCTGCTTAAACTTATTCCTTTCAAAACCTTTGCATGGATCTCATTGAGTTAAATAAGTGTGAAGGCAAAAATGTTGTTTAGAAATTATTGACATACTTACCGAATAGACAAAGGCTTTCCCATGCACTAATTTGAATACTGCTATGGATTGCAATAATCTAAATACTGCTATGGTGACACTGAAACCCTTAATCGAAACAATATCAAGTTTTAAAATAGCTGAAATGATTCACATAGATAATGGAATACACTTTGTAAAGCAAATCATATCACATTTAGGTACAGTACCCAGATTGTTAGTACCCAACATTTACCTAGGAAACCATTTAGCTTATCATCAACAATCTACAGGATCAGCATAATGCACAAATAGGATTATGAAAGGGCGGTGCGGTGACGCAGTGGTTAGCACTGCGGCAGCACAGCAACTCACCCTTGGCCATGGGATCCCTGGTTCGATCCCAGCCCCTGACCAACAGTGATCTGTGTGGAGTTTGCATGTTCTCCTCGTGTCTGCGTGGGTTTACTCTGGGAGTTCTCCGGTTTCCAACCACATGCCAAAAACATGCAGGTTAGGTTAATTGGAGACTCTTAAAGTGGGCCTAGGTGTGAATGTGTGTGTGTGAATGGCAAAGGGATAGCGCCGTGCCGTGGCTGCTTCATCCATCCAAGTGGATGCCCTCAATTTCCCTTCTGGGGATCAATAAAGTATACAAAATCAAAAAGAAAAAATCAAAAAAATCAAATAGGGAAATTGTGAGTGGCAAACCCTACTGTTGAAGCCATTTAACTTAGGTGATGAGGAAAGGCTTCTGGTTGATTACATGCAAAGAATGACAACTGACAGAGATGTTATCCATACTGCCCTTCTCAGGAGGGACCATGTGATGAAGGAACCGTAGGAGGTGCACCCATCTTTTGGCTGAATCAGGGGATCTGGTCATTAAAGAAAACCAGACCAAAACTCCCTGGCAAGGACAACACAAAGGTTATCCTGGCGACACCAACAGCTGCGAAGAGCGAAGGACGTGACACTTGGGTGCATCTAATGTTTTACCCCACTTGGAACCCTCAGCAAGAGACTGTTTAATACACATTACATACTCATTAAATAAATTTAAAAAAGACCTCAACAAGTGACTGTTTAACTGTTTCTCTATGCAAGTGTCAGCTGAAGGCGCCCCCGGTGTCCAGTAACGGCTTTTGCATAACAAAGCAAGCTGTTTGTTTATCATGGCGAGGCAAACATGCAAGGGAAAGAAGGGCGCGGCTGGTGTTGTTTCCTTATCATCCTCATCATCCTCGTAGTAGCCCTTAGTGTTGGTTGTTTTTAAGTTGTTCCACTGACTATACACCATAGAGAATTGTTATGCTTGTTCCTTAATGCCACTAACAGCTGGACAAATTATCTGCTACTGCTAAAATAATGCAGCTACCACAGGCTGTTTGTTTCTTAAGAGAGGCTATATACAGGAATAACACAGCAAACATCACTTTGAATCACACTTGTCACAACATTTATCACCCCACTGATAGGAAACATGATGACACTCCTTACTCTGCGAAGGCAAGGTTAATTTCATCAGGGAACTCCTCTATTCTGAAGCGGTGATGTCCTTTTCGACAGCTTAACACTCTCTAAGTGTGCAACGGCTTACAGTGCGTCTCTCCCCTGTACTGCTACCCTGATTGACCAACGGAGCGAGACTAAGGATCTACATTGTTAAAGGGGGGTAGGTGGTCATTGGACGTACCCACAACTGGCCAGGAATTGGGCAGGGTTGTGTACCCCATTTTGGCGACTGACCGTACCCTCATCATGTTGGCAGGGCAGGTGGGCAGGGTGAAGAGAGATGCTTTCTTACCACATGATACCATTCTGGGGCACGAATGCAATTTCAGATGGAAAGCACAGGAGTGAGGGTCTTTCATTCACTGTTTCCTTGAGTGAGAGTGGGTAAGAACACCTTATGGATTGAAACACTTAATTATAGGCTACAATTATTTGTAAAATTATAACATAAAATAGAATAGTTCAATCAACTGCCACATGTAGGGGGTTTTGCCCTGTTATAGGAGGTTATTGTTGTACTTCTACCCATGAAAATAATGCAAATGGTCATATTAATACTTTGGTTACACACAGCATCATTGCTTTGCAGGCAATAATAACAAAATTGATTAAGTTAGTGATTCTCTTCATGGAGAAGTCTCATCATGAACTTGGTAATGATTTTTATAGTGATAACTTTGGACTTTTCCTGTGTGAGTCCTTGTGTCCGTAATATGATGATGAGGCTGGTTATTGTGAACTTAGTGACATGTCTTCATACAACTGCCGCAGAGCTAAGAATATTTTGAGTTTCTCCATATCATTTTTTGCATTCTTATGACACAGTCTAAAATTAATTTTGATTATATTACACACATACACTTTTAATGACATATTCACACACATACTCGACATGTTTTAAACCACCTCATAAGATTGCTGCTAGTCTGCAAAGACACATAGCAACATGGAAATCCTTACACATATATCTTTATATCATTTTAATCAATTTACTCTACTACCACTTTGATTATTTTTCTTTTAATTATGATTCTTTATTAAGCATCTGTCATCACCCGCAGCTCATGGGCCTCCATCTCAGCTGCGCGCACACCTGCGCCTCGTTAAGCTCTGCTATTTATTCCATCCTGCCCTGAGCTGCGGCCTGGAGCCGTCTGTCTCCCTGCGTAACCCTCACAGCTACTTCCCTATCGTTCGGGCCAGCTGTCTTCTAACTAACTAACTAACTAACCTGCACTTATCAACGGACATGTAAGCTGTCATTCCTGCCTTACCTTCTCTGTTCAGTTCTCCCCTGTGCACAGGTGGATTCCGTGGTGGCGGACTCTCTCTCCCTCGTCACGCTGCTCCTCCACTTGCCGCATCTTCCCGGACGCACAGCAGGTCGCTGTCTCCCAGGCTTGGGACTTGCCACGCCAGCCACCACGCCGCTACAAGTAAGCACAGTAACATCGTCACTTTCCTGTGTGGTTGCCCAGCTAACCCCTGCTCTCCTCTCTCATAGGGTTGCCTGGCTGAACGGCGAACTGCTCTGTCCTGATCTCATCCCCCACCTACATCACATTCACATCTTGCATACACGCATCCACTCACAAACGTTGTTGCTCAATAAAGCTCTCAAATCTGTCCGAGCCTGCGTGTGTGTTTTCCTGGGCCGAATAATATGTCAGCATCAAGAGGGGATATGATAGAAAAATTCCATATTATCCATATTATTATTCTTATATTATTCCATGACTTTCCTACCTCATGTCTGATGTTTATATATGCATTCCATGTAGAATAAATTCATATATTCTTCTGTATTGTTCTTTTATATATTATATCTGATGTATTTTTGGTGTGTTGTCTGAGCCATTATTTGTCTATGTGAATTCCATGTCCCAGAGTCCTGAGTGCTGAGTGAATGTGCAGATGCCTGTGAGGTTAGGTCATCAGAAACGTAAATAATGACCCAGGATAAGCTTTTGTTATATTGCTCTTGTTAGATTGACCTGACCTGTTTAGGATACCAGGAATGTGCTATAGATTAAACACTTAGACTGTCTCCAGGAGATGTCTCCGGATAGCTCTGCAGATAGCTGAAGGACTTCTCCCTCTTGTTTATGTACAGCTATAAAAACACCATGCTTAGAAATGTATGTTCAGAGGTTAGGTGTGTGTGTACTGAGTGCCACGCTCATGTAATCTCTCCCCCAGTGGCCATGGGGTTAAATAATTATACTTATATTCAAATATTCCGCCTGATTTTTGACTCAAAATAATTATGCTGAAAATTATTCTATCAGAAACTCATAAAGTATATTCCAGATATTGTCCCCCTCCCCCCCTTTTGTACATCACCCCAAGGGGAGATAGACAAACATAAAAAATTCAGGACAAAACAAACATCAAACAGAAAAGGTAGAAGAAGGTAGATTGTCAGTGTCATCTGAAGTAATTCTAAATATAATAATCAAGTCATCTAAGTCCAGTCTCTAAATGTCAAACTTCAAAACATCAGTAGTCAGTTGACTTTAGAATCAAACTATATTTCATTCAGATTGTCTTGAGGCCTTCTCCCACTGACCATGTGTTGTCAGGGTGCCTGCATTTTGATTAAGCATGCTGATGGAAAGGATCCTTCGTCAATATTGTCTTTACTTAACCATGGTGTCAAAGCATCTTGTGAAACACTGAATATCACTGTCACTTAGGACGTGTATTCTAATAAAACTAAGGTCTCAGTGTCTCAAAAAGAAAAACATTATTATTGTATCCAAGTGTCATACTTGTTATTGTTATTGTGATGTAATTTTATCTATCTTAAAGATTTGAAATAGTCATTTAATAATCGTTTTCTTTTAAATTTTGTACATGTAATCACAGAGTTCAGATTAATCTTTGCTTTACAAAACAAATTATAATTTACTTATTTCAATTTATGGCCATGTAGTCAAAATACTCTAATTACTTGTTAGACTTTGCAGTTTCTGTTTTGTTGATCAACATTTTATGAAATCAATTAATCATACAGTTCACAGGACTGCCTCCTCTGGATGCTAATTTTCAAGATTTTCTCCATAATCCATGCTCAAGTTTGTCCTGTAATGAGAAAAAGTCATTTTTCTAAATTTATTTTGTAGTCACCCTTGAAGGCAGAAATCTGAGAAGGGTATGAGTAAGATTCTTAATTTTCAGGCAGTGGAAGAGCTCTTCAGTTTCTATTTTTGTCCTTTTGATCTCAAAATATATGTATTCCATGCATGGTTTAGATGAAACTTTTAGTAATTATCATTTTGAAATTCAAATATAGGCATATGCTTTTACACTTCAGAAGTATATTTAGATGTTAAAGGGTAAACCATTATTATTAACCAAATCTATCCACACCGATAGTTTAAAAACTATTTTCTCTCTGGTTTGCAGCTCGTCAAGCATTTGTTCACTCATTCACACATTCACTCATCTGTCTACTTCAGTTCTGGTCTGTAATCTGTCTGGTGTATAATCAACTAAGCGTGAGGGCATTATTATTATCATTATTATTCTTTTGTACGAGTAAAGGTGTGATTACTTAAGAAATACTTATTACCGTGTGCCAGTGCATTTGTATACTCATAACTGTAAACTATATCTCAAATGTGTATGAACTCTGTCTGACTATTGTCCTACGTATAAAAATATATCATGTTGACAGGTAAAACAAACAACAAAACAAAAAAAAATGATGGTTGGTGTAGGTGCGTTTTACCACAGTTTTTTTTTTTTAAATCTTGTCTGTTGGGCTAGTAAACCATGGTAAACAGTGTCCATTTGTCCCTCTCTTTGGTACCCAGAGAATGTCCATCTTATTGTTGTCGTTGTCCATTCTTCGGCTCTCAGCTGTTATCATAACTTCGGCACACACACACAGAGCAGAGAATGTTCATGACCCACTTACAGAGGTGGGATTATATTACTCAGCAGTTCTTGGAGATGACTGCCACAAACGAAGTACACAGAGGTGGAGTTATGTTTGTCACTCAGCAGTTCTTGGTTACAGGCAATTGCCCCAAGCAAAACAATACTGGCCTGTTGTTGTCTTCAGCCACCCGCCGGTGACTAGCAAGAGAGTTCTTAGTCCATTGTGTGAGAGAGCTGCTCATTCAGGAAGTGTGCATGCTGGAGGTGGTTGATGGATGGATTTGGTGATGATGTCTATCATTCAAGATGGTGGAGTGAGTTGTCTCAGTCTTACAGGCTCAGCTTAAATAGATTTTTTTAGTTGTGGTTCAGCCGGTCTGGATTCGGGGGTCAGACTCGATCTCTGTTTTAAGAGTTGTTTTGCACTCGCTGTGAGAATTGGACTTTTGGGACTGCTCTCATTCGTGAGTGAACTGATTGGCGTTTCTTTTCGTGGTTCACTGCTACGCTTTACCTGAAGTGTTTGCTAGGCTAATGCTATAGCTAACACCATAGCTAGTCGTAGCACCTAGCACCGACACGGAGAAGCGACTCTGTCCCCGGTGATAGGGGCTCGCCGGAGGAAATAGCCAAGGCAGCAGTTGGACAGTAGCTGGATCGGAGCTCAAGTGCAGCGGTGGTGGGAGACAGGGACCAGTGGAGGACCACCTGGGCCCAGCCGGATAAGAGCCAAAGTCGGAGCCCAGTTGCAGCGGCGGGGCGAGGCGGAGGAACTCCTGAGGCAGACGGCGGTAGGTGGCGGGGCTCAGCAGAGGATCTACCGGGACCTCAGCTGGACAGGAGCAGGATTGGAGCTCGGCTACAGCCGCGGCGGGGCTCGGTGGAGGAGCTGCTGGTACCCCGGCTGGACAGGAGCTCGGTTATGGCGGCGGTAAGCAGCGGGACTAGCAGCAGAGGGGGCTAGCTGAGGCCCAGCTGGATTTGAGGTCGGTCGGATCGGATACCGGCGACACCAGCAGAGATTGTTTTACTATCCACAGGTCAGTAAAAATGCCGCCAAAGAAGGAGGAAATGGAAGAGATCAAAAAATCTCTGAACTTCTTGTCAGAAGAACTGACCAAAGTGACTAGTCAGCAGGCCAAAATATTAGGGCTAATGGAAGAAGTCCGAGAATTAAAATTAACAAGTAAGGAAAAAGACAAAAAAAATTGCAGACTTGGAGCGACGCGTCGAGGATCTTGAACAATATTCTCGTATGGATGATCTAATTATAAGTGGACTAGACATTAAATATCAATCATATGCTCATGCTACAACAGGAATGAGAGGTGAGGATGCTCCCCTGGGCGAATCAGTCTCCCTGGAAAACCAGGTGCTTCAGTTCCTTGATAGTAGAAATATAAAGGTCGAAGCAAATGCAATTTCAGCCTATCATGCTTTACCCAGAAAGGATAATAAAACAAAGAAATCAATTGTGATGTGCTTTGTGAACAGAAGGGTAAAGAATGACATACTGAGGCAGGCCAGAAAGCTACGGGGAACAGAAGTTTACCTAAATGAACATCTAACAAAAACTAATGCTGAAATAGCACGGCAAGCACGGATGCTGAAAAGACAAAATAAGATACAGGCAACATCGATAAGAAATTGTAGAGTTTGGATCAAACTAAATGGAACACCTGAGGAAGCAAAGAGTATAATAATCAGAGAGATTACTGACTTAAATAAATATAGATGAACACTGATTAAGAAAATTAAGAGACTATGATAATCCATATCCACACACGACAAGAATAGTTCTTTTGACATACCATGTCAATGTCCTTTAAAAAAACAACAACAAAAAACAAAACAAAAGAAACAAAAAAAACTAATGACTGACTTTAGTAGACATCAATTATCCCCAGTCGGAGGAAGTCATTTGACACAGAGTGAGGAAATTCAAACTCTGAAAATATGTCATTATGCTGAACATAAACTACAAGAGATGGAGAATGATATTGATCCTGATAACCACTTTTTCAATAATATTCATAATCATCGTGAATATTACACTGAAAAGCAATTCAATAGTCAAGTGCAACTAGATGGTAAACTATCAATAATACACTTCAACAGCAGAAGTCTTAACAAAAACTTTCCACAGATTCAGGACTATTTAAAACAGCTAGACAGAAAATTTACAGCCATCGCAGTCTCTGAAACTTGGCTTAATGAAGAGCAGGCTCCCCTGATGGCAATAGAGGGATATCAGATGTTTCATATTAACCTCTTGCACTCCGGTGTACCGCGGGCGGACACGTCTCTGCGTCCTAGAGCGCACGAGGGCGCTGCATCCTAGAGTGCACTGAAAAAAATAGCTGCATTTCCGTTCTTCCACTACAGACACAGCCGCGAACAGAAAGCCAAAGGAGTGCTTTGATTGGTTTAGATGTGATTGACCTCTCATTCGACTAATAAGAGCCTTGAATTGAGTTTCTGAAACCTTGAAGAACCAATGACTGAAAACCTAGCAAGAAGGACCCACCTACCAACGGCTGCGAATACAGCCAGCCAATTGAAGCACAGAAGTTTGAAAGCTGTTTTGTGTAAGGCTGGGTGACACACAGGCGTTCGCCAGTCTTTTTTTCTTACTACTGTTCTTATTTGTTTTGAAAAATCATTCACCAAAACCGCAATCATGGAAGCACAAAACCGCAATAATGGAATTATGGTTTGACCGGGTCACGTGACCAGAACCACGAGTCCGTAACAAGTGGACCAGCGTCATGTTCGTCTGACAATGAGGAAGAGAAGTTCGCCAGCAACACTGCTGTTGTGGACAGGTAAGTGTTATAAGCTAAATTATTCTTTATCCCTGAAAATTGTAATCCAAATGACTTTTGACCGATCGGTAAATTACAACTGTGCGTGATCGCAACATGACGGACCCGGACCACTCCATGTTGCGAACGGCCCCCCCGTCATGTTGTGAGCGCCCCCCCCCCCCGCCCCCGCTACTCTTCTGTAGCGGATTGCAGATATATTGCAGATATTTTAGTCCAACTGTGCGTAGCAGACCGCGACGCACCGTCACCGCTTTCCGTCATGTAGCGATGGACGATGTCTGTCCTCTGTAGCGGGGGTGGGGGGGGGGAGGGTGGAAGTTGTTATCTTCTACATTACAAATATTTTAGTATAATTTTTAGTGCACTGTAGGTTATTTTTTTCTTGTAAAAAAAAAAAAAGCCCCACATTTTTTTTTATGTGGCATGCTCCTTTGTGTGTGGGGGCTTGTTTGTTCATTCATTCATTCATAAATGAATAAACAACTACCCCCCCCCCCCCACACACACACAGCCCTTCACCTTTCATTAGAGCCCAATATGAAGCTTCTATATTGAATCATTCAAAAGTTACAGATGTTTTTCCAAATTGTGCCATTTGGCACAATTTGGCACAGTTCAAAACGCCTGGGAACAACCTAAGAAAAAAGCTGTGTAATATATTCAATTTTTGTGGTATTGTTACAAAATTTTGACTTCAGCTGGATAACACTTGGTTCTACATTTCTGTTGCATTTTCCAGCCAGTATCTGAAGCTGTGTGTTATTTGCAAGCATTTGTATCCAAAAAAACACCCAGGTAAAATTTATTTTCTTCAAGTTCAGTATGTTGAGATGACTGTTACTCAGTGGCAGGAGAACTTAGAGAGATTATGACTGTTTTGCCAAAAATTCAAAGTGTTTTCTTTTAAATGAGACCAACCCCATGAAGATGCTGCAAAGGGTTGAAGAACAGCTTTTGATTTACTTCGGGTACATTATTTTTTGGCGTTTTTAGGGAAATTGACCAGAGTGCAAGGGGTTAACAGATCTAAAAAAAAAAAGGGTGGTGGTGTTGCACTGTATATTGATGACCTGTATAGATGTAAACTTGTAAATGGAATGTCCTTTGCACTACCAGGGATTTTAGAATGTGTTACTTTTGAGACTGACCAAGATAAAACAAAAAATCTAATTATAAGTTGTATATATAGAACGCCGGGAACTTGCATTGAGACATTCAGAGATAAACTAGTCGAGCTGTACAATAATATTACTAGAAAGAAAATGGCAGTAATTTGTGGAGATTTCAATATTGATTTACTAAATCCATATCAACAAAATGTAATTACAGAGTTCATGAATTCTATGTACAGCATGGGTTGATATCCCACAATAACACATCCCAGTAGAATCACAGTTCACACTGCTACACTTATTGACAACCTGTTTGTTAATATTATTGATAAGAAAATAGAAAGTGGATTATTGATAAATGATATAAGTGACCATTTGCCAACCTTTGCACTTATCCATGGCCACACGGAGGCCAATACGGAAAAAATTTTAAAATCGTTCAGATACAAATCACAAAATGCAATCATTTCTTTTAAAGAAGACTTGCTGAAGCAGGACTGGACAAAAGTCTATGTATCAGATGTAAATGAAGCCTACAACACATTTATGAACACTGTAACCACTCTTTATGAAAAAAATTGTCCATTAGTAAAGAAAAAGCTTAAACATAAATTTGTCGATAAGCCATGGTTAACCAAAGGATTACAAAAGGCATGTAAAAAGAAAAATTTATTATATAAAGCTTTTCTAAAGAAAAGGACAAAAGAAGCAGAGCAGCGGTATAAAACATACAAAAATAAGTTAACATATATAATGAGATGTAGTAAAAGAGACTATTACAGTAAAGAACTGGAGAAAAACAGAGACATTATTAAAAATACATGGACAATACTTAACAATATTCTTGGAAATAAAAACAGAAATACAAGCTACCCAACCAATTTTTAAAAAAATAATACAACTCAGAGTGTGAATGCAGTTTCACCTGCAGATGAATTTAATAACTTTTTTGTTAACATTGGTCCTAATTTGGCTCGAGAAATACCCATTACGGCGCCTACGGGTGATACAATAAGCAAAAACACTGCTATAAAAGACTCCATTTTTATAAAGAACACAGACGAGAGAGAGGTCATTGAAATTGTTAAATTGTTTAAAAGTAAGACATCTGCGGACTGTGATGGTATTGACATGCTCTTAGTCAAAACTATTATTGAATGCTTAGTGAAACCACTGACGTATATTTGTAACCTGTCTCTCCAAACAGGTATATTTCCCAATGGAATGAAAATAGCTAAAGTAATTCCGATATACAAGACGGGTGACAGAGGAGAACTTTCAAACTATAGACCAATTTCACTATTGCCGCAATTTTCCAAGATACTTGAAAAAATATTCTGTGAGAGAATTGACAACTTCATAATGAAGAATAATTTATTGTGTGAGCAGCAATATGGGTTCAGACACAAGAGGACAACTGCATTTGCTCTAATGGAATTTATAGAAAAAATATCAACTGCCGTTGAAAATAAAGAGTATTCAGTTGCAGTATTCCTGGATCTTAAAAAAGCATTTGATACAGTGGATCACAATTTATTATTAAAGAAACTACAAAATTGTGGTATTAGGGGGGTAGCACTGTCCTGGTTAAGTAGTTACTTAAAGAATAGATATCAGTATGTATGTGTTGGTAACAAAAACTCACAGTTATTGAAGGTTACTTGTGGAGTCCCACAGGGTTCAGTTTTGGGGCCATTGTTATTCAATATGTATATAAATGATATATGTAAAGTCTCGGAAAAAATGGATTTAATATTGTTTGCCAATGACACTAATCTATTATGCAGTGGAAGCAATTTGGAACAACTTTTGGATACACTCGGAAAGGAATTAGGAAAGCTTAAACTGTGGTTTGATTCAAACAAATTAACGCTCAATTAAAGTAAGACAAAATTTATAGTTTTTAACAACCATCACAACAACTTAGTATCTAAACTCAGTGTAAATGGTGTAGAGATTGAAAGGGTATCTGAAACTAAATTTCTTGGAGTAATAATTGATAATAAACTGTGTTGGAAGTCACATATTAATTATATTAAAGGTAAAATATCTAAATCAATTGCAATACTACACAGAGCAAAATATTTGCTGAATCAACCCACACTATATACTTTGTATCATTCATTAATACTCCCATACATGACATATTGTACTGAAGTATGGGGAAATACATATAAAACAAACATATATCCAGTCTTTATACTTCAGAAGAGAGCTATTAGAATAATAAACAAAGCTGCTTACAGGGAACCAACAAACCCACCTTTTCTTAAATTAAAAGCTCTCAAGTTGAAAGATCTGGTTGACTTTAAAACTGCAGTAATAATGTTTAAAGTGAAAAATCTATCACTGCCCGCAAATATCCAAAAGCTGTTCCAAATAAGGGAGAAACAATGTCATTTCAGAGGAACATTTCAAAAACCTTCAGTGAGAACTACCACCAAGCAACACTGTGTTTCAGTGCAAGGAGTCAGATTATGGAACGATTTTGGACCTGAATTAAAATCATGTACAATGCTTGGACAATTTAAACAAAAACTAAAGGAAGAAATACTCCAAACATATATACAAGATGACATGTAAAATCACATAAGGATTGTCATATCCAGTCTGTGTTGTGTTGTTGCTTAGTTTTCTTTTGTCACATTCTGTCTTAGCTTTGTTCCGAATTGTAATCGCTCTCGTTTTGTTTTTCTTTTGAATTCCTGGATGAAATATGGGTGGGCAATATAAGCTGCGGCTTCAGCCATCACCCATTTCAGATAACTTATGTTGAACTGTATAATCAGAGGAGTTATTGTTTAATTTGACCTTGTTGGATTTTTTCCCCTTTGTTATATTATTCCACGTACCAAAAGCCAGTTTAGAAAGCTTGGGATCAGTCCGCCAAGGTCTCCGCCTTTGACTGCCACCTAATCCACATAGCACCGGACTTCCATGATCCCTCCTGCAGGTGGTGAACCTACTGGAGGGCGGACCCATGTAACTCCTTCGGGCTGAGCCCGGCCGGGTCCCATGGGTGGAAACCCGGCCACCAGACGCTAGCCTTCGAGCCCCTCCCCCAGGCCTGGCTCCAGGGTGGGGCCCCGGTAACCCCATACCGGGCGGGGTACACTGAATCCTTGATATACAATTTATCATGAGAGTCTGTTGGATCGTTCTTCGTCTGGCCCTTCACCCAGGACCAGTTTGTCTTGGGAGACCCTATCAGAGGCAAATTGCCCCGGACAACATAGCTCCTGGGATCACTGGGGCACGCAAACCCCCCCCACCACGATAAGGTGACGATCCATGAGGGAGTCAGTTGAGGTGGTATGGGCATCTGATTAGGATGCCTCCTGGACGCCTCCCACTTGAGGTGTTTCAGGCACGTCCCACTGGGAGGAGACCCCGGGGCAGACCCAGGACTCGGTGGAGAGACTATGTCTCCCAGCTAGTCTGGGAACGCCTTGGTATCCCCTCTGAAGAGCTGGAGCAGGTGGCTGGGGAGAGGGAAGTCTGGGCTTCTCTGCTTGAACTGCTGCCTCCGCGACCCGGACCTCCGGAAAAGCGGTAGAAGATGGATGGATGGATGGATGTTATATTATTCTGTTTCTTTTAATCTTTACTTTTAATCTATCTGAAATAAATAAATAAATAAATGTCGGTGTTGACACTGGGTGATGAAGCTGGGTGATAATGCTGGGGTGAGGGAAGCAAGGAGACAATAAAGACAGCACTGGTCTGCCATGGTTCAGTTCACCCCTAAAAAAATACAAAGGAGAAAAAGATTCCTGAGATGTATACAGTGATCCCTCGCTACTTCGCGCCTCACCTTTCGCACCCTCAGTGCATCGCGGATTTTTCAAAAATATTCATCAAAAATTAAAAATTGAGAAAAAATGGCACGAAAGTTGCCCGGGCGCTAGCAGAAGGCAGGGAGACTACATTAGAACATCAGGTATCAACACGGAGAGCCCGCACAACTCAAAATCCACCTCTCTGATGCTCTCTGATGCTCGGCTCGGGAATCTCGCAAGCTGATTGGCCGAGACGTTTTACCCAGCTTCTCTCCCTGCCGAGCGCCCATACCCAGCGAAGGAAGACCGCATTCATTGTTCTTTATCGCTCGTGTTGCTTAGTCTCGCTGCGTGGAACTTTTCGCTGTTCTCTTGTGCCTTTTTGTGCGAAATAGTGCTTGTGACGCCCTTGAAAATGGCTCCTAAACGTCCTCCACCCTCTAAATCCTCTAGTGAACCCAAGAGGAAGAGAAAAATGATGACGGTGGGCGAGAAAGTTAAATTATTGGACATGCTTAATGCAGGCCGTACTATGTAATGTATGTAAAAAATGGGGGGGGGTGATGTTACTTCGCGGTTTTTCACTTTTCGCGGTCGGTTCTGGAACCCATTAACCGCGATAAGTGAGGGATCACTGTATTCTGTTCATATATCATCCACATGGAAATTAAAACTAGGACTTAAATAAAATGTCACTGTTTCTCTGCTGTGGGTGTCAGTCTGTGAGGTTACTGTCTTAATACAATTAAAATATGTGATTCCTTGAAATTGATTAAAAAAACTGTGTAGAATTACAAGATTATTAAGTACAATGAAAAGGGTAAATTAGGTCACAATATATACCTTGATAAATGATACTATTATGTTGTCAAATGTTGCCCCCTTTTGTTATCCAGGGGTAAACTGCAGCTTGTGGTGATGTTTCCTGGGCGTTAGTGAGCATGTCATGTGATAGTTGTTCTGTTAATGTCAAAAGAAGAGATGCTGAGGCGTGATTTCCTGTGTGACCTTGTGCAAAACCCCCCAAAAACATATTGACTGTCAGTGTATACTGTGAGTGCATTTTCCTGGCCTAATTTAAGGCCCTTTTCCACTAGCACGCTTTAGCGCGACACGGGACGGCTCAGCACGCTTTGTACGCTTTTCCACAAGCCCCAACATGGTTTAACAGCCGCGATTCTCAGCCCCGCTCAAGGGCAGGGTACAGCAGTGTTGAGCTGGGCCGTGTTGTGACGTTAACAGACTGGTCGCCGCTGATTGGTCAGGTCGTAACCGCCGCTGATTGGTCAGGTTGTAACCGCCCCTCTCCTCCTCCTCTTCTGCCGAATCTTCACGACCTTCTCAATAAAGTTTTTGAAAAAAAAAAAAAAAGAAGAATCTTCACGACCGCCATTACTCAGCACGCAACCACTGTTGGCGGTTTATTTTCAGTGTATTGCTGTGCTATTTTCATTTATTCTCTATCAAAAATGGCTTCGCGTAATAAGGGTGTTCCATGGACCAATAAGGAGGTGCAGTGTCTGCTCACTGCATTGTTAGACGAACGTATCCAGCGCGAGTTAGACAGAGCCACCCGGAATGAAAAAATATACCGGGAGGTCTCGACATCGGAGTCCTTTAATGGTGAGTTTTAATTTTTTTTTATTGTGCGTTTTTTCGCAAATACATTCGGTAAGACGCTCAGTTTATTTATGCAATAAAAAAGCTGTTCATTTGTGGATGATCGCTCTGCTTTATCGCAGCACACTGCGGCTCACGCTTTTATTTTAATTATTCATGTGAACAATACGCTGAAATAAGCTCATGTAATCTTGTTAAAAACTATTGTCTTTTCTGTATATCTTGCACTTTCGTGCTGTATTTTATTGTGTGCATTTTCCTTGTAGAATCATCCCACGCGTCCGCCGTGCCAGCCCGCCCGGATTCTCCAATGTGAATCTGTCCCGCCACCAGGCGCAAAATGTATTCAATGATAAATATTTGCAACATTTAAATGAGGTTGCAGAAAACGCGAGGGTATCCCAGGAGCAGGCAGGAGCTGGCAGAGACGGCTTCTTTCAACTGAGCCTTCCTGACCCAGAGCTGGCAGAGACGGCTTCATTCAACCGAGCCTTCCTGACCCAGTTTGGGAAGCTGGTGTAGAGGCACTCAGTGGTCGGCGTGTATAAAATGTCGATTAACCTTCATGTTGTGTTGCAAAGTTTTTTTTTTATTTTAATATTTTGTATATAATAAAATGGAATTGTTTTGGAAACTGTGGTTTGTCTGTTATAACACTGAATTATAAAACAGTATAATTACATAGAAATTCCATTGCCTAGTCTGATGAAAATGATGTTGATCATCCTGTCAGGGGTCAACCATTGTAAAGGTAATGTAATTTTTAACTAGACCAAAAAACAAATGTTTTTGTAAGCTTTCTGTTCTTTTTATTGAAATATCATAAAAAATTAGCACCACATGATCCAGTTATAAACTTTGGGTAAATTTTTTATGTTAACTTATAAGAAGTTGCACAGTTGGACTTTAAAATGCAGCAGAAGAGACTGATCAAGCTTACAAGTCAAAGTAGGTAAAAAAGTAAGTATATGTAAATTGAATGTTCTATCGGCATTCCAAATTCAGAGAATTACAATACTTTAGAAGGAGTGTAGCATCATCTAAACAGAAAATAATAATACTGTTGTTCCAAACGTTGACCTGAAGGTGAAAAACATGAATTTTTTTTATTCAGTACATCCAAAATGCCCTAGGATGTAAAAAATAATACAATTTGGTGTTGGCCAGTGTGCCACTGTTTCATTATTTAATATGAATAAAAACAAGTTTCAGCTCATTATTTCTAGGTCATTTGGCAGTTAATTCAAACCAAGAGTGACTTGTGTTGTTGCAGCTTTTTTATCAGAGAGTTTCTCCAGTTTTGGAGCATATAATCATCCGTCCCTTAACTGTTAAACATTAAATAACAGCAGACAGATTGGCAAAGGATACACAATTGTGTTGCTGTTGCCCAAAACCGCTGTGACCCACTGCTTGTGGTGCTACCTTTCATGTGTGTGCTTTTTATGAATATTCACACGTTTTTGTAAGTACAAGTGGGATAGTAATTATCACGACGGCCCTCACAGACCGTCACAAGACGCCTCAGTCACCAGAGAGTTTGCAGTGGTAATTTATTGTTGAGTAAGGATGAACACACACAGAACACATGCAGTGGCTGGGGGAAGTCTGAGCCGGGGAACACCCGATGCGCCAGACGAGATAATCACAAAGATACAGTCACATAGAGCGTACCTTACAACGGGACCGTTAACAGACGGGTAACGGGGGATTCCCCAAGTCCGTTAACCACGATGAGCAAGGAGAATAACAGGAGCACGACGGAACGTGGCTGAACATACAGGTGAACAACAGGATATAACAGAGACTGCCGCGTTGGAGGACATTTAGCACCCGCTTATATCTCTGGCGGCTAATGACCCCAACGTGGCACAGCTGCTACTAATGACAGCAGAGCAGCAGCTGACTTTGACAGAGGGAGCTCCCCCGGGCACCTTCACAATAAGAGCCCGAGGAGCTGGAAGGAATCCTCAGCTGCCAAAGCCAGAGAACAAAAAGATATGAGACCCGAGTGTGGCCAGAACCAACACTCGGGTTATGACAGTACCTCCCCCTCAAGGCCGAGCTCTGAGCGGCCTGAGTAACACCCAAGCCCCCCCCCCCACCCCCCTAGGGTGGGTGGATGGGGCGCTGGCAGGAGGGAGAGAGAGAGACAAACAACCAACAAGGCTACAAAGGTAGGGAGAAAAAAACCCCACAATAAGTACAAAATAGGCAACACACCCTTGGGCAAACAGAGTGACACAAAAACACAAAACAATCCCCCCCCCACACACACACCCCAACAGTCCCACAGACGAGATCAGGAACCCAGAAAGGGCGCAGTCCAGGCCCGGAGGGATGGGGGCAAAAGGTTCGGGGGGGTCGTCCGGCCACAAGAGGCCACAGAACAGGGAGGGGAAAAGAGGACAGTTCGGGCGGCCTACCCCAGTCCCATGCTCGGGGGAAGAGAGTTTCAGGCGGCCGGAGCAGGTCGCCGCACAGGAAGATAAACAGGTCGGGGGGCCGACCCGGAGAACCAAACCAACGAGACAGCCCTTCAGGCGGCCACCCCGCAACACCAGCCCACCAGAGCCGTTGGGAGGAAGCAGCCGGTGATCCCGCAGAAAAGGGGGGAGATGAGGGGAAACCGGGCGGAGCGTTCGGGACCCCAACGGCCCCAGGTGGAGATGGGTAGTGCTCCTCAGGGAGACGAGGAGGATGACGGTGGAGATGAGAGTGAAGAAGAAAACGAGCCTGTCCAGCATCCGGTGGCTGGAGATCTGCAGCTCCCTCACCGAACCTAGGACCTGCTGGTGCAGCACCCACGGTGGACCCCGATTGGGCCTCCGGAACAGCACTCCCGGTGGACCCCAACTGGACCGGAACAGCACTCCCGGTGGACCCGGTCGGCGTGGCACCAGACTCGACCTCCAACCCCGAAACCGGAACCTCTGGCGCAGCAGGCGAGAGCAGCCCCTCGCCGGCGACCCTGGGAGAAGACTCACACAAGAGAGAAAACCCGGGATCAGGATCACCGGCAGCGCCAGAACCCGGCGAGATAAGCTCGGACGCAGCGGGCGGCTGCACCCGGCTCATCTCCCCTTAAGACAGGCAAAAGTGCTCTAAAAGGTGAAGAAGAAAGATAAAACAGAGCACTTGCCTGAGCTCGGGTTCTGACGCCGTCCAGGACTGCGATGATCCGGGCTCAGAAGTCAGGAGGTCGTCCTCAGGCTCCCACTCAGCTGCGTCGGGCTCCGCAGCTGGCATGATGGTGCGTGCAGCTAGAGAGTCCTCCAGCACCGATGTCCACGCCGGTGGCCCGCACGGAGTGGTGGCAGGAGAATCTCGCCCTGCTGGACCGGACTGCTCCTCCGTGGAACCCCGGGGACGCTTCTTCATCGGCGATGGCTCCACGCTGCAGTCCGCTCTCCTCCTCCGCCCATGGCGTGGCTGCGGAACCGGAACCAGGCTCTCCAGAACCGCAGGCCCCCTCCTCATCCAGCGACGTTGGCCTGACGTCGAGGACCGCTCAGCGGGGGGAGACACAGAGGAAGCAGGGTTATTACTTTCGTCCACAGCGGGTGGAGGGAGCTCGGGGGGCTGCATACCCCGAACTCCACCCCCAGGAGTCAGACAAGGCAAAACAATATCAAAAGAAGAGAAATTATCATGCACTTGCCTTTCCCCTAAGGGTAAGATGGTCCTCGCTGTGGGGGACGTCATTCCTTCCTTTCCCCGCTGGATGGCGACAGAGGGCCCTCTGGGAAGACGAGATGAGGCCACTCGAGGCGGATCCGGGATGAATCTCGCCGAAACGGAGCTCTCGTGACACACAGCAGCCAGGATAGGCGACGAGGAGGAGGGGGCGACAGCCGGGGTCAGTCGGGCATGAAGCGCTGACGGAACAGCAGGCGAGGGCCCGGGAGAAGACGAGGCTGCGGGGATTCCCCTCTGATGAGGCGCGGGAGTGACAGCTGTGTGGGGGGTTGAGCCCTTGCGGCGACCCGGGACAGCATCCAGACAGGGCTCTAGCCGAGGTTGGAAGCCGGAGTGACGACGGTTCCTTGTAGGGGGTGAGGCGAAGGTGAGGTCCGGAAATCGCCGTTCCTGAGCAGAAACGGCGGCAAGCAAGTCAGCAAACTCAGGAAACTCACGCAGCGCTGGATTCCTCTCCACGAGTCTAACCGCCGCCACCACATGCTTCATACACGCTGGAGGATTCTCAGCGGAGCAAGCAGCTGCCACCCGGTCCCAGATCTTGTCTGCTGTCATCTGCAGCTTCTCTGGGGGAATCCCGAGTGACGACATGCCCGATGGGAAAAGACCTCCGGATGGTGCGAACTCCCGGGCCGGAACAGAGGCAGGAGTGGGATCCCGAAGCAAGGGGCGATGTCTCCTCCGCTTCAGCTTCCTGCCAGGATTTCCCTCCAGCCCTCGGAGTATCTCACGCTGGGCGGCGATGTCATCTCTCCTCACGCTTACCTCTGGATGATTAGTGAAGCGGGGGAGAGAATCCAGAATTTCCTCGGCTAGGTCCAGGTACCAGGGCACTTCGCTGTTGTATTCGAGGAGGGAGGCGGCAACAAGGACTCTGTCCACGCGCTCGAGGGTGTCAGCGAGAACAGCGTCCTGCCTCCGAGCACGAGACCTCCACGATGGCATGCTTCAACACGGCACCCAGACAGGTAGGAACAAACAGTCCACTACTGCAAACTACACGGTGAATGGCGTTTCGATGCAACGCCTCCTCTCCGGGCGTTTGGCGGCAGTCTACTATCACGATGGCCCTCACGGACCGTCACAAGACGCCTCAGTCACCAGAGAGTTTGCAGTGGTAATTTATTGTTGAGTAAGGATGAACACACACAGAACACATGCAGTGGCTGGGGGAAGTCTGAGCCGGGGAACACCCGATGCGCCAGACGAGATAATCACAAAGATACAGTCACATAGAGCGTACCTTACAACGGGACCGTTAACAGACGGGTAACGGGGGATTCCCCAAGTCCGTTAACCACGATGAGCAAGGAGAATAACAGGAGCACGACGGAACGTGGCTGAACATACAGGTGAACAACAGGATATAACAGAGACTGCCGCGTTGGAGGACATTTAGCACCCGCTTATATCTCTGGCGGCTAATGACCCCAACGCGGCACAGCTGCTGCTAATGACAGCAGAGCAGCAGCTGACTTTGACAGCAGGGAGCTCCCCCGGGCGCCTTCACAATAAGAGCCCGAGGAGCTGGAAGGAATCCTCAGCTGCCAAAGCCAGAGAACAAAAAGATATGAGACCCGAGTGTGGCCAGAACCGACACTCGGGTTATGACAGTATTAAATTGAAATATAACATATTTCTAATAATGTTTGCTTTTTGCAAATATTTACACTTATTTTGAAAGTAAAAGTTGGATACTGCGGGGGGGGGGGGGGGTCTAATCATGTGCCATGGAGGGCCAAGACCCTGCAGGCTTTACCTCCAACCACTGTCTTCAACAGCAGATTCCACTGAACTTCTTCCACTGACTGATCAGTGAGAACACCTGCTGAAGAGACTGGGTAGAAGAGAGAACCTGCAGGGTCTTGGCCCCCCATGACACATGATTGGAAGCCCCCGGATTAGGTTTAATTGGATTTAACATTTTAACACAAACTGCTTTATGGTTCATAATTCTGTTGACAGACTTACACCAAACCAAAAGTGATTTCTCAAACTGCTGGATTATTCTTAGCTTTTCCAATCTTTCAGTATTTAATTTATGCCACATGGTGGTAGCCTTCACATATAAAAAAGAGACATCTGCAAAAACTTCATAGGTTTATTGTCAGTGCAAATCCCAGTGCAATACAACATGAATGCATATCTAGTACATTGTTGATGCAGAGAATATATATTTCTACAGTACATGTTTCCATGTAAACTTGTGACTGCATTATTTTAATTGCTTTTAATCCTAGATCAAGTTTGTTTTGGCCTAAAATGCATGATAACTGTCAAATATATCTTATTATACCTAACTCAGTAAAGTTTACTTTTTGAATATATATTTTGTGGCTAATATTAACCTGGCGATCAAGTTGTGTCAGCTGATCGTTTTTTTCTATGATACCATCTCAGAATCTGCTGCAGAAGCAGGTAAGTCCATGATGTCTCAACAGTCTCTCCATGATTTTCAAGCAGATCAGAGCAATTTGTTGTACAGGAAATAAAATGTTTCTACAGACATTCTTAAGCTCAATACTGCTCGTTTGTGAAGCTGTGTTGACATTAGTGACAAGCTGATCACATCAGTGACAGGCACGCCCAGAGCGAATGAAGCAGTAATTTCCCCACAACAGAGCCATCTGAAACACACACAGCATACATATTTTAGTACCTAACAGCGATAACTTGCAGACATTAAAAAGTGTAGCACGACGTACTTATAGCAAACTAGCATTAGCAACCATTAGCTTACCGTCATATACGACCTAGTTTGTATCCTCACGCCTTTGGCTCTCCCAGAAGCTGCAGAACTATTCCAGAGTGTTTTCATCTCGCTGCCTGTACCCTTGTCTGGCGGTCCTTTTTGACGTTTACGGTGAAAAAAGCCACTGACCGAGGAGTGGCCTTGTACAGCTATGTGTTATGTTTTGCTTGGGTCTTCTCAATAAAGTTTTGGAAAAAAAAATGTTTTGCTTGGGTCGTGTGCGTTACGTCACGGGAGTGTGGCACCGCCTCGCTGTTATAAACCCACCCACCCCAGCACAACACCCATGCCCAACACCGTGCTAATGGAGACAGAAGCATTCCGAGCCGTACTGAAGTGAATCGAGCCGTACCGAGGTGTGCTGGGCTAGTGGAAAAGAGGCTTTACAAGCCTCAGTTAGAGCAATGAATTCAACTGCCTGTGCAGAATAATGTGATGGGAGTTTCATATTGTTTTCTGAACCACAATGAACCTAAAATAAACCAAAATAAAATAAAACATGATCTTCTGCTTAGATATGTAGGGCCATATGAATTTCTGCATCCTTGGACTTTAAATAAAGTCACAAGTTCAACAAAGAGTGAAAATAAAATGTAAAATGTGAGCTACAGAATTATTACTAAAAATTCAAAACCGGCAAAAAGATATGTTGAGGAGAGAAAAATAAAAATCAAAAGAAGAAAATACCTTTATTTAAAGAAAAATACATCCATAGGGCCCTAGTTTCAGTTTTTCCTCTAATATTGATAGAAAAATCTATATTATTATTATATTATTATTCCATGACTTTCCCATTTCATGTCTGATGTTTATATGTGCATTTCATGTAGAATAAGTTCATATATTCCTTATGTTATTCTTTCATGTGTGATATACAGTGGGGCAAAAAAGTATTTAGTCAGCCACCAATTGTGCAAGTTCTCCCACTTAAAAGATGAGAGAGGTCTCCAATTTTCATCATAGGTATACTTCAACTATGAGAGACAAAATGAGAAAAAAAAATCCAGAAAATCACATTGAAGGATTTTTAATGAATTAATTGGTAAATAAGTATTTGGTCACCTACAAACAAGCAAGATTTCTGGCTCTCACAGACCTGTAACTTCTTCTTTAAGAGGCTCCTCTGTCCTCCACTCGTTACCTGTATTAATGGCACCTGTTTGAACTCGTTATCAGTATAAAAGACACCTGTCCACAACCTCAAAACAGTCAGACTCCAAACTCCACTATGGCCAAGACCAAAGAGCTGTCAACGGACACCAGAAACAAAATTGTAGACCTGCACCAGGCTGGGAAGACTGAATCTGCAATAGGTAAGCAGCTTGGTGTGAAGAAATCAACTGTGGGAGCAATTATTAGAAAATGAAAGACATACAAGACCACTGATAATCTCCCTCAATCTGGGGCTCCACGCAAGATCTCACCCCGTGGGGTCAAAATTTTCACGAGAACGGTGAGCAAAAATCCCAGAACCACACGGGGGGACCTAGTGAATGCCCTGCAGAGAGCTGGGACCAAAGTAACAAAGGCTACATCAGAAACACACTACGCCGCCAGGGACTCAAATCCTGCAGTGCCAGACGTGTCCCCATGCTTAAACCAGTACATGTCCAGGCCCGTCTGAAGTTTGCTAGAGAGCATTTGGATGATCCAGAAGAGGACTGGGAGAATGTCATATGGTCAGATGAAACCAAAATAGAAGTTTTTGGTAAAAACTCAACTTGTCGTGTTTGGAGGAGAAAGTACACCATACCTACTGTGAAGCTTGGGGGTGGAAACATTATACTTTGGGGCTGTTTTTCTGCAAAGGGACCAGGACGACTGATCCGTGTAAAGGAAAGAATGAATGGGGCCATGTATCGTGAGATTTTGAGTGAAAACCTCCTTCCACCAGCAAGGGCATTGAAGATGAAACGTGGCTGGGTCTTTCAGCATAACAATGATCCCAAACACACCGCCCGGGCAACGAAGGAGTGGCTTCACAAGAAGCATTTCAAGGTCTTGGAGGGGCCTAGCCAGTCTCCAGATCTCAACCCCATAGAAAATCTTTGGAGGGACTTGAAAGTCTGTGTTGCCCAGCGACAGCCCCAAAACATCACTGCTCTAGAGGAGATCTGCATGGAGGAATGGGCCAAAATACCAGCAACAGTGTGTGAAAACCTTGTGAAGACTTACAGAAAACGTTTGACCTCTGTCATTGCCAACAAAGGGTATATAACAAAGTATTGAGATGAACTTTTGTTATTGACCAAATACTTATTTTACTGAGGAATTTACCAATTAATTCATAAAAAATCCTTCAATGTGATTTCCTGGATTTTTTTTTCTTATTTTGTCTCTCATAGTTGAGGTATACCTATGATGAAAATTGGAGACCTCTCTCATCTTTTAAGTGGGAGAACTTGCACAATTGGTGGCTGACTAAATACTTTTTTACCCCACTGTATTTTTTGGTGTGTTTCTGTAAGCAATTATTCTCTATCTGTGGCCTTCAGTGGATGTGCGTGTGAATGCCTGTGAAGGATAGGTCAGCAGAGACGTAAAGGGTGACCTAGGTAATCTCTTGTTTTATTAACCTGCTCTGCTAAGTTTCTGTGACCAGGAATAGCTTAGATTTATAGACACTTAGACTGCCTTCAGGAGATGTCGCCAAGATCCCTCAAGGACTTCTCCCCCTTGTTTATCTATCCTGAAGAAGCTATAAATACCAGACTCAGAAAATGTTTGGGCAGAGATTCGGTGTGTGTGGACTGAAGGCCATGCTCATGTAATCTCTCCCCCAATGGCCATGGGGTAAATAAGCATACTTACATTCAAATATTCCACCTGATTTTTGACTCAGAATGATTAAGCTGTAAATTATTCTATCATTTGGCACATCGAACAGCGGATCCAGATAGCTCTGTCCTTCCGGCGCCTCTGCCCGATTTCAGCGAGTGCACAGCTGACAAAAGACCTTCCTAGGCTGAGTACAAGGCTCAGTGTTACTGCAGTGAGTGCATTTCGGAACCGAGGCTCTGAAACGGACTGGGTGACAGGTCCAAGAATCCTAAAGGTGGCTTGGGTGTGAGTACATTTATCTGTTGTGTAAAAAGGTTGTGTTCCCCGGGATGAGAGACTCCCTGAGGGTATAATGTTGTGTTTATTCCCTGGGATGAGAGAGTTCCCGAGGGTAAAATGTTGTCCTAAGCAAAAGACACCGCAAAGTCTGGTTATGTTTCTGCTCGCCTTTTTGGTCTGGAGCAGTTCAGGTTTCGACGAGGTGAATGCTTAGATGTGTTGTCTGCGCGGGGTCAGTGCAAGAGACTCCAATATTGCTGCAAAGTGAGCACTGATGTATTAATCTGTGCGAGATTCTTCAATAATATTGCAATGAGCCCTGATGTAATCGGTGCAAGAGACTCCTATTAATATTGCAGTGAGCATTGATTTATGAATCGGTGCAAGATTCTTCGATTTAATTGCAGTGAGCACTGATTAAAGTGACCGTTGTAAGGAGGGTTAACCTTTAAGTAGTAGCGCTGGTTTAAAAATAACTGCAGTTTTGTTTGTCTGTCTGGTTGTTCTGTGTTATACGGTTTGTCCTGGTGAGACCGCAGAGGCGGAAGTACAAGTGCCGCAGCGGTTGGAAGCCATGTTTGTCCATTGTTTTTCTGCTTATTGTGGAGTGTAAAGGGACAATTATGTGATTATTGGCTCACGGGGTGATAATGAAAATTGTGGGAGCTTACAAGTAATACTTTTGAGTAAGAAATTGAATTGTGTTCTCACAGTGGTAGGCAAAAAGTTGACGTGAGAATGTGGGGTTGCCAGATTTGTTTTTACAAGTACTTGGGAGTGTTTTTTTTTACTCTGGGTTGCCATTTCATGCTTGTTTTAAGGCTAACTTACTGTTTCTGTGTGTGTGAGCAGCTGGCCAAAAGTGATCTTGGAGAGGTAAAGAGAGAGAACTGTGTGTGTGTGTGTGTGTGTGTGTGTGTGTGTGTGTGTGTGTGTGTGTGTGTGTGGGCCCTTGTGTCTGAGAGTGAGTCAGTGAGGAGAAGAAAAAAAATATATATGGGTATTTTTGCAAAGCTTAGGAGTTTATACAGTTTCTTTTTGTGGGTTTTTTAATCTAATGTTGCGTAATTGGTAAATATTCTCATATTTTTAAAGCCAACATTTTCAGTTACCAGATTTTTTCCTTATTTTGGGTTTATTTACTTTTATCTTTTGGGACACCTGAGGGCAGATGAACAACATTGGGCTATTTTTATTCAATTTGTTGAAGTATCAGTGTAATTTTTATTAACTCAATTCAATTCAATTCAGTTCAACTTTATTTATATAGCACCATATCACAATAGTCATCTCATAGCACTTTCAAATGTAGGGGAAACCCCTCAATTGCAGAAAGACCCCAGCAATCAGGCGATCCCCTGTGAGCAAGCACTTGGCGATGGTGGAGAGGAGAAACTCCCTTTTAACAAGAAGAAACCTCTAGCAGAACCAGGCTCAGGGAGGGGCAGTCATCTGTTGTGACTGGCTGGGGGGTGAGGGGATAGAGAAGATGAAAAGAACAGACATAAAGAGAGCAAACATTAACCTGTTGAACTCTGTGACTTCCGCGGGCGGTCACGTCTGTGCGTCTTAGTGCGTCTCAGTGCGCACTGAAAAAAAAGCTGTATTTCCGGTCTTCCAGTACAGACACAGCCCTAAACAGAAAGCCAAAGGAGTGTTTGATTGGTTTAGAATGAGATTGACATCTCATTCGACCAACAAGAACCTTGATTTGGGTTTTTAAACCTTGAATAACCAATGATCGTAAACCTAGCAAGAAGTATCTGCCCATCAACGACCGCGAATACAACGAGCCAGTTGAAGCCGAGTAATCTGACGATGGATGTGTCGTTTAGCCAATCAATTTCTGACTTCAGTGACATCCTACATGCCTAGTTCAGTGTTTATATTTCCGGTAAAATACCATGCGTTCTCGTGCGTAAAATGTCTTTTGACTCCGCCGCTGTGTGACGCACAGTCCTTTGTGATACTGTGCAGAAGGGTCAGGGTAAGATTAGCCATTATTTTACTTGTTTTGAAAAATGGTTCACAAAATAAACCGAAAGGGCGTGCATGAAAATGTCGATGGCTTGACCGGGTCGGGTGACGTCGACAATGAATCAGTAAACAAACGGAGGTTTCAATAATGGAATAGCTGACGATCCAGATGCCAGTGGACAATACCAGCGGCAGTGCAGTTGTGGACAGGTAAGTCTTATAATCTAAATTATTCTTTATTGATAAAAATAGTAATAAAAATAACTTTTGACCAATCAGTAATTACAAGGGTCCCGCATGGTGACGTTTTTGTGTGCGCTGTGTGTGTGTGGGGGTATTTGTTACTGTGCATACTGCAGAAAAATTTAATTATTTTTTAGTATAATTTTTATTTCACTGTAGGCTATTTTTTTCCTGTAAAAAAAAAAAAGGAACTGTGCTGTGTATGTCTGAGTTATTATGCCTTTGTTTTACTGTGTAAACGTGATCTCGTGAAATGGAGCCCTGACCATGTGAGCACACTATTGTGAGCACCCCAGGTGGACACCGGTATTCAATCTGTACATTTTCAATCCAGTGATTTACAAAGTGATTCATAATTTTCTAAAGCCTCATTCAGAACATTATAGTCCCACAGACTGGTTTTCATCTGGGGCAGCATTTATAAATCATCGGATGGAGAATGTACCTGTACATGTACAGATTGGATTCTGTGGTATTCTGTGGTATATCTTTTCCAAGATGGTGCCCACAGTGGTCGCCATGGTGTTTTGCTGCCCTTTAATTTTTTTAATTTGTTTGTTTCTGTTCATCGATTGTGCATCTGCTAGCTCATACACCCGTGAAGAGTTATTAAATATCAGGACTCTTACTCCCACGGACCTTCTCCCAGTATTTTTAGCTCCTGCCGCCGATCTGATTCATTGTTTGGCTCAAAGAGTAAGACGGCGAAAAAGAGGAAAGCGAGGGGGGATTCTTGCTCGGCTGCGAAGGAGAGGCACGCGAACACCCTTGCCTGGCATATTTCTATCCAATGCCAATTCTCTCTTGAACAAGGTAGAAGAATTAAAACTGCTGATGCGATTTAAGGACCTCGCTTTCTCGTCTGTTATCTGTTTCTCTGAGACCTGGCTTAAAGGGAACATACCGGACAGCGCGATCAGCCTCGAGGGATTTCAGCTGTTTCGTGCTGATCGCGTCACAGAGCTCTCCGGTAAGTCTATTGGAGGAGGAGTCTGCTTCTACATTAACAGCAGCTGGTGCTCTGATGTAACGGTGATTTCACAACACTGTTCTACCGATCTAGAATTTCTCTCTATCAACTGCAAGCCATTTTATTCCCCGCGGGAGTTCGCATCATTTTTTTTTTAATCGCTGTGTACGCCTCTCCCGACGCGGACGCGCGCGTGGCCCAGCACGCACTCGCAGATCACATCCTACATGCGGAGCGGACTTTTCCAGACTCCCTGGTTATTGTGGTAGGCGACTTTAACCAGAGCAATCTGAGTCACGAGCTCCCCCGATACAAACAGTTTATTAAATGTCCAACCAGAGGAAATAACACGCTGGATCACTGTTACTCTACAGTGAAGGACGCATATCGTGCTGTTCCCCGCGCTGCGCTCGGACTATCTGATCACGTGATGGTCCACCTCATTCCCACATACAGACAGAGACTGAAACTCACTAAACCTGTTGTGACTACCACGAAGAAATTGACCAGTGAAGCTGGAGAGAAACTGAACACATGCATGGAAATAACTGACTGGGACATGTTTAAAGGAGCCACACATGATCTTAATGAGTACACGGACACTATGAACTCATATATCAACTTCTGTGAGGAGAGCATTCTCCCATCGCGCACCAGGGTGAGGTACTCTAATGATAAGCCCTGGTTCACTGCCAAGCTCAGACAGATCAGGAAGGAGAAGGAAGCAGCGTTGAAAAGTGGAGACAGGGACTGCTACAGAGAGGTCAAATATCGGTTTAACAGAGAGCTGAGGAGAGCTAAATCTGTGTATTCTGAGAGACTCCAGCAGCAGTTCACTGCTAATGACTCTGCTTCTGTGTGGAGAGGACTGAGGCAAATCACCAACTATCGGCCTCAGGCTTCTAAAGGTCAGGATGACAAAGCCCTTTGTCAAAAACTGTCCCAACATTACGCCCGTTTTGACACCTCGTCAGCTGTGTCCAGCTCCCCCACTCCACCCAGCTCCACTGCCTCCTCGGCCCCTAATTCATCAAAAGCGGTCCCCCCCTCCTCCTCCTCCTCCCCCCCTGCCCTTGCCATCAGTGAGCAGGACGTGCACAGACAGTTCTCCAGACTGAACCCGCGCAAGGCCCCCGGGCCGGACGGTGTGTCTCCCTCCACCCTGAGACACTGTGCGAAAGAGCTGGCTCCTGTCTTCACAGACATTTTTAACACCTCCCTTAAGCAATGTCACGTGCCGACCTGCCTCAAATCCTCCACCATCATCCCTGTCCCCAAGAAGCCACGGATTACTGGACTTAACGACTACAGACCTGTAGCGCTCACCTCTGTAGTCATGAAGTCCTTTGAGTGCCTGGTCCTGTCTCACCTCAAGTCCATCACCACTCCCCTCCTGGACCCGCTGCAGTTTGCCTACCGTGCCAACAGGTCTGTGGACGACGCAGTCAACCTGGCCCTCCACTCCATCCTGCAGCACCTGGACTCCCCGGGAACCTATGCCAGGATTCTGTTTGTGGACTTCAGCTCTGCATTCAACACCATCCGCCCCGCTCTGCTCCAGGACAAGCTGTCCCTGCTCGATGTGCCTGACTCCCTCTGCAGGTGGATCACCGACTTCCTGACGGACCGGAGGCAGCATGTGCGGCTGGGAAGTCTGTCTCGGACTCTGTTAGCATCAGCATCGGATCACCCCAGGGCTGTGTACTTTCCCCCCTACTCTTCTCCCTTTATACCAACTCCTGCACCTCCTCCCACCAGTCTGTTAAGCTGATTAAGTTTGCGGACGACACCACCCTCATCGGGCTCATCTCCAACGGCGACGAGTCCGTCTACAGGAAAGAGGTGGCCCAGCTGGTGTCCTGGTGCAGCCACAACAACCTGCAGCTGAATGCTCTGAAGACAGCGGAGATGATTGTGGACTTCAGGAAAGTCACAACCCCCCTGCCCCCCCTCACCATCACAGGCTCTCCCATCACCATTGCAGATTTCTTCCGCTTCTTGGACACCACCATCACCCGGGACCTCAAATGGGAGCCAACCATCAGCTCCCTCATCAAAAAGGCCCAGCAGAGGATGTTCTTTCTGCGGCAGCTGAGGAAGCTCAAGCTACCCACCAAGATGTTAGTGCAGTTCTACACAGCCATCATCGAGTCCATCCTCACCTCCTCCATAACTGTGTGGTATGCAGGAGCCACTGCCAGGGACAGACTAAGGCTGCAGCGCGTCGTGCGCACTGCTGAGAAGGTGATCGGCTGCAAGCTCCCATCTCTCCAGGACCTGTACATCTCCAGGACCCGGAGGCGTGCTGGCCGGATCATAGCCGATCCTTCACACCCTGGTCACGTACTGTTTGCCCCCCTCCCCTCAGGTAGAAGACTTCGGTCCATTCGGACTAAAATCTCCCGGCACATGAATAGCTTTTTCCCCTCTGCCATCAGACTGCTGAACATTAAGTGTCTTATTGACTCTCGTGCACTATGTACAGCAGCTCAACCAGACTCATGACATTCATCACTGTTTTTCTGTTGCATTATCAACTGCACTGTGGTACCCTATATTATCTGCTACTTGCTAATTTATTTAAAACTGCCTTGACTAGTATTACTCATTATTACTATTATTATTATTATTATTATTATTATTATTACTTATTTTTCTACACTTATTGCACGTTTTTAGTCCTTTAGTTTTTTAGTTTATCTCTTTATCTCATCATGTTTTTAATGTTGCAGCATGGCACCAAGACAAATTCCTAGTTTGTGTACTACATGAACAATGGCAATAAATCTGATTCTGATTCTGATTCTGATTCTGATTCTGATTCTGTGGTCCACTTGGGGTGTGCACTTGGCCAGGGGTCCGCACTTGGTCAGGGGTCCAGTTGACCTGTATCTGTGTAAACTGGTGAGATAATGAACTCTGGAAAAATTGGAGGGGGGAGAGGGTTGTTTTTGTGTATACTTTAGTGAAATGTATTAATTTTTTGCATAATTTTTCTTACACTGTAGGCTATTTTTGCCTGTAAAAAAAAAAACAGGAACTGTGCTGTGTATGTCTGGGTTGTTACCCCTTGGTTTTACTGTGCAAACTGCTGAGATAGTGAACTCTGGAATAAAGCTTTCCAAACTGTGCCATTTGGCACAGTTTGGCACAGTTCAAGAACGCCTTGTTACAACCTGAGAAAAAAGCTGTCTAATATATTCATTTTTTGTGGTATTGTTACAAAATTTTGACCTGAGCTTGAAAACACTTGGTTCTACATTTCTGTTGTTTTCCAGCACGTTTCACACAGCTGTATGTTATTTGCAAGCATTTTTATCTACAAAAACACCCAGGCAAACTTTATTTTCTTCAGATTCAGTATGTTTAGATGATTGTTACTCAATGGCAGGAGCACTTAGAGAGATTATGACTGTTTTGCCAAAAAATTCAGAGTGTTTTCTTTTAAATGAGATCAACCACATGAAGATGCTGCAAAGGGTTGAAGAACAGCTTTTGATTTACTTTGGGCATGTTATTTTTAGGTGTTTTGAGGGAAATTGACCAGAGTTCAACAGGTTAAAGGAGAGGAGCCAAGTATATTATTGGAGGTCACCCGGCAGTCTAAATCTATTAACAGCAAAACAAAGGGAGGGTTAAGAGACACAAGATCCCTCCCTAATCGTAGGCTATATCGAAAAGGAAGGTTTTTACCCTATTCTTAAAAACAGATCGAGTCTGACTCCCAAACCCAGATTGGTAACTGGTTCCACAGGAAAGGAGCTTGATAGCTGAAGGCTCTGCCTCTCATTGTACTTTTGGAGATTCTAGGTTTTAGAAGTAATCCAGCATTTTGGGAGCATAGTGCTCTGTTAGGATGATAGGGTAATATCAGATCTTTTATATAAAAGGGGACCTGATTATTAAGAGCTTTGTAAGAGAGAAGAAGGATTTTAAACTTAATTCTAAACTCTATGGGGAGCCAAATGAAGGAAGGCCAGAACCGGAGAGATATGATCTCTCTTTCTAGTACCTGTTAAAACTCTTGCAGCAGCATTTTGGATTAACTGAAGACTTTTTAAAGATATTTTAGGACAACCTGATAATAACGAGTTACAATAATCTAATCTAGAGCTAACAAAAGCATGGATTAGTTTCTCAGCATCACTCAGAGACAAGATGCTCCTAATCTTGGCAATATTATGCAAATGATAGAAGGCAGTCTTAGAAACAAATTTAATATGTGAATTAAAAAACAGATGTTGATCAAAAATAACTCCAAGGTTCCTCACAGAACTATTCAGAGAAAGAGTAGCCACATCCAAATTAAGAGTTTGATTTGGAAAGGTATTTCTAAGGTTTTTTGGACCAACAAGAATGACTTCAGTCTTATCTGGGTTTAATAACAGAAAATTACAAGTCATCCAAGCTTTGATTTCCTTAAGACAGGCATCTAACTTGGCTAATTGAGTACTATCATCTGGCTTCATTGACAAGTATAACTGTGTGTCATCTGCGTAACAATGAAAATGCATAAAGTGCTTTCTAATGATGTTGCTAAACGCAAGCATATATAAACTAAAAAGAGTAGGGCCAAGCACAGATCCCTGTGGAACTCCATGACTGAGCTTAGAGTTGGAAGAAAACTCATTACTGATATGAACAAACCAAAGTCTATTGGACAAATAAGATCTAAACCACTGCAGCGAAGTTCCATTTAGTCCAACATAGTGTTCTAATCTATCAAGTAGAATATCATGGTCGATAGTATCAAAGGCTGCACTAAGATCTAAAAGCACAAGTACAGAGTTTCAAACTGGCCAGCGACACCCTGTGTGGCCCCAGCTTGAAACATAGCTGCACTCGCGGTGGTCCCGGCTCAGGACAGGGCTGCACCCGCAGTGGACCCTGACTGGACCAATGCAGCACTCACGGTGGACCCTGACTGGGCCAGCGTTGTACCCACGGTGGGCCCCGACTGGGCCAGCATTGCACCCATGGTGGACCCCGGCTGGTGCACAGTCACACCCTCAGAGGACACGGCCAGGATTTCAGCTACACCTATGGAGGTCCTGGGCTTGAACAGAGCACCCACGACCTCTTCCGTGATGGCTGGACCCCCAGCTGCCTCAGGCAGAGAGCCTGGACCCTCGGAGACCTCTGGAGTGGCAGGTTCTTCTCTGGTGACCCTGGGAATGAGCTCAAAAACAGAGGGAGATGAGGGGTCAGGGTCACTGGCAGCGGCGGAGCCCGGCAAGGCAGGCTCAGGTGCAGTGAACGGCTGCACCCAGCCCTCTTCATCAAGAGCCAGGCAAGAATGCTCAGAGACTGGGGAGAGAAGAGCTAAAGAGAACACTCGCCTGAGCTTGGGCTCCACCACCATCCAGGACTCCGACGATGCAGATGGTGGTGGTTCATTAGGTTGTGAGGGGACTGAACCCACAATGTCCATAGGTGGTGCGCCCGGACCCAAGGAGGCTTCAGGCTGGATCGGATCTTCCCTGGCAACCCTGGGATGAAACTCGAAAACAACAGAGGAAGAGACAAGGTCAGCGTCACCAGCAGCGGTGGAGCCCGGTAAGGTGAGTTCAGGTGCAGCTGCTGGCTGCACCCGACTCTCCTCCCCAAGAACCAGGCAAGGTTGCTCAAGTACAGAAGAAAGAGAAACAAATGAGAGCACTTGCCTGGACTCGAGCTCCACCACCGTCCAGGACTCCGACGATCCGGGCGAGGATGGAGGTCTGGGCTCGGCTTCTGACTCTGCAGCGGCAGCCTCCACAGCAGGCTTGATGGTGGTTGCAGTCCAATTACCCCCGGCCGCCGTGACCCTCGCCAGTGACTTCTCCAGCGTGGACGCTGGGGGTTGGCCTCGTGTTGGCTCAGGATCCCGGTCCTCCAGGACCCTTGGCTCCTCCACCGTCTGACAGCTCAGTTCAGGGGCAGAGAGGCACTCAAGGGCAGACACAGGAGACACGGAGAGGTTAAGTAATATTTCACAACTGCAGCAGGGGAAGAACACTCAGGTGACTGCTCAGCCTGAGCCTCTCTCCCCGGAGACAGACACGGTTTATCATTACTAAAGGAAATAGAATGAAAAAACACTTGCCTGACCTCCCGGGCCTGGATGTTAGCTGCTGCAGGTGACGGGCTGTCATCCTCCTCCGCGTCTACGGCTGCTCGAGGCCCCTCTGTGGACTGTGGAGGAACTGGCTCAGACGACACGGAAGTGGGTGAGTCAGGGGAACCCCTGGAGATCCTTTCGGCGGCAGGAGAGGACATCTTGCCGACGAGGGCTGTGGCTGAAGCGGAGAGGGCGCAGACTGGCGTGACAGCCGAATTGCCATGAAGCTGGGTTTGGAAAAGGCCCAAACCCAGTTCATGACACAGATGTATTTTAATCTTAAATTTGTGGCTTTTTCCTCAAAGATTTGTAGCTTTTTCATCATAAAGGTGTGACTTTTTTCCACTTTTTTAACCTATGGTCGAGTTTTGCGGGTCATTCTATACGTCATACAACCTGAGAATCTTTGCATCTTCAACTTTTCTACCTCTAGGCAGAGCTGAAGGTGGCAGAGTGTAAGATGCTAAGATTCTCATTGGGAGTAACTAGGAGGGGCAGGACTAGAAATGAGACCAGAGGGACAGCTCAGGTTGAGCGGTTTGGAGACACAGTAAGAGATCCCACCAGAGATTTTCAATGGGGTTCAAGTCAGGTGACTGTGATGGCCACTCAAGGGGGGCTATTAGCATGGTTTGGCGATGTTGTTGATATGCCAGCTTACCCTAAGGTCACATAGTTTGTATGTACTGGTTGCTTTTTTCCTGTGTTAGTTTAAAAAAAAAAAAACCCTCAGCACTGTTTATGTTATTGTTCATAGCGTGTTGTTTGTGTGAATCGCCCAGGTTGTGGGGTGCGGAATGTACATATTGTCATGGCGCCCACAGGGCCATCGTCTGTTTCAGCTGCGTGCACACCTGTCGCCAGTCATCAGCGGGCTTTAAGAGCCAGGCTTGCCAGCGACTCAGCACGGAGCCGTCTGCCAAATCAGCGGAGAAACGTCTCTCATCAACAGCCTCAACTAGGCTCCTCGTCGGACCAAGCGCACCATGTTGAAACACGTAAGCAATCACAACACTCACCTTGCCAAGTTCCTTTCCCCTGTGCACAGGTGGATCCCCCAGGCGGCGGACCCTCTCTCCCCGGCAGCAGCGCAGCTCCTTCCCGGCACCGGAGGCTCTCCCCCGCTCCTCGTCACCAAGCTGGACACTCTTCCCTTGGCAGCCACTCACAAGACAAACTGTGGCTCAGCATTGCCACCTGCAAGTAAGCGGCAGTCTTAATTACACCTCCTGCTACTGTGCAGCGCTAATACCCCTGCTTTGTCGCCTTAGGGTTGCCAGGCAGAACGAGGACCTGCTCAGCTCCAGCACGACACCAGCACTCCACACATCATTATGCATACACACACTCACACACAACACATTGGGTGAATAAAAGGATAATTGTACTCCTCGAGTCTGTCTTCTGTCCCCTGGGTCCAGAAATTATGTCAGTACGTCTCCGTCAGGATGACCCAGCGGGCAGCATGCTAGCACACCATCTTAACACCCTAGACGCTCGAGTTGAGCAGTTAATTTACCAGCAAAACGTTATCCTAACTCAACTGACCCAAATTAACAGCCGGTTGGATCATCTGGAAGGACAGCAGGCATTCCCACTGGCTTCTGGGGCGCCATCGGGCCCCGCTAGCCCCCCGCCTAGCCAGGTTAGCCAGACTCCCTTAACCCGTCTCACACCGGTGCCTATGTCCGCTCGCTTCAGTGGGAAGCTCGGGGAGGCCCGGGGGTTTATCTTACAATGTGAGACGGTTTTCCAACCGGTACCAGGGGATTTCCCCACGGACCATAGTAAGATAGGTTATATAGCTAATCTGCCAGAAGGTAGGGCGCTAGCCTGGGCCTACGCCGTTATGGCTAAGCCCAGCTACGCCAGTTTAACATACCAACAATTCCTGGCCAAATTTCACGAAGTGTTTGACCACACCGATCGGGACACAGTGCTTACTACCCGGTTGCTAAACCTTCGACAGGGCGGTAGGTCCGCCACGGATTACGCAGTTGATTTCTGGGTAGTAGCCGCTGAGGTCGGGTGGGAAGACGCTTCATTGTGTAGCATATTTATCCGTAGCTTAAGCCCGGGACTAAGAGATGAGCTAGCTACAAGGGATAAACCGGAACGTTTGAATGAGCTAATATCACTTACCATTAGCTTAGATAACAGGCTGAGGGAACGAGCCGCCGAGCGAAGAGCTTCTAGCCGCTCGAGCTTGCAGTTCTTTCGTTCCTCACAGTCATCTCAGTTGGCCCTGCCCTCCTCGGAGGAACTTCCGGGGCAGGATGATATGGTGATCGGGCGCTCTAAGATTCCGCCTGCTGAAAGACAGCACCGTAGAGAGTTAGGGCTGTGCTATTATTGTGGTAGTAGTTCACATGACTTGGCTAACTGTACGAGTCGGCTAAAAGAGGAGGTCCGTGGGTCACAGTAGGGGGACTCACGGACGTGTCCCAGCCAAAACCCCTCACCTGCTGTCTTGTACCCATCCGACTCATTTACAAACACACTGAACACTCCACTCACGCACTGATTGACTCGGGGGCTGAGCAAAGTTTCATATCAGGGGACCTGGCAACCCGGTTAGGCCTCCCATGTCAAACTCTCCAGCCACCGCTCAAATTAATTGCCCTATCCGAGGCCCCTTTAACAGCCATCTCTCAGCAGACTGCCCCGGTGTCGGTGATTGTTTCTGGGAACCACCGGGAGGATCTGTGCTTTCTGGTGCTGCCTTCCTTCACCTCCCCGGTCATCCTGGGCTATCCGTGGCTGCGATTGCACAACTCCTCATTTGACTGGCAAACAGGGATCATTGCTTCATGGAGTTCATTCTGCCTCAGCGCATGCCTGCAGTCCGCGGCATGTGCTCCGTCTGTGTCTGTGGCCCCACCTGTGTCCCCTCCCCCGGATCTGTCCAAGGTACCAGTGGAGTATCACGACCTGGGGGCGGTCTTCAGTAAATCTCGGGCGCTGTCCCTTCCCCCCCACCGCCCTTATGACTGCGCTATCAATCTCAGGGCTGGCACTCCGCTCCCGTCAAGCCGTTTGTACAGCTTGTCTGCTCCGGAGCGGGAGGCGATGGACACGTATATCAAGGAGTCGCTCAGCTCTGGGATCATCCGCCCGTCTTCTTCAGTGGTGGGGGCGGGATTCTTCTTCGTTGGTAAGAAGGACGGCTCCCTGCGACCATGTATTGACTTCAGGGGCTTAAATGACATTACTATAAAGGACAAATACACCCTGCCTCTCATGGACTCGGCCTTTGACTCTCTCCAGGGGGCTTCTTGGTTTACTAAATTGGACCTGCGCAACACGTACCATCTCATACGAATCAAGGAGGGAGATGAGTGGAAGACAGGCTTCCGGACCCCAAGCGGCCACTTTGAGTACCTGGTAATGCCGTTTGGGTTGACCAACGCTCCGGCCGTCTTCCAGCGCTTAATCAACGATGTCCTTCAGGACTTTCTGGGCGCCTTCGTCTTTGTATATCTCGACGACATCCTCATCTTCTCCTGATCGCTTGAGGAGCACCGGGTGCACATGAGGCGGGTCCTCCAGCGACTCCTGGAGAATCAATTGTATGTGAAGGCCGAGAAGTGTGAGTTTCACATCCAGCGGACGTCCTTCCTTGGCTTTGTGATCTCGCACAACCAGGTTCTCCCCGACCCGGCCAAGGTTAAGGCAGTGGTGGATTGCCCCCCCCCCCACCCCCTTGTCCAGGAAGCAGCTGCAGCAGTTCCTGGGGTTTGCCAATTTTTACCGCCGCTTCGTGCCTAAATATAGTGCGGTGGCTCGCCCGCTGACCTGTCTCACGTCCCCGAAGATCCCTTTCCAGTGGACGGAGGAGGCCGCGGCTGCATTCGATACACTCAAGAGGGAGTTTTTGTCGTCCCGCGTCCTGATGCAGGTGGACCCTGCTCTCCAGTGCCTGGTAGAGGTGGACGCATTGGACTCCGGGGTGTGGGCGGTACTCTCTCAGCACTCTCCAGTAGACGGGGTGATCCGCCCCTGCGCCTTCTTCTCGCACCGCCTTATCGCCAGCGGAGAGGAACTACAGCATCGGTGATAGGGAGCTGCTGGCTGTGAAGCTTGCTTTGGAGGAGTGGCACCACTGGCTGGAGGGTGCTGCCCAGCCTTTTGTGATTTGGACCGACCACAAGAACTTGGAATATCTGAGGACGGCCAAGCGGTTGAATTCTCGTCAGGCCCGCTGGTCCCTCTTTTTTGGTCGGTTCAACTTCACCATCACCTACCGCCCGGGGTCCAAGAATGCTAAACCGGATGCCCTCTCCAGGCAGTTCTCAGCGGAGGTATCTGTGGACCAGGATCAGACCATCCTCCCTCCATCCTGCATCGTGGGCGCCCTCTTGTGGGACATCCGGGAGAAGGTATTGAAGGCACAGGAAGCTGAGCCCGATCCAGGAGGCAGCCCCCTGGGGCGGTTGTTCGTTACCATGCCGGTCCAGGGTGAGGTCATTCAATGGGCTCATGCCTCGAAGTTGGCATGCCACCCTGGGGTGTCCCGCACAATTGTGCTCCTCCAGAGGGTGTTTTGGTGGCCGGGGCTACAGAAGGACGTCAGTAACTACATCCGGGCTTGCGCTCAGTGCGCCACCGGGAAGTCTTCCTCCTCGCCTCCGGCCGGTTTGCTTCACCCCCTGCCGGTTCCTAGTCACCCCTGGTCGCACGTTACTTTGGACTTCGTGACAGGCTTCCCACCATCGAATCAATTCACGACGATCCTGACCATTGTCGACCGCTTCTCCAAGGCGGCCCACTTTGTCCCTCTCTGGGGGTTACCGACGGCGCGGGAGACAGCGGACCTGCTGGTTCAGCACGTCGTTCGCCTCCATGGGATCCCCATGGACGTTGTCTCGGACCGGGGCCCCCAGTTTGTGTCGCAGGTTTGGAGGGCATTCTGTCAAGCGTTAGGATCAACGGTGAGCCTGTCATCCGGATACCACCCCCAGAGCAACAGGCAGTGTGAGCGAGCGACTCAGGAGCTGGAGGCCGCTCTGCGCTGCGTCATTGCCTCCAGTCCCTCTTCATGGAGCAGTCACCTGCCGTGGATTGAGTTTGCCCACAATTCCACGGTTTCCTCAGCGATCGGTATGTCCCCCTTCAGGGCATCCTTGGGGTACGAGCCTCCACTGTTTCCGGAGGAGGAGAAGGAGGCGGCGGTGCCTTCTGTCCACGCCCATGTCAGGCGCTGCCACCGGCTCTGGACCACCACCTGCAGGGTTCTCCTCCAGACCACGGAACGCAACATCAGGATGGCCAATCGCCGCAGGACACCGGCCCCCGAGTACAAGGTAGGTCAGCAGGTATGGCTCTCAACGCGCAATATTAACCTGAAGGCAGAGAAACGCAAGCTGTCCAAGCGTTTCATTGGGCCTTACCCCATTGTTCGTGTAATCAACCCTGTGGCTGTCCGCCTAGCTCTCCCCCCCTCCCTTCGCATCTGCTCCACCTTCCACGTTTCCCAGGTGAAGCCCGTCATTACCGACCCCCTCTGCCCGCCCCCCGCGGCGCCCCCCCCCCTCCGAGGATGATCGATGGTCACCCGGCATGGGGAGTCACCACCATCTTGGATGTCCGTCGGCGGGGTCGTGGCCTACAGTACCTGGTGGACTGGGAGGGATTCGGCCCCAAGCATCGATCCTGGGCAGGATCGATCCTGCCAGGAGGCACCTCTAGAGGGGGTAGTACTGTCATGACGCCCGCAGGGCCATCATCTGTTTCAGCTGCGTGCACACCTATCACCAGTCATCAGCGGGCTTTAAGAGCCAGGCCTGCCAGCGACTCAACACGGAGCCGTCTGCCAAATCAGCGGAGAAACGTCTCTCATCAACAGCCCCAACTAGGCTCCTCGTCGGACCAAGCGCACCACGCTGAAACACGTAAGTAATCACAGCACTCACCTTGCCAAGTTCCTTTCCCCTGTGCACAGGTGGACCCCCAGGTGGCAGACCCTTTCTCCCCGGTGGCAGCGCAGCTCCTTCCCGGCACCAGAGACTCTCCCCCGCTCCTCGTCACCGAGCTGGACACTCTTCCCCTGGCAGCCGCTCACAAGACAAGCTGCGGCTCAGCATTGCCACCTGCAAGTAAGCGGCAGTCTTAATTACACCTCCTGCTACTGTGCAGTGCTAATACCTCTGCTTTGTCTCCTTAGGGTTGCCAGGCAGAACGAGGACCTGCTCAGCTCCAGCATGACACCAGCACTCCACACATCATTACGCATACACACACTCACACACAACACATTGGGTGAATAAAAGGATAATTGTACTCCTCGAGTCTGTCTTCTGTCCCCTGGGTCCAGAAATTATGTCACATATTAACTGTTGAGTTCTGTTTGTGCTTATGAATATGTTATGGGATTGTTTTAGTTTTAGGGACACAGCATTTTGTTTTATGGACTCTTTTATTTAAAGACGGCAGAATTACCCGTCTAGCCATGTCGAGGTGGATCGGCAGTCTACCTGGCCCCCTCTCGTTTTGTGTTGTGTGAATGGATAGGTTTGTGTATATATATTTTGTGCATAAGTGCTTTTAGTGCGTAAGTCGGGTCTAAATTTGGGAGGGCCTAATTGGTATGTTTGGCATTTTTGTACGGGGGGGGGGGGGGGTGTGGCATACCAATATGATGCCTGGGTGTAGTAGGGGTGATGGCCCGCCTTTCCGGTTCCGCCATCAACAGAGGTATAAAGGGCCAGGCCGGAAGAGCATGGTCTCTTTCGTCGTTGACCCCTTGGTCTGTACGGAGCACCTGTTGTTGCTGTGGTTCCTATAATATAGTACGTTCAACTATATCCTTCAGCCTCTTCCTTGAATGCTCAAGTTATGGACAAAACAGTATGCTTGGGATCATTGTCTTGTTGGAAGGCCCAATGATGCCCAAACTTCAGCTTTCTCACATATGGCATGGCATTTTCTCCGAGTATTTCCTGATACTTGATTGAATCCATCTTGCCAGCTACATGCTGAGGGTTTTCAGTGCCGGAGGAAGCAAAGCAGCCCCAGAGCATCCCTGAGCCACCACCGTGCTTCACTGGCAGGGTGTTCTTTTCAGTGCATGCTTCATTCATCAAGTAGCTCATACAGCTCCAGTCCTCAGATCTTTACAGTGGGTTCCTGTCTGTCAAAGAATATATTTCAAAAATACTGCTGTTGGTTTATAAAGCTCTGAATGGTTTAGGGCCAAAATACATCTCATATCTGTTGGTCCATTACGAACCACCCAGAGCCATCAGGTCGTCAGGGTCAGGCCTACTATCCGTGTCCCAAGTAAGAACCAAACATGGTGAGACAGCGTTCGGTTTTTATGCTCCTCACATGTGGAACAACTCCCAGAAAGCATCTGGGCTGCTGAAACTCTTAGCTACTTTAAATCCAGGTTAAAAACTTTTCTATTTGCCGTGGCCTTTCAGTAGAACAATTGTTAATCTATCACAGTGTACTGTAACTTTTTTTCTTGCACATTTTCTGTCTTATTCTATTTTAACTTGTTTTTGTTTCTCTTTAATTTACTTTTTAGATTGCTTTTAAATTCTTATGTATTGGCTTTTCAACTTCTTGTAATGCTTTAATGTTTTTATGTAAAGCACTTTGAATTGTCTTGTACATGAAATGTGCTATACAGATAACCCTGCCTTGCCTTGCCTTCCTCCTCCAGACATACCGCTGATCTACAGTATGGGCCCAAAGAATTCCAGTTTTGTTTCCTCGCTCCACAGAACAAAATCCCAAAACCTCTTTGGCTTATTTATATAGTTTTGAGCAAATTGGAGCCAACTTTTCTCATGCTTTTGGGTCAGTAGTGGTGTATATCTTGGAGCTCGGACATGGAGCTTTTCAGCATTTAGTATGTGCCTTACTGTGGAAACTGAAACCTCAGTGCCTGCTGCCACCAAGTCTTGCTGTGGGTCTTTTACAGTCAGTTGAGGGTTTTTGACCACCACCGGAGTGGTAGCTCAGTTGGTAGAGCATCCGCCCCACACCCGGGAGGCAGGGGTTCAAATCCCAGCCGGGTCATACCAAAGACCATATAAAAATGGTGCTTTCTGCCTTCTAGCGTGGTGCTCCGCATAATGGAATGGGGAAAGTAAAGTTACACACAGAGCTACCAGAGGACTGACCCCCCGCTGTAGCTTTCACTACTTACAGTAGCTGTGTGGCCTAGGGTCAGAGAAACGGAGATAGACGCCGCCCATATACATCTTCAGGTGTGAAGGGATTAACTGCCTAACTGCCTGAGGGTTTTTGACCACCTGCCTCCTTGGGACTCTGGTGGCAGTTGTTGATGGCTTTGTCTTTCTTCCACATCCAGGTTGTAGAGTCATTGTTCCTTTAAGTTTAAAGGTGCGAACTATGCTTCCAACTGTATCTCTAGGAACATTCAGTGCCTTTGCTATTTTTTTGTATCTTTTTCCTTGTTTGTGCAAGACAATGATCTTTTCTCTGAACTTTTAAAATAATTCACCATGTTTCTAACACACAATCAAATATCACCATCAACAGTCCAGGTATTTGAGGTATTTGATCTCAAGCACACCTGATGCAGCTAATGAAGCCCTTGACTGGTTGCATCAGGTGTGCTTGGGACCACACCTGATTTGCAAATGGATGCTGTTATGAAGAACTCCATACAGGGGGTTGAATAATTTTGAGTCTGCAGTCATCATTGAAAGTAGGATTTAGTGTTGAATTTGGATAAAATCCTTGCAATATTAGTTTTATTTAACCATTTAAACTGTTCTTGTGCAAGCCCGGGTAAATGGAGAGGGCTGTGTCAGAAAGGGCATCCGGCATAAAACCTTTGCCAAATCAAACATGCGGCTCATGACGAATGAGATTTTCATACAGGATCGGTCGAGGACCGGGTTAACAATGACCACGACTGGTGTTGTTAACTGACAGGGTGCCGGTGAAAATTGGGTGACTGTTGGTCGAAGATCAAGGAGGAGGGGGGAAGGTGCATTAGGAGGAAGAGAGACAAAAAAGGAAAGGTAGAAGTGTGGTAGCAGTGTGCCTGGTAAAGGCGGAGAGTTTGCTGATATGATGGAAAGAAGAAAGGTAGATCTACTGTGTGTTCAAGAAGCCAGATGGAAGGGAAGCAAGGATAGGAGCATCGGAGGTAGATTTAAACTGTTCTACCATGGTGTGGGTAGGAAAAGAAATGGAGTAGGGGTAATCTTGAAGGAAGAGTATGTGAGGAGTGTTGAGGATGTACAAAGGGAGTCAGACAGGATCATGAGTTTGAAGCTAGAAGTCAAAGGTGTGATGCTGAATATTGTCAGTGCGTATGCTCCACAAGTTGGATGTCAGGTAGAAGAGAAAAAGGAATTCTGGAGTAAGTTGGATAAGTGGTAGAGAGTGTTCCCGGGGGGCGGGGGGGGGGGGAGTGGTGATTGGAGTGGACTTTAATGGACATGTAGGTGAATGGAACAGAGGTAATGAGGAGGTTCTGGGTAGATATGGTTTTAAGAAGAGAAATGTGGAAGGATCAGATGGTTGTGGATTTTGCTAAAAGGATGGAAATGGCTGTGGTGAACACATACTTCAAGAAGAGAGAGGAACATCGGGTGACTTACAGGAGTGGAAGAAGGTGCACACCGGTGGACTACATCTTATGCAGCAGGAAAAATCTGAAAGAGAGGAGACTGCAAGGTGGTAGCAGAGGAGAATGTAGCTAGGCATCATTGAATGGTAATCTATAGGATGACTTGGGAAAGCAAGAAGAGGAAGAGGGTGAAGGCAGAGCCAAAGATTAAGTGGGGGGAGTTACAGAAGGGACAAGGTTGGACAGAGTTCAGGAAGGAGCTGATACAGGCTCTGGGTGGTAGGGAAGAATTACCAGATGACTAGGAATAATAACAAATTTTGAAGCAGATTTTTTTCCATAGTTTACTGCAGTGATATTCTATAAAACGATACAAAAAAAGCACAGGACTGTCAAAAAATTTCCCAATAAACTGGGATTTGTAAATTAAGCAGAAACTTCTGTTATACAGAAGAATTATTTTGTGCAACAGCAAATACAGACTTTAACACAATATCCATTACAATAGCTAAATTGCATTGAATGTATGTTAAAGAGTACAAATTTGGAAATTATTGGCAGCACCTTCATTTGAAAACTCCCTACAGTCCCCAACCACTTGGTACCAAGCAGAGAAGAAAAAACAAATAATTTATTCTGTTGCTCTGTACTGTCTATTGGAGTCTGTGTTTTTCTGAAAAATAAATATAGACAATATTCCCTCTCTTTCCATGCCTAACTCCTACCTGTCTATCTGCTGCATGTCTTGATACACACCTGTCTCATCAGACACTCATCTTTTCATTTATGGGAGGGGGAGTTAAAGCTCAATGACAAGATGTAGTAATGATTTTACCTCTAAAGATGTATAAAATGACCAAACACTGCCTGTAGTGTTAGATTTGCTCGTTTGTGGTTTTAAGGCATCTTTCCTCACGTGCGTTCCCGCAATGGGGTACTTTTGGGGCAGGTGGAGGTTTTTCAACACAAACCCAGCACTTTCTACACGGAGTCAGCATGGAGACGTAGCGAGATGTCCACCAGCAGGCTGGGGGTGACAGAGGAAGGGACAGTATTGGAAATCTTGCGGGTGAGTGTTTTCTTTAAATCACACACTGTTTTTGCTGATGTGTTCCGTTAATACTCACTGTAAGTACGGAAGTGAACCCAGTGCAGCGATGCATTTGATTGGTTAGACTGAGTATTTGAGCGCTACTCAGAGACAAATTTGACTGGTTAAATTGGCGGAAGTTGATGAGGACTGGCCAAAACTGCAGGAAAGTTGAAGTGATTTGACAAACTTGCAAGGTTGCGCAATAGTCTCGCTGATTGGCTGATTTTGTGTGAATTGACGCAATCGCAACATCGTGAAATCCTGGAGGGACTGACTAGTAAAATAAGTCGAAAACTGTCACTATACCCCACTAGGCCACCAGAGTGGAGGCCTAGTGGTAGAGCATCCACCTCACAGCCGGAAGGTCATGGGTTCAAGCCCTGGCCAGGTCATACCAAAGACCATATAAAAATGGTACTTCCCACCTTCTAGCTTGGTGCTCAGCATAACAGAATAGGGGAAGGAAAAGTTGTTTGTGGTGGCGCCTTGCATGGCAGCGACCCCCCTGATTCTAGATGTGATTAACATTGTAAAGAGGAGAAACATAATTTCTTTCTACTGTACATGATTGGCTGTATGGATTAAATGACAATAAAAGTTGACTTCAAATTCAATACTTTGTCTTTCTGCTTATAGTTTTCTTTTAAAAAATAGATTTTTTTTATTTTAAATGGGAACAGCCAAAATATGAAGGATACCTTTCTTTAGTTATTTTGCGACATTTTCTCAAAAATGTAAAACTGTTTTTCTCACAAATTTTGTGCAATACATTTCTTGTCTTCTTATATATTTTCAGTGATTACTGTTGTACATGTGCAACTCTTTTCCTAATAAATTTGCAACTTTTCTCACAATTTTGTGACTTGTGCGTTATAAATTCACACATTTCTCCTGTTTTGGTTTCTCTGCATTGGTTTCCCATAAAATATAGGATTCATTCTAAAATTATTATTCTTACTTATAAAGCCCTAAACAATCAAGCACTGTTGTATCTTAAAGAACTTGTAGTGCCTTATCATCCCATTAGAACGTTATTGACAAAATTACATCAAAGATTTCTGCCAGCTGGAGAAATTGGAGAAAACATGGGCACGCTACAGAAACCACCTGAGATTTAACCTCCGTTGCAGAGATGAGGATGTCACACCAGCAAGCCTCAACATAAAAAATCCAATCCCAACCAAAAACGCAGAGAAAATTATCAATAAAGCATGGAAAGACCTGATCAAAGAATGGATAAGAATGACAGCAAACAAAGTGGACAGAATCAACAACCAGATCAAGGAGGAAATGGACATTTTCAAGAAACACTACCCGACCGACCAGGAAATGCAGGAGCAGATAAAAACACAATTAAAACACACACACGAACAGGAATTCACTATAACAAAAAAAAAAAACGCCATTTAAAGAAACTAAAAAAACTCACAGAAAGGAAGACTGAACGAAGACAAACACACACAGAAATGAACGCTAAGTGGGTCAAAAACCTATCACAACGCACACTCACGAACACTGAGAAAAAAGTGCTACGCAGAGGACTGAATTTCGCTATCACACCAGCCAAAATACCCCATGAAGAATACATCTTCGCAACAGAACTTGCTTGTGAAAAAATCCAGGACCAAGGGGAAAAGGCATCACTCCGGAACGCAGTCGCAGGAATCCTCAAAATGGCCAACTTACCACAAAGCAACATCACAAAAGAAGAAAAAGCATTAAACTCACTCAAGAAAGATAAAACAATCACAATCCCATCCATCCATCCATCTTCTACCGCTTAATCCTTTCGGGTCGCGGGGGGGCTGGAGCCTATCCCAGCATCTTTGGGCGAGAGGCAGGGTACACCCTGGACAGATCGCCAGTCCATCGCAGGGCCAACACAGAGAGACAGACAACCATTCACTCTCGCATCCATACCTAAGGACAATTTAGAATCCCCAGTTTTGATTCAATTCAATTCAATTCAATTCAACTTTATTTATATAGCGCCATTTCACAACAACAGTCATCTCATAGCACTATCAACTGTAGGGAGGACCCCCACAGTTGCAGAAAGACCCCAGCAATCAGGCGATCCCCTGTGAGCAAGCACTTGGCGACGGTGGAGAGGAAAAACTCCCTTTAACAGGAAGAAACCTCCAGCAGAACCAGGCTCAGGGAGGGGCAGTCATCTGCTGCGACTGGCTGGGGGGTGAGGGGACAGAGAAGAAGAAAAGAACAGACATGTAGAGAGCAAACAGCACGATGGGGACTCAATCTATGGGAGAGAACAAACAAATGTTAATGACCAGCAAAAAAAAAAATATTTCATAGAGAGTGAGGAAAGGAGTGAGGCCCAGTGCATTACTGGAGGTCCCCCGGCTGACTAAACCTATTAGCAGCATAACTAAGGGAGGGTTCAGAAACACATGATCCCTCCCTAATTGTAGGCTATATCAAAAAGGTAGGTTTTAGCCCTATTCTTAAAAACAGAGATCGAGTCTGACTCCCGAATCCAGATTGGCAGCTGATTCCACAGGAGAGGAGCTTGATAACTGAAGGCTCTGCCTCCCATTGTACTTTTGGAGATTCTAGGTATTACAAGTAAACCTGCATTTTGGGAGCGTAGTGCTCTGTTAGGATGATACGGTAGTATCAGATCTTTTAAATAAGAAGGAGCCTGATTGTTTAGAGCTTTGTAAGTAAGAAGAAGGATTTTAAACTTAATTCTAAACTCTATGGGAAGCCAATGAAGGGAGGCCAGAACCGGAGAGATATGATCTCTCTTTCTAGTACCTGTTAAAACTCTTGCTGCAGCATTTTGGATCAGCTGAAGACTTTTTAAAGATGTTTTAGGACAGCCTGATAATAAAGAATTACAATAATCTAATCTCGAGCTAACAAAAGCGTGGATCAGCTTCTCAGCATCACTCTGAGACAAGATGCTCCTAATCTTGGCAATATTACGCAAATGATAGAAGGCAGTCTTAGAAACAAATTTAATATGTGAATTGAAGGACAAATCCTGATCAAAAATAACTCCAAGGTTCCTCACAGAGCTATTAAGAGAAAGAGTAACTGCATCCAAACTGAAAGTTTGATTTGGAAAGGAATTTCTAAGGTTTTTTGGACCAACAAGAATGACTTCAGTCTTATCTGAATTTAATAGCAGGAAATTACAAGTCATCCAAACTTTGATTTCCTTAAGACAGGCTTCTAACTTGGCTAATTGATTAGTATCATCTGGCTTCATTGACAGGTATAATTGTGTGTCATCTGCATAACAGTGAAAATGTATACAGGGCTTTCTAATAATGTTGCCTAACGGAAGCATATATAAACTAAAAAGAGTAGGGCCAAGCACAGATCCCTGTGGAACTCCATGACTAAGCTTTGAGCTGAGAGAAAACTCATCATTTACATGAACAAACTGGAACCTATCAGATAAATAAGATCTAAACCACTGCAACAAAGTTCCATTAAGTCCAACATAGTGTTCTAATCTATCAAGTAGAATATTATGATCAATAGTATCAAAAGCTGCACTAAGATCTAAAAGGACAAGTACAGAAACTAGTCCATTATCAGATGCAATGAGGAGGTCGTTAGTGACCTTCGCTAAGGCTGTTTCAGTGCTATGATGGATTCTAAACCCAGATTGAAACTCCTCAAATAAACCATTTCCCTGCAGGTGGTCAAATAATTGCGTAGCAACAACTCTTTCTAAGATTTTTGAAATGAAAGGGAGATTAGAGATTGGTCTATAGTTAGCTAAAGCTCCTGGATCTAGCGTTGGCTTTTTGAGTAAGGGTTTAATTACAGCCGTTTTAAAAGCCTGCGGTACATGGCCTAAAGTTAATGAAGAATTGATTATATGAAGAATAAAGCTACCAATAAGTGGGAAGACTTCTTTAAATAACCTGGTAGGAATAGGGTCTAAAAGACAAGTTGAAGGTTTGGATGAGGAAACTATTTTGTCTAACTCACAAAGGTCGATTGGAGTAAACTCATCAAGACAGACATCAATAGGAGTTGTAATAGTTACAGTATTTAAGTTAACTGTGGGAAGAATCTGATTGATTTTATCTCTGATGGATGAAATTTTATTATTGAAAAAGTTCATAAAGTCCTGACTAGTAAGCTCTAAGGGGATGCTAGGATTGACAGAGTCCTGACTCTTTGTCAACCTGGCTACAGTACTGAAAAGAAACCTGGGATTATTCTTGTTCTCTTCTATTAATGCAGAGTAATAACTCGTTCTAGCTTTTCTAGGAGATTTTTTATAAATTAAAAGATGATTTCTCCAAGCTAAATAGATTTCATCTAAATTAGTAGAGCGCCATTTTCTTTCTAATTGACGAGTCTTCTGTTTTAAGCTACGAGTTTCTGTGTTGAACCAAGGAGTTAAAAATCTCTGATTAGACTTTTTCTTTTTTAAGGGGGCCACCAAGTCTAGAGCCTGATGCAGAGAAGCTGAAACACTATCCACCATGTTATCAATTACAGAAGGAGCAAGCTGTCTATAGCTTATTTCCGTTGTGTTGACACATGGCATAGAGGAAACAATCTGCATAAATTTGGAAACAGCATCATCTGAGAGGCATCCACTGTGATAATATTTTTCTTTAGGAGCCAAATAGTCAGAAATAGTAAAATCAAAGGTTAACAGACAATGGTCTGACAGTACAGGGTTATGAGGAGACACTACAAGATTTTCTATTTCTATGCCATATGTCAGAACAAGGTCCAATGTATGGTGGAGGTAATGAGTAGAATTTCCTACTTTCTGAGAAAACCCAATCGAGTCTAATATTGAATTAAAAGCCACATTAAGGCAGTCACTATCTACATCCACATGTATATTAAAGTCCCCTACTATAATTATTCTATCAGATTTCAGCACTAAATCAGCTAAGAAATCAGCAAATTCGGATAAAAATTCTGAATAGGTTGATGGGGGACGATAAACTATGGCAAATAAAATTGGGTTTAACCTGGAATTGCTAAAGTGCCCAACACTGAGGACCAGGCCCTCAAAGGAATTATAACATGTTTTTTGCTTTACATTAACTAGTAATTTGGAATGGTAAATTGATGCTACTCCTCCTCCATGACCAGAACTTCTGGGATTTTGACAGTTTAAATAACCAGAGGGAGTTGATTCATTTAAACCAACATAATCCTCTTGTCCTAACCAAGTCTCTGTAAGGGAAATTAAATCAATCTGATGATCAATTAACAGATCATGGACTAACAGAGACTTGGGAGTTAGAGACCTAATATTTAATAAACCACATTTAATTTTTAAATTATGAGGAGGAACAGAGGCCAAATCATTCAATTTAGAGGCTTTATGTTTAATTTGAGTTTTACCAATATTTTGCTTTATCACTTTGGGATGCTTATACATTATATTTTTATTTACTTTGGAGGGAGCAGACAACGATTCTCTGATGGGGAAGACAGGGGCTAAGCTGAGGGGTGGCGGATGAAGAGGAGCTGCAGAGAGGCGTGTAAGACTGCGACTCTGCTTCCTGGTCCCAACTCTGAGTAGTCAGGGTTTTGGAAATTTGGATAAAAAAGATGCCAGATTGTTAGATAAATGAGAAGCACCATCCAAAGTGGGATGAATGCTGTCTCGTCTCATAAGACCAGGTTTTCCCCAAAAAGAGCTCCAATTGTCAATGTAGCCCACGTCATTTTTAGGACACCACACAGACAGCCAGCGGTTCAGGGATGACGAGCGACTAAACATGTCATCACTGGTCAGATTGGGGAGGGGCCCAGAGAATACTACAGTGGCAGACATCGTTTTGGCAAACTCACACACCGATTCTACATTAAGTTTCGTGACTTCCGACTGCCGGAGACGGATGTCATTAATGCCGGCGTGAATAACAATTGTGGAATATTTACAGTTACTTTTAGCCAGCATTTTCAAATTTGACTCGATGTCGCCTGCTCTGGCCCCAGGAATGCATGTGACTATGGCCGATGGAGTCTCTAGGTTCACGTTTCTGACTACAGAGTCGCCAATGATCAGAGTTTTTTCCTCAGCGGGTGTGTCGCTGAGCGGGGAAAAACGATTAGAAACGTGAACAGGTTGGTGGTGAACCGGGGCTTTGCGACTAGGCTTCCTTCTCACAGTCACCCACCCAGTCTCCTCGCTGCAGAGGAGAGCCGGGGAACCAGTGACAGGGGGGGCTAAGCTAGCTAGCTCCGCTGCAGCTAATGGGCGTCCGTCGAGATTAACTGGCGCAGACGGTGTTTCAATGCAGCGGAGCCGGGATTCCAAATCAGACAACCTCGCCTCGAGCGCCTCAAAAAGACAACATTTATTACATTTACCGTTATCACTAAAAGAGGCAGAGGTGTAGCTAAACATCTGACAGAGAGAGCACACCAGAGGAGGAGAGGAAAGAGAGGTAGTAGCCATAGCTAGTGGCTCGAGAGCTGGAGAGCAAACCACACAGGCAGACAGCAAAACAGGAAGTGACGATACGTTACTGTAATGTTCTCCTGGAACATGTAATGACGAGGCGCACACACCGGGTGTCAGTTAGGACTTTTTACTTGTCACTTCAAGTGCAAATAACAACTAACCACATAGTGGCACATGTACATCTCCTTTTATAGTCGGGTCATGGCCGGGGTCATACTGCCCTCTAGTGGTGACTCCATATGAACTTCACATATCAATACATCTCCCTTTTTTTTCAAGTAAGGTCATGTCCAACTATAAACTTTCTCAAATTTCTATATACAAAATAAACTCCATTTCTATTTACATTTCTTTCACCTTGTACACTGAATCACAAGTTCAATTTTTTTTTTTCTTTTCTGTTTACAATTCAACATCAACATATTTTTTCCTCTGTTTACAATTCAACATCAACACATTTTTTTTTTTTTTCAGTACTCCTTACATTTCCTCAATCAATCTTTTCGGTTTCACAATTTGCCTTTGTGATCTTCTGATTTGTGTCACCTCAGTCTGTTCGTTATTGTCTGTCTCTAAGTTTTGGTTCTCAGCCATTTCTGGTTGTTCGGTTTGGCTGGAAATTAGCATGTCGCTTATTTCACTGTCTGTGACTCTCATTTTTGTCTGAGGCACTTTCAGTAAGTGACGTCGGTTTCGCCTCATTGTTTTCCCATGCTCTGTGATGACTTCATATGATCTGGGAGTTGTTTCTTTAACCACTTTTGCCAGCGGTCCCCATTCTCCATCACATCTCACTCGCACTATGTCCTCATGTGCAAGTGGTCTCAGAGGTCGTGCTGTTCTGTTGTACAGTTCAGTTTGCCTCTCATCACGCCTCACATCTCTCTTTTCCATCACCTGAGATGCTGATGGAAGTCGCGTTCTGAGTTTTCTGTTCATGAGCATTTCTGCTGGGGACAGTCCATTCTCCAGTGGTGATGCTCGGTAATTCAGGATCGCCAGATGTGGGTCTTCTGCATTGTCTGCAGCCTTTTTCAGTATGCGCTTCACAATTTGCACCCCTTTCTCTGCTAACCCATTTGACTGTGGGTACAGAGGGCTTGAGGTCACGTGCTTGAACCCATATGTGTCTGCAAAGTCTTTGAAGCACTGACTCGTGAATTGTGGTCCGTTATCGCTTACAACAGTCATTGGAATTCCATGGCGTGCGAACATTGTCTTTGTGTGTGCAATCACCTTTTCTGCTGTTGTGTCACTCAACCCTGCAAACTCTGGGTAGGTGGAATGATAGTCCATGACTAACAGATAGTCCTTGCCCTTAAGCTGAAATAGATCCATGCCCACTTTTCTCCATGGCCCTTGAGGCTTCTCATGGGGCCTCATAGGCTCCTTTGGCTGTTGATACCTGTGGCGCTGGCAAATGTCACAGCGCTGCACATATGCCTCAATGTCCTTGTGCATGTTGGGCCAATACAAAACATCACGTGCACGTCTTTTGCACTTTTCAATACCCAAATGCCCCTCATGCACTAATTTAACCATTTCTGATCTCATGGAGGTAGGTATGACTATCCTTGTACCTTTTAACAGAACCCCATCTAACACAGACAGTTCACCTTTAAAGTGTTGGTAAGGCTTGTCAATCATAACCTGTCCTGGTTGATGTATCTGTTCCATTACTCTTTTTAGTTTCTCATCATTTTGTGTTTCTTTCACTATCTTTGTCCATTTTGCATCTGACACTGGCATGTGTGCCTTAATAGAGTCTACATGTATTTGCACAGCTTCCTCTGTTGTGCTGCTGGTGTTGCTCAAGCTAGCCCTACTCAGCGCATCGGCTACAATTAGTTGCTTGCCTGGTGTAAACTCAAATTTCAAGTCATATTTCTGTAATCTTAACATTAGACGCTGGATGCGCGGTGGTGCGTCACCCAGTGGCTTCTGTGAGATCGCAATCAGTGGTTTGTGGTCTGTTTCTAGTATTACTGACCTTCCATACACATATTCATGAAACTTCTCACATCCAAACACTGCACCTAGAGTCTCTTTCTCTATTTGCGCGTAATTTTTTTCTGCGCTTGTCATGGTGCGCGATGCGTATGCGACTGGATACCACTCTGTGTCATGTTTTTGCAATAGCACAGCTCCTAGGCCGGCTTTGGACGCATCTGTGGACACTTTTAGCAGTTTGTCCTGATCATAGAATTTTAACACTGGCTCCTTTATTAGACTGCTTTTGAGCCACTCCCATTCTCTGGCATGCTCTGCCATCCACTGCCACATTGTATTGGTCTCTAACAAGCTTCTAAGAGCTATTGTATTAGCTGATAAATTTGGGATAAATTTTCCCATGTAATTGACTAGTCCTAGGGCTCTTTGCAAGTCATTTTTGTTCTACGGTACTGGCAGCTCTGCTATGGCCCGCACTTTTTCCGGATCTGGTTGCACGCCTGCCCCAGATAATTTCTCTCCCAGGTATGTAATCTCCCGTACCCCGAATTGGCACTTACTCTTATTCAGTTTCATACCTGACTTTTGCGCCTGTGTGAGAACTCTTGCCAACCTTTCGTCGTGCTCCTCTTTTGTTTTTCCCCAGACTACCACATCATCAAGAAAAACTCCCACCCCTTCTATTCCGTCAAACAATTGCTGCACAGTTCTATGGAAAATTTCAGGGGCTGAGCTAATCCCAAACGGCATTCGTAGAAAGCAATGCCTTCCGAATGGCGTATTAAATGTGCACAATTTAGCGCTTTCCTCATCGAGCACTATTTGGTAAAACCCAGATATGGCATCTAATTTTGTGAAGTAATTTGCTCCACTCATTGTGCTGGTTATGTCAGATTTTGTTGGTAGCCTGTAATGCTCCCGCTGTATTACTTTATTTAGATCTTTTGGATCTATGCACAATCTCAAATCTCCATTTGGCTTCTCCACTATAACTAGTGAGTTAACCCATTCAGTTGGTTCCTCTATTTTTCTGACCACTCCGTCTGCTATCAGTGAGTCTAGTGTTTCTCTCAGCCTCTTTTTAAGAGCTATTGGCACTTTTCTTGCTGCATGTATGACTGGCTCTGCATTCTCTTTCAGCCTAATTTTTTGTTTGCCTGGTAGGCGGCCTATTCCTTTGAACACCTCTTTGTATTCTTTCACCCAGTCAGTGTGTTTGTGCTTACTTGTTGTAGCCTCTGTATTTTCTCGTGTTGTCACTTTGTCTGTATCAATGACATTCACCCTTTTGATCAGACCTAGCTGATCGCATGTTTTTAAACCCAAAATTGCTTGTCTATTTCCATCAACAAGTACAAACAATGCATTCACTGTTTTACCTTTGTTTGACAGTGTAACCCTGCACATTCCTTTAGTGGGTATTGGCTTATCGTCATATGTTCTCAGATTAATCTTTTTATCTCTTATTTTCGGTTTGTTTTTCAGTCTTTTAAAATCTTTCATTGGCAGGATGTTTACCTGCGCACCTGTGTCGAGCTTCAGTGACATGTCCGTGCCATTCATCTCCAGGCACACTATCCATTCGTCAGTGCTCGTCTCTCCCTCGATGGCGTCCACGTAAAACTGATCCTCCTCGCTGTCGCTCTTTTTCTCCACGAGTTGCACCCTCCTCTTTGAGAAGCAGGTCTTTGCGAAGTGATTTTTTCCGCCACACTTGCGACATTCCTTCCCGAATGCTGGACACTGTTTCAGCGCGTGTTGCCTTCCACACCGCTCGCAGTTCCCGCGCGCGCGCTCTGGGTTTGCCTCCCTTTTTCTTGCCTGCAACGTTCCTTTCAGCTTCGCGCGCTGCACTGCACCGACCTCAGCAGTCTCTTTTTCCTTGCTGCTAAAAGTCTTTAATTGTGCCTTTATACTCTCAGACGCTTGGCAAATCTGTATCGCTTTCTCCAGCGTTAAGTTAGTCTCTTTCAGTAATTGCATCCGCAATTTGTTGTCTTGGACCCCTATTACAATTTGGTCCCGTATCATTGACTCACTCACTGTTCCAAAGTTGCATGACTGACATTTCACCCGTAGGTCTGTGACATACAGCTCGATGGACTCTGACTCTTTCTGAAGTCTTTTTCTGAACACATACCTCTCGTACGTTTCATTCTTTCTCGGTGTGCAATAATTGTCAAATTTCTTCATCACGGCGTCGAAGTTGCCTTTTTCTTCTTCCGTGAAGATGAATGTGTTAAACACATTTAGCGCCGCTCGCCCTGCTACTGTCAGCAGTAATGCTATTTTCCTCTCCTCGTCACGGAGACCGATAGCAAGCGAATAAAGTTCAAAACTCTGTTTGAATACTTTCCAGTTCTCGTTGACGTTACCAGTCAACTTTAACTCGTCCGGCTGTCGAAGAGCGTTCATCTTCGCCGTCGGTTCGTAGTTTTATCCTGGTATCATGTAATTTACTCCTGGTACCATGTAATGTTCTCCTGGAACATGTAATGACGAGGCGCACACACCGGGTGTCAGTTAGGACTTTTTACTTGTCACTTCAAGTGCAAATAACAACTAACCACATAGTGGCACATGTACATCTCCTTTTATAGTCAGGTCATTGCCGGGGTCATACTGCCCTCTAGTGGTGACTCCATATGAACTTCACATATCAATACACGTTACCACAAGGAAGTGACGCCAATTAACCTAACTTGCATGTTTTTGGCATGTGGGAGGAAACCGGAGTACCCGGAGTAAACCCACGCAGACACGGGGAGAACATGCAAACTCCACACAGAAGGGTCACCGATGGTCTGGGGGTGGGATCGAACCCACGATGGTCAAGGGTGGAATCGATCCCATGACCTTCTTGCTGTACTGCCACTGTGCTAACCACTGCACCACCGTGCTGCCCACAATCACAATCCCCTCATCAGATAAAGGCAGAATGACGGTAGTAATGGACATGGAAACATATGAAAAACAGATGGAAACCATGTTGGCAGACAGCAGCACATATGAAATCATAAAAAAAAAACAGAAGAAAAGAAAAAAATGCTAAAAGCCCTTCTTAAATCCCTATTAGAAAGCAAAAAAATCACAAAGGACGCATACGATCACCTGATACCCACAGCCAGCATCACCCCCGGATCTATGGAACCCCAAAAATACATAAGAAGGACATCCCACTGCGGCCAATAATAGACAGCATCAGATCAGTTACATACAACTTATCAAAAGTCCTGGTTGAAATCATGAAACCCCTCCTTGGACTATCAGAATACCACTGCAAAAACTCAAAAGAGCTGGCACAAGAACTCAAAAATATGAAAATAGAATCAGACGAGATCCTCATTTCACATGATGTCATTTCATTATTCACAAAGACCCCTGTTGATGTCACACTACACATAGTGCAAGAACGCCTCAGAAATGACAGAACCTTAAAAAGACGCACCAGTCTCACAGCTGACGACATATCTGAACTATTACAATTTGTTGCAAAATCCACCTACTTTCAATACAGAGAAAAAAATCTACAGACAAAAAGAAGGTTTTGCAATGGGAGACCCACTATCAGCCATCATGAGCAGATTTTTCATGGAGGATCTGGAAAACAAAGCCATCAACACAGCACTTACACAATGTAAACCCACCCTCTGGAATAGATACGTGGACGACATTTTGGAGAAAATAAGGAAAGGACACACAAAAGAATTCACTGACCATCTGAACAGCACGGACAACACTGGGAATATAAAAGTCACACACGAAGAGGAAGAAAATGGCACCATAGCCTTTCTGGACATGAAAATCCACCATAACGATGATGGCAGCATAAAAATCACAGTCTACAGGAAACCAACCCACATGGATCAATACCTACTATGGACATCAGAACACCCTACAGCACACAAACTATCAGCTGTCATGACGTTATACGTACGAGCCACCATCATCACAGACCAAGAAGACAGACAGGAGGAGGAAAACCACATCAAACATGCACTCATACGCTGCCAATATCCAGTATGGGCCATAAACAAAGGGAAACAGCAAGTCAAAAACCAAAGAAAACAAACAGGAAACGAGACACAGAACAAAAGCCGAAATAAAAAACAAGGACACCATAACTATACCCTACATCTGAGGGATAACAGAACCAATTCAAAGGATCATGAAAAAATACAAAATAAACACAGCAGTAAAACCACACAAAAAATTAAGACAGTTATTAGACACTCCAAGGACAAAATAGAACAAAACAAAAAAATGCAATGTAATATATGAAATATCATGCAGATCATGCAACAAAACCTACATTGGAGAAACCGGAAGATCATTCACCACAAGGAAAAAAGAACACCAGAAGGAATGTGAGAAGGAAACACAAGGATGACTCACAAGATCACAAAAAGAAAAGGCAGAACAAGAAACATTAAAATCAGCAATATCAGATCACTGCAAAAGAAATAATCACATCATGGACTGGAACAACGCAAAAATTATTGGATCGGACAGCAACAGACACAAACGCTGAATCAAGGAGGCCATAGAAATCAGGAAGTGGGGAAAAGATAGCATGAACCGGGATGAGGGGGCCTTTATACTTTCCCACACCTGGGACCACATTCTCCAGAGATCATCGGACGGCGAAAAGCGTAGTCAGCTCGGTGGATCTGACCGGTCTGCTGGGCTGGCCCTGCCAACGAAAGTCAGCTGATAAAATGACACCTCACAGCAATCAGCTGACACTTCTGACGAAGGCTGCAGTGAACAATCAAAACATGTAAAGAAGGTAAAAACATCTCCTGTCTATTTTTGTCTTTAATAAGAACAAAAGGTAAATAATTAAAAGAAGACAAAATGAACCTACTTGAGCTAGAACGTTGCGCTCCCAAAGTTCTAGTTTACTTGTGGTTCCTAGTTTCCAAAAATAGATTAGGAGGCAGAGCTTCTTGCTATCAAGCTACTCTCCTGTGGAATCTTCCAACCTCTGTCCGGGAGGCTGACACCCTCTGTACGTTTAAAAGTAGGTTAAAAACTTTCCTCCTTGACAAAGCCTATAGTTAGTTAAGCTGTTATTCTCTCACTTTTGTCTTATGTATTGTATTGTGTGTATGTATACTGTATATTATCATGTCTGTATTCCTTTATAATTGGATACCTGCTAAAATGTATAATCCTTCTGAGGTTTTTTCTGTAAAGTGCCGTGAGATAACTCTTGTTATGATTTGGCACTATATAAACCTATAAATTAAATTAAAATTAAATTGTAAAAATTTTTGACGAAAGATAGTAAGAGAAAGGGTATTATTTCAGAGTTTTATAACTCATTGACACTATCCTCAAGTGAAAACTCACAGAAAAGAATGAATTATTGGAAAGAAGACCTGCAAATTGAAATTTCAGAGGAACAATGGGAATTGGCTTGCACAGAAGCTCAAACCAAATCAATAAATGTACGTCTTAAATTGATACATTTTAAATGGTTAATGCGGATGTATGTTACACTGGTGGAGTTAAATAGATATAACAAAAACATACCAGATACGTGCACAAAATGTATGGAAAGTAAAGGAACCCTATTTCATTGTTTATGGGAATGTAGAAAAATTAGAATGTTCTGGGAAGAGGTGAGGGTAACAATTGAAAAAACAATTTCAAAACAATTCATATTGAACTCTAAACTGTTTTTGTTGGGTCTGTATCCAGAAAAACATAACTTTAATAAGAGTGAAATAACATTCATAGACCTCAGTTTGCTTAATGCCAAAAAATGTATTGCACTATTGTGGAAAAAGACTCATAGACCAGATGTGACTCAGTGGCTAAGACAGATGTTAACAAACCTTCCACTAGAAAGAATAACATACATACTGAAATCAAAGGAAAATGTGTTTGAGAATATATGAAGACCTTTCATTGATTATGTAAAGAATTTAAACATAACTTTTGAGGAAGAAGGTGAATGATGTGTGTGGACCTTGTAAATTCCAAATTGGTGAATGTATAATATGTATACCTATGTAATGGATTACCTAGACTAAACAGAGGAGCATTGTTTGACTTGCTTTTGTTAATGGTTGTTGGTGTTTTTAGTATATTTTTTTTTCTTTTATTTTTAAATTACTTTAGTGTTAGTGTTTGATTGTTCCTGTCATGTTTGTTAAAAAAGGTTCAATAAAAATATTGTGGAAAAAAAATTAAATTGTAATTTTCCCCTTGTTTCAGGTTAGAGCAACAGCTCCTCAAAATGTCTGTGCATGTCCCTGCTGCAGACTGACTGTCCAGCAAATCCTAGGCAGCTGACCTTGATGGAGTAGTACGGGGTCTTTTTCCTCATAAATCTGTATTTTTTTTCTCATGAATTAGCAGCTTCTTTTGACTGTGTGTGGGGGTGGCCTCTCTTGCATTTGTGATGTCCTCCTAAAGTGTGTCTCTTTCTCATATATTAGCATCTTTTTTCTTGCAAATTTGTAAGTTGTTGTCCATAAATAAAGCTTTTTTTCCCCTCAAAATTGTAACATTTCATTTGCAAATTTGAGTCTTTACTCATAAATCTGTGATTTCATATTGTAAAATTATTGATTCTTTTGTAGTAAATTTGTTTTTACTGCTACATTTGCAGCTTTTTGGTGTAAATTTAGCCTGTTTTGTTCTTGTTAGTTTCCAACTTTTTTGTTGTAAATTTGTGACTTTTTTATTTATGTGTACAGCATGTGTCTTTTCTCATAAATTCATGACTTTTCCTTTTACATGATCCACTTTTATGATCCATCCATCCATTTTCTACCACTTTCTGGAGGTCCGGGTGGTGGATGCAGCAGCTCAAGCAGAGAAGTCCAGACTTCCCTCTCCCCGGCCACTTGCTCCAGCTCTTCAGAGAGGACACCAAGACGTTCCCAAGCCAGATGGGAGACATAGTCTCTCCAACGTGTACTGGGTCTGCCCCAGGGTCTCCTCCCAGTGGGATGTGGCCAAAATACCTCAAGTGGGAGGCGTCCAGGAGGCATCCTGATCAGATGCCCAAACCCCCTCAACTGGCTCCTTTCAATGTGGAGGAGCAGCGGTTCTACTCTGAGCCTCTCTCAGATGACTGAGCTCCTCGCCCTGTGTCTGAGGGTGAGTCCGGCAATTCTACGGAGAAAGCTCATTTCAGCTGCTTGTATCTGCGATCTCATTCTTTCAGTCATTACCCAAAACTCATGACCAAAGGTGAGGATAGGAACATAGATCGACAGCTTTGCTTTAGAGCTCAGCTCCCTCTTCACCACGAAAGATCGATACAACAGCTGCATCACTGCAGAGACTGCTCCCATCCGTCTGTCAATCTCTCGCTTCATTCTCCCCTCACTCTTGAATGAGACCCTGAGATACTTAAAATCCTCCACTTGGGGCAGGAGCTTGTCCCTAAATCGGAGAGGACAATCCACTTTTTTCCAGCTGAGGACCACGGACTCGAACTTGGAGGTGCTGATTCTCATCCCAGCCACTTTTATCAATACAATCTATTTAATTGAATTTTTATTTATTATTTTTTTTATTTCCTTCTTTTAAAAATTTCTCTGAAAATTATGTATCAACCCTTATTTAAAAAAAAAAAGAAGTGTTGTGTTTATGGTGGGTGGGTATCTATGAGTGTGTAAAATATGTTGTGTAGATCCCAGTTTTATGGTGCCACCCTTCACTTCAGAGCAACACAGACGTCCCTCTTAGTTATAACAATCATGTCAAAAAGCAGCCTGGAAACCAAGATAGATGCCCCCAATAAAACAAAAAAGACGCTCTTGTGCTAGCTTTTGCAGATCACAAATACAGAACCAACTTGATAAACTACTGAGGTTGTTTCTGTGCTTTTTGTACGACCGGTCATATTCTTTCCATCGCTCACACCACACACCCGTCCCCAAATAATGGTTTATTTCGGCTTTAACATAATTGCATCCAGCTGTTGGTTATGATAGTTTGCTCATCCTCTCTTCACCATCTGCAGCATGGATTGAAGCTAACGTTAGCTTCAAAACAGCTCCTGCTCCCGCCCTCAACAAAACTTCTTGCAGCAAAGAAAGAGGATGGACGAGGTGACCTGGAGCTCCTGAGCATTTAAATAAACATGCACTGGAGTGAGTCATTCTGAGGAGGTCTGATAAAATGGGTTGAAAATCGTGCTGAAATAATTAATGTATGATGTATTTTGACCACAGCAGGTCACAGATATTTCATTAAGACCTCTGAGAACAGTGTCAGCATGTGGAAAAGTGTATATGTCACGTCTAATGACTTGCAAGTCACAAAAAGAGCTTTCCCTGCTTCCAAATACTGATTTACATTTTCCTTATTTATGTGAATGCAGTAGAGCTACATACTGTCTTGCACTCAGGTGAAGTTTTTAGTAACTTTATCGACCTCTACGGGTGAGGAAGGAAACTACAACAACAGTGATACAACTGATTTCCTCATAGTTTTCTTCACATTTTTAATGCCAAACAGGATCACTCGGAATTTACTTGAAGCTGTGTTTTACACTCATCCTGTTTTGCTTACAGTGAAGTATGTCTTTACATTGAATCAGTTAGCTGAATGTTTTATTCTTCTCCCATAGAGAAGGAATTTGGGATCTTTATCTCTGCATTTTTTTTCCTCTTTGTGTGCGTTTGTTTGCGGTTTGTGTGACGGACTGTGTTTATGAATGGGAAACATTTTCTCACATCTCAGCTTTGATCTGTAGCCTCCTACGACCATTTCCCCCACAGGCTGTGCAGTGTGTTCACAATAAGCCTCACTGTTGTTTCACACTCTAGTCACATGCAGCAAAAACGCCACTGTGACAGCAGATACTAAACAGGAAAAAACCAAAATATGACCTATGTCATAAAATATGACCAAAATATGTGTGCATTTTTTAAACCTAATGATGTGGTTGTCAATAAATGTCATCTTTACATATTAAGTTGTGGCTTCAGGTGTGCACTTGTGCAAGTTTTAGAGGCTAAAACTGAGAATAGAAGAAGCAGAATTTATAAAGAAAGACAACATAAATAACATGCAACTGTGCAGCTTTAGCTTTTGCTCTCACAGGATGCAAACAAACTCCACAAATCCCATTTCTACGTTTGATGGCATCCCTTGTGGTCTGCAGTTTTGGAAAAGCACTTGACAACATTCTTGTCAAATCCCAGTCATCCCTGCCCCTGCTGCCCATTGGCACAGCAGCAGAGGCAGCAGGAGGACCACAGAAGGGGGAGGGCCAAGCGACCCCCCCCCCCTTCCAGCAGCAGAAGATGTGTGCTGCTCTGAGTGGGAACAACTCTTGAGTCCAAAGCCGGAGCGGTCAGCTGTAATTATCAGGTGGTGTGAGCAGCTTGGATGTCGAGGGGCCTCTCCATCTGAAGTGCAGCCCCAGGAGAAGAAGAAGTACTCTTGTGGCTCTGTGAAGCGAGGCGGCCAGAGAGAGGGAGACAAATATGGACACATGCGCCTGCGCTCTGGAGCTGCTGGGGATGCTGTTCTATGTCGGAGCGTGGCTGTGCGCCTTGGCTGCCACGCTCCTGCCTCAGTGGCTGACCATGTCCACGGCGCTGCTGCCGGTGGAGAGCTACGACCTGGGCCTGTGGGAGACCTGCGTGGTCCAGGACATCGGGGGCATGGAGTGCAGGGCGTACGACAGCCTGCTGGGCCTCTCCGGTGACCTCAAGCTGGCCCGCATCCTCATGTGCACCGCTCTCGGTGTGGGTATGCTGGGAATTCTAGTGGCTGTACCCGGACTCTACCTGGTGGACAGCTGCAGAGAGCATGGCAGCCATCAGACAAAGAGGACTTTAACCACCATGGGAGGGGTGCTGGGGATGGTCGCCGGGGTGCTGTGCCTGATCCCCGTGTCCTACATGGCCCATTTAGCGGTGAGGCACTTCTTTGACAAAACGGTGCCTGACGTGGTGCCCCGGTGGGAGTTTGGAGACGCCCTGTTCTGCGGCTGGGCGGCCGGGTTTTTCCTCATAGTGGCCGGCCTGCTCCTGGTCACCTCATGCTCGTGCTCACAAGTGGATCCTCAGCCGGGGCTGCAGCGGAGGTACCGGGTGATGGACGCAGGTCTCAATCTCAGGAAACGCAAACAGGAGTACGTCTGAAGGACAAATCTGCCGGGTAGAGATGACAGCACAGCACAATCACCTGTAGGACTGCACTTCAAACTACTTCACAACAATGATGCAACATTCTGTGACAGGAAAAAAAGGAGGGTTTTGATCCATGAAACTGACTCCCTTATTCTGTCATTTTAGGCGCACAATCAAACACAAAAATCAACCAGCTGTGATCAGCTGAATATATTTTTTGATGGTGGTTTATAAAATACTTTCCATGCCTTACCCTAGGGTACCATCAAGCCTGTCTAAAGGGACTGTTGAGCTTTTGAAATGCTGTGATTATAAGTTATTCTGAATGCTAAAGCACAGAAATTACTTCTTAAAGCACAAATTATTCTTCAAGTCTGCTTATGAGCTGCACGTTCAGTTGATTCACATAAAGACTGCTACTACATTTCTGTCAAAAACTGTGTCATTTATTATTAAAAAGTGGTAGTTTTTCAGTGTTGATAGGCATCAGTGAATTGATTTTGTTGATGTGATGAATGAACCATCAGTTATGTCAGAGGTTTAAACATGGCAGCTCACCTGTGTGTCACAGACAACCGGCAGTGACTGAAAACAGTGGTTTCTCGGCCTGTCCGTGTATGTGCGCTGCGGTGGAAACACAGCTTGAGACTAATTCCATCAGATTTCCTGGGCACTCGCTGAGCTAAGCTGTGTTTAATGAATGCTTTAATGGGCACTGCGCACTGCAAAGAATGCGGTACAAGCTGACATAATTACACAAATTTGCCGAGGTCGGAGGGTGCCGGTGCCCTTTGCCCTCCAAAACCGCTGTTTGTGTTATTTTTATATATACACTCAGATGTGATGATATAAAGGTGTTATTAGACAGAAGGAGGATAATTTATAAATCGTCACATTTTAATGTTTTGGGGTTTTTTTCTGAGGAGCTCGTCCTCACAGGATGAAGTTAATGAGGGATAATGATACTGCCAAAGGAGCATCTGTTACCTGAGGTGTCCTGAGACATGCACGACTTCACTCCTAACAGTAGTTCTGTCAGGCCTCAAGATCCCAGTGTGTGGGCAGCTGTCAGCGGGGAGGCACCAAAAACAACTGAGGAGATCATCTTTACGGTTATCTAATGATCAGGCTGTTCAGTGCCGACGTGTACAGGAAATGAAAGTTCTTGTTCTCCTGGGGGGAATTGTTGAAATACATCCTACTGCAAACAAGCAAACTGGTGGCGGAAGTTGATAAGAAAAGATGAACCGTAAGTCTGAAGGATTTTATCATGATTAAGATGACTGTGAAACCCAACTTTAAAAAGTCCCTATTATGCTCTTTTTCCACATTTTGACACCCTCCCAGAGGTCTTAATGAAATGTACGTATATGTCATGCTTTGGTCTAAATTCCTCAGGGTTTAATTATTGTAGAACCACTCTACACATGGGGAAGGAGCTCTCCTCAAAACAGGCTGCTATATCCACCTTATTCATGAAAGTGCCGCTGTAAAAACGATTGTGGGTGTGAGTTCCACTTTCAGGCTGAAGTAGTGTTAAGTCAGTCAGCAAAAGTGGAGTAGCGGGGCATTTAACATAGTGTTTTTGGAAATTTTTCAAATTCAATTTAAGGTATTGTCCACATACAAGTTTTGCAGTCAAGTGGCAGCGAATTTCCGCACTTGCTGTTTTTGCATTTTTGAGTGTGTTTGCGTAGTTCTGGTACTTGTTGCTGCTGTTCATGGATATGTCATAGACTGTATGAATGGAGGGTCATCAGAACCAAGCAAAGGTACATCTGTGGCTTACACAGAAATGTGCAGATCATGCACCGTAAACTAAAAAGGACTGATTATGTGATTGGTGGTACAGACACAGGACAGACACAAGAGCACTGGGTATGTTTTCATTTGTATGGACTAGTGCATTGCCTGTAGAACGCAAGTATTCCTGTCTGAAGGTATCTCAATTAGGCTTTACAGGCCCAAATGTAGGCTGTGTTTGAAAGTGGAATACAAAGAGTTGTAACCTATATGTAGGCAATAACACATGTTAGACTTTGACAAATATGAAAGGGACTGAATGCCACTAAGATTTATTTGATTGTGTGAATATTAATTACAGAATACGTAATAAATGAAAATGAATGGTACATCCAATATTAGCAACTGTTTCGGATTCCTTGTTTATTTGTTTGTCAGATCACTTATTTGTCTGATCTTTCATCACTCATATTCATAATAGTGCATCTTGCACTTTGGGGTATGGGAGTTGTTCAGTCACCATTATAGCTATTTTAGTTTATATCACTGTTCAGTGATGGAGTTCCTGTGCAGCAGGTAAAATTATGTTGTAAAGTTGCCCTTTGTCTCTACAGCTATCAGAGTCATGTACATAAGATCCATCATTTCATGCTACCATAAATATTTATGTGTATTTTTGAAACAAAGGAGCCTCAAGCTCATGAACAGTCTGTAGCCCAGTGCTGGAGAAAAGCTCATAAATGCTCAATTACCTGCCGCTGTGCGTGTATTTAGTCAAACTTTTTGAAACAAAGGAGCCTCAAGCTCATGAATGGTCTGCAGCATAATGCTGGAGAAAGTACTATTTGTGTGTGTGTCGTGTGTGCACGTGTGTGTGTGTGTGTGTGTGTGTGTGTGTGTGTGTGTGTGTGTGTGTGTGTGTGTCTTCTGACCTGCACACATCTAGATATATACAGTGGTGTGAAAAAATGTTTTCCCCCTTCCTGATTTCTCATTTTTTTTGTATGTTTGTCAAACTTAAATGTTTCAGATCATCAAACAAATTTAAATATTAGACAAAGATAACACAAGTAAACACAAAATGCAGTTTATAAATGAAGGTGTTTATTATTAAGGGGAAAAAATCCAAACCTACATGGCCCTTTGTGAAAAAGTGATTGAACCCCCCCCCCCCCCATTAAAACATAAATTATTAACTGTGGTTTATCACATCTTTGGAAAGCTGAGTTCAGTTTCTCTAGCCACACCCAGGCCTGATTACTGCCACACCTGTTCTCAATCAAGAAATCATTTAAATAGGGCCTTCCTGACAAAGTGAAGTAGACCAAAAGATCTTCAAAAGCTAGACATCATGCTGCAATCCAAAGAAACTCAGGAACAAATGAGAAACAAAGTAATTGAGATCTATTAGTCTGGAAAAGGTTATAAAGCCCTTTCTCAAGCTTTGGGACTCCAGCGAACTACAGTGAGAGCCATTATCCACAAATGGCGAAAACATGGAACAGTGGTGAACCTTCCCAGGAGTGGCCAGCTGACCAAAATTACCCCATAGAGCGCAGCGACGACTCATCCAAGAGGTCACAAAAGACCCCACAACAACATCCAAAGAACTGCAGGCCTCACTTGCTTCAGTTAAGGTCAGTGTTCTTGACTCCACCATAAGAAAGAGACTGGGCAAAAATGGCCTGCATGGCACAGTTCCAAGACGAAAACCACTGCTGAGCAAAAAGAACACAAAGGCTCGTCTCAGTTTTGCCAGAAAATATCTTGATGATCCCCAAGACTTTTGGGAAAATATTCTGTAGACTGATGAGACAAAAGTTGAACTTTCTGGAAGGTGTGTGTCCCATTACATCTGGTGTAAAAGTAACACAGCATTTCAGAAAAGGAACATCATACCAACAGTAAAATAACGTGGTAGTATGATGGTCTGGGGCTGTTTTGCTGCTTCAGGAACTGGAAGACTTGTTGTGGTAAATGGAACCATGAATTCTGCTGTCTACCAAAAAAATCCTGAAGAAGAATGTCGGGCCATTTGTTTGTGACCTCAAGCTGAAGCACACTTGGGTTCTGCAGCAGGATAATGATCCAAAACACACCAGCAAGTCCACCTCTGAATGGCTTAAGAAAAACAAAATGAAGACTTTGGAGTGACCTAGTCAAAGTCCTGACCTGAATCTGATTGAAATACTATGGCTGTCACGACTCCCCGTGTGCTTTTACGCAGTGCACGGAGAGGGGAGAAATAATGAGGATCTATGTGCAGGGTTACACCACAACACATTTATTAAACACAAAAAACTGGTGACAAACTGTTCCCAAAAAAGGTGAAGATTCACAAAAATACTCACTTACAGTTGGCGTTGGGTCACGGCATCGCCCCGCGAACGCATGAGGAAAAACGTGTACCCACGCTGGCATCCCACAGCCAGTATTGCTGAGTGGGCGCCAGAGAACCATGAAGTGCGCGGAGTGGATACACATCGTTAAAGTCCTGACACAGACTATACACTGACAATACAATACAATACAATGATCCAGCAATGTGTGACTGGCAAAAAGCTGCTTAAATACACACATTGCTGGTGATGGTGAAATGAGGAGCACCTGGGCGAGGCGCAGGAAGATGGCACACGGGAAAGGGAACAGCTGGAGAGGATGAGAGAGGGGGCATGGCCGGACCAGCGAGCTGTCAGCAGCGCTCACAGAAAGTAAGTCACAGCGACTGTCTAACAGCTGCTGGTCAGACAGTGGCACTTAACCCCACAGGGATGTCAGGACTGAGATGGGGGGGAACCAAGCCGGCTCAGCTCCTGACAGAGCCCCCCTCTCAAGGGGTGGATTCCCAGACACCCAAGGTAACATCCCGAGGACCCCCCCACCCACCCAGCAGAAACAACAACACAAACCCAGGTGGGAGGTTGGGGGAACAGGAAGAAAGGAACACAACACTCCACCCAGGGCCCATAATAAACCCCCCAAGTCCAAAGGTGAGGAGGCTCAGGAGGCCGCCCAGAGTCCCAGGCCCAACAGGCAATCCAGTGAACAAAGTCCAGTGGCCTGCCGGAAAATACGGGCCATCTGGCCCAGAGACTCAGTCCCTCCGGTGGTCGGCCAATGTTGTAGAGCCACCAGGACCAGCGGGGGGGGGGGGCAGGAGGCGGCCTGCCCACCGGGAGGCTCTCTGGTGGGTGACCGGACCGTAGGGAGGAAATCCCCACGGCATCAGACTGGGAGGAGAAGGGGACCATGACGGCATCAGGCTGAGGAGTAACGGCCCCGGTGTCCTCAGACTAACCGGCAGCACCCTCGATGGTCCCGGCCTGGGACATGGCTGCACCCGTGGTGGACCCCGACCGGGTCAACGCTGCACCCGCGGCGGACTCCAGCTGGAGCCATGTAGCACCCGCGGTGGACTCCGGCTGGAGCTGTGTAGCACCAGCGGCGAGTGGGCCAACCCGCAGGAGCACCAGGCTGAGGAGGTGATCGATGGGGGGAACCCTGACAACCTTGGCAGGAGTAGCTGGTCCTCCTCCGGCTGGACCGGACCCTCGGCGACCTCTGGCAACGACACACCCTCTCCGGTGACCCTAGACGAAGGCTCAGAGGAAGCAGGAGAAGAAAGGTTGTTAGGGTCGCCAGCAGCGGTGGAACCCGGCGAAGTGAGTTCAGGACTCTCCTCCCCAAGAGCCAGGCAAGATCTCTCTGTTACAGACATAAGGAAAACAAGGGAGAGAAGTTGCCTGAGCTGGAGCTCCACTGCTGTCCAGGACTCTGTCGAGCTTGATGATGTAATCCCGGGCCCGGCCTCCAGGGGGTCCGTCTCTGGCTCCCACTCCGCTGCAGCAGCCTCCAAAGCAGGCAAGATGGTCGTAGCAGTCCTATTGTCCTCCTGCAGTGGCTCCAATGCTGGGGATTCCTCCAGCGTGGCTGCGGGGACACACCTCTGTGCAGGCCCCTGGGCAGGATCATCCAGGGCCCCAAACTCCTCCAACGTCTGGCAGCTCGGTTCTGGGACCGATGGACACTCGGGGATAAATGGAGGAAACACAGAAGAAATAGGGGACGAGTTTTAACTGCAGCCGGAGGAGCGGACCCAGCGGACTGCTGAGGCTGAGCCTCTCCCTTGGGAGACAGACAAGGTTTATCATAACTTAATTGAGTAGAATGAACAAACACTTGCCTGTCCTCCCGGTGTGTGATATTCATGGCTGCAGCAGGTTGGTTGTCATCTCTCTCCGTGTCCATGGTGATCTTGGCCCCTTCTGAAGATTGAGGAGGAGCCGTCTCCCTGGTGACTGAGGTGGGCGTTCCCGGGCCGGGGCTGGCAGGCTTCCCGGCAGCTGGAGGAATGATGGCTGCCGATGATGAAGGAGGCTTCTCCCATCATTTCCCCGCAGGACGACGGCGATTGCTGGATGCTGGAGCCGAATGAGCCGGAGCAGGAGCGGGTGTCACACTCTGGCTGGAAGCAGGAAGAACGGGGACCTGGCAGCGCTTCCTCTTTGGTGCGAATCCAGTCTTCTTAGGGGGTTTCCTCTCCCTCTCGCCGTACTCACGCCGCAGCGCTGCCACCAGGGAAATCCTCTCAACCCCCTCAGCATGTTCGGAGAGTTAAGGACGCCTGCGAACTGGTGCCTCTGCCAGACCCACATACCACAGCATGTCCTCCGGACAGGAATACATGCTTGCTGAAGAAATGAGCCTGTCTATCTCCATCAACGCTCAGCAGCATTCCCAGCCCAAGCTCAGCGGATAACGCTGACCCGTCAAAGCTATCTCAAACCAGGTAAACCAACAACACAGTTCAAAAAGAAAATATGATGTGAGGGTGTAACCCGCTAGATCCTTTTTTCAGGCTGGGTCATTCTGTCACGATTCCCCGTGCGCTTTTACGCAGCGCACAGAGAAGGGAGAAATAATGAGGATCTACGTGCAGGGTTACGCCACAACACATTTATTAAACACAAAAAACTGAAGACAAACAGTTCCCAAAAAGGTGAAGACTCACAAAAATACACAAACACTTACGGTTGGCGTTTGGGGCCCAGCATCGCCCTGCAAACGCATGAGGAGAAACATGTACCCACGCTGGCGTCCCACAGCCAGTATCGCTGAGTGGGCGCCAGAGAACCACGAAGTGCGCGGAGTGGATACACGTCGTTGAAGTCCTGACACAGACTATACACTGACAATACAATACAATGACCCAGCAATGTGTTACTGGCAAAAAGCTGCTTAAATACACACATTGCTGGTGATGGTGAAATGAGGAGCACCCGGGCGAGGCGCGGGAAGATGGCACACGGGAAAGGGAACAGCTGGAGATGATGAGAGAGGGGGCGTGGCCGGACCGGCGAGCTGTATGCAGCGCTCACAGAAAGTAGGTCACAGCGGCTGTCCAACAGCTGCCGGTCAGACAGTGGTTATGGATAAGGAAGGCAGACTGAAATACATAATATACACATAAACAGTGGCACTTAACCCCACAGGGATGTCACAACCGAGCCTGGGGGAGACCAAGCTGGCTCGGCTCCTGACAGTGACATGACCTTAAAAAGGTGTTTCATGCTTGAAAACCATCCAATGTGGCTGAATTACAACAATTCTGCAAAGATGAGTGGGCAAAAACTCCTCCATAGTGCTGTAAAAGACTCACTGCCAGTTACCGCAAATGCTTGATTGCAGTTGTTGCTGCTAAGGGTGGCCCAACCAGTTATTAGGTTTAGGGGGCAATCACTTTTTCCACACAGCTTTTGAGGATCTTTTGGTCTACTTCACTTTGCCAGGCAGGTCCTATTTAAGTGATTTCTTGATTGAGAACAGGTGTGGCAGTAATGAGGCCTGGGTGTGTCTAGAGAAATTGAACTCAGCTTTCCAAAGATGTGATAAACCACAGTTAATTTATGTTTTAATGGGGGGGAGTTCAATCACTTTTTCACACAGGGCCATGTAGGTTTGGAGTTTTTTCCCCTTAATAAACACCTTCATTTAAAAACTGCATTTTGTGTTTGTGTTATCTTTGTCTAATATTTAAATTTGTTTGATGATCTAAAACATTTAAGTGTGACAAACATACAAAAAAAATGAGAAATCAGGAAGGGGGCAAACACTTTTTCACACCATTGTATATGAAGAATACAGTGCCTTCAAAGTCTTCTATCTTGTAAACATTTGTGCATTTTTGAAACAAATCAACAGAAAAGTAATTTACGATAAGTGGGTTTTGGAAATTAAACAATAAATAAATGATTTTGTTTGTAGTTAGTGAAAATAATGTTTCACATAAAGAAATGGGAATTTTTAAAGTTTATGATAAATTCGGCAATCAGATGGAGCAAAGAAATTAAGAAAAGTAAAATAGCTAAATTGAATATTATGGACTCATTTTTTTTTCTTTTCTTTTTTTCTGTCATGGCGGCCTCTGGGCCGTCATTGGCATCATTAACTCCAGCTGCGCACAGACCAACAGGTGGTAATCAACAGCTGTTAAAAGCCAGCGTCGCTGACAGCCCGGCACGGAGTCGTCTGTCCTCCTCGTCGGAGAATGAGCCTGAACTCCGCTCTCTGGCCTCGTCAGGATTCTCTCTCGTCTCGTCAGGAACTTCTCTGGCCTCGTCAAGAACTTCTCTTACCTCTTCAAGGACTTCTCATCAGAGTCAACCACGTAAGAGAACCATCTGTTACTCAACTCCAAATCTTTACCCCTGTGCACAGGTGGACCTCCTTGGCGGCGGACCAGCGTCCCCAGCTGACGGGGTAACGCCAACACGCACACGTAGCGCTTCGCTACCACCACGTCTACCGGTACGTCTTGCTCCTCAAATCCCAGAACTGTTATTGTATCAGTTGCAGGAGTATTGGCCACCGCTATCAGTGGAGTCACTGTCATCAGCATCAGTTATATCATCGTCACCATGTTCTGTGGAATCACTCACCTTGTCATCGTCAGGATTGTCATCGTCCCGGTCTGTGGTGTCACAGCCGGTGTCTCAAGAAGAACTGTCCTTGTCACAGCCACGGGTGGAAGCCCCAGCACGTTCACGGACGCCTTCACCTCCACGTTGCACGGCCGCTGGATCTCAGCAGGACGAAACCTGTGCTGCACCCAAGTAAGCCTCGCTACTTATAGCTTGTCACTAGTGTGGGACAAAAGTAATTGTTTCTGCTTGTATGTTCCAGGGTTGCCGGGTCTCCGTCCAGGGCGCTCAGCTCCAGTGACCAGAACTCCATCCACGCACTCACACTCGCACTACACACCCTCACTCTTTAATAAAGATTATTGTCACTATCTGCCCGTGTCAGTGTCTGTCTCCTGGGTCCTAAACCATGTCAGTACGACTCCGTCACGTTGACCCAGCGGACAGCTCACTGTCGCGCCTAATCAACACTCTTAGCGCCCGGGTAGATTTATTAGCTCACCAGCAGACAGTAATCTTGAATCAACTAACCTTAATTAATGGTCGGCTGGATCGTCTGGAAGGACACCAGACGTTTCCCCCGACCGCAAATATCTCAACCCCTGCAGGCTTAGCGTCAGGACAAGCTAACACCTCCTCGTCCTCTCGCCTCACCCCTATTCCTACACCTGCCCGGTTCAGCGGAAAACTCGGGGAAGCCCGAGGATTCCTATTACAATTTGAGTCAGTTTTTCTGCATGTTCCGGGGGATTTCACTCACGACTCTAGCCGGATTGGCTATGTCATAAATTTGCTGGCAGGAAGAGCCTTAGACTGGGCGTATTCGATCATGGCTAAACCAAGCTATCCCCTACTTTCTTACCAGGAGTTTGTTTCAGAGTTTTTGTCTGTATTTGATCATACTGATAGGGGTGAGGTGTTGACAGAATGGTTTTTGAGCTTACAGCAGGGAAAGAGATCAGCTGCTGATTACACTATTGACTTCCGGGTCCTGGCTGCAGAGATTTGGTGGGGGGAGCCATCGCTATGTGGCATTTTCCTACGTAGTCTCAACGACGAGCTAAAGGATGAGTTAGCGGCACGGGACAAACCAGACAATTTGCAAGATTTGATTGCCCTAGCGGTTAGTCTCGATAGCAGATTAAGGGAGCGGGCGGCTGAACGGCGAACTACTTCCCGTTCGGTTAAACCCCGCCCTCGCGTCCCTAGCTCCCCTCTTCTCGCTTTACCCGCATCAGAGGAATCCCCGGATCAGGAAGCCATGATCATTGGCCGGTCTAAAGTGTCAGCAGCTGAGAAACAACGCCGCAGGGATCAGGGCCTTTGTTTCTATTGTGGGAAGGAGTCACATGGGGTGTTCGAATGTCCCAATAAGTTAAAAGGGAAGGCCCGTGGATCGCAGTAGGGGATTCACGGGCAAGAACTCAGAAGAACCCCTTACTTGTTGTCGTTTACCTCTCAGACTTATCCATACACATACAGAACACTCCACACTAGCGTTAGTAGATTCTGGAGCTGAGCAAAATTTCATTTCTAGAGACCTGGCAACCCGAATGGGCCTTAGCTGTCAGACTCTAGAACCCCCTGTCAAACTGATCACCCTGTCTAAAGCATCTTTGACCACCATTGACCTTCAGACGGCCCCCGTGTCAATAATTGTTTCAGGGAATCACAGGGAGGAAATTCAGTTTCTAGTGCTGCCCGTTTCTTCTTCGCCCGTTATTCTGGGGTACCCCTGGCTGCGCCTACATAAACCCACCATTGACTGGCACGCTGGGAGAGTAACGGCATGGAGTACGTTTTGCCTTAGCGCCTGCCTCCAATCAGCGGCGTGCGCCCCATCCGTTAAGGTGCCTCTGCCTGATTCATCCCCACCGGATTTGTCTAAGGTGCCAGAGGTTTATCACGATTTGGGGCAAGTGTTTAGCAAGTCTCGGGCGTTGTCCTTACCCCCCCATCATCCGTATGACTGCGCCATCAATCTGAAGGCTGGGGCCCCTCTTCCTGCTAGCCGCCTTTACAGCCTATCAGCCCCGGAGCGCGAGGCCATGGACACGTACATCAAGGAGTCCTTGGCCTCTGGTATCATCCGCCCGTCGTCTTCGGCAGTGGGAGCTGGATTTTTTTTTTGTTGGAAAAAAAGACGGTTCACTACGCCCCTGCATCGACTTCCGGGGACTGAATGAAATAACAGTCAAAGACAAATATACTCTGCCCTTGATGAACACTGCTTTTGACTCCCTCCAGGGGGCATCCTGGTTTACTAAACTGGACCTTAGGAATGCCTACCATCTAGTGCGCATTAGGGAAGGAGATGAGTGGAAGACGGCTTTTCGGACCCCCAGCGGTCATTTTGAGTACCTGGTAATGCCGTTTGGGTTAACTAACGCTCCAGCCGTCTTCCAGCGTTTGATAAATGATGTACTACAGGATTTTCTGAACTCGTTTGTTTTTGTTTATCTTGATGATATTCTCATCTTCTCCCGCACACTAGAGGAACATCGGGTGCATGTCCGCAGGGTACTACAGCGCCTCCTGGAAAACCAGCTGTTCGTCAAGGCCGAAAAATGTGAGTTCCACACTGATCAACCCTCCTTCCTTGGATTTATTATTGCTCGGAACCAGGTGCTCCCTGACCCTGCCAAGGTCAAGGCAGTTGTGGATTGGCCTGCACCCACCTCCAGAAAGCAGCTTCAAGGTTTCCTGGGGTTTGCTAATTTTTATAGGAGGTTCGTGCCCAATTTTGGTAACATTGCCTATCCTTTGACTGCTCTCACCTCCCCTAAGACCCCGTTTTGCTGGAGTAAGGAAGCTGCCGGAGCGTTTGAGAAGCTCAAGAGGGAGTTCGCCTCGGCCCGAGTCCTTACTCAGGTGGACCCGAAGCTGCAGTGCTTGGTGGAGGTGGACGCTTCTGATTCGGGAGTTGGAGCAGTACTCTCCCAACGATCTCCTGAGGATGGTAAGATTCGCCCTTGTGCTTTTTTCTCTCACCGTCTCTCTCCTGCAGAGAGGAACTACAGCATCGGAGACAGGGAGTTACTGGCAGTGAAACTCGCCTTGGAGGAATGGAGACATTGGCTGGAGGGGGCTGCTCAGCCGTTCGTGGTTTGGACTGATCACCGTAACCTGGAGTACCTCAGGACGGCTAAGCGCCTGAATGCTCGCCAGGCTCGCTGGTCCCTCTTCTTCGGCCGTTTTAACTTTACCATCACGTACCGGCCGGGAAGCAAGAACGGTAAGCCGGATGCCCTCTCACGGCAGTTTGACACACCATCCTCTGAGGACCAGGAGACCCCTATCCTGCCGCCTTCCTGCGTCGTGGGCACCCTGTCCTGGGGAATCTGCAAGACGGTTCGCCAGGCTCAGAAGACCGAGCCGGACCCCGGGGGGGGGGGGGGGCCCGGGCCGCTTGTTTGTTCCACGCGCTGTCCAAGGCAAGGTGATTGAGTGGGGTCACGCTTCCAAGTTGGCTTGTCATCCTGGAGTGGGTCGGACCGTGGATCTTCTCCAAAGGACCTTCTGGTGGCCAGGGTTACGGAAGGACATTGTAGGCTACATCCAGGCCTGCGCTCAGTGCGCCACCGGGAAGACGACATCATCCCCCCCGGCGGGCCTGCTACATCCGTTGCCGGTTCCTTCACGCCCCTGGTCTCACGTAGCGATGGACTTTGTGACTGGTTTGCCCATTTCAGATGACTACACCACGGTGTTAACCATCGTGGACCGGTTCTCGAAGGCGGCCCATTTTGTGCCACTTCGGGGTCTGCCTTCGGCCCAGGAGACTGTGGACCTCCTGGTGCAACATGTGGTCCGTCTTCATGGCATCCCTGCTGATATTGTGTCAGATCGAGGACCCCAGTTTGTATCACAAGTTTGGAAGGCTTTCTGCGCGGCACTAGCAGCCACAGCCAGCCTCTCCTCTGGTTATCACCCTCAGAGCAATGGCCAGTGCGAGCAGGCTAATCAGGAGCTGGAGGCCGCCCTTCGCTGTGTCATCTCCTCCTGCTCATCCTCCTGGAGCAAGTTCCTGCCTTGGATTGAGTACGCTCACAACGCCACGATTTCCACGGCTACGGGCGTCTCCCCGTTTAAAGCATCATGCGGGTTTGATCCTCCGCTGTTCCCGGAGAAGGAAAAGGAGGTAGCGGTTCCTTCAGTCCAGGCACATATCAAGCGCTGCCGGCGAGTTTGGCTCCTCGCTCGTCAAGCCTTGCTGAAAACCACTAAGCGCAATATCCAGGTGGCCAACCGGCATAGGAGACCCGCCCCGGACTATAAGGTGGGTCAGAAGGTCTGGTTGTCAACCCGGAATATTGGTGTACCGGCCGAAAAACGTAAGCTCACTAAGCGCTTCATTGGCCCCTACACCATTAATCATGTTATTAATCCTGTGTCTGTGCGCTTGTCTCTCCCCTCTTCGATGTGTATCTGCCCCACCTTTCATGTCTCCCAGGTTAAACCATACGTCTCTGATCCCCTGTGCCCTGCTCCCGCGGCTCCCGCACCCCCGAGGATGATCGATGGCCATCCGGCCTGGGGGGTGACTGCCATCCTGGATGTCCGCAGGCGGGGTCGTGGTCTTCAGTATTTGGTGGACTGGGAGGGCTTTGGACCAGAGGATCGTTCTTGGATTTGCCCAGCGTTGATCCTGGATAAACAGCTGATTTGCGATTTCCATCGGGCGAATCCAGGTAGGATTGGGCAGGTGCCTGGAGGCACTGCTAGAGGGGGGAGTACTGTCATGGCGGCCTCTGGGCCGTCATTGGCATCATTAACTCCAGCTGCGCACAGACCAACAGGTGGTAATCAACAGCTGTTAAAAGCCAGCGTCGCTGACAGCCCGGCACGGAGTCGTCTGTCCTCCTCGTCGGAGAATGAGCCTGAACTCCGCTCTCTGGCCTCGTCAGGATTCTCTCTCGTCTCGTCAGGAACTTCTCTGGCCTCGTCAAGAACTTCTCTTACCTCTTCAAGGACTTCTCATCAGAGTCAACCACGTAAGAGAACCATCTGTTACTCAACTCCAAATCTTTACCCTTGTGCACAGGTGGACCTCCTTGGCGGCGGACCAGCGTCCCCAGCTGACGGGGTAACGCCAACACGCACACATAGCGCTTCGCTACCACCACGTCTACCAGTACGTCTTGCTCCTCAAATCCCAGAACTGTTATTGTATCAGTTGCAGGAGTATTGGCCACCGCTATCAGTGGAGTCACTGTCATCAGCATCAGTTATATCATCGTCACCACGTTCTGTGGAATCACTCATCTCGTCATCGTCAGGATTGTCATCGTCCCGGTCTGTGGTGTCACAGCCGGTGTCTCGAGAAGAACTGTCCTTGTCACAGCCACGGGTGGAAGCCCCAGCACGTTCACGGACGCCTTCACCTCCACGTTGCACGGCCGCTGGATCTCAGCAGGACGAAACCTGTGCTGCACCCAAGTAAGCCTCGCTACTTATAGCTTGTCACTAGTGTGGGACAAAAGTAATTGTTTCTGCTTGTATGTTCCAGGGTTGCCGGGTCTCCGTCCAGGGCGCTCAGCTCCAGTGACCAGAACTCCATCCACGCACTCACACTCGCACTACACACCCTCACTCTTTAATAAAGATTATTGTCACTATCTGCCCGTGTCAGTGTCTGTCTCCTGGGTCCTAAACCATGTCATTTTCCCCATTAAACATTTATAAGATCCACAGAATATACACAAATCGTACCGATAAGCAACGGTAGCAGTTTTTGACAAAGTAAAGTAGCATAAATCTTCTTCTTCTTTTAGATTTGATTGGCGGTTGGCAACCAGCTTACAGGTGCATTACCGCCACTGACTTGATTATCATCACTCTATATCTTTGTATAAGGAGTTCTGAACAACTCCCCATGTGTGAAAAAATTATCCGTCTTTGGACTGTGTCCGAAGTGCGGCGCAAGCGTCGTCCTAAATCAATGAACTCTGCTGTTGATCGGCGCTACCGGTAGCATTTTTAGATAGATTGATAGACGGATGGATGGATGTACTTTATTGATCCCAAACAGGGAAATTACTTACTTGCTAAACCTTTATTGATAAAAATTACATATTTTGACTGAACAACTCCATACTCTAGGATGCACACTCTCGTAACCTCAGCAAAACACATATAAAAACTGAGGCCAGTCTGACGAATGGTTTGGGAGATATCTGGGGAAAAAACACACAGACACACACAGACAGACAGAGATTTCTTGCATTTATAAACAGACTAGCGCATGCCCATCGAAAGCAAGTATTCTTGCTTGAAAACAGGTAGCCCAGTTAGGCTTTACAGGACCAAATGAAGGCTGTGTTTGAAAGTGGAATACAAAGAGTTGTAACCTGTATGTAGGCAATCACACATGTTAGACTTTGACAAACATGAAAGGGACTGAACACTAAGATTTATTTGATTTTGTGAATATTAATTACAGAATTATTGAAAATGAATGGGACATCCAATAATAGCGACTGTTTAAGAACCCTTGTTTATTTGTTTGTCAGACTTATTTGTGTAATCTTTTACGAGTTATATTCATAAGTGTTGTATCTTGCACTTTGGGGAGTGGGAGTTGTTCAGTCTGCAGTCAGGCAGTCTGGCTGCTGGTCCCCCACCACCACCACCACCACCAGCGCACCCGCACACCTCAAGTTCTCCACATATAGGACTTATGACTGGCGCCTAGCGGCTGCCCCAGCCTTGAATGCGCTCTGCAGAGCGTGCCCAAATGCCAAGTCACGTTTCGTTACCTTGTATTCATACATGTGTAATGACAATAAAGTTGAATCTCATCTCATCTCATATGCCGAATCATCCTTTAGAGCTACGCCATTATGGCAATATTATAGTATAATTTTTTAAAGCATTAAATCTTCAGTATCCGCTTTGTCTGGTCAAATTTGTTGCTTTTCACTTCCTTGTTTTGTTTATGGAGTGCTCTGGTGACTGGTCGTGATGCTGCGTATTATCCAGTCAGTACTGAATCAATCCGAAACCCTGCCCACACTTCTAGAAGCCAGAGCATGAGGAAACGGTGCAGTGGCTAAACTTTTATTGATTAAAAATGACATATTTTGACTGAACAACTCCATACTCGGGGATGCACACCCTCATAACCTCAGCAAAGCACTTATAACATCTGAGGCCAGTCTGACGAACGGTTTGGGAGATATCTGAGGAACACACACACAGACACACAGAGATTTCTTGCATTTATAGATCAGTGTCACAGATCTGGCATTTATGTGTCATATGTCACCAAGTGCAAGGCTGCATGAAGCAAAATAATAAATAAATAAAAAGTTACCAGTTTGCTTCCTTAGGCTTAATAATTTAGGAAAGATATTAAATAGTTTTTTTTGTGTGACAAATCTTGTCTTTTTTTATCTGTACACTTTGCAAATTAACTTGCAGAAAACAATGAAATCTGTTAAAGAAAAGACTGAGCTCAAAGTTCTTAATGTAAACTAAAGAGTGATGCAGTGCAATGGTATGGACTTGATATTAGCAGCTTCAGCATGCAATAATTATTATTTTTTTAATTATTACAAACTATAGAGCAATAAAATTTTGAACAGTTGTCAGAAAAGGTATGTATGTGCTCAGTTAAATAACAAGCCTTCATGGCAAGACAGCAGCATGAGCATTTTAATGTCAAGGTAAAACATATGGCTGGAGCTGACATTAAAACACCCAAGCACAGTGTTGTGGTTCTTTGTGGCTCTGACTAGAGTCTGCGTCTGCTCTAAGGTAAATCAGATTATGTCCAACATCTTTTAACAAAATGCGACCAACTTTATTGCGGTGGAGATATTGATATATCTCAGAGCTTTTATTTGTTTACAGCGTTACCCTCTGAACAATGAAGCGAACAACGGAGCAACTGTATGTAATGTGAGTCCACTTTTTAAGGTGATCTTCCCATCCCCCGATAGTCATTAGAGGTGGGATGATTATATTACTCTTTTTGAGGTGCAAAGGTTGTTTTCCCACATTTTTGATGCCAATGTCATTGTTTTTTTTAATAAAGGAAAGCGTTCCATTTCCATGACAACTCCATGTTCCAAAATAGTACCAGAAGTTGCACCCATAAATCATGCAAGGCATCATGGGGGCTAGGAATAAGGTGGATAGTGCATTGACTTTGAACCACTGTGCCATGACAGATCGTCAGGCGTGCAGAGAGAAATTGTCTAATTTCACTTAATTGGTCCAAAAAAAAAAAAGATAATTTATGCTTCATTCACTACTTCCGCCTTGCTGGTGGAAGGACGCTTTGCTGCTTTGCTCTTCCCTCTGCTTGTACTTTTCTGTCAATATTCCTATTTTCCTCTGCAAAAAATTTATGGGCAGCGCCTACCGGATACTCATAAATCACTGCAACTATATTTTGTTGAAGATATACAGTGGATATAAAAAGTCTACACACCCCTTTTCAAATGCCAGGTTTTTGTGATGTAAAAAAATTAGCCCAAGATAAATCATTTCAAACCTTTTTCCCCCATTAATGTGACCTATAACCTGTACAACCCAATTGAAAAAAAAAAACTGAAATCTTTTAAGGCGAAAAATAAAAAATAAAAAACAATAACCTGGTTGCATAAATATGCACACTCTTAAACTAATACTTTGCTGCAGCACTCAGTCTTTTTGGGTAGGAGTCTATCAGCGTGGCACATCTTGATGTGGCAATATTTGCCCACTCTTCTTTGCAAAAACGCTCCAAATCTGTCAAGACTGCGAGGGTATCCCTTGTGCACAGCTCTCTTCAGATCACCCTACCGATGTTCAATCAGATTCAGGTGTGGATTCTGGCTGGGCTGTTCCAAAACCTTAATCTTCTTCTGGTGAAGCCATTCTTTTGTAGATTTGGCTGTGTGCTTTGGGTCATTGTCATGCTGAAAGATGAAATTCCTCTTCATCTTCAGCTTTCTAGTAGAAGCCTGAAGGTTTTGTGCCAACACTGACTGGTATTTGGAACTGTTCATAATTCCCTCCACCTTGACTAAGGTCCCAGTTCCAGCTGAAGAAAAACAGCCCCAAAACATGATGTTGCCACCACCATGCTTCACTGTAGGTATGGTGTTCTTGTGGTGATGAGCAGTGTTGTGTTTGTGCCAAATGTACCTTTTGGAATTATGGCCAAAAAGTTCAACTGTAGCCACACATGTGACTTACTTAATGCCTTGCATAATGCCTCACATCTTAGATAAGAACAAAGTGCAGAGTTTCCTTGGAGATAACAGGAAGCTGTGAAAGTGTAATCTTTTATATGCAAGAGACTACTTGGAGGATCCTTTGTGTGCCAAGAGACTGCTTGGAGGATCCTTTGTGGGCCAAAGACTGTGAGGGGGATGCTAAGGGATTTAAGAGGAAATGCAAAGTTACCTTTGATGTGAATGCAATGTGACTTGTGAGCTGTGGGGAGACCTGGGTATATAAGGGACGAGTTTTTTCTGAAATGTCCTCTTTCTACAATGCTCATGTTGGAGACGTGTAATAAACTGCCTTGAGACAAACATGCCTCGTCAATTACTCACTCCACACTGGTGACCCAAGACGTAGCATGCAGCAAGAAGAGAATTTCCCGGGGCCAGCCGCGTTGGGAGCCCCCAGCCAAGCATATGCCGTTACGGTCCAGCTACCGGACTTTTGGCAGCACAACCCGCGCTCCTGGTTCCACCTGGTTGAGGCACAGTTCGCCCTCCGGGGAATATCAGTAGACGACACGAAATTCTACCATGTGATCGCAAAGCTCGACAACCACACGGCTCAGCATGTGGAGAACCTTCTGGAGCAGCCACCAGCCAGCGACAAATACGGCGCATTGAAGGCTGCACTCATCCAGCACTACACACTCTCAGTGGAGGAGAGAGCAGAGAAACTCCTGGCGCTGACCGGGTTGGGAGATGGCACGCCCATTGACCTGATGGAGAAGATGCTGAGGTTGAAAGGCTCCGACGATGACCACTTCATCTTTACCCACCTCTTCCTCAGGAACCTGCCGTCAGCGACGAGAGCGGCCCTGGCCAGTTCGCCGTTGTTGGCCAAGCGGGACTACCGTGCGCTAGCCCGGGAGGCAAATCGGATTATCATGGCCAGCAGAGAACGCACAGCCACGGCGGCAGCGACAGAGCTTGGCACGGCGGCCGGAGAGGGCGAGGAGCCATTGACGGCGGTAGCAGAACCACCGACGACAGTGGCTGCGAGCGCCAAGGGACGCGGAGGAGACATCCTTTGTTTCTATCACCGCCGCTTTGCAGAGAAGGCACGCAAATGTATACCACCGTGCCAGTTCAAGCTCTCGGGAAAATGCCAAGACTGGGGGTCGGTAGCAGCTGCGACCCTCGGGGAGGAGAACAAGCTGCTCTACTTGACGGACGCACGCTCCGGGAGACATTTCCTCGTGGACACCGGCGCCCAGCATAGTTTCATCATGCCGTCCTACGCCGACCGGCTGGCAGGTTCCAGCGGCCCCCAGATGGCAGCAGCAAACGGCTTGGACATTAAAACCTTTGGTGAGAGGACCCTACTCCTGTCTCTACACGGCCATACATTTGAGTGGACTTTTGTCATAGCAGCATTGAATTTCAATATATTGGGGGCTGATTTTTTGTGCTCACATGGTTTGTTGGTTGATGTCGCTAACAGGCGCCTGGTTAATGCACTGTCTTTTGATTCTATTCCCTGTACAGCTCGAGCGTCCCGGCCAACAGCACAAGCCAACGTCACAGCTGCAAGCGGTAAGTTCCACACACTGCTCACTCAGTTCCCAGCACTCATGGTCCCCACATTTTCGGCAGCCGTCGCTAAGCACGGGGTGGAACATTTTATTACCACCACCGGGCCACCCGTTTTTGCAAAACCTAGGCGCTTGGACGCAGCTAAACTGGCCATAGCGCGCGAGGAGTTCGCCAACCTGGAGAGGTTGGGCATCATCAGGCGTTCGAACAGCCCATGGGCTTCCCCGCTACACATGGTCCTGAAAGCTGACGGTTCGTGGCGACCTTGCGGGGATTTCCGCAGGTTGAACAACGCCACAGCGCATGACCGCTACCCAATCCCTCATATCCAAGATTTTTCCATTCATTTGGCAGGGGCGCGCGTTTTTTCCAAAATAGACTTGGTCCGCGGTTACCACCAAGTCCCAGTGCGCGTTGAGGACATACCCAAAACAGCGGTGATAACTCCATTTGGTCTATTCGAGTTTTTGCGCATGCCATTCGGGCTTAAAGGGGCTGCACAGACGTTCCAACGCATGATGGACGGGGTGCTGCGCGATCTCCCTTTCGTGTATGTCTACTTAGACGATATCTTGGTAGCCAGCGTGTCCAAAGATGAACACGAAAGCCACCTCGCGGCAGTTTTCCGGAGGTTGGGAGAGCAGGGGTTAATAATCAACCCAGCGAAGTGTCAGTTCGGGGTGACGCAGATCGATTTTTTAGGACACCACGTCTCCCCCGAAGGAGCGGTTCCGCTACCTGACAAAGTGCGCGCAGTAGCAGACTTCCCCCGGCCGCAGACGGTCAGGGCGTTACAGGAGTTTTTGGGAATGGTGAATTTTTATAACCGTTTCCTCCCCCGTGCAGCGCAACTCATGCAACCACTGTATGCCGCGCTCAAAAAACAGAAACCCGCGAATAAGATCGAGTGGTCCCTGGAGCGGGAGCGAGCGTTCGCGGAAGTCAAAGCAGCCCTGGCAAACGCTGCGTTGTTGGCACATCCAGACCCAACGGCCCGCATAGCGCTCACCACTGACGCGTCAGATGTGGCCATAGGGGCGGTTATGGAGCAGCATGTAGCCGGGGCTTGGCAGCCACTCGCCTTTTTCAGCAGGACCTTGCGCGATAGTGAACGTAAATACAGCGCGTTTGACAGGGAGTTGCTGGCTCTCCATTTGGCCATTCGCCACTTCCAGTTCTGGCTAGAAGGGCGCTGTTTCACCGCGTTTGTTGACCACAAGCCACTAACATTCGCAATGGCAAAAGTTTCAGAACCGTGGTCGGGCCGGCAGCAAAGGCAGCTAGCCGCGATCTCAGAGTTTACTACCGATATTCAGCACGTGTCGGGTAAACTGAATGTAGTGGCAGACTGCTTTTCGCGTGCCGTGGCTGCCCCCGTCCGCGTGGGGATAGATTACACAGCCATGGCCGCGGAGCAGGTTAGTGACGCGGATGTGCGCGCGCTCCAGTCTGGACCAACAGGGTTAAGGCTGGAGAGCAGGGTGCTGCAGGACGGTATGCCCCCTCTAATCTGTGATGTCTCCACGGGGAGACCGCGTCCCATGGTACCGGCAGCGTGGCGCCGCCGCGTTTTTGACTCGATTCATTCTTTGGCGCACCCGGGGGTGCGTGCGTCAATCAAAATGGTAGCAGAAAAATTTGTGTGGCCGGGCCTCCGCTAACAAGTTAAAGAGTGGGCGGCAGCCTGCATGGCGTGCCAACGAGCCAAGGTACACAGACCCCCACGAGGAGCTTCCCAGAGTAAAATTTCCCCAGAACACCCACAGGGACTGACAAAAGGTTTTCACCCCCAGACAGCAGCTACCCAGCATGACAGCGCCGCTGAGGCGGCAAATCCTGGTTACAGCAGATACGGGAGAAGACTGAAGCCCAAGCAGCATGGGGATTGATGTGTAATGATTCTATCACAGCATGCAGACTGTTATTATTTTGTTCGTTCTAAAATGTTTGGGGGGGGGGTGTAGCCACACATGCGACTTACTTAATGCCTTGCATAATGCCTCACATCTTAGATAAGAACAAAGTGCAGAGTTTCCTTGGAGATAACAGGAAGCTGTGAAAGTGTAATCTTTTATATGCAAGAGACTACTTGGAGGATCCTTTGTGTGCCAAGAGACTGCTTGGAGGATCCTTTGTGGGCCAAAGGCTGTGAGGGGGATGCTAAGGGATTTAAGAGGAAATGCAAAGTTACCTTTGATGTGAATGCAATGTGACTTGTGAGCTGTGGGGAGACCTGGGTATATAAGGGACAAGTTTTTTCTGAGATGTCCCCTTTCTACAATGCTCATGTTGGAGACGTGTAATAAACTGCCTTGAGACAAACATGCCTCGTCAATGACACACTCCACACAACCTTTGTTTCTTCGGAACATAACACATTTTCCCACATGCATTTGGGAGATTTCCAAATGTGTTTCTGCAAAATGTAGCCGGGCTTGGATGTTTTTCTTCGTAAGATTAAACTTCCGTCTTGCCACCCTACCCCATAGCCCAGACGTATGAAGAAGATGAGAGATTGTTGTCACATGTACTAAACAGCCAGTACTTGCCAGAAATTCCTGCCGCTCCTTCAATGTTGCCGTCGGTCTCTTCGCAGCCTCCCTGACCAGTTTTCTTCTCATCTTTTCATCAGTTTTGGAGGGACGTCCAGTTTTTGGTAATGTCACTGTTGTGTCATATTTTCTCCACTTGATGATGACTGTCTTCACTGTGTTCCATGGTATATTTAATGCCTTGGAAATTCTTTTGTACCCTTCTCCTGACTGATACCTTTGAATAATGAGATCCATTTGTTGCTTTGGAAGCTCTCTGGGGACCATGGCTTGTGCTGTAAGATATGACTACAAAAATGTCAGGAAAAGCCTTACTTGAACAGCTGAACTTTATTTGGGGTTAATCAGAGGCACTTTAAATGGTGGCAGGTGTGTGCTGACTCCCATTAACATGAGTCTGAATGTGATTGGTTAATTCTGAACACAGCCATATCCCCAGTTATAAGAGTGTGTGCATATTTATGTAATCAGGTTATTGTAAGTTTTTTATTTTTTATTTTCCCCTTAAAAGATTTCAGTTTGTTTTTCAGTTGGGTTGTACAGGTTATAGGTCACATTAATGGGGGGAAAGTTTTGAAATGATTTATCTTGGTCTCATTTTTTTTACATCACAAAAACCTGGCATTTGAACAGGGGTGTGTAGACTTTTTATATCCACTGTAGCTCACTATTACCATGATCTAACAGTTTTTGGATCTTATCAGTGCTCTGTGAGCGTGGCCTACAAGCAGCTGAAGACTGAACTACAGCAACTGACAAGCTAAAGCTAAGTATCAACAAGATGCCTCCCCTTTCTACAGATGACTACCACAAACTTATACAGAAGATTACCGTGCTGGAAACTAAAGTCCAGCGGCTAGAAGTTAATCTGGAAGTTAATGGCGAAAATGACACAACCCTGCCAGTGACTAAATAAAGTGGACAAGACCCTGCTAACTCACAGCTATCCAGCGCTAACATGGCTGATAGGAGGTGGGAGGATTGTGTACACAGAAATAAATCCTCAAGTGATAGTCCTCCCTGGAAGGCCCTTGGTGCAAAGCCCAAGAATAAATCATTACACGAGGTGAAGGGAGGACAAGCAACATCCCAACTTGGTGAGATCTGTGATGCGAATGGCTGGGCTGCATTACCGGCCAGACCTAGGGCCTTCTCAACCCCAGCTGCTGGCAAGAAACAGCCGTGGATAGCTGTCGAAGGAAAGCCTAAAAACAAACCTCCTCCACAACAACCAAACATGCCACTTGACAACAGATTTGCATTGCTACTGCACGACCCTGAATCCCCATCTGATGACCAAAATGAAATCTCCCCCACACGTAGCAAGGTAAATCAGAACAACTCAGAAGGTAAAAGGCTACAGAGAAAACTAACAGCTTGGCCTGAAACTCTGATTGTTGGTGACTCCGCTGTGAAAGATGTGAGAAACGTATGTGGTAAACACACAAAAATAATGTGGTTTCCCAGGGATATGGTATCTGATGTGCGAGACAAAATCTTGCAAATTATGGCCGATCATTCCACAGTGAAAAGTCTCATATTACATGTAGGCTCAAATGATGTTGTGAAACAGCAGTCAGATACTGAAATAGGACTTTAAGTAACTGCTGGATGTAGTCAGCTGTCTGAATGCTGAAATGTTTATTAGTGGCCCACTACCACCGGCCAGAGGAGGAGTTGAGAGATTCAGCAGAGTGTTCAGTTTAAACGGATGGCTATCAGAAGCTTGCACAAACAAATCACTCTATTTTATTGACAATTTCAACTTTTTCTGGGACTGCATACACTTTTTAGACAGATGCACTCAGCCTCAGCAGGTCAGGAGTGAGGCTGTCTAGCTCCAATTTATTTCCTGTGTCGCCATTCTGTACCCCAGGACAAGGACAAGGACAACAGACAAGGGGAACCAAAACAACAGGATAAGCTACAGCCCAGCAGAACGCATACAGTATCCCCTCCAAGTCACCGTCCTCTTCAGATTCCTCTTCCCCATCCTTCCCACTCCTTGACTTAACTGTCATTAATCAATGACAAGCAGCTCAGCTGCTTGTCATTGATTAATTAGGTCACTCGCTCACTCTTCTCCCCACACCTGTGTCTCATTTGATCGTCTGCTATAAAAACACTACCTGTTCATTGTTTCTTTGTGGCGGTCATGTTTGGATGTTACTGGACTAAGTTCAGTTAACTCCTTGACTTAACTGAAAGAGCTGGTCACTGTGGCTACAAAACTGACCCCATGCCCCAGTTCAATTTTCTCACCCTGAAACCTCCCACTTCATCCTTCCCCCCCATCTCCCCCCTCAAGCAATTCCTCAGCGAGCTCTGGCACAACTGCCAAAGTCCCGGTGCCCACCCCCACCCTCACAGCCAAACCGAAATCCACAGCCTAATAACAACGCAAGCTGGGTATGATATGTACTGGGTCCAGGCTCTGATACCACTGGTACTCATAGCTCTTTCCAAGACAAGCCGGGGCCCGGTATGGAAGTAGTTTCCTTTATTCCTTTTTTAATAGGTAGCAGAAAAAGGTTGGTAAATTTACTGAGAAACAAGATCCATCCTACACATCCTGTAAATTTATCAAATCTAGTGTTCATTTCTCATCAGTCAGGGCTTTAACAAAATAAAAATCTGGCAGATGATGCTGTTAACACACTAAAACTAGCTTTATTGAATATTAGGTCTTTGGCAGAAAAAACATTTTTAATTAATGATCTCATTATAAATCACAAACTGGATTTCATGTTTTTAACAGAAATCTGGTTTGTCATGTTTCTGAGTGTTGTTCTCAGCGCTCAGACTTCCTTTTGGAGTTTTGTATATTTTTCTGTCTGTGGTTATCATGTTAACTGTTCTGTGTGTATTTTCGGCTGGTTTTCATGGTGAGCCCTTCCCTCTTGCCAGTCACACTCTGATTACTACCCAGGCTGTCTCTCTGGCAGCTCAGCTGCTTGTCATTGATTAATTAGGTCACTTGCTCACTCTTCTCCCCACACCTGTGTCTCATTTGATCGTCTGCTATAAAAACACTACCTGTTCATTGTTTCTTTGTGGCGGTCATGTTTGGATGTTACTGGACTATTCCTCTTCACCTACACTCGTGGGGCGATGTCGGCTCTGATGTGTTTGCTCCTGTAAGTTACCCTCAGTTGTATTTTCGTTCATCATGCACTGTTTGTCTTTTTAAGTAAACTGACACACTATAGTCTGTGCGTGGAGCTGTCTTTCTGCCCCGGAGGGGCACATTCATGACATGGTTAGACCAAGATAACAGTGGATCGCTTCTTATTGAAGCAGCTCCGCCCAACTACAGCTTTATAAGTGAACTCAGGCTGCATAAGAAAGGAGGAGGAGTAGCTGTTTTGTTTAATGATTCCCTCATATAAGTTGATGTCTTATGATAAGTTTACTTCATTTGAATATGTGGCTCTTCAGCTGAATTCCTCCTCCTGTATGTTGTTTCTTCATGTTTACAGACCACCTAAATACCATGCAACCTTTTTTGATGATTTTACAAAGCTAATATCTATTATCTGTGTTGTCTTCGACAGTGCAGTTATTGTTGATGATTTTAACATCCATGTTGACAACCCTCAGGACCTTTCCTTTTCACCATCTATATGCTCCCACTAGCTCAAATCATAAAAAACCAACAAACTATATTACCATAATTATGCAGATGATACACAAATCTACATAACCCTCTCATCAGGAGACTATGGTCCAATTAAAACCCTGATCAAATGCATAGGTCAAATTAAAGAGTGGATGTGCCAGAATTTTCTTCAGTTAAACAAAGCCAAAACCAAAATAATAGTTTTCGGAGCCAAAGAAGAAAGACTCAAAGTTAGTATTCAGCTTCAGTCAAAGATGCTAAAAACCAACAGCCAAGCCAGAAATCTGGGTGTTGTTCTGGACTCAGACCTGAATTTTAACAGCCACATTAAGACAGTAGTGAAGTCAGCCTATTATCACTTAAAGAATATAGTGAGGATTAAAGCTCTGATGTCTCAGCAGGATCTAGAAAAACATGTCCATGCATTTATCTCCAGTAAACTGGACTACTGAAACACTGTCCTCACAGGTCTCCTGAAAAAGTCCATCAGACAGCTGCAGTTAGTTCAGAATGCTGCAGCTCGAGTCCTCACTAAGACCAAGAAAGTAACTCATATAACTTCAGTCCTCAGATCTTTACACTGGCTTCCTGCCTTTCAAAGAACAGATTTCAAAATACTGCTGTTGGTTTATAAAGCTCTGAAAGGTTTCGGGCCAAAATACACTTCAGATCTGCTGGTTACCTCCGCCAAAGGGGGAGGTTATGTGATCATCGGCGTTGGGTTTGTCTGTCTGTCTGTCTGTCTGTCTGTTTGTCTGTTTGCTTGTTTGTTTGTTAGCAAGATAACTCAAAAAGTTATGGACGGATTTTCATGAAATTTTCACAGATTGTCAGAAATGGGTTATCCTACAGATGATTAGATTTTGGTGGTGATCCGGATCACCGTCCACAAGAAAACCGCTATTACGCAAAATGCCATTTTCATGAATAACTACTAAACCACTAATCCTATCATTGTCAATCCAATTGCTTGTCATATGTTTTCATGGTCAAGGAATCTGAAAACGTACACACAAACACTGTATGGGGGGAACTGTGGCACTAAACCGCCATTACGGAAAATGCCATTTTCGTCAATAACTACTGAACCACTAATCCTATCATTGTGAATCCAATTGCTAGTCATATGTTTTCATGGTCAAGGAATCTGAAAACGTACACACAAACACTGTATGGGGGGAACTGTGGCGCTAAACCGCCATTACGGAAAATGCCATTTTCGTCAATAACTACTGAACCACTAATCCTATCATTGTGAATCCAATTGCTAGTCATATGTTTTCATGGTCAAGGAATCTGAAAACGTACACACAAACACTGTATGGGGGGAACTGTGGCACTTGGCGGAGGTCTGCGCTCTCTGAGTGCTTTTCTAGTTCATTATGAACCACCCAGAGCCCTCAGGTCGTCAGGGTCAGGCCTACTATCTGTGCCCAGAGTTAGAACCAAATATGGTAAGGCAGCGTTCAGGTTTTTTTGCTCTTCACATATGAAACAAACTCCCAGAAAGCATCACGGCTGCTGAAACTCTCAGCTGCTTTAATCTGAGGTTAAAAACTTTCCTATTTGCCACAGACTTTCAGTTGAACAATTGTTCCTACAATGTACTGTAACTTTTATTTCATGCACGTTTTCTGTCTTATGCTATTTTAGCTTGTTTTTCCTATTTGCCACAGACTTTCAGTAGAACAATTGTTCCTACAATGTACTGTAACTTTTATTTCATGCACGTTTTTGGTCTTATGCTATTTTAGCTTGTTTTTGTTTCTCTTTAATTTACTTTTTAGTTTGCTTTTAAAACTCTTATGTATTCCTTGTGCAACTTGCTGGGATGCTTTAATGTTTTTATGTAAAGAACCCGCAATAGGCTGGGGCTGCACGGTGGCGCAGTGGTTTAGCACTGTGGCAGCACAGTTTTACCCTCGGCCGGGGGACCGCGGGGATCATGAGATCGTGGGTTCGATCCCAGCCCCCGACCAACAGTGAGCTGTGTGGAGTTTGCATGTTCTCCCCGTGTTGCGTGGGTTTACTCCGGGATTTCTCCGGTTTCCTCCCGCACACCAAAAACATGTAGGTTTAGGGCGCTCGCGCACGCAGCGACCAGTAGCCGGTGGCTTGTCACCAGACTGCAAACCAAGTCTACCTACGGGTACAAATAAGTAACAAAAAAAAAAAAAATAGGCAGAAGGGGAGCTCCTGTGTTTGATACTTTTGGTGGAAGAAGCTAAATAAAGGCAAGAAGAGAAAGTATAGTGCGCAACCACTGAACAAGAACACTGTCTTTGTATTTTTTTGTCTTTGTATGCCATTTCGTGGCACCACCTTTTGTAGAGGAGGTTGGATATTTGTGTATGCATAGGTAGGTGCACAGTCAACGTGCTTGAGCAGACACGCAAAGCATAAAGCCAGAGAGATGGCGATAACAAGATGGATAAATTTGTCATCACATTTGTTGTAATATGCTAAAATGTGCCATTTTGTTACATTTTTGGTTGGTGGTGTGCCGTGAGATTTTTTTGAATGTTAAAAAAAATGTATCACGTGTTATGTCCATAACTTGCATGATGAATAACCAGGCTGGAGGTGCAGTAAACGTAACTTTATTATAGTGAACCACAACAATAACAGGTGCTCCGTACAGGCCAAGGGGTCAACAGTGAAAGAGGAAGAGGTCTTCTGTCCTAGCCCTTTATACCCCTAGTGACGGCGGAACCGGAAAGGCGGGCTGTCACCCCCACTACACCCAGGGTGTAGTCGACGCCATATTGGTACACCACCCCATGGCTCAAAAGGTTGAAAAACACTGGTATAGTGTATTGCTGTAAATGCTAATGAGCTCCAGCTCACTTAATCCTTCCTTTTTTGTCATTTCTGAGATTTCTGTTTTAATGGCATTTGACACTAGCTTTTAGCTTAGCTTGTCACACAAAGTAACATACTAACAAATACCGGCTGCATGTTAAAGATTTAAAGCCCAAATAAAGGCTGGAGACAGGATTGTGTGGTTTGAGTGGTCGATAGCATATGACCAATCCCTGGGGTATAACAAGCACAGAAACGACCATGAATGAGTGAATGGCTTATTCTGCTAATGGTAGCTAACAACTGCTAACTGAGGCGACACCCATTCAAATAAAAGTATAATAAAATAAGCTAAAATAACTTCTATGAATGAAATAATCAAGGGTGGGCTGATGATCAGGAATGGAATGAATATGTAGAAAACAGATATAAACAGACCTATAGCGGCTAGGCTAGAAGATTCTTCTCTGTTTGTACCCCTGCAGGTCAACCATGAAGTTGGTCAGATCTCCTGGATGTGGACACTTAAACAGCTAATGTTAGCAGTCCAATATATCTGGCTATTATACTCTAACTGGAATAGCTGTTGGCAGGGGCGGACTTAGTCCATTTGGGGCCCAAGGCAAAGACAGAAATGGGGCCTTACTTTTTCTTTGTTCTTCACTTTCTTTTCAGGCCTTATTAAAATCCTACCTGAAACTTATTGTCCTGGGAAGTCTTCAAATGATTATATCTATAGGGAGCTTGGAATGAAGAAGCGATGTGATTTTATAAATCAAGATTTATTATCAGCTTCACCTCCCAAACATGTCTCATCTCGATGCAGAAGCAGAATAAGAGGTCGAGCACAGTCAGACCTTCATACTTATACCCACACTCAACAAAAGACACTGCATATCAAAGCTGACATCCCACATTAACATAATCCCCCTCCATTGTCCTCCATCTCCTCCACCTGACCCTGGGTGGTCAGGAAGTTTGATCTGGTCTCCACCGCTGCGACTCAGTCTGTTCTTTGATCCTCGCCGGTGGTTGAGACCTCTTGTCCTGTTCTGAGGCGTGAGGTCATTCCACATATGTAATCACTAAACATTCTAATATGTCTATACATATGTAGGTATGGAATATATGATTAATATAAGCCACAATATCATTTAGGCATCAGGAATTACATCTATAGAAAAACAAAGAAATTTAACAAATTGAATGTAGACTCTTGTGTATTATATAAAAAAACAACAATTCACATAGAAGATCTGTTGTTTGTTCACACTTACCCACATTTGCTAGCAGGGTCCTGTTCATGATCTGCTGACTGGCCCATTTTGCAGAGGCATCTATTGTGCTCCCTCCTCTGTACTATGTAGACACAAGGGAGAATATATCACACAAAACAATATAAGGATAAATACAAAAAATATTAAATCTAATACATAGTTGGAATTTATACCCCTTTGCATACTGTCCTTTCCTTTTTCTTCACTTATGACTTTCTCTTCCTGTTTTTCTCCTCATCTTCACCAGTCTTTGTCAATCACTTCCTCTCCCTTGTCTTTATTTTTCCTCACCATTCATCCTTCTCTTCTTCTCCCTTCTCTCTTTCTGTATTGTATTCTCCTTTCCCTTTTTCAAAGCTTTTATTATCATTTAAAGATTATTTGTTGGTTAAGATTATTTTACATTCTCTCACCAATCTGCTCTCAAAGACAACATTGAGCTGTTGCTCCAATAATGAACAGGATAAACAGAACAGTGGTTGAACGCTTTCATGTATACTCAAAATTACTATATTTAATCTTATGTAATGTTATCTGTTGTGAGGCTGCAGATATCCTGTACATGGCTGGGGAGCACACTTGGTCATATGTAAATTTAACCTTGTGAGCCTTTGCCTCAGCAAATCTTGCAATTTGAAAAAATAGTAAAATAGTAGCAAATTTTGTTTACCTGTAGTGTCAGCAACTGGCATTGCCGCTGCCTCCTCATTAACAACAGATAGTTCATACTCGTCATTAACTTCAGGAACATGTGTGCTCATACAAGCAGCATTGCTCTCTATCTGCTCCTCGGGAGGGTTAGTCTCCTCACTGATTTAAGTGAAAAAATGTCACGAACCGAGCCGGTGTTATCCTGTAGACTCGGTTCTGACCGTTCTCTGTGGCTCAGGCGTCAGGTTTATTATGTATTGTTATCTTTTTGAGTTCTTGTTGTTTTTATGTCTGTGTTCTTTTTCCTTTCCATGCCTGTAGCCGCTGCTCTGGCCCGCAGTTGTTAGGCAGCCTGTTTGACCCACTTTCATGTGGGCATTGTCTAACATTCGCCAGTCCGACCACGCCCCCTCCGTCTTTGACAGCCAGCTGATTCCCCGGTAATTGTCTTTCCCGCGCCTCGCCCAGGTGCGCCCAATTTGTGGTGCCAGCAGTGTTTGTACTTAGACGTCCCTTGCCAGTCAAACACTGCTGGACCATTGTGCGTGGTCATACAATCGTTGATCGCTGTATGACCGTCTAAGTCAACGAGGGATTATGTGTGCTCGCTGGAGAATTGAACTTGTGGGACTGTTCCTGCTTAGTGAGTAAACTGTTGTGTTTCTCTTTGCAGTTGTGCTGCTACGCTTGACTGGCAGTGTTTCTCTGTGCGGTACAACTGCTATGCTTAGGCTGTTGCCCAGTTTTGTCCTCCTTAGACAGTCAAGCCTCCTACAAGACTCCCAGCTCTCCCGAGCTTGTTTGTGGATTTGTGTTATTTGTTTGTGGCCACAGTGCACAGTGGTCAGCTCGCTGTACACTTATCGCATCAGCCATTTTGTGCACATTACCTTTTTGTCTGTCTTTATTTTTGAACTGTTTGCTTTTGTGTTAATAAATATGTTGTGGTGAATCCAGCGCATCAATCCCATTCTTCCTTCTCCTCCTCCGTGCGCCATGTAAAAGCGCACGAGGAGGTTCATGACAAAAAAGTTTGTTACCTTTGGTAACTTTGATTAAAAAAATTTCTGTGCCCTCCCTTTTTCTCCATTTCTCTGCACCGCTAGATAACTTCATTTCATTTTGCTGCTATTCCACATGCTGTACAGTTTCTTTACAATCGTAACCAAAGACACACGCATGCCTCAGACACAACATGGAAGAGTCCAACAGTCTGAGGAGAAGGGGGAAAGATGTTATGTTCGTGATTTGATTTGGCATTTTTGTAAATAGTTGTTTCTTTACTTTGTCGGACATCATCACCCTGCGCCCGATAGTCCTGATTTGTACAGCTAGTATGATCCATGTATCTATAAGGGCCATCATCTATTCATCTTAGTGGTGGTCTGCGATGTATATAAAGTTATCTAGGCAGGTTTGCTTTCCCTGGGTAATTCCTTTTTCTATTATGCTGTGTTTTTCTGTCGTTTTGGTCATCTGTGTCATGCTGCTGTTACACTGTAATTTCCCAGTTTGGGATCAACAAAGTACATCTATCACGTTAAATATGCTAAACATACTGTATATATTCCAAGTAAATCGGGGCCCAAGACAGTTGCCTACCTTTGCCTAATGGTAAGTCGGCCTCGGCTGTTGGGCAGTTGTCCATACACTCATCCATTGATTCATTGTTTCTGTGCTTATTGTACTCATTGTCAAATCCTATTGACCAATGAAACCACATCCCACTATACAACAGTAATGCTTTATTTCATTTTTTTTTCCCAGCCAAATTTATGTTAGTTTGCTCAGGCTGTATTCACTACCGGAGCTAACACCTAGTTAGCTAACATTAACAACATGGCGTTGGCAACAGACCTCAGCAGTGACAAAAGAGGAAATGTGGGATGAACTGGGGTTCATGAGCATTTAAAGAGACATGCACTGAAATGAGCCGTTCTGATTATGGCTGGAAAAGATGGATCAATAATTAACACTGAGGCATTTTGACAACAGCGTGTCACCGTCATTTTATTAAGACCTGTGAGAACTATATCAACATGTGGAAAAAAGTGCATCATATGTCCCTTTTATAGATCTGAAGTACTTTCAACATGTTTTAAATCAAATTAATAAAAGAAATTCACTTAAAGTGAAGCCAATGCCAGTGTTTTACCCCTGCAATCTATGTGACAGCCAGCATGTGGAAGCACATATGGCTGCAAAAGAAGTGTGATTCAACACTGTTTAGGGCCTGAGCCACTGACGTCAGTCGGTGAAAGCCCAATTGTAATTGCCCTGTTTTTTATTATTTTTCCATCTAAACGATCGCATTTACGTTAACCAAAACGCATTTTTTTTTTTTTTTTGGCAAACCCCTCAGGCAAAATTCGATAAACTGGAAAACATATGTGCCCCCCCCCCCCAATTTTTGTGGGTGGGGCCAAACATTCAAAGTCTATGGAGACTGGAGACCGTAAACTTTGCCTCAGAGACAAAAAATTTGGGTGAGGTGTGCATCACCTCAAGACATGCAAGAAACATAATTGTGGTCCATACCCACCGCCAACAGGAAGGCCGCCATCTTGCCTCAAAGTCACCCGACCTCCAATTTGGAAAAAAGTCACACCTCGCATTTGAACTAGTCCTAGGGACCTGCTCCGATTGAGCATATGGTGGCATCTATTGGAATTGGCCATTAAAAATTGTATAAAAATTGCATTAATTAATTTAATTTAATTAATTAGACATTAATGGCTGTGTGAGTTATTTTGAGGGGACAGCAGATTTACACTGTTATACAAGCTGTACACTGACTACTTCACATTACATCAAAGTGTCATATCTTCAGTGTTGTTCCATGAAAAGATATGATAAAATATTTACAAAAATGTGAGGGGTGTACTCACTTTTGTGAGATACTATAGCTCCAGAGGCATAGGTTGAATGCTTATGAGGCTTTTCTCAAAAATTTGCTACTTATTTTTGTAAATATTCAACTTTTCCCTCAAAAATTTGCAACTTTTTTTTTCTCATAAATTTGCAACTTTTTTTTCCTCATATATTCGCTTCTTTTTTCTTGTAAATTCGCTACCTTTTTCCATTGGAAATAAGATAAGATAAGATAAGATAAGATAAGCCTTTATTAGTCCCACAACGGGGAAATTCCAGGATTGCAACAGCACAGGGATAGCAACACTCAGAGCAACAATCAGAAGGCAAGAAAAAAAAAACAAGCAAGCAAGAGCAGCTAATAAACATATGTACGTATTACTATAAAATATATATATATACACACACACACAGACACACAGTGCAGAGCATTGTAGCTGGATGGAATAATATATGAATATATGAACACACAGTGCAGAGCATTGTAGCTAGATGGAATAAATATGTAAATATATAAACACCCACAGTACGGAGCATTGCAGCTAGGTGGAATAAATATGCAAGTATATAAACACACACAGTGCGGAGCAATGTAGCTAGATGGAATAACATGTAGATATATAAACATATAAACACCCACAGTACGGAGCATTGCAGCTAGACGGAACAAATATGCAAATATATAAACACACACAGTGCAGAGCATTGCCGCTAGATGGAATGAAACAGCATAACCGTCTACCCAGCTATCCTGCATGGTATGATTATGTGCCCATACACACTCTCACCCTCCATAGCGACCGGCATGCTCCTAGTTGTATGCCGGAGAGGACCACTGTGTAAGTCTATTGCATCTTCTGCATTCAAAAAACTATTAGTTTGTTACGTCTTTTTTGCTATCTCTGCGAGCAGCCCTGCTTAGGTTGTACAGTCTGACAGCCGTTGGTAGGAAGGACCTACGAAACCTCTCGGTTGTGCACCTGGGATGATGTAGTCTGCTGCTAAATGAGCTCCTCAGTGCATTCAGAATGTCCTGCATAGGGTGGAACTCGGACTCCAGCAGAGATGACAGTTTAGCCACCGTCCTTCTCTCTCCTATCTCCTCCATCGGATCAAGGCGCTGCCCCAGGACAGAGCTAGCTTTCTTAATCAGTTTGTTCAGTCTCTTCCTATCGGCTGCAGTAATGCCACTGCCCCAGCAGACCACTCCAAAAGTGATGGCTGATGCCACCACCGTGTCATAGAATGACTTCAGCAGCGCCCCTTGTACACCAAAAGACCTGAGTCTCCTCAGCAGGAACAGCCTGCGCTGTCCCTTCTTGTAGAGTGCATCAGTATTGTGTGACCAGTCTAGTTTATTGTTAAAAATATGCAACATTTTTCTCGTAAATTTGTGATTTCTTGTAAATTTGCAACTTTTTTCTCATAAACTTGTAACTTTTTCCTCATATTTGCTACTTTTTTCCATTTGAAATTTCTAACACTTTTCTTGTAAAGTTGTGACTTCTTGTTGTAAATTTTTTTTGTCATGAATTTGTGATTTTTTGTTCTTTTAAGTTTGGGAAGTTTTTCTTATAAATTTGAAACTTTTTTCACATGAATTTGCTACTTTGTTCTTTTAAATTTACTATGTTTTTCATCAGAAATTTACAGCATTTTTATTGTAAATCTGCAACACTCCTATGGATGCTGGTTACATTTTTATTAAATGTAACAATGGCCCAATCTTATGTTTAAATGTTTTTATCAGGATGGCAGGGTTGGGGTGTTTTTTCTTTTTTTTTTTTCATTTTAAAGGGATTGAACTCTTCCCCATTCCAAAAACACCCCCCACTCAAAAAAAAACAAAACAAAAAACAATCTTACATAGTGTGATATCCTACCGTGTAGCAATTAACTAACTAACTAACTAACCTGCACTTATATAGCGCTTTTCTAGTCACAAAGACCACTCAAAGCGCTTTCATTAATACTAACCCTCTATTCTAAGGGCCTATAGGAAACAGATATCTAGGGACAATTTAGAACAGCCAATTAACAATTAATGATCACACTTGAGTTATTTCTTTGGCTAACTCTGGCCATTTATTCTGTAACACACACAACAAGACTGAACATGGATTCTGCGCGGGGTTTTCACACTCTTATTCTAATGTGTCCCCTTAGTAGCAATGCTGAACAATACAGGTAGTTCCCCCTAGAGGCATGTGCCAGTAATGTTTTAAGTTAGACTTGCAGTCTACCACATCCCTCCCCTCTAGATTAAACTATTCTTAAACACATGTGCCATACACATAATTTCTTTCTCTTTTTTTTTTTTTTTTTTTTTTCACATGTATAACACACATAACAGTCTAACTGGGGAATTGGTTTGACTACCGCATCCCAGTGAGGTTCCAGGACGCATTCTTGTCCTGTGGCTGGGGAACTCACTACTGACTAAGTATAGTCCTTCAAGTAGTCTGGAGCTTTCCTAGCTCGCTGAGATCTTCTCACGGCGGGTGAGCCAACTGCAGGTGAAGACTCAGACTGCTCCACTGTTTCGGCTGCTGCAGTGCTGCCCGTAGAATCTGCAGAGACGGGTACCTCAGGTATCACCTGAAGTGGTGGTTCGTTGATGCTCTCCTCAGGATGGGTGTCAGATAACACCTCTGGTGCCATCGGCAGGGGAATGGAGCTCCTACCACGAACTTGGTCGATGTGTCGCCTCACCACTTGTCCATGGCCTAATGTCACCTTGAATGACACAGGGCCTGTCTTCTCTGTTATTTCTCCTGGTACCCAGGCTGGTCCTGAGCCAAAGTTGCGGGTGTAGACCACGTCTCCTTCTCTCAGTATTCTCTCTCTAGCATGCATGTCATGATAACCTTTTTGTTTCTCTTGTTTGTCATGCACTTTGTTTCTGAAGTCTGGATGTATTAAGTCAAATGTTGACCTCAACTTCCTTCCACACAACAGCTCAGCTGGTGACTTGCCAGTTGTAGATTGGGGTGTTATTCGATAGCTGAACAGAGCTCTCGACATTCGGGTTTCAATAGAGTCTCCTGCCATCTTTTTCATGAGTGACTTGAACGTCTGCACGGCCCTCTCGGCTAAGCCGTTAGAAGAAGGATGGTATGGCGCAGTCGTGATGTGACGTATGCCATTCTTTTCAGAAAACTCTTGGAACTGTTCACTCGTAAAACATGTACCGTTATCTGATACTATGATTTCAGGTATGCCATGTTGGCTGAAACTCTTTCTAAGACATTCAATGGTAACAGTAGAAGTAGAGCTACTCACAGAATATGCATCGATCCACTTTGAGTATGCGTCAACTATGATCAGGAACATTCTTCCCATCCATGGACCTGCGCAGTCAATGTGAATTCTTCTCCATGGTTTATCTGGAACTTCCCAGGGATGTAGTGGGGCTGCTGGAGGACTGTTCCTGTTCTCCTGGCATGCCGCACATGACTTCACAAGCGCCTCCACCTCTGCATCCATGTTGGGCCACCATATGTAACTCCTCGCCAACGCTTTCATGCGAGTGATGCCAGGGTGTGCTTGGTGTAGTTGTTGCAGTAAGGCATTCCTACCAGGTGGTGGAACAACCACGCGTCCTCCCCACAGGATACAACCTTCCTGGGTGCTGAGCTCATCCTGTCGTCGGGCATAGGAATTGAACTCAGGACTATTCATCTTCGGCCATCCTCGCAAGATGTATTCTCGCACTCTTGCTAGAACAGGGTCTTTGTCTGTCCACTTCTTTATTTGTTGTGCGTTCACCAGGGGCACGCCGATATCTTCAAACAATAGCACTCTCTCCTCCTCCTCAGGCGTGCTGTCTCTTCCTCCATCCAAGGGTAGCCTACTCATCGCGTCAGCATTCGTATGGTCCCGTCCGGCTTTGTAAACGATGGTGTACTCATACGCTGCTAATGTAACGGCCCATCTCTGAATTCTCTGAGATGTCATCTGGGGTATGGCTCTCATTTCACTGAACAGTGAAATTAGTGGCTTGTGGTCAGTCACTATAGCGAACTGTCTCCCGTACAGGTATTTGTGGAATTTTTTTACACCAAATACTACTGCAAGGCCCTCCTTGTCTAGCTGGGAGTAGTTTTTCTCAGCTGCACTAAGAGTTCTTGAGACGAACCCTATGGGTCTCTCTGAGCCATCCTCCATACGATGAGAGAGTACAGCTCCCACACCGTAGGGTGATGCGTCACACGCCAGGATGAGTGGTTTGTTTGAATCATAGTGCACTAACACACTACAGGACTGAAGTAGCGCTTTGGACTCTTCAAACGCCTTCTGCTGCTTGACCCCCCATGACCATTTTTCTTCCTTCTTAAGTAAGGTATGTAGTGGTGCCAGCAGCGTGGAGAGCTTTGGGAGGAACCTATGGTAATAGTTCAACAAGCCCAGGTAGGCTTTTAACTCAGTAACATTTTGTGGCTCAGGCGCCTCCGCAATGGCTTCCACTTTGTCTGTTAGAGGGTGTAGACCACTGGCGTTGATCTTGTGGCCTAGGAACACCACCTCTTTTCCCATGAACTCACACTTGCTTCTTTTCAACCTCAGACCGCTTTTCTCCAACCGTTGAAGCACTTCCTCCAGCGTTTTCAGATGTTCTTGTTCATTTGGTCCTGTACAAAGGATGTCATCCAAATAAATGGCAACATTCGGAATTCCACCTAGGATGCCCTCCATAGTTCTCTGGAATATAGCAGGACTGGAAGCTACTCCAAATGGTAAGCGTGTGTAGGTGTATAAGCCTTTGTGTGTATTGATGGTTACATACTTTCTTGATTCTTCTTCCAAGACTACTTGTTGGTAAGCGTGACTCATGTCTAATTTCGTGAAGTGTCGGCCACCATTCAGCTGTGCGAAGAGGTCCTCCACTTTAGGAATTGGATACTGATCCACCCGTGATGCTCGATTGACAGTGAGTTTGTAATCTCCACATATTCTAATGGAGCCATCCGGCTTTCTCACTGGGACTATGGGCGCCGCCCATTCTGCAACCTGCACTGGCTCAATGATCTTGTCATCCAGCAGCCTCTGTAGCTCGCTTTCGACCAGTGGCTTGACTGCATAGGGTACCGGTCGGGGTTTGCAGAATCGTGGTTGGGCCTCCTTGTCCACATTAATCTTTGCAGTGACACCTTTTAGCTGTCCTAAGCCCTCTTTGAACACCTCAGCGTGTCTTTCGAGGATCTCCTCCAGCTGCAATTTGGGCTGAGATTCCACCTTATTCACCAACTGATCCATCATGGCCAGTTCTTGTAGCCAACTTCGCCCTAGTAGATTTGGTCCTTCGCTCCCAACTACTACTACAGGTAAGTCCTTTTCTTTGTTTTTGTGTTGCACCTTCACTTGTGCCATGCCTAGCACGTCTAGCTTCTCTCCTGTGTATGTTTTTAATTTTAATGAACAGGGATTTAATTCTGCTGTGTCTGTTTTCTTCCACAGTTGTGTATATTGCTGTTTACTTAATATGGTTACTCCACAGCCTGTATCAACTTCAAATGTTACTTTCATTCCATTAACATTCATGGTACGCGTGATGGGCGCTACCTTGGTCAGCTCCTCTGACGTGTTGTAAATTGTGTGAAAACCCATGTCTTCTGTATCACTTTCTCCCTCCCCTCTAAGTTGATTCGCTCGCTGTTCCTTTCCTGGGCCCTTGTTTTCATACTTTTGCCCTTTTACTGTTGCCTTCTGCACCTGTGCATTGCCCACCTTTGTTCTACATGCTTTCTTAATGTGCCCTCGCTTGCCACAATTATGACACAGCTCAGTGGCAAATTTGCACTCGGCGGCATTGTGCTGGCCTTTGCAGCGATAACAACTGGGGAATTTGTGCTGAGTTTTGTCAGTCGACACTTTGTGGACACCTACTTGGGTCTTAGGCACACGAGCATGCGTTGCTGTGTCCTCTGTTAGCTTCCCTTGCATTTCTCTCACATCTTTAGATGCTGTTTCCATCGCTTGGCATAATTCCAAAGCCTTTGCAAAAGTGAGTTTTGTTTCAGATAAAAGTCGCCGTTGCATTCGGTCATCATTCACTCCACACACAAGTCTGTCTCTTAACATTTCTTCCAATGAGTCTTTGTAATCACAGTGCAGTGCTAATTTCCTCAATTCTGCCACATACTCTGCTATGGACTCAGTGTTCCTCCTTATGCGTGAATTAAATTTGAATCGTTGCACGATTTCACTCGGTTTGGGGCTGAAGTGCTTCTGAAGCTCAGCAGTAAGCTGGTCGTACGTTTTATCTTTCGGTAATGCAGGGCTTATTAAATTTCTCAACAAGCTGTAAGTAGTTGCACCAACTCCACTCAACAGTACAGCCTTCCGTTTGTCTGGCTCCTCAATATCATTAGCTTTGAAGAAAAAGTCCAACATTTCACTATATTCTTCCCATGACTGAGTCGAGTTATCAGAAGGGGTTACCGTTCCGATTACAGCCGCCATTGCTCGTCGTGGTGGGGAAACCTCGTTTTTCCTCCTCTGAACTTGCACTCGAACTACTGGAGTCACTTGAGTTCGCCACACTTGCAATGTTCTCTGTTTCTCGCCGCTAATTTTTTTTCTTTTAATCCTCGTCGCCAATTGTGTGATATCCTACCGTGTAGCAATGATCACACTTGAGTTATTTCTTTGGCTAACTCTGGCCATTTATTCTGTAACACACACAACAAGACTGAACATGGATTCTGCGCGGGGTTTTCACACTCTTATTCTAATGTGTCCCCTTAGTAGCAATGCTGAACAATACAGGTAGTTCCCCCTAGAGGCATGTGCCAGTAATGTTTTAAGTTAGACTTGCAGTCTACCACACATAGGCCCCCCAAATAGCTAGAAATGACTCTGGCTACAACAATGCAGACTTATCTGGTTTTGATCACTGGGGATGGTTGTGGTAATCTTAAACGAAGATAAAAATAATATCACAGGGCATTATTGCTCCTATGATTAGAAATTTATCACAGATGCTTTTCTGTAATCATGTTTATAGTAAATACAGCATATCTGAGATTAAACCTTATCCAGCTGTATAGGTGACATTTAGTAAGCTACAACACGTGTGTGATGAGCTTTCTTATCAGTTCTTTTTCTATATGTTGAGTGTAGCTGATAGTGAAGATGATGAACTGTTATAGCCATGTGTCTTATTTGCAGAGGGGGATATTCAATTCAATTCAATTCAACTTTATTTATATAGCGCCATTTCACAACAAATAGATATGTTGAAATACTTTTCCAGGGAAATGACTTACAGTAATATTTAGTCATAATCAGAGGTGGGTGGTAGCAAGTTATGTTTACTTAAGCACGTGAACTCAAGTAACTTTTTCGCAGGATTGTACTTTTGTGAAAAGTTGCAGGATAATTTCTATTTGAGTAGATTTCTGAGGGGAAAAAAACTCAAGTAAATTTATTCATATTCTTTGAGATACTTTTGATTTCAGTGACTTCATGACTGGTAAGAAATGTTGTTTAAACTGTAATAACTAGTGCTGTAGATGAGATGAGATGAGACCAAGACCAGGGTGTAGAAAGACCAAGACTTCAAGGGGTTGAGATCAGGTCAAGTTCAAGACAACTGTGTAAGTAGGTAATGCTCTTATTTATCTGATAGGTTCCAGTTTGTTCATGTAAATAATGAGTTTTCTTTCAACTCAAAGCTTAGTCATGGAGTTCCACAGGGATCTGTGCTAGGCCCTACTCTTTTTAGTTTATATATGCTTCCGTTAGGCAACATTATTAGAAAGCACTGTATACATTTTCATTGTTATGTCCCCGCTCAGCGACACACCCGCTGAGGAAAAAACTCTGATCATTGGCGACTCTGTAGTCAGAAACGTGAACCTAGAGACTCCAGCGGCCATAGTCAAATGCATTCCTGGGGCCAAAGCAGGCGACATCGAGTCAAATTTGAAAATGCTGGCTAAAAGTAACTGTAAATATTCCACAATTGTTATTCACGCCGGCATTAATGACATCCGTCTCCGGCAGTCGGAAGTCACGAAACTTGATGTAGAATCGGTGTGTGACTTTGCCAAAACGATGTCTGCCACTATAGTATTCTCTGGGCCCCTCCCCAATCTGACCAGTGATGACATGTTTAGCCGCTCGTCATCCCTGAACCGCTGGCTGTCTGTGTGGTGTCCTAAAAATGACGTGGGCTACATTGACAATTGGAGCTCTTTTTGGGGAAAACCTGGTCTTATGAGACGAGACAGCATTCATCCCACTTTGGATGGTGCTTCTCATTTATCTAACAATCTGGCATCTTTTTTATCCAAATTTCCAAAACCCTGACTACTCAGAGTTGGGACCAGGAAGCAGAGTCGCAGTCTTACACGCCTCTCTGCAGCTCCTCTTCATCCGCCACCCCTCAGCTTAGCCCCTGACTTCCCCATCAGAGAATCGTTGTCTGCTCCCTCCAAAGTGAATAAAAATATAATGTATAAGCATCCCAAAGTGATAAAGCAAAATATTGGTAAAACTCAAATTAAACATAAAGCACCTAAACTGAATGATTTGGCCTCTGTTCCTCCTCATAATTTAAAAATTAAATGTGGTTTATTAAATATTAGGTCTCTAACTCCCACGTCTCTGTTAGTCCATGATTTGTTAATTGATCATCAGATTGATTTAATTTCCCTTACAGAGACTTGGTTAGGGCAAGAGGATTATGTTGGTTTAAATGAATCAACTCCCTCTGGTTATTTAAACTGTCAAAATCCCAGAAGTTCTGGTTGTGGAGGAGGAGTAGCAACAATTTACCATTCCAAATTACTAGTTAATGTAAAGCAAAAAACATGTTATAATTCCTTTGAGGGCCTGGTCCTCAGTATTGGGCACTTTAGCAATTTTAGGTTAAACCCAATTTTATTTGCCATAGTTTATCGTCCCCCATCAACCTACTCAGAATTTTTATCCGAATTTGCTGATTTCTTAGCTGATTTAGTGCTGAAATCTGATAGAATAATTATAGTAGGGGACTTTAATATACATGTGGATGTAGATAGTGACTGCCTTAATGTGGCATTCAATTCAATATTAGATTCGATTGGGTTTTCTCAGAAAGTAGGAAATTCTACTCATTACCTCCACCATACATTGGACCTTGTTTTGACATATGGCATAGAAATAGAAAATCTTGTAGTGTCTCCTCATAACTCTGTACTGTCAGACCATTGTCTGTTAACCTTTGATTTTACTATTTCTGACTATTTGGCTCCTAAAGAAAAATATTATTACAGTAGATGCCTCTCAGATGATGCTGTTTCCAAATTTATGCAGATTGTTTCCTCTATGCCATGTGTCAACACAACGGAAATAAGCTATAGACAGCTTGCTCCTTCTGTAATTGATAACATGGTGGATAGTGTTTCAGCTTCTCTGCATCAGACTCTATACTTGGTGGCCCCCTTAAAAAAGAAAAAGTCTAATCAGAGATTTCTAACTCCTTGGTTCAACACAGAAACTCGTACCTTAAAACAGAAGACTCGTCAATTAGAAAGAAAATGGCGCTCTACTAATTTAGATGAAATCTATTTAGCTTGGAGAAATCATCTTTTAATTTATAAAAAATCTCCTAGAAAAGCTAGAACGAGTTATTATTCTGCATTAATAGAAGAGAACAAGAATAATCCCAGGTTTCTTTTCAGTACTGTAGCCAGGTTGACAAAGAGTCAGGACTCTGTCAATCCTAGCATTCCCTTAGAGCTTACTAGTCAGGACTTTATGAACTTTTTCAATAATAAAATTTCATCCATCAGAGATAAAATCAATCAGATTCTTCCCACAGTTAACTTAAATACTGTAACTACTACAACTCCTTCTGTTGATGTCTGTCTTGATGAGTTTACTCCAATCGACCTTTGTGAGTTAGACAAAATAGTTTCCTCATCCAAACCTTCAACTTGTCTTTTAGACCCTATTCCTACCAGGTTATTTAAAGAAGTCTTCCCACTTATTGGTAGCTTTATTCTTCATATAATCAATTCTTCATTAACTTTAGGCCATGTACCGCAGGCTTTTAAAACGGCTGTAATTAAACCCTTACTCAAAAAGCCAACGCTAGATCCAGGAGCTTTAGCTAACTATAGACCAATCTAATCTAATCTCCCTTTCATTTCAAAAATCTTAGAAAGAGTTGTTGCTACGCAATTATTTGACCACCTGCAGGGAAATGGTTTACTTGAAGAGTTTCAATCTGGGTTTAGAATCCATCATAGTACTGAAACAGCCTTAGCGAAGGTCACTAACGACTTCCTCATTGCATCTGATAATGGACTAGTTTCTGTACTTGTCCTTTTAGACCTTAGTGCAGCTTTTGATACTATCGATCATAATATTCTACTTGATAGATTAGAACACTATGTTGGACTTAATGGAACTTCGTTGCAATGGTTTAGATCTTATTTATCTGATAGGTTCCAGTTTGTTCATGTAAATAATGAGTTTTCTTTCAACTCAAAGCTTAGTCATGGAGTTCCACAGGGATCTGTGCTAGGCCCTACTCTTTTTAGTTTATATATGCTTCCATTAGGCAACATTATTAGAAAGCACTGTATACATTTTCATTGTTATGCAGATGACACACAATTATACCTGTCAATGAAGCCAGATGATAGTAATCAATTAGCCAAGTTAGAAGCCTGTCTTAAGGAAATCAAAGCTTGGATGACTTGTAATTTCCTGCTATTAAATTCAGATAAGACTGAAGTCATTCTTGTTGGTCCAAAAAACCTTAGAAATTCCTTTCCAAATCAAACTTTCAGTTTGGATGCGGTTACTCTTTCTCTTAATAGCTCTGTGAGGAACCTTGGAGTTATTTTTGATCAGGATTTGTCCTTCAATTTACATATTAAATTTGTTTCTAAGACTGCCTTCTATCATTTGCGTAATATTGCCAAGATTAGGAGCATCTTGTCTCAGAGTGATGCTGAGAAACTGATCCACGCTTTTGTTAGCTCGAGATTAGATTATTGTAATTCTTTATTATCAGGTTGTCCTAAAACATCTTTAAAAAGTCTTCAGCTGATCCAAAATGCTGCAGCAAGAGTTTTAACAGGTACTAGAAAGAGAGATCATATCTCTCCGGTTCTGGCCTCCCTTCATTGGCTTCCCATAGAGTTTAGAATTAAGTTTAAAATCCTTCTTCTTACTTACAAAGCTCTAAACAATCAGGCTCCTTTTTATTTAAAAGATCTGATACTACCGTATTATCCTAACAGAGCACTACGCTCCCAAAATGCAGGACTACTTGTAATACCTAGAATCTCCAAAAGTACAATGGGAGGCAGAGCCTTCAGTTATCAAGCTCCTCTCCTGTGGAATCAGCTGCCAATCTGGATTCGGGAGTCAGACTCGATCTCTGTTTTTAAGATTAGGGTTAAAACCTACCTTTTTGATATAGCCTACAATTAGGGAGGGATCATGTGTTTCTGAACCCTCCCTTAGTTATGCTGCTAATAGGTTTAGTCAGCCGGGGGACCTCCAGTAATGCACTGGGCCTCACTCCTTTCCTCACTCTCTATGAAATATTTTTTTTTGCTGGTCATTAACATTTGTTTGTTCTCTCCCATAGATTGAGTCCCCATCGTGCTGTTTGCTCTCTACATGTCTGTTCTTTTCATCTTCTCTGTCCCCTCAATCAATGGCAAGACCGTCAGTGACAAGGCTACTTTGGCAAATGAATTTAATTCACACTTTGTGGGCTCTGTGGAAGACTTAACAAAAATTTTTGTGCTGCCAAATGTGCTCAACAACACAAATTCCATACTCCCAACAGATACTTTTCACATCGATGAGGTAAATGAGAAGTTAATTGCTGGTATTGTTAAAACACTGTCAAACTCAAAAACTAGTGATATCTACAATATGAGCACCTCCTTTCTCAAAATGCACAGCAAAATATTAATCAAACCACTGACTCATCTCATTAATCTCTCCATTAGGTCTAGTACATTTCCATCTGGCTGGAAAAAAGCTGTCGTCATACCAGTTCATAAATCAGGCAGTAAAGACGATATATGCAATTACCGCCCAATCTCTATCTTACCAGTCCTATCTAAGGTTCTTGAAAAAGTTGTAGCTACACAGCTGATAGACTACTTACAAGACAGTCAACTTCTTCATCCACATCAATTTGGTTTTAGACCAGGATACTCAACAGAAACAGCAAATTGTTGCCTTATTGAAAACGTCAAACAGTCCTTGGACAGGGGTAATGTGGTAGGAGCTGTTTTTCTAGATCTCAAAAAGGCTTTCGATACTGTAAACCACAGTTTGCTTTTATCCAAAATGGTATCTTTTAACTTCTCCCCAAATACATTAGAATGGTTTGCATCTTATCTCCAGAATAGAGAACAGTGTGTAAAAGTTCACCAGGATAAATCCTCATTTTTAAACAACCGCATGGGTATCCCACAAGGGTCCATTCTTGGTCCTTTACTTTTCAGCATTTTTATTAATGACTTGCCGTTACACTGCTCAGCTGCAACATGCCAACTTTATGCAGATGATGCAGTTATTTACACAGCTGCCAAGACTCCAGCACAGGCTGCAGATGTACTGTCTACAAGTATGGTTGATGTCCAAGAGTGGCTCCTCAAGAACCATCTATTGCTGAACCTTCAGAAAACAGTCTCAATGTGCTTTTCAATCAAAAAATGTAACCTGCAACATTTTAAAGTTAATATACATGATCATGACATCAGTTTAGCTACAGAATTCAAATACCTTGGCATTGTACTAGATCCTCAACTCAAATTTAATCTTCATATAAAGAAAATTTCAAAAACAGTAAAAAAAAATCTGAACTGCTTTAAATTAATTAGATATTACATACCTTACGAAGCAGCTGCACTGTATATGCATTCTATGGTTTTTTCTCATATATCATACTGTTTGACAGTCTGGGCTCAAGCAGCCCCTTCCACAATAAGACATATAGGTTCATTATATAATCAAACCCTAAAAATCTTGGACAAAAAGCCCATTAGGTGGCATCACTGTAATGTTTTAAAAAAATACAACCTATTGAGTTTTGAGAGCTTCATTGACCTCTGTCTTCTGAAATTAACGTTCAAATGTTTCCATAAATCAGCACCCGAGCCACTTGCTGGTTTCGTCCAAAGACAGGACAGCAGCAGAGCCACCAGGAGTTCTGTTAACAATAACTGTAAAATATTCCACCGCAGAACCACATTTGGACAAACAGCTTTCTCTATAAAGGGCAGTCACATCTGGAACACAATGCCAAATGAAATTAAAATAATAACGGACTTTAAAACATTCACTAAAAATGTTAAAAACTGGCTGAAAAATAAACAAGAATGTACTCATGTATGAATTATTTGTCTGCAAAGTGAGAGTGAATGAAGGGAAGGAATAAATGTGTTTGTTTATAGTGAGTGACGGAGGGAGGAAGGCCTGAAATAGGCAAATGTGAGTTATGTTATATGTGTTAAATGTGAGTCAGGCTGTTATATTTGTGTATTTATAATATTTATGTTAAAGGTGAGTCAGGCTGTTATATTTGTGTATTTATAATATTTATAATATTTATAATTGTGTATTTATAATTTTTCTGCATTGATGTATGTGGTTATTGTGTATATTTTTATCTTGATTCTTTTTTCTAAAGCCCATCCAGGGACAAGAGTTGCAAATTAGCTAATAGCTATACACTCTATGTGCAACACATCAGATTGATTGTCTTTGATTAATTGTCTATGTTTATTGCACTGTCCCTGTCAAATAAACTAATCTACTACTACTCACCCCCCAGCCAGTCGCAGCAGATGACTGCCCCTCCCTGAGCCTGGTTCTGCTGGAGGTTTCTTCCTGTTAAAAGGGAGTTTTTCCTCTCCGCCGTCGCCAAGTGCTTGCTCACAGGGGATCACCTGATTGCTGGGGTCTTTCTGCAACTGTGGGGGTTCCCCCCTTACAGTTGATAGTGCTATGAGATGACTGTTGTTGTGAAATGGCGCTATATAAATAAAGTTGAATTGAATTGAATGAGGTCTTGACTACAACACTAGTAATAATTTTGTGACTGTAGCTTTAGTCATTTTAGTAAATTTATCATTTCACTGAAATCAAAGTTGAAATCATTGTTCTGTGGGGTCACGGTGTTGGACTTCTCCACCCAGGGAACAATGGACCAAAAGAGGTGTCACCGGGGGGGTTCAGAAGGGACAGTAAGGACTATGTGCCCCCCGGAGAGAAGAGTAAATGCTAGGCCGCTGGGAGAAGGGTGTGAGAGCGGCGTCGGTGTTATGTCATGTTAATGTGCCACACAGGCTTTGTTCTAAACGTAATGTGTTATTGTCGGAAGTTCCGGGCCTCGATGCATGGAAATAAAGATAAAAGAGGGATGCACAGAGGCCCAGGATGCGCTTTTGCTATACTGTTTTGTTGGAGAAAGAATAAAGCCTTGTGTTCAGCTTGTTGCTTCGCCTATTCCTTTCTCCATACTGGTGAGCCCAAGACGTGCCATGGAGAGCGAGACGAGCACAACCCCAGAGACTACCTGGAGGGAGAGCACCAACGCCACGTGCGCTGTTTCAGTTAAGCTCCCGGACTTCTGGCTTCATGACCCGACAGCATGGTTTTTGCACATAGAAGCCCAGTTCACACTCCATGGGATAACAACAGATGACACAAGGTACTACTACGTGGTCGCTGCGCTGGATGCGTGTGCCACACAACAGGTGGCACTCAAGAGGATGCTTCTCCAGAGCTATACCCTTTCGGACAGTGAAAGGTTGGAGAGACTCCTAACTCGTTCAGAGTTGGGGGATAGATCAGCCATAGAGCTAATGGAGAGCATGTTGGCGCTGATGGGTAGAAACAACGAGTCTTTCCTGTTCCTCCACCTGTTCCTCAGGAACCTACCAGCTGCAGCGAGGGAGATCCTGGCCAACTCACTGTTGCTGGTGACGAAGGACTACCGTGCACTGGCACAGGAAGCGGATCACATCATTTTAGTGACCAGAATGCTCAGGGTGAATGCAGCGACACCGACATCCAGGAGTGACTCCAACGAGGTCAAGGAGCTGTTGGTGGTAGCCGGAGCAGACACCAGAAGACGAAGGAACGGGGCGATCTGCTTCTGTCATCGCCATTTCGGCTCAAATGCCCAGCGATGCATGCCGCCATGCCAATTCAAGAAGTCGGGAAATGGCATGGGCAGCAGTCAGTAGCAGCTGCAACTGCTGGAAACAGAAACAAGATTCTGTATGTCATATACACACATTCAGGGAGATGGTTTCTGGTGGACTCCGGCTCCCAGAAGAGCCTCATCCTGCTGGTCAACGCAGACAGAGTGGCAGGGAGCAGCGGTCCCGAGCTTATGGCCGCCAATGGATCCACCATCAGGACATTTGGTGAGCGGACACTGACAATGTGTTTACATGGATGCAACTTTCAGTGGAACTTTGTGGTGGCTGCATGTTCCGCCCCCATTTTAGGCGCAGATTTTTTATGTGCTTATGGGTTATTAGTTGATGTTGCTAATAGGAGATTAGTGGATGCTGTCTCTTTTGCCTCTCTGCCCTGTACAGCTCGGGGAGTAGGGTCGACAACAGTGGCCAACGTTATAGCTCCAGGGGGTAAGTACCAACAGTTACTTGCACAGTTCCCAGCACTCATGGTCCCGACGTTTTTGGCTACGATAACGAAGCACGGGGTCGAACATTTCATAACTACAGAAGGGCCGCCGGTGTTTGTGCAACCTTGACACCTGGAAGCAGCTAAACTGGCCAGCGCGCGAGAGGAGTTTGCCAACTTGGAACAGTTGGGCATCATCAGGTGCTCCAACAGCCCGTGGGCATCCCCACTACACATGGCGCCTAAAGCCGATGGGTCGTGGCAACCATGCGGCGATTTCCGGCGCTTGAACAATACTACAGAACACGATCGCTATCCTATCCCACACATCCAGGATTTTTCCATACACCTGGGCGGGGCGTGTGTTTTTTCAAAAGTAGATCTGGACCGCGAATACCACCAGGTCCCAGTGCGCGAGGAAGACGTTCCAAAAACAACTGTAATAACTACTTTTGGCCTTTTCAAGTTTTTACGCATGCTGTTCAGATTAAAAGGTGTGGCACATACCTTCCAGAGATGGACGCAGTGCTTCACGACTTGTCCTTTGTTTTTGTCTACTTAGACGACATTCTGGTAGCCAGCGCGTCTGAGGAGGAACACATCGCCAATCTCAAGACAGTTTTCTGGAGGTTGGAAGTGCAGGGGGCTGATAGTTAACTCGGCAAAGTGTCAGTTCAATGTGCCAGTGACTGACTTTTTGGGCCACCGCATTTCGCCGGAGGGCATGATCCTGTTACCGGAAAAACTGTGCGCTGTTTCGGACTTTCCGCGCCCGCAGACAGGGAGGGCAGTACAGGAGTTTTTGGGAATGGTTAATTTTTATAACAGTTTCCTTCCCCGGGCAGCCCAGCTGATGCAGCCGTTGTATGCCGTGCTTAAAAAAAAGAAGCCCGTGGAAGCCATCAACTGGACTCCCGAGCGAGTCCAGGCTTTCACTAATGCCAAAACAGCGCTTGCGGATGCCGCGTTGTTAGCCCATTCGGATTTGTCTGCACGGATTGCGCTAATGACGGGTGCATCTGACATTGCCATAGGGGCAGTGGTGGACCAGTGCGTCACAGGTTCGTGGTAGCTGCTCGCATTTTTTAGCCGGACTTTGAGCAACAACGAACGCAAGTACAACACATTCGATAGAGAATTGCTGGCTCTCCAACTGGCGACGTGCCATTTCCAGTTCTGGCTGGAGGGGCACGAGTTCACCGTGTTCGGGGACCACAACCCGCTGACACACGCAATGTCCAAGACCTCGGAACCGTGGTTGGCCCGGCAGCACCAGCATTTGGCTGCAATTTCGGAGTTTACTACTGACATACAACACGTTGTCAGTAAACCCAACGTCGTGGCAGATTGCCTGTCACGCGCATTAATCGCCCCAGTCTACATGGGAATAGATTTCCCTGCCATGGCCGCAGAACAAGCCGGGGACACAGACATTTGCGGGCTCCAGTCTGCGCCAACTGCGTTAAGGCTGGAGAGCAGGGTGGTGCAGGAAGGATGCCCTGTTTTGCTCTGCGACATCTCCACTGGTCACCCACGTCTGGTGGTTCCGAATTCTTGGCACCGTCGTGTTTTTGAGTTGGTCCACTCCCTTTCGCACCCGGGAGTGCACGCTTCGGTGAAACTAGTGGGGGTGAAATTTGTCTGGCTGTGCTTGTGCAAAGACGTGAAAGAGTGGGATGCAGCTTGCATCGCGTTCCAGTGGGCCAAAGTACACAAGCACACCGGAGCTCCCCTCGAGCCGTTCCAAATCCCGGCTAGGAGGTTCGACCACGTCCATGTGGAATTGATGGGACCCCTGCTGCCATCGCAAAGTTTCACACACCTTTTGACAGTCGTGGACCGCACCACGTGCTGGCCTGAAGTGGTCCCACTGGCTTCTACCACGTCCGCTGAAATGGCGCGCGCTTTTTTGTCAGCTTGGGTTGCACGTTTCGGATCTCCATAGGACAGGGGTCAGCAACCTTTATCACTCAAAGAGCCATTTGGACCTGTTTCCCACAGAAAAGAAAACACTGGGAGCCACAAAACCCTTTTGACACTCAAAATGAAATAACACTGCACATACAGTTAGGCCCAAAAATATTTGGACAGTGACACAAGTTTTGTTATTTTAGCTGCTTACGAAAACATATTCAGGATACAATTACATAATCAATATGGGCTTAAAGTGCAGACTCTCAGCTGTAATTTGAGAGTATTCACATCCAAATTGGAGCAAGGGTTTAGGAATTACAGCTCTTTAATACATAGCCGCCTCTTTTTCAAGGGACCAAAAGTAATTGGACAATTGACTCAGAAGGCTGCAAAAAAAAAATAACAAGGCTGCATGGGCTCTTCCCTCGTTAACCTGTCATCAATTAAGCAGTTAAAAGGTCTGGAGTTGATTCCAGGTGTGGCGTTTGCATTTGGAAGCTGTTGCTGTGAACACTCAACATGCGGTCAAAGGAGCTCTCAATGGAGGTGAAACAGACCATCCTGAGGCTGAAAAAAAAAAAGAAGAAATCCATCAGAGAGATAGTAGAAATGTTAGGAGTGGCCAAATCAACAGTTTGGTACATTCTGAGAAAAAAAGAGTGCACTGGTGAGCTTGGGAATTCAAAAAGGCCTGGATGTCCACAGAAGGCATCAGTGGTGGATGATCACAGAATCCTTTCCATTGTGAAGAACAACCCCTTCACAACATCCACTCAAGTGAAGAACACTCTCCAGTAAGTAGGTGTATCAGTATCTAAGTCTACCATAAAGAGAAGACTTCATGAGAGTAAATACAAAGGATTCACCACAAGGTGCAAACCATGAATCAGCCTCAAAAATAGAAAGGCCAGAATTGACTTTGCCAAAAAACACCTGAAGAAGCCAGCCCAGTTCTGGAACAGCATTCTTTGGACAGATGAGACTAAGATCAACCTGTACCAGAATGATGGGAAGAAGAAAGTTTGGAGAAGAATTGGAACAGCTCATGATCCAAAGCACACCACATCTTCTGTAAAACATGGCGGAGGCAGTGTGATGGCATGGGCATGCATGGCTTCCAGTGGCACTGGGTCACTTGTGTTTATTGATGATGTGACAAGAGACAGAAGCAGCCGGATGAATTCTGAAGTGTATAGGGATATACTTTCTGCTCAGATTCAGCCAAATGCAGCAAAGTTGATTGGACGGTGCTTCACCAATGATCCAAAACATACTGCAAAAGCAACCCAGGAGTTTTTTAAAGCAACGAAGTGGAATATTCTGCAATGGCCGAGTCAATCACCAGATCTCAACCCAATCGAGCATGCATTTCACTTGCTCAAGACAAAACTTAAGGCAGAAAGACCCACAAACAAGCAACAACTGAAAACAGCTGCAGTAAAGGCCTGGCAAAGCATCACAAAGGAGGAAACCCAGCGTTTGGTGATGTCCATGGGTTCCAGACTTCAGGCAGTCATTGCCTGCAAAGGATTCTCAACAAAATATTGAAAAGTAACATTATACTTAGGGTTATGTTTATTTGTCCAATTACTTTTGAGCCCCTGAAATGAGGAGCGTTTGTATAAAAATAGCTACAATTCCTCCATGTTTAATCATATATTTTTGTTCAACCCCTTGAATTAAACCTTAAAGTCTGCACTTCAATTCTGTTGTAGTTGTTTCATTTCAAATCCAATGTGGTGGCATGCAGAGCCCAAATCATGAAGATCGTGTCACTGTCCAAATATTTCTGGGCCTAACTGTAACACTTTTTTTCCCTTTATGCTATGTATAAACAAACTATAATGTGTTGTGTTTATGAAATCAATGAACTCCTGCAGAGAAAATGAAATTACATTTCTGCATGCAACAAAAACATTTTGAACTCCGAAAAAAAAAAAAAGACGCTGGTGTAGAGGAGCTTGGAAATGAAGAGGCGATTTGGTTTATAAGCAAAGCTTTAATATTCAGCTCTTCTAACAAGTCTCATCTGGTGCAGAGAGTGGCAGAAGGGAAAAGAGACAGAATCTCTCCAACTCACTGATTTTATACATGCACACAACAAAAGACATGCATAACAAAGGCTGACATCCCTCATTATCTTAATCCCCCCATTGTCTTGGTATTTCCTCTCCTCGCCTTGGGGGGTGAGGGTGGCTCCTCCGGTCTCCTCCGCCGTGTCCGGGAACGTCTTTGTTCTTCGCTCGGCGGGTGAGAGTCCTTTGTCCTTTCAGAGGTGTGAAGTTCTTTACATATGTAATTACCAAACATTTCCACATGCTTCAACATATGTTAAAAACAGATTTCGGATCGTCACTTCCTTGTGGTAACGTATCATCACTTCCTGTTTTGCTGTCTGCCTGTGTGGTTTGCTTTGTGATTGCTCTCTAGCCACTAGCTATGGCTACTAGCTCGCTTTCCTCTCCTCCTCTGGTGTGCTCTCTCTGTCAGATGTTTAGCTACACCTCTGCCTCTTTTAGCGATAACGGTAAATGTAATAAATGTTGTCTTTTTGAGGCGCTCGAGGCGAGGTTGTCTGATTTGGAATCCCGGCTCCGCTGCATTGAAACACCGTCTGCGCCAGTTAATCTTGACGAACGCCCATTAGCTGCAGCGGAGCTAGCTAGCTTAGGCCCCCCTGTCAGCGGTCCCTCGGCTCTCCTCAGCAGCGAGGAGACTGGGTGGGTGACGGTGAGAAGGAAGCCTAGTCGCAAAGCCCCGGTTCACCACCAACCTGTTCACATTTCTAATCGTTTTTCCCCGCTCAGCGACACACCCGCTGAGGAAAAAACTCTGATCATTGGCGACTCTGTAGTCAGAAACGTGAACCTAGAGACTCCAGCGGCCATAGTCAAATGCATTCCTGGGGCCAGAGCAGGCGACATTGAGTCAAATTTGAAAATGCTGGCTAAAAGTAACTGTAAATATTCCACAATTGTTATTCACGCCGGCATTAATGACATCCGTCTCCGGCAGTCGGAAGTCACGAAACTTGATGTAGAATCGGTGTGTGACTTTGCCAAAACGATGTCTGCCACTGTAGTATTCTCTGGGCCCCTCCCCAATCTGACCAGTGATGACATGTTTAGCCGCTCGTCATCCCTGAACCGCTGGCTGTCTGTGTGGTGTCCTAAAAATGACGTGGGCTACATTGACAATTGGAGCTCTTTTTGGGGAAAACCTGGTCTTATGAGACGAGACAGCATTCATCCCACTTTGGATGGTGCTTCTCATTTATCTAACAATCTGGCATCTTTTTTATCCAAATTTCCAAAACCCTGACTACTCAGAGTTGGGACCAGGAAGCAGAGTCGCAGTCTTACACGCCTCTCTGCAGCTCCTCTTCATCCGCCACCCCTCAGCTTAGCCCCTGACTTCCCCATCAGAGAATCGTTGTCTGCTCCCTCCAAAGTGAATAAAAATATAATGTATAAGCATCCCAAAGTGATAAAGCAAAATATTGGTCAAACTCAAATTAAACATAAAGCACCTAAATTGAATGATTTGGCCTCTGTTCCTCCTCATAATTTAAAAATTAAATGTGGTTTATTAAATATTAGGTCTCTAACTCCCAAGTCTCTGTTAGTCCATGATTTGTTAATTGATCATCAGATTGATTTAATTTCCCTTACAGAGACTTGGTTAGGGCAAGAGGATTATGTTGGTTTAAATGAATCAACTCCCTCTGGTTATTTAAACTGTCAAAATCCCAGAAGTTCTGGTCGTGGAGGAGGAGTAGCAACAATTTACCATTCCAAATTACTAGTTAATGTAAAGCAAAAAACATGTTATAATTCCTTTGAGGGCCTGGTCCTCAGTATTGGGCACTTTAGCAATTTTAGGTTAAACCCAATTTTATTTGCCATAGTTTATCGTCCCCCATCAACCTACTCAGAATTTTTATCCGAATTTGCTGATTTCTTAGCTGATTTAGTGCTGAAATCTGATAGAATAATTATAGTAGTGGACTTTAATATACATGTGGATGTAGATAGTGACTGCCTTAATGTGGCATTCAATTCAATATTAGATTCGATTGGGTTTTCTCAGAAAGTAGGAAATTCTACTCATTACCTCCACCATACATTGGACCTTGTTTTGACATATGGCATAGAAATAGAAAATCTTGTAGTGTCTCCTCATAACTCTGTACTGTCAGACCATTGTCTGTTAACCTTTGATTTTACTATTTCTGACTATTTGGCTCCTAAAGAAAAATATTATTACAGTAGATGCCTCTCAGATGATGCTGTTTCCAAATTTATGCAGATTGTTTCCTCTATGCCATGTGTCAACACAACGGAAATAAGCTATAGACAGCTTGCTCCTTCTGTAATTGATAACATGGTGGATAGTGTTTCAGCTTCTCTGCATCAGACTCTATACTTGGTGGCCCCCTTAAAAAAGAAAAAGTCTAATCAGAGATTTCTAACTCCTTGGTTCAACACAGAAACTCGTACCTTAAAACAGAAGACTCGTCAATTAGAAAGAAAATGGCGCTCTACTAATTTAGATGAAATCTATTTAGCTTGGAGAAATCATCTTTTAATTTATAAAAAATCTCTTAGAAAAGCTAGAACGAGTTATTATTCTGCATTAATAGAAGAGAACAAGAATAATCCCAGGTTTCTTTTCAGTACTGTAGCCAGGTTGACAAAGAGTCAGGACTCTGTCAATCCTAGCATTCCCTTAGAGCTTACTAGTCAGGACTTTATGAACTTTTTCAATAATAAAATTTCATCCATCAGAGATAAAATCAATCAGATTCTTCCCACAGTTAACTTAAATACTGTAACTACTACAACTCCTTCTGTTGATGTCTGTCTTGATGAGTTTACTCCAATCGACCTTTGTGAGTTAGACAAAATAGTTTCCTCATCCAAACCTTCAACTTGTCTTTTAGACCCTATTCCTACCAGGTTATTTAAAGAAGTCTTCCCACTTATTGGTAGCTTTATTCTTCATATAATCAATTCTTCATTAACTTTAGGCCATGTACCGCAGGCTTTTAAAACGGCTGTAATTAAACCCTTACTCAAAAAGCCAACGCTAGATCCAGGAGCTTTAGCTAACTATAGACCAATCTCTAATCTCCCTTTCATTTCAAAAATCTTAGAAAGAGTTGTTGCTACGCAATTATTTGACCACCTGCAGGGAAATGGTTTACTTGAAGAGTTTCAATCTGGGTTTAGAATCCATCATAGTACTGAAACAGCCTTAGCGAAGGTCACTAACGACCTCCTCATTGCATCTGATAATGGACTAGTTTCTGTACTTGTCCTTTTAGACCTTAGTGCAGCTTTTGATACTATCGATCATAATATTCTACTTGATAGATTAGAACACTATGTTGGACTTAATGGAACTTCTTTGCAATGGTTTAGATCTTATTTATCTGATAGGTTCCAGTTTGTTCATGTAAATAATGAGTTTTCTTTCAACTCAAAGCTTAGTCATGGAGTTCCACAGGGATCTGTGCTAGGCCCTACTCTTTTTAGTTTATATATGCTTCCGTTAGGCAACATTATTAGAAAGCACTGTATACATTTTCATTGTTATGCAGATGACACACAATTATACCTGTCAATGAAGCCAGATGATAGTAATCAATTAGCCAAGTTAGAAGCCTGTCTTAAGGAAATCAAAGCTTGGATGACTTGTAATTTCCTGCTATTAAATTCAGATAAGACTGAAGTCATTCTTGTTGGTCCAAAAAACCTTAGAAATTCCTTTCCAAATCAAACTTTCAGTTTGGATGCGGTTACTCTTTCTCTTAATAGCTCTGTGAGGAACCTTGGAGTTATTTTTGATCAGGATTTGTCCTTCAATTCACATATTAAATTTGTTTCTAAGACTGCCTTCTATCATTTGCGTAATATTGCCAAGATTAGGAGCATCTTGTCTCAGAGTGATGCTGAGAAACTGATCCACGCTTTTGTTAGCTCGAGATTAGATTATTGTAATTCTTTATTATCAGGCTGTCCTAAAACATCTTTAAAAAGTCTTCAGCTGATCCAAAATGCTGCAGCAAGAGTTTTAACAGGTACTAGAAAGAGAGATCATATCTCTCCGGTTCTGGCCTCCCTTCATTGGCTTCCCATAGAGTTTAGAATTAAGTTTAAAATCCTTCTTCTTACTTACAAAGCTCTAAACAATCAGGCTCCTTTTTATTTAAAAGATCTGATACTACCGTATTATCCTAACAGAGCACTACGCTCCCAAAATGCAGGATTACTTGTAATACCTAGAATCTCCAAAAGTACAATGGGAGGCAGAGCCTTCAGTTATCAAGCTCCTCTCCTGTGGAATCAGCTGCCAATCTGGATTCGGGAGTCAGACTCGATCTCTGTTTTTAAGAATAGGGCTAAAACCTACCTTTTTGATATAGCCTACAATTAGGGAGGGATCATGTGTTTCTGAACCCTCCCTTAGTTATGCTGCTAATAGGTTTAGTCAGCCGGGGGACCTCCAGTAATGCACTGGGCCTCACTCCTTTCCTCACTCTCTATGAAATATTTTTTTTTGCTGGTCATTAACATTTGTTTGTTCTCTCCCATAGATTGAGTCCCCATCGTGCTGTTTGCTCTCTACATGTCTGTTCTTTTCTTTCTCTCTATCCCCTCACCCCCCAGCCAGTCACAGCAGATGACTGCCCCTCCCTGAGCCTGGTTCTGTTGGAGGTTTCTTCCTGTTAAAAGGGAGTTTTTCCTCTCCACCGTCGCCAAGTGCTTGCTCACAGGGGATCGCCTGATTGCTGGGGTCTTTCTGCAACTGTGGGGGTTCCCCCCTACAGTTGATAGTGCTATGAGATGACTGTTGTTGTGAAATGGCGCTATATAAATAAAGTTGAATTGAATTGAATTGAATATGTAGTTATGGAATATATGGTTAATATAGACCACAGGCCCCCCAAACAACTAAGAAAAGACAACAGAAAGGTTCACAGTCTAAGCTAGTTATTATGACATACTAGGTGTTACATCTGTTGCCACGGAAGAAACTATCCAGCAGCCATGCTCCTAAGAGAGTTCAGTGGTAAACATAACAGCATAGTAAAATCATAAGTCAGTCCTAAACTGTTGCAGCACAATTAGTGAATAATTGTGGAGTGGTTGGTATCAGTCCCTGTGCTGTCTGGGTTTTAATCTTCTCCCAAAACTGCTGTAGGTTGGTTTAGGCGTCCTGCTGGGACCTTCTTGTGAGGAATCTGCAGTGTGGGAAGTAGAGAGGTTATTTGTTCCCTGCCTGGGAGCTGAGTCTTTTCTCTTGGGGGGTCTACCTCGCCGAGGTACTCTCGCCAACTGTGCAGGCTCGTCTTTCAACAAGAAGGCAGGTTTAAGTCTGTCAATGCTGACTGTTTCTTTTCTATCCCCAAAATCAAGCACAAAGTGTTTATCACCAGGTTCCAGCACTCTGAATGGCCCATCAAATGCTGGGTGCAAAGTTGGTTTTAAAGCTTCATGTTTAACAAAAACGAACTCAGCATTTTTTAAAGTTTGAGGGACAAAAACCCGTGGGAAGGAGTGATGAGCTGGACTGGGGAGAGAGTTCGGTCCGTTGCTGCCTAAAAACCTTGGGACTGGAAGGCGCCCTGGCTCTGGGTTCTCTGGTAAAAATTCACCTGGGAGCCTGAGAGGTTGTGCAAAGACTAATTCTGCGGGAGAGGCGTCTAGATCCTCTTTAGGTGCAGCACGCAACCCCAATAAAACCCAGGGAAGTTTATTTACCCAATTTGTATCCGTTAGTGAGGCTCTGAGGGCGGCCTTTAAAGACCTGTGAAAACGCTCGCATAACCCATTAGCCTGAGGGTGATAAGCGGTGGTGCGATGAATTGTTGCCCCTAAGCTGTTGGACATGGCTGACCAGAGCTCTGAGACAAATTGAGGTCCCCTATCGGACGTGATGTCCGATGGGACGCCGAAACGTGCCACCCAGTTTGTCAAAAAAACGCGAGCGACTTCCTCCGCTGTGGTTGCCGCTAGAGGGACTGCCTCTGGCCAGCGTGTGGTGCGGTCTATCATTGTTAACAGGTGTGTGAAACCTTGGGAGGAAGGTAGTGGCCCCACGAGGTCGACATGAACGTGGTCGAACCTTCTAGCAGGGATTGGAAAAGGCTCCAGAGGGGCTTTTGTGTGTCTGTGTATTTTGGCGCGTTGACAAGAAATGCAAGTTTTTGCCCATTCTTTTACGTTTTTGCGCAGGCCTGGCCACACAAACTTTTCGGCGACCATTTTAACCGAGGCGCGCACACCTGGGTGCGCGAGGGAGTGAATTGCGTCAAAAATATGGCGGCGCCATGTAGCTGGTACCAACGGGCGAGGTCGGCCGGTTGAAACATCGCATATTAGGGGGGGCACACCATCGCGTAAACCCTTTTTCTCCAGCCTTAACCCTGTTGGTCCAGACAGGAGTGCGCGCACGTCCGCGTCACTGTTTTGAACCTCCGCCATGGCTGCATAATCTATCCCTGCATGGATAGGTGCTGCGTATGTGTCTGCGTTAGTGAAGAGTTCTGCTGCTGAGGCAGTATAATCTGTCTCCCCGCGTTCTGGTGGTGTCACAGCGCGAGAGAGACAGTCCGCTACTACGTTAAGTTTGCCTGCCACGTGTCGAATGTCTGTGGTGAACTCTGAAATCGTAGCCAGCTGTCTTTGTTGCCTGCCTGACCATGGTTCTGAAATTTTAGCCATCGCAAAGGTGAGCGGTTTATGGTCTACAAAAGCCGTGAAACTCCGCCCTTCTAACCAGAACTGGAAGTGGCGGATGGATAAATGAAGCGCCAGCAGCTCTCTGTCAAAAGTGCTGTATTTGCGTTCAGTTTGGTTTAGCGATTTGCTAAAGAATGCTAAAGGTTGCCAGACCCCGCTGACAAGTTGTTCTACAACTGCCCCTATAGCTAGGTCTGAAGCATCTGTGGTTAGTGCAATGCGGGCCAAGGGATCTGGGTGAACTAACAATGTGGCGTTAGCTAGAGCGCTTTTTACTTCCGCGAAAGCGCGTTCGCGCTCCGGGGTCCATTCGACCACGTTGGAAGCTTTCTTTTTTTTGAGCGCGTCATATAGGGGCTGCATGAGCTGAGCTGCGTGGGGGAGGAAGCGGTTGTAAAAATTAACCATCCCTAAAAATTCCTGTAGCGATTTGACCGTTTGTGGCCGTGGAAAACTTTCTATCGCATGAACTTTGTCTGGAAGTGGAACTGCCCCCTTCGGAGAGACTTTGTGTCCTAAAAAATCAATTTGTGACACGTCGAATTTGCATTTGGCTGGATTGATTATTAGCCCGTGCTCTTCTAGCCTCTGAAAAACCGTATTGAGGTGCTGCTCATGTTCTTCCTCAGACGAGCTGGCTACCAGCATGTCGTCGAGGTAGACGAAAACAAAAGGGAGGTCGCGTAGGACTGCATCCATCATTCGTTGAAAAGTTTGAGCAGCGCCTTTGAGGCCGAAAGGCATTCGCAGGAATTCAAAAAGGCCGAAAGGGGTTATTACCGCTGTTTTAGGAACGTTCTGCTCGGACTGGGACTTGGTGATAACCGCGGACTAAGTCTATTTTTAAAAAATGCGCGCACCCGCTAGATGTAGTGAAAAATCTTGAATGTGAGGGATTGGGTAACGGTCATGCGCTGTAGCGTTGTTTAATCTGCGGTAATCTCCGCACGGTCTCCAAGAACCGTCGGATTTCGGAACCATGTGAAGTGGTGAGGCCCAGGGGCTCTTCGAGCGTCTAACAATGCCCAATTTTTCAAGAGTTGTAAACTCGTCCCGTGCTATGTTGAGCTTGGCCGCGTCTAAACGGCGAGCTTTGGCAAAAACGGGAGGTCCCGTTGTGGGAATGAAGTGTTCAACCCCGTGTTTAGCCACAGTGGCTGAGAATTTGGGGATTGTGAGTGCTGGAAATTGGGTGAGGAGTTGCTCAAACTTACCTCCTGCTGTGGTGACGTTGGCCTGCACAGGTGGTGGAGAAACTCGGGCTGAGCATGGAATAGAAGCAAAGGACAGTGCATTAACCAGGCGCCTATTTGCTAGATCCACTAATAACCCATGTGCACACAAAAAATCTGCGCCCAATAAGTTAAAACTCACCGCTGCTACAACAAATGTCCATCTGTAGCTGCGGCCGTGGATGAGGAGGTGCAGGCTCTTTTCGCCGAACGTGTCGATGCTAGAGCCGTTGGCTGCCACGGCTCCATTGCCCCGGGTGCCCGTGGCTCGATCTGCGTGGGAGGGCATGACGAAACTCAGCTGGGCTCCTGTGTCGATGAGGAACTGCTTGCCTGAGTGTCCATCCGTCACGTACAACAGCTTGTTTTTCTCGCCGAGAGCCGCTGCCGTTAACGGCTCTCGGCTTTGGCGTTTAAATTTGCAGGGGGGAACACATTTGTGAGCCTTCTCGGTGAAGCGGTGGTGGTAATAACAAACATCGCTCCGTCTGTTACGTCTTGGCCGTGTCGCTGTCACCGTGGGCTGGGTCTGCTCCGTGGATTGTGGCTCCTCGTGGCTCGGGGAGTCAGCGTTGAGGTCTGCGGATGCTGCTGTGGGTGTCAGCTCCTTGCAGGCGTTGACGAGCCGATGAGCTTCATTGGCCAGCAAGCGGAAGTCTTGGTGGTTGTTGCACTTCATGCTGGCGAGTGTCCCTCTCATGTGTGGCGGCAGCGTGCTGAGGAAAATAAACTGGAAGAGGAAGTTGTCATTGTCCTCTTCTTTGAGCTGTAGCAAATCCTCCATGAGGGCCTTCGGTTTGCACCCTCTGTGGCCGTAGACCGCCAGGATCCTCTCGGCTCTCTCTTCTGCTGATGGGACGTAGTTCGCCACGATGGTTGCTTTGAGCGTCTCGTATTTGTCCCGGGCCGGTGGCCGCCGGATCATGCTCCGCACACTCTTCGAAGTGGCGGCGCCGAGTTTGGAGACGATATGATAAAATTTGGTGTCATCAGCCGTGATGCCCGCCAGTGTAAATTGGGCTTCAGCCTGCTGAAACCAAGAGGCGGGGTCTTCTTGCCAGAAGTCTGGCAGCTGGACAGCGACAGCATTCGTGCACACCATCACTGTTGTGCCCGCCGGGTGAGAGTGCCTTGCCTCGGCTCTCACGGCGGTGCTGGTGCTCGGTTGAGCCCTCTCAATCTCTTCTGCCGGGGGGAACAGTTGTCCATCTGCTCCCTCGTCTTCGTGGCGGCTGGCGTCTGCCTGGGTCGCCGCGGATGAGTCGATTGTGGGGGAACGCCTCAGGTCCATACTCGCGTCAAGGTCACCAGTGTAGAGGAGCTTGGAAATGAAGAGGCGATTTGGTTTATAAGCAAAGCTTTAATATTCAGCTCTTCTAACAAGTCTCATCTGGTGCAGAGAGTGGCAGAAGGGAAAAGAGACAGAATCTCTCCAACTCACTGATTTTATACATGCACACAACAAAAGACATGCATAACAAAGGCTGACATCCCTCATTATCTTAATCCCCCCATTGTCTTGGTATTTCCTCTCCTCGCCTTGGGGGGTGAGGGTGGCTCCTCCGGTCTCCTCCGCCGCGTCCGGGAACGTCTTTGTTCTTCGCTCGGCGGGTGAGAGTCCTTTGTCCTTTCAGAGGTGTGAAGTTCTTTACATATGTAATTACCAAACATTTCCACATGCTTCAACATATGTAGTTATGGAATATATGGTTAATATAGACCACAGCTGGGTTGAAGGTTACTTTCAAGTAAAATACTCAATATCTATTTGAGTCATTCTTGCATTTATGAAAAAAACGCCATACTTAAATTATCCACCAGCAGCAAACCAAAAATGCCGTCCTCTTCTGTGTGCCGTCCTTTTACTGGTGCATGCAGTCAGCTGTCACACTGAACTCTGAACTCACAGAATCGTTTCCCAAACGATGTTTGCATTGCGATGATTGCAGAATGTAAATACTCCAAATTTATCATGTTGTGAGCTTGTTTGAACTCTCTCAAATTGGGGAAGTGAGACACTGTACCTTTCTGTAAATCTCTGGCAAGCACCGTCAACTTGCGCTCGAATGCCAAAACCTCCTCCAACATGTGCAGGGTGTGCGTCCTTTCCCCTGAAGAGTTGTGTTCAGCGTGTTCAGGTGCGCTGTCATGTCTACCATGAAGTGCAGCTTTTCCAGCCACTCTGGCTGTTCCAGCTCAGGAAAGGTGAGCCCTTTGCTGCCCAGGAAAGTTTTCACTTCTTCCAGACACGCAGCAAAGCGTTTCAGCACCTCCCCACTGGACAGCCACCGGACTTTGTTGTGCAGCAGGAGATCAGAATATGTGCTTTCCAGCTCGTCTAGAAACAAACGCAACTGACGGTGATTAAACTTTAACACGTTTTATTTAGATTTTACAAGATCACCATAATCTTCAAATTTAGAATTACATGTTAAAAACTAGTGAACTAAAATAAGATACATTTTAATTAAATACTCATTATTTATTTTCCAAAGCCACAGGGAGCCACAGCAGAGGGATGAAACAGCCGCATGCGGCTCTGGAGCCGCGGGTTGCCGACCCCTGCACTTGGGTCTCAAAACCTCTCTCTGTAATTGGGCACTGGACTTTCTCACAGGAAGGCCACAGAATGTGTGTGTTCGCAGCAACACCTCCAAGACCATCACAGTCAGCACAGGGGCCACACAAAGGTGCATGCTCAGCCCACTGTTCTTCACCCTGCTGACCCATGACTGTGTACCAGCCTACAGCACCAACTACATCATCAGGTTTGCGGCTGGCACGACGGTGGTGGGCCTCATCACAAACAATGAAGAAGCCAACTACAGAAATGAGGTGAGCCAACTGGTCCAGTGGTGTAAAGACAATAATCTCTTCCTGAACATAGGAAAAACCAAGGCGATTGTGGTCAACTTCAAGAGGGAACACACACAGCATTCCCCGCTCATCGATGGAACAACTGTGAGGAGGGTGAGAAGCACCAAGTTCCTTGGGGTGCACATCTCTGAGGACCTCTCCTGGTCCAACAACACCACATCACTGGCCAAGAAGGCTCAAACTCGCCTCCATTTCCTCCGCAAACTGAGGAGAGCACAAGTCCTACCCCCCATCATGTGCTCATTCTACCAGGGCACCACTGAGAGCATCCTCACCAGTTGCATCACGGTGTGGTATGGAAACTGCACCGCCTCCTGCCAGAAGATACTACAACGCACAGTGAAAGCAGCCAGCAAGATCACCGGTGCCCCTCTGACCCCCCACCGCCACCCCCCGGACATCTACCTCACCCGCAGAGCCATCAACATTGCAGGTGACACGTCCCACCCCTCACACTCCTCTTCAGCTCCCTGCCCTGGGGGAAAGGTACCAGAGCCTCTGGGCCCATTCCACAAGACTGCTAGACAGCTTTGTTCATCAATTCAATTCAATTCAACTTTATTTATATAGCGCCATTTCACAACAACAGTCATCAAGCCATCAGGACCCTGGACTCTGTACCCCCCTCATCCCGTCCATAACGCACTCACCCGCACAATAACTACCTCAACTGTTGGGACAGAAGGACTGGCACACCAACAGTAATACATTTGCTGCTGTATGTTTCTGCACTTTACTGCAACCATTTCCACAAATGTCATATCTGCTGCTGTCTGTTTTGCAATACTGTTCATGTGCAGTCCTATCTGTCACTGTCTGCACCTACACTACCGCATCAAACTTGCAACTATGAGTATTACTGTTCTACTTTTTCTGTATATAGGACTGCTGGATTTGATCGTTTATCTTTATTTACACTATGGGATGTCTGGGTCTATCTTTTGTCGCTATTTGTAGCGTTACTATATATAGGCTGCCGTTGTTGTTTTTCCAGTCTTATTACTTTTGTTTTTTATATTGCACACACCACTAAAGAGAGAGCAATGCCATTTCAATTCTCCTGTATGTCCTACATAAGATAAGATAAGATAAGATAAGCCTTTATTAGTCCCACAACGGGGAAATTCCAGGATTGCAACAGCACAGGGATAGCAACACTCAGAGCAACAATCAGAAGGCAAGAAAAAAAAAAAAAAAAAAAAAAAACAAGCAAGCAAGAGCAGCTAATAAACATATGTACGTATTACTATAAAATATATATATATACACACACACACAGACACACAGTGCAGAGCATTGTAGCTGGATGGAATAAATATATGAATATATGAACACACAGTGCAGAGCATTGTAGCTAGATGGAATAAATATGTAAATATATAAACACCCACAGTACGGAGCATTGCAGCTAGGTGGAATAAATATGCAAGTATATAAACACACACAGTGCGGAGCAATGTAGCTAGATGGAATAATATGTAGATATATAAATATATAAACACCCACAGTACGGAGCATTGTAGCTAGATGGAATAAATATGCAAATATATAAACACACACAGTGCAGAGCATTGTTGCTAGATGGAATGAAACAGCATAACCGTCTACTTAGTTATCCTACATGGTATGATTATGTGCCCATACATATTCTCACCCTCCATAGCGACCGGTATGTTCCTAGTTGTATGCCGGAGAGGACCATTGTGTAAGTCTATTGCATCTTTTGCATTCAAAAAACTATTAGTTTGTTACGTCTTTTTGCTATCTCTGCGAGCAGCCCTGCTTAGGTTGTACAGTCTGACAGCCGTTGGTAGGAAGGACCTACGAAACCTCTCGGTTGTGCACCTGGGATGATGTAGTCTGCTGCTAAATGAGCTCCTCAGTGCATTCAATATGTCCTGCATAGGGTGGAACTCGGACTCCAGCAGAGATGACAGTTTAGCCACCGTCCTTCTCTCTCCTATCTCCTCCATCGGATCAAGGCGCTGCCCCAGGACAGAGCTAGCTTTCTTAATCAGTTTGTTCAGTCTCTTCCTATCGGCTGCAGTAATGCCACTGCCCCAGCAGACCACTCCAAAAGTGATGGCTGATGCCACCACCGTGTCATAGAATGACTTCAGCAGCGCCCCTTGTACACCAAAAGACCTGAGTCTCCTCAGCAGGAACAGCCTGCGCTGTCCCTTCTTGTAGAGTGCATCAGTATTGTGTGACCAGTCTAGTTTATTGTTCAGATGAATACCCAGGTACTTATAGGATGTCACCATCTCGATGTCTGTTCCCTGTATATTTACTGGTACTGTGGTACTGTGGTACTGGTACTGTGGTACTACATATAGCAGTATTGACAAATAAAATCTTGAATCTTGTACAAATCTTGAATCTTGTACTTGAGTCATTATTTTCACAAGGTAACACTGCTTTTATTTTCGTACAATTTTTGTCTACCCAAATTTGGTCAAAATGATGACTTAATATTATCACTCACTCACCAGTCACTCTTACTAACCAATTTATCATGTAGGACATTTATGTTTTATATAGTTGCTGCGAAAGACAACTTAAGTAGCAAGCCAATTGCATTTATTAGAAAAAAAAGTACATTTATGATATGCCAAGAAAGAGTGCTACAAATGCAATGTTTGCTTGGAGGGTTGCTGTAGAAGTATAGAGAAGGTCAGAAGGAGTTGCCCTGTCGTTGTGAATCTAGAGAAAGCATATGATGGTGTGGTTCTGCATGAGGAAGTCAGGAGTGGCAGAGACGTATGTGAGGGTAGTGCAGGACATGTACAGTCATGTGCAAAAATTTGGACACCCCTTTAAATATTCAGTTCTTTATTAAGAAATGTTCACATATCTACATCTAACCTTGTTTTTGTTTTTATTTGCATTTTTTTTTTTTTATTTTAGCCATTTATGACATAACGTTCAGCTCAGGAGACGCACACACACAGGCTCAGAGTAGTTCAAACTGTTTATTAACAGCAGGGATGTTTGGGTGCGTGTCTGCGGAATGTTAATGTGTTGGTGGTGGTGTCTGCTTCGGACCCAGAGGCAGGAGACCGTTCAGCCGGCAACCCTATGGGAGAAATCAGACACAGGGTGATGAGCACACACCAACACAGGAGGAGAATAGGCGAGGGAGAGAAGCTTACTTGTTAGGACAGATGACTGGCGCTTCAAGGATGGAAGCCCGGGAGACAGCCACCTGCAGGGCTCGGTGCAGCAGCGAGGAGAGACGAGGGACGGGGTAGTCCGCCGCCGAGGAATCCACCTGTGCACAGGGGAGCAGACTGGAGAGATGAGGTAAGTGATCTTCTTACCGGTGACGAGGATGCTGAAGAGAATGTGGTAGAAGCCCATGAAAGGGAAATGAAGTCTACGGCTTCAGACCGAAGCTCAGGGCGAGGCAGCCTATATTCCTCGCCGCTGATGACTGACAGGTGTGTGAGCAGGTGGCGCCGTTGATGAGCGGCGCGGCGTGACAGTACTCCCCCCTCTAGCAGCGCCTCCTGGCGATGGCTTATCCGGGTGCGCTCGGTGGAAGTCCGCGATGAGCGATGGGTCCAACACAAACGACGGGGGCACCCACTGTCGATGCTCGGGCCCATAGCCCTCCCAGTCCACCAAGTATTGCAACCCACGACCCCGGCGCCGGGAGTCCAGGATGGAGGAGACGGACCAGGCCGGGTGGCCACCAACCATCCGGGGTGCGGGTTGCGCTGCAGGAGGAGGGCAAAGGGGGTCGGTAACTGCCAGCTTCACCTTCGACACGTGGAAAGTGGAATGGATGCGGAGGGAGGGGGGAATAGCCACGCGCACAGCCACCGGGTTGATGATCCGGGTGATGGGAAAGGGACCCATGAAGCGCTGTGCCAGCTTTCTCCTCTCGCCTTTTAGGGTGACGTCCTGGGTGGAAACGTAGACAAGTTGCCCAACTCTGTACGCCGGGGCAGGTCTTCTACGCCGGTCCGCCACGGTCCTGTTGCGCTCCGCTGTGCGTAAAAGCGCATGGCGCGCGGTGGCCCAGGTGGAGCGGAACTGCCTCACGTGCGCCCTAACTGACGGGACAGTTACCTCGCTCTCCTGCGCTGGAAGCAGCGGGGGGTCGTAACCCAGGGACGCCTTGAAGGGGGACATCCCCGTTGCAGAAGAGCGGGCGGTATTGTGGGCGTACTCCACCCAGGCGAGATGGTTGCTCCATGACGTCGGCTTGGATCTTGCAACACAGCGGAGCGCAGCCTCCAGCTCCTGATTGGTCCTCTCACACTGCCCGTTAGACTGGGGGTGATGGCCGGAGGAGAGGCTCACCTTGGCTCCGATGGCGTTGCAAAAGGACCTCCAAACCTCGGATGAAAATTGGGGACCCCGGTCCGAGACCACGTCCACCGGAATCCCGTGCAGCCTGACCACGTGTTGGATGAGGAGGCCCGCCGTCTCCAGGGCGGTAGGGAGACCTCGCAGGGGGACGAAGTGTGCCGCCTTGGAGAAACGGTCCACGATGGTCAGGATGGTGTTAAAGGAGCTGGAAACGGGGAGTCCGGTGACGAAATCCAGTGCGATATGCGACCAGGGCCTGCCGGGGACGGGCAGAGGCTGGAGCAGACCCGCTGGAGGGGCATTTCCTGACTTGCTGGTGGCACAGACTGGGCAAGCCCGGGCGTAGCGGGCTGCATCCCTCCGCAGGCCCGGCCACCAAAAAGACCGCTGGAGGAGGCTGATCATCCGGGAGGTGCCGGGATGACAGGTGAGCCGGGAGGTGTGGAGCCAGTGGATGACCTCTCCTCGGACCGCAGATGGGACGAACAGTCTTCCCTCCGGTCTGCCGCCAGGATCAGGTTCCACCTCCTGTGCCTTCCGGATCTTTGCCTCGATATCCCACGAGATGGCTCCCACGACGCACGACCTGGGCAGGATGGAGTGAGGCGTCTCCTCCGATTCCACGGGAGTGAACTGCCTAGAGAGGGCGTCAGGCAGGCCGTTCTTAGAGCCAGGCCTGAAGGTGATAGAAAATTGGAACCTGGCGAAGAACAGAGACCAGCGCGCCTGGCGGGCATTCAGGCGCTTGGCAGACCGTAAATACTCCAAGTTCTTGTGGTCCGTAAGGACCACAAACGGCAGGTTCGCCCCCTCTAGCCAGTGGCGCCACTCCTGCAGGGCGAGCTTGATGGCCAAGAGCTCTCTGTCCCCCACATCGTAGTTCCTCTCCGCCGGGGACAAGCACCGGGAGAAGAAGGCGCACGGTCGTTTGGCGCCATCGTCCGGTGACCGCTGGGACAGCACTGCCCCCACTCCCGTGTCCGAAGCGTCTACCTCGACGATGCACTGCAGCGCGGGGTCGACCTGGCGAAGGACCCGGGAGGAGGAGAATTCCGCCTTCAGCGCCTCAAAGGCGGCAGCGACCTCTTCGGTCCACCGGAACGGGACCTTCGGGGACGTGAGGCGGGTCAGTGGTCCAACGATGGTACTGAAGTTGGGGACAAAGCGGCGGTAGAAATTGGCGAAGCCAACAAATTGCTGCACCTGCTTCCGGGATGCAGGTGTAGGCCATTCCACCACCGCCTTTACCTTCTCTGGGTCAGGGAGCACCTTATCGTGGGCGATGATGAACCCCAGGAAGGACGTACTCCTGGCGTAAAATTCACACTTTTCTGCCTTTACGTACAGACGATTCTCCAGCAGCCTTTGGAGGACCCGCCTCACGTGGACCTAGTGCTCATCCCTGGACTTGGAGAAGATGAGGATATCGTCCAGGTAGACGAACACGAAAAGGCCAATGAAATCCCGGAGGACGTCATTAATGAGGCGCTGGAAGACTGCAGGAGCGTTGGTCAACCCGAACGGCATCACCAGGTATTCAAAGTGGCCGTTCGGGGTACGGAAGGCCGTTTTCCACTCATCTCCCTCCCGGATCCGGACGAGGTGGTAAGCGCTGCGTAGGTCCAGCTTGGTGAACCAGGTCGCCCCCTGGAGGGAGTGGAAAGCAGTGTCCATGAGAGGCAGGGTGTAACGGTCCTTCTCCGTGATATTATTGAGGGCCCGGTAGTCGATACAAGGGCGGAGGGACCCATCCTTTTTTCCCACGAAGAAGAACCCCGCCCCCACGGGTGACGATGATGGGCGGATTATCCCGGCGTTTAATGACTCCTTCAGATATGTGTTCATCGTCTCCTTCTCCGGCGCAGACAGGCTGTAGAGCCGACCAGAAGGTAACGGCGTCCCCTGGCGGAGGTTGATGGCACAGTCGTAGGGCCGATGAGGGGGAAGAGACATAGCTTTCGCTTTACTGAACACCATACCCAGGTCGTGAAACTCCGGAGGCACCAGGGACAGGTCCGGGGGTGCAGCGTCCGTTGCTGGAGGAGGAGCGGACGGCGAGCAGGCAGCGGACTGGAGGCAGGTGCCCAGGCAAAATGTACTCCAAGCCGATACCCCAGCTGATCTCCAATCCAGGACCGGATTGTGAAGGCGGAGCCAGGGATACCCCAGGATGACGGGCGACACAGAGTTGGGAAGGACATAAAAGGTCATCTCCTCCCGGTGGTTTCCCGAGATGATGACCGGTAGGGGGACAGTTTGATGTGTCACTCTCCCAAGGGTGGCACGGGAGAGATGGACTAGGGAGATGGGAGTGTTGAGTGCCTGGCAGCGGATGCCCAATCGGGTTGCCAGGCTTTGTGAAATGAAGCTGCCTTCTGCGCCCGAATCCACCAGTGCGTGGGTGAGGTGCCCAGTGGGGTTATGGCAGAAACGGATGGGCAGCTTCAATTGAGTAAGTGATCCTAACCGATTGATGTCCGCGAGACTTCCAACAGTGACTCGCGGACCCCACCGACTGGCTTTCCGTGGACAACGCTCCACGGTGTGTTGGTCGCCTCCGCAATACATGCAGAGGCCCAACTCACGACGGCGTTGTTTCTCCACAGGGGAAAGTTTAGTCCAGCCCGTCACCATCGGCTCCGACTCCTCGGGGCGCGATGCTGGCGGCGCCGCCAGGGGGCGAGCTTGGAACAGGTGCGGCGAGGCTCCACGAGGGCGAGAAGAAGAAGACCTCCGCCCCGAGGAGCGCTCGCGCAGCCTGTTATCCAAACTTACCGCTAAGGACGTCAGCTCCGCTAGCGTCCCAGGGATATCCCGACCAGCCAGTTCATCCCTCAGATCACTATTGAGGCTGCGGAGGAACAGGCCACAGAGGGAGCGTTCCTCCCAGCCCAGTTCCTCCGCCGCTACCCGGAAGTCGACCGAGTGGTCCGCTGCCGACCGGCTTCCCTGCTGGAGAGCGAGAAGCCGATCGACCTGGACCGTCTCGGTTTGAGAATGGTCAAAGACCTCCAGAAAGCGCCTCACGAATTGGTCATAGGTGAGGGTGGCATAACTGGGCCTCGCCATTACGGCGTAGGTCCAAGTTAACGCACGCCCCTCCAGAAGATTCCCTATGTAACCAATTCGACTGTGATCCGAGGGAAAATCTCCGGGCACACGGTGGAACACGGACTCACACTGCATAATGAACCCCCGCGCTCCGCCGAGCTTACCGCTAAAGCGGGCGGGGGTCGGAATCGGTGTGAGCCGAACCGGTGCCACTGGAGCCGGCTGGACGGCCGCTGGAACAGCAGGAGCCGCGCCACCCTGGCGAGTCGGGAGGAACGGCTGTTGGGGGTTCAAGCGGTTCAATCGGTTAGTTAATTCTAATAATTGATTGAAAACCACCTGTTGCTGATAAACAATCTGATCCACCCGAGCCTCGAGGATGGTAAACCGGTGTGCGAGCCCGCCGTCTGCCGAGCCGCTCTGCTGAAGCCGTACTGACATAACGTTCGGCTCAGGAGACGCACACACACAGGCTCAGAGTAGTTCAAACTGTTTATTAACAGCAGGGATGTTTGGGTGCGTGTCTGCGGAATGTTAATGTGTTGGTGGTGGTGTCTGCTTCGGACCCAGAGGCAGGAGACCGTTCAGCCGGCAACCCTATGGGAGAAATCAGACACAGGGTGATGAGCACACACCAACACAGGAGGAGAATAGGCGAGGGAGAGAAGCTTACTTGTTAGGACAGATGACTGGCGCTTCAAGGATGGAAGCCCGGGAGACAGCCACCTGCAGGGCTCGGTGCAGCAGCGAGGAGAGACGAGGGACGGGGTAGTCCGCCGCCGAGGAATCCACCTGTGCACAGGGGAGCAGACTGGAGAGATGAGGTAAGTGATCTTCTTACCGGTGACGAGGATGCTGAAGAGAATGTGGTAGAAGCCCATGAAAGGGAAATGAAGTCTACGGCTTCAGACCGAAGCTCAGGGCGAGGCAGCCTATATTCCTCGCCGCTGATGACTGACAGGTGTGTGAGCAGGTGGCGCCGTTGATGAGCGGCGCGGCGTGACAATTTAAAGTGGGAATGAATGTGGAGGTATCCTAAAAAAGATGGAGGGTGTCCTAATTTATTCCACACTATTTGTTTAGAATTACATTTTACAGAAAATATGAAAAAAGACTTTAATTCATTTTTAATTGTTTAGTTGTATTACCGTATTTTTGGGACTATAAGGCACACCGGATTATAAGGCGCAATATCAATGAACGGTCTATTTGATGGTCTAATTTCATACATAAGGCGCACCGGATTATAAGGCGCATTAAAGCGAGGTAGTCGGAGCCGGGAAAAAAATTTTTGCGTGCATGGAAAGAAAATCCTATCTATAGTCATTATAGGCACATATAGCGCGATTGTCTGCGAGTGTGAATGACCTGTTCCATGAGCAGGCGGAACGTTTTTAGTCCATGGCTGTTCATCGCCATATTGGCCAGGATACTCTTTCGGTACTCGCTCGGTACTCGATATGGCTCGCTCTCCGGCGGCGGCCCTGATAAGTAAACATATGCCGGGACGCTTGAATTCTTTCGTCCCAAAATATCATTTTTGAATATTTAATTACAGCTAAACGGGAGCAGTTTCAATGCCGAAATTTCACATACAAATCCTAATATATGTGTTCTATACACCATCGGCTTTTGGGTATCTGGGAATTTTTTTTTTTTTTTTGCGTGCATGGAAAGAAAATCCTGCGAGTGTCTGCGAGTGTGAATGACCTGTTCCACGAGCAAATGTACGTTTTTTTGGTCCGTGGCTGTTTACATCGCCATAGTGGCCAGTGTAACGGATGCCAACTAGCACTGTTCGGCGTAGAACGCTAGTAAAACCTCCCTCCCGAAAAGCCTCATACAGTATCGGTAGCGCTGAGCTATCGGTCGGACCTTTAGCTCAGCGCGATCGTGCTGTGTCTCCCATGCTCGAACTGTGTGTAGTTGACTGGTAGGTCGCGGGTTCGTGTCCCGAGTGGGCGAACTGCGCAGGATGATCTCAGTCACAATGGTGCCGTGAACCCGGGATGGGAGTGAGGTTTAAGGGGGAGAGTGTAACGGATGCCAACGAGCACTGTTCGGCGTAGAACGTTAGTAAAACCTCCCTCCCGAAAAGCCTCATACAGTATCGGTAGCGCTGAGCTATCGGTCGGACCTTTAGCTCAGCGCGATCGTGCTGTGTCTCCCATGCTCGAACTGTGTGTAGTTGACTGGTAGGTCGCGGGTTCGTGTCCCGAGTGGGCGAACTGTGCAGGATGATCTCAGTCACACCAGGATACTCGCTCGGTACTCGATACGGCTCGCTCTCCAGTGGCAGCCCCGAGAAGTAAACAATGCAAACAAATAGAATCAGAATCAGAATCAGATTTATTGCCATTGTTCATGTGATACACAAACTAGGAATTTGTCTCGGTGCCATGCTGCAACATTAAAAACATAATGAGAAAAAGGGATAAACTAAAAAACTAAAGGACTAGAAACGTGCAATAAGTGTAGAAAAATAAGTAATAATAAGTAATAATAATAATAATACTAGTAATAATGAGTAGTACTAGTCAAGGCAGTTTTAAAAAATTAGCATGTAGCAGATAATGTGAAGTACCACATAGTGCAGTCAATAATGCAACAGAAAAACAGTGATGATTGACATGAGTCTGGTTGAGCTGCTGTAAATAGTGCACGAGAGTCAAAAAGTCACTTAGTGTTCAGCAGTCTGATGGCAGAGGGGAAAAAGCTGTTCATGTGCCGGGAGGTTTTAGTCCGAATGGACCGAAGCCTTCTACCTGAGGGGAGGGGGGCAAACAGCACGTGACCAGGATGTGAAGGATCGGCTATGATCCGGCCAGCACGCCTCCGGGTCCTGGAGATGTACAGGTCCTGGAGAGATGGGAGCTTGCAGCCTATCACCTCTCGGCGCCACACGAGTAGGCTGCCTTTTGCAACAGCGGCTCGATTCCGAGTCTTTTTCCCTTCCTCTCTCTTTTGATCCGTCTTTTTTTTTCACCCCACTTATATCACGGACACACAGATCGTCCTAAATGTCTCCTGAGCCGGTGGACGGAGCCACTGTTTATAGCAGGATACGATACAGCAGAGAACAGCTGCTAGCATTCAACCGCCACCCGGTCCCATTGGAAAAACTCGACATACCGAGAGAACTGAGGCGAAAACGCCGCGGCTGCCGGGCTGGAGTAAGGCGGAGGACAAAAAATATAAGGTACAGACCCTCCCTTCCATCTGTTGTCATGGGAAATGTACGGTCGATACTGGGAAAGTTAGATGAGCTAGCGGCTATCTCCCGTTATGATAGCACATACCGGGAGTGCTCTCTCCTTTTGTTTACTGAGACGTGGCTAACTGAACTAGCAGCAGATGCTAACATTGAGCTGGAGGGTTTTCACATGATACGGGCAGACCGAACACCAGACAGTGGCAAAGCAAGGGGCGGTGGAGTGATAATGTATGTTAACAACAACTGGTGCAGACCGGGACATATCACTGTTAAACAACGACACTGCAGCAAAGACATTGAGTTGCTAGCTGTTAGCATGAGGCCTACATATCTCCCGAGAGAACACTCACACGTGATCTGCATTGTTGTTTATGCAAATCCGACGGCGAACGCTGGGACAGCACGTGACGTCATCCATTCAGTAACCAGCAGGCTGCAGACAGAACACCCAGATGCTCTTCTCCTCATCTCAGGCGATTTCAACCATGTTTCACTGTCTCCCATTCTACCCACGTTCACCCAGTATGTCACATGCCACACTAGAGACAATAAAACACTGGATTTATTCTACGCAAACACTAAGGAGGCGTACACCTCATCACAACTCCCCCCACTCGGGAGATCGGATCACAACTTGGTTCATCTCCGGCCGGTGTACAAACCCCTAGTGCACAGACAACCTCCGGCCATGCACACTGTGGAGTTATGGTCTGAGGAGACAATGGACACCCTAAAGGGCTGTTTTGAAGCCACCGCCTGGAAGCAGCTCTGCGATCCACATGGTGAGGACATCGATGGCCTCATTCACACCTTCACGGGCTACCTCAGCTTCTGTGTGGACAAATCCGTTCCCACCAAGACCATACGGCGTCACTCAAACAACAAACCCTGGATCAACCCTGAGATAAAAACACTTCTGAGAGAGAAGAAGAGGATCTTCAGGTCAGGGAACAGGGAGATGCTGAAGTCCGTACAGAGGGAGCTGAGGAGAAAGATCAGAGAAGGCAAGGACAGCTTCAGGAAGAAGATGGAGGACAAGCTGCAACAGAGCGACATCAGCGGGGTCTGGAGAAACCTCAAAACCATCTCGGGGCTCCAGAATACCTCCCCCCAGGCCACAGGGGGCAGGGAGTGGGCGAACAACCTGAATCTGTTTTTCAATAGATTTGACCAACCGCCCTCCCCCCTGACTGCACAACAACCACTGCTGCCTCTAAAGAAATCAAGTCCTGCTGCCCACTCCCCACTCCACCAACACCCCCCCACTCCCAACACACAGCCCCCCATCCTGACCCTGACCAGGACCCAGGTGAGGACGGAGCTGAGGAAGATCAAGGCGAGGAAGGCGCCGGGACCGGACGGCATCAGCGCAAAGCTCCTCAAGTCCTGTGCAGACCAGCTGTGTGGGATTGTGACGTACAGTATATCTTCAACATGAGCCTGAAACTGGGGAGGGTACCACAGCTGTGGAAAACATCTTGTGTGGTACCTGTACCAAAAACTTCCCACCCCAAAGACCTGAACAGCTACAGACCGGTGGCCTTGACGTCCCACTTGATGAAGACCCTGGAGAGACTGCTCCTTGCTCACCTCCGCCCCCTGGTGGAACCAGCGATGGATCCACTCCAGTTCGCCTACCAGCATGGCATTGGGGTGGAGGATGCGGTGATCTTCCTCCTTCACCGTTCTCTGTCCCACCTGGAGAAGCCCGGGAATATGGTGAGGATCATGTTCTTTGACTTCTCCAGTGCTTTCAACACCATCCAACCGATGATCCTGAAGGACAAGCTGCTGCGCGCAGGGGTGGACCAGCACCTGTCATCATGGATCCTGGACTACCTCACGAACCGGCCTCAGTTTGTGAGAACCCGGGACTGTGTGTCCGACACGATCATCAGTAGCACGGGGGCCCCCCAGGGAACGGTGCTGGCTCCCTTCCTGTTCACTCTTTATACTGCGGACTTCTCACACAACACAACACACTGCCATCTACAGAAGTTCTCTGATGACTCTGCGATCGTTGGCCTCATCTCCAATGGAGATGAAGCTGAGTACAGAGGGCTTATCCAGGACTTCGTGGACTGGTGCCATCGGAACTGCCTCCAGATCAACGCGAGGAAAACTAAGGAGCTGGTGGTGGACTGCCGCAGGCATGGGCAGCCCCTCACAGTACCAGTAAATATACAGGGAACAGACATCGAGATGGTGACATCCTATAAGTACCTGGGTATTCATCTGAACAATAAACTAGACTGGTCACACAATACTGATGCACTCTACAAGAAGGGACAGCGCAGGCTGTTCCTGCTGAGGAGACTCAGGTCTTTTGGTGTACAAGGGGCGCTGCTGAAGTCATTCTATGACACGGTGGTGGCATCAGCCATCACTTTTGGAGTGGTCTGCTGGGGCAGTGGCATTACTGCAGCCGATAGGAAGAGACTGAACAAACTGATTAAGAAAGCTAGCTCTGTCCTGGGGCAGCGCCTTGATCCGATGGAGGAGATAGGAGAGAGAAGGACGGTGGCTAAACTGTCATCTCTGCTGGAGTCCGAGTTCCACCCTATGCAGGACATACTGAATGCACTGAGGAGCTCATTTAGCAGCAGACTACATCATCCCAGGTGCACAACCGAGAGGTTTCGTAGGTCCTTCCTACCAACGGCTGTCAGACTGTACAACCTAAGCAGGGCTGCTCGCAGAGATAGCAAAAAGACGTAACAAACTAATAGTTTTTTGAATGCAAAAGATGCAATAGACTTACACAATGGTCCCCTCCGGCATACAACTAGGAACATACCGGTCGCTATGGAGGGTGAGAATATGTATGGGCACATAATCATACCATGTAGGATAACTAAGTAGACGGTTATGCTGTTTCATTCCATCTAGCAACAATGCTCTGCACTGTGTGTGTTTATATATTTACATATTTATTCCATCTAGCTACAATGCTCAGCACTGGGTGTGTTTATATATTTATATATCTACATATTATTCCATCTAGCTACATTGCTCCGCACTGTGTGTGTTTATATACTTGCATATTTATTCCACCTAGCTGCAATGCTCCGTACTGTGGGTGTTTATATATTTACATATTTATTCCATCTAGCTACAATGCTCTGCACTGTGTGTTCATATATTCATATATTTATTCCATCCAGCTACAATGCTCTGCACTGTGTGTCTGTGTGTGTGTGTATATATATATATTTTATAGTAATACGTACATATGTATATTAGCTGCTCTTGCTTGCTTGTTTTTTTCTTGCCTTCTGATTGTTGCTCTGAGTGTTGCTATCCCTGTGCTGTTGCAATCCTGGAATTTCCCCGTTGTGGTACTAATAAAGGCTTATCTTATCTTATCTTATCTTATCTTATCACCTTCTCAGCAGTGCACACGATGCGCTGCAGCCTTAGTCTGTCCCTGGCAGTGGCTCCTGTGTACCACACAGTTATGGAGGAGGTGAGGATGGACTCGATGATGGCCGTGTAGAACTGCACTAACATCTTGGTGGGTAGCTTGAGCTTCCTCAGCTGCCGCAGAAAGAACATCCTCTGCTGGGCCTTTTTGATGAGGGAGCTGATGGTTGGCTCCCATTTGAGGTCTCGGGTGATGGTGGTGCCCAAGAAGCGGAAGGAATCTGCAAAGGTGATGGGAGAGCCTGTGATGGTGAGGGGGGGCAGGGGGGATGTGACTTTCCTGAAGTCCACAATCATCTCCGCTGTCTTCAGAGCATTCAGCTGCAGGTTGTTGTGGCTGCACCAGGACACCAGCTGGGCCACCTCTTCCCTGTAGGCGGACTCGTCGCCGTTGGAGATGAGCCCGATGAGGGTGGTGTCGTCCGCAAACTTAATCAGCTTAACAGACTGGTGGGAGGAGGTGCAGGAGTTGGTATAAAGGGAGAAGAGTAGGGGTGAAAGTACACAGCCCTGGGGTGATCCAATGCTGATGCTAACAGAGTCTGAGACAGACTTCCCCAGCCGCACATGCTGTCTCCGGTCCGTCAGGAAGTCGGTGATCCACCTGCAGAGGGAGTCAGGCACGCTGAGCAGGGACAGCTTGTCCTGGAGCAGATCGGGGCGGATGGTGTTGAATGCGGAGCTGAAGTCCACAAACAGAATCCTGGCGTAGGTTTCTGTTTGTGGACTTCAGCTCCGGGACGCTATACTGGGACGCTTGAATTCTTTCGTCCCGAAAATATCATTTTTGAATATTAATTACAGCTAAACGGGAGCAGTTTCGATCCACGATCCATTGGCAGATAGTGGCGTAACTCGCTAGCAATTTAACTTTGAACGACCTGTTGACACCAATATAGCAGTTGGAGTTCTTTGGTTAATCCACCCGGAATGATGACAAGCTCCGAATTAGTTTGCTTCACTTGGTACGTCAAATAGGTTCATTTTGTCTTCTTTTAATTATTTATCTTTTGTTCATATAAAACGATTGTCTTTTATATGAACAAAAGATAAATAATTGCTTCACTTGGGTTTTGACAGTATCGGTGAGATGGGCGTGGATGGCGTGGCATATCTATAGGGATGAAGATTTGTGGAAAAAGCCATGCGGCCATTATGTTGAAGCACATATTACTCCGCGAGGCTCCTGACTACCGTAATGCTCCGACAATCCATCAAGCGGTTCGGCTTCGTACCTTACCAAAGTCGTACTAAAACATTTTTGACAGATTTTTGAGTGCCGTGTACCACATAAAATCGGTTCGAGGTCAGTAAGCACAACCAGAATTAATACATAAGGCGCACCGGATTTATAAAGCGCACTGTCGATTTTTGAGAAAATTAAAGGATTTTAAGTGCGCTTTATAGTCCAAAAAAATACGGTATGTGAATCTCTCAGTATTTTTAACATTGACATTAAATATCCATATGTCCAAATATGTAAAAAGAAACAAAAACAAAAACACAGGATTATACAGGGTGTTCTAATTTTTTCACATGACTGTATGAGGACAGCGAGACAGTGGTGAGGTGTGCTGTAGGAGTAACAGATGGATTCAAGGTGGGGGTGGGATTATATCAGGGATCAGCTCTGAGCCCCTCTTGTTTGTCATGGTGATGGACAGGCTGACAGATGAGGTCAGGCAGGAGTCTCTATGGAACGTGATGCTCACAAAGGACATTGTGATCTGTAGTGAGAGTAGGAAGCAGGTGGAAGAACACATGGCGAGGTGGAGGTATGCACTGCGGAGAAGAGGAATAAAAGTTAGAAGAAGCAAGAAAATACACGTGTGAATGAGAGAGAGGCAGGGGTAGCGGATTTAGGGGTATTATAGGTATTTTATTGTTGGTACAAGTATTAATGTAAATATGAATGTGAGTAGGAATGAAGATTTCCTTTCCTTACACAAACATATCCTCGTAGGGCACCAGTCCAGATAATGAACAATTTTATTAACAATTCTTTATTTGTACCAATTATGAATCAGTCTAAAAAAAAAACAAAAAAAAACCCCTTGTGAGTTCTTGTCTGCTGATTATCAAGAAGATGGACATGAAATTAAACAATAACGCCTATATGTCTTTCAATGGTTTAATAAGAGATGTCAGTATAGGTTAGCATATATGAATAACTTTAAAACAGACATGTATTATGAGCACCATAGACTATTACTGAGTTATTTGTGAATCAAACATTTATGGAAGCAAATAAAGCATAGTTTAACTTGGTGATACTGTAAATTGGAAAACCATAAAATAGCATTGGTCAAGGAAAGTGGAAGCAATTTTATGAAGAAAATGATGAGTAAACTATTTATAAAAATAGAAGATTGGTGTTACTCTGAAAAGAACGTAAATTAATGAAAGGACAAAATGCATTTTGGAATTCTGATGGGGGCTTGCATGAAATTAAGTTTAAAGAACTTATGCCAGGAATATTCTGAAGAATTAAGTTTAAATTAAACAACAGACCATCAGCCAAGTAGTCAGCTCACATCCCTGGTGGTAGCAGGGCCCCCACGTGCCAACCTTGATTCAGCTGGATGTCCGTGGATTCTGTTGATGGAGAGACTGATAGACAGATTCTCCCACAAGGCCGTGCTCCTGAGATCGCAATCGGGCTGTTCCTCAGCAAGCTGGGCGAGGTCTTCTCTTATGCACTGTAGAAGGAATTAGTTTATTGTACAATGTCCCATCAGAAATTCAAATTGAGGCAAAAACACATCACAAATCCGTTTCTTCCAATGTTGGTGGTTTAAATGAGTTGGCTTAAGCTTAGAAAAAATCAGACAAAATCTTCTTGAATGGTAATTTAAAGAAAAACATTAAAATAAGGAAAAAAGTGAACTTCAAAGAAAAAAAGAATTTTCGCAGCGCATGGGAGGCTCTGGGCCTACTTGAAGATAGGGGGAAAAAATGGAAGAGCAGAAAATGCTCCTAACAGCTTGACCACCGCCCCAAAAATTGAACAAAGGAAATAAAAAAAGTTTTCCTCAAGCGTGTCCGAATCTCACTGAATTTTCATGACAACTGGGTTGAACCAACAGCTTGAGCTTGAGCTTTGAGCTTCTTTGTTTGGCAGAAGTCATAAACTGACTAAAAAGGAGATGCAGTGAAGCTTGGAACTCTATTGGTCAGTTAAAGTGCAGCTATGGTCTCTCAAAGAGCAGAGAAAGGAGGGGGAGAGACATTTGATATGAGAAGTGAGACCCCCCCTTTAAGACACATGTTGCTGAATAAAGCATAAATTCCTTAAACTTTAGAGACTAAGATATTCTACTCAATAATAAAGGAACATGCAATGTCTCTACACTGTAGCTGTAATTAATTTGTGATAGTAAGCATGCAAAAATTAATTTCTTCCTGAAAATAAAGCAACACATATCAAATTATATCAATAAAAGCATTTGAAACCACACGGTCCATCCCAAGAGTTCAACCATGTCTTCAGTAGTGGATACTGTCTTGAGAGAAAGAATATGAATTAATTTATTTGTCCATAATGCATAAATTCCGCTGAAAAGAGAAAAAAAATTAAATATTCCTGATTCGTCCACCAGATGGCACTATGAAACTGTCTGGTTGTTTAATGGAAAATCTTGACTCCCACGTCCGGATTATATCAACCATAAACCTGTCGATTGAAACATTCCTTTGCCAAAGAGCAGAAAAGGGACAATGACAAAGTCCTCGAGAAGGGATTAACTTCCACTTTATGGCCGATGGATAGTGTTACAGCTCTGGTTCTTGGGTGATAGAAGCAGTTCATGACCAGATTTTTGAGTTGAAACAATTTTTCTTCAGCAAAGAATGATTTTTTAGATTGGAACTCAAGGTCAACACTACATATCCCCCCTCTGTATCAATGGTGAGCTTCGGTTAGCTTTGGTACACATCCTTGGCAGCTGGTTCAAATTGGCGACTCTTGACTCAACTGCTAAGCTAACTGTTCTGATGTCCATTAGCACTAGCTTGTAAACAGAATCTATTCCTGAGTATAGATCTTTGGGTTTGGTTTAGAAAAACTTCTAAAAAATCTTCAAAAAAAATTATTTGAATATGGACAAATATAAAAATTGTAAAATTGTCTAAAATATACTAAAATATACTGTATATGCATGCAAAGACTCAAAAACTCTGGGTACCCAAGTACAAAAAGAAAATTCTGAGTACCAAAGTACAAAAATAAAAAGTATGTGAATTTTACATACTTGAGGTCAATGTTTCAGCTAAGTGATATTGAGATAACTCAAGGCGGTTCAAAGTGGATTGGTTTAGCTAGACTAAACTATGGTTCCACAGAGGTCTGAGTCATCGGGTGTTTGAGACCTTTGTTCTGGAAAACTGGGCAAACATGGAATGACATCATTGTTCTTTGAATGGCAACGAAGAGTAAATTTGTGACTACTGAAAACGGGCAAGATGAGGTGAAAACAGGCTCATTGCTAAAGTGTTTACTGAAAAGCTAATGTTTCTAGCTACCTCTGGGAGTAACATAGACACCAGCTGTGTGTGAGCATAGTCAACCAAGTTCAAGACCTTGTTGAGTCTGAGTGAAGCTTCGGAGCAAACACTCAAAACCAACACAGTAGCTTGTAAAATTTTGGTAACGGTTTGTGGTTCAACTACCCGGCGTTTCGGTGTGGCGGTGTTGATCGAGTTAACAGTGGACGTACTAGGGCTAACAAAAGGCCCTAACAATGAGGCTGTCACTGAGAATCCACCTAAGGATTGTTGACTTTTTGTCTTGGCTCTGCCCAGTTCTGACTGGGTGACAGTAGGTGCGATTGCTAGGTGGAGGGCTAAACTGAAAAACAGGAGGGCCATCATCCTGGCAAACAAATACGAGTCAGTGATTTTAATCTCGATCTTCTTGTTGTTTTGGGTTTTTTTAGACGCCTGAGTGGCAGATGAAAATTATTCGGAGAGGTGGAACAATTTCTTTTAGAGACTGAAATCTAAACCTTAGATAGTTTATCACCTTTAGTGGGATTTTTTTTTTTTTTTATGTTGTTAGCTCAAGCTAATGGTATTGGATGTTTTGTGTGTATGATTTGATAATAGTAAGTCAATTTAAATTGATTAGAATTTTACAGAGGCCTTTAAGATTAGTTTAAGGGATAATTTGCTTTTAATTTACCCTTTTTTTCTTTTGGAAGTTTTTTTATGCAGTTAACTGATTGGTTTGGAGAAATGCAACCGAGTGTACCTGAGGCTAATCATTAGCTAACAGTTATTTCTCGGACATAGGCCTGATTTTAATCTTATTTATGGACTTACTGTGACAGTGTTGTAACCGACAAGTCCCATGGGGTTTTGGTAAAGTTTACTCTGATTGTAATAGACCCATTTGAAAATGGGGTCCTGGATTTGGTACTTAAGTGACCAAAGTTTGTTGTTGACAACATGTGGATTTATCCAGCTGGGCAGGAATTTAGGAGTGATTTTCCCTGCCTGTAGATTGATTTGTTGTGTCTGCGGTACAAATGCCTAGTGGAAGACCTTGTCCCCCCCTTGAGGTTTGCCATGGGAGGCTCTTTGGTCGTTGTACACTTTGTGTCGTTTGGCGGATCGGTCCAAGTGTTTTTGAAATGTGACCTTGGGAGTGTGGTACGCCGTTTTGACACCTCTGTGTTCTGCAGCTGGAAAGTCATGGGCGTTGGCAGTCATCACCCCCTTCTGGTTTAGAGGAACTACGAGCGGTGGCGATGATTGTTCGTCGGAAGCAGGAATACGAGTGCCATTGTGTAGCTGCAGAGAAGGTCGTGTCGTCGGAAGTGTATTCCATTTTGGTATGTCAGAGGAATTTGACGTGGGGAGTGCGTGTACAGTCAGGTCCAACCAGTGTTGGACAGTTTTATGGACCACGGGGTCATGGGCTTGAGTAGATGCCCACCTAGTGTTCGCAAAAGTTTAGATTGAGATTGAGATTCAACTTTATTGTCATTACACATGTATGAATACAAGGTAACGAAATGTGACTTGGCATTTGGGCACGCTCTGCAGAGCGCATCCAAGGCCGGGGCAGCCGCTAGGCGCCAGTCATTGCGTCCACCTATGCAGAACCGTTAGGTTGCAGAGGGTCCGGGGAGCTAGTTGATTTGGCTCCTGTGACCACGCAGGCCGCAGGGGTGGGTGGGTGGGATTCAGAAGGTGACACCAACGTTGAGGCAAAGGTACCAAGGGGGCCATGTGGAGCTTTCTGCTCAGCCAGTGAGTTCCCAAGGTCATTCGATTCCTTGTCTTGACCTTGTGTTTGAAGGTGACCTTTGACTTCTTGAGGGCAGTGTTCACCTTGGTTTTTGTGGTCGCTTTCAAATCAGTTTCAGTTATCCCAACAGCGCTAGTTGCATGAGACTCAGGGTGTCTGAAGTGTCAAGAACAAAGCACTGTGATTCAGTTGTCCTTGGTAGGTCGAATGGGTGAGGGTGTTGAGTTTGAGCCCATAGTTTGAGATTCTTGAAGTCATTCAGTGGCTCAAAGTGATTCAGTAGGTCTTTGCCAACGAGCAATGGAACAGAGTCAAGTTTGGACACATACTGTAGACCGGATGAGTCAAGGTCATAGGACCAGTGGAGACTCTGATTAGTGACACTCCTGATAGAGTTGTGTTAGTGAGCTCATATGGTGGAATGGCTAACGAACAAGGTTCCAGTTTTAAGTCTTTGTGAGCGTGGTTAGCAGTTACACGTAGCTGGTCAAAAAGATTTGTGAGATAAGAGTGATGTCAGCTGTGGTATCTAAAAGAGCATCCTGACACATCACGTCTTCAAAGGTCAGTAGAAGATAGAACCTCCCTCCACCCCCCTCTTGTTTAAATTGCACAGAAATCGTGGATCCGGTGGTTCGACATGAATTTGCAAAATGTTGTTTTTAGAGGAGTGGTCTTTGGCTTGTGGTTGGGCTACCATAACAGCACTGGACTGCATTGGGTCCTTTGGTTCTTCTCCATTTGTAGGAGGGGTTCTCTTTTTGCCTTTTCTTCGTGATTTAGAGCATTTCTTCAGAGTTGGCATAGCTGCAATAGCTAGGATGTCAGGTGTTTCATATTCTCTGTTGTTATGAATCTTCGCTAGGAGATGTTTGAGAGCTTCTATATCTTCTCTACTGAGAGTAAGAGTTTCTTTCTTCTTTCAAGGCTTCTGGTTGGTCTCTGCTTCTGAGCTTCTGTGATGAGGTGGAGGACACCATTTCCCGCGGTTACGCGTGTGTTCGTATCAGTATCGGTCATCTTGTTAGTCCTTACCGTATTCTCGTGATCTATCTGGTGGATTTGGCCTACGACGGTAGTCGGGCTTTCGCACAGTTGGTCCTGAGTGGGATCCAGAGGACCTAGTTTGGTTTTGACCTTGATGAGGTCGGTTGGGGAAAGGTCTCAGATTTTCATGTGATCGCAGTGTAGGAAATGGAGTAGGGCGAAGGGCTCCTTCCAACTCCAGGGTGTCAGAAGCAGCGCTGATAGCTAGCATGGTGGCAGGGTGGAGTGGGTGGAGATGAGTTTTAGGGGGGATTTGTGACAGAAGGATAGCAGTTAGAGTGAAAGGGAAAATTTACGAGATGGTAGTGAGACCTGTTGTGGTGTATGGTTTGGAGATGGTGACACTGGCAAAAAGACAAGAGGTGGAGATGCTAATGTTCTGACTGGGAGTGACTAGGAAGGACAGGAGTAGAAATGAGTATATCAGAGGGACAGCTCAGGTTGAGTGGTTTAGAGACAAAGTGATGGTTTGGACATGTCCAGAGGAAGGATAGTGGATATACTGGACAAAAGATGTTGAAGATGGAGCTGCCATGGAGGATTTAAAGAGGAAAACCACAGTGAAGATTCATAGATGCAGTGAAGGACGACAATGAGGGGGTTAGTGTTATAGAGGAAGGTGCAAGGGATAAGGTGAGATAGAAGCAGATGATTTGCTGTGGCGACCCCTAAAGGGAGAAGCCAGAAGAAAGAGATTTATGATAAAGTATCAAATTTACTATTAGCAAGACACAACCCTCAGAAATTCAAAAATGCAAAAATAAAGTCACAAATTTACAAGCAAAGTCAAACAAAAAATTTAATTTACAAATTTATGATTAAAAAGGTGCAAATTCATGATAAAATGTTACAAATTGAGGAGGGGGAAAAACAACTTTGCTATTAAAAAGTCACAAATTTAACAAAATAAAATCACATATTTACTCTAAAAAAGTTGTACATTTATGGGGGAAAGGTTGCAAATTTGGACCTCCCTGCTGTAGCGGTCACAGCAGGCCTACCATTCATCCACTTCTGAGATTTGTGTTTTTGAAGGAGAACAGTGCTGGTCTGAAGAGGCCTTTTTGTTCTCTCCGCGGCCCCCTCTCTGTACTCACATGCCTGCTCTCGTCAGCCTCCCACCCGGGTCACATGTGCGGGACCTCCAGTCAACCTGGCTCTCTGTTATCCCTCCTCACATGGGGCCTGTCAGGAGCCCACACCTTTATGTAACGCTGTCACACCTCTGCTGGCCCGTTCGGTGATAATGCTAATTATTGCAGATGTGGCATGATCACTCGGCAGCAATACAGGAGAGATAAAGTTTATTACTGAACAGATAAGAATCTGTCCCTGAACTTTAGTCCTAAACACAGTGGCACCCTGAGAGGTTGTTGACATTTTGGCATCAGCTATATTTATGCATGGATAAAAGATTTAACTATTGCTGCAATGATTACTCCATTAATCGATTAGTCCACAGGTGTCAATATCAAGGGCCAGTGCCCAAATTTGCCTCCAAGAGTATCTTGCCTGGCCTGTTAATAAACTTGCAACGTTTTTCCCTCCAGTCTGGTAAATTTTTAAATTTGAAACGTTTCCCCCAATCTTGTAAACTTGTCACATTTTCTTTCTGGATGTATGCTAGACATTCTTTAATTAATTCACAACTTTTGCAATTAAAAAAGTGGTAACAGAATGAATTCCAGTTCCGACTTTATTCACTATCCTGTTGTTGGGCCAGTAAGAATGAATTTGGCACCCCTGGATTAGTTGATTGCTAATTACTAATTGCCTATGCATCATTTTTGTTTCTGGTTCTCAAACATGAAAATATGTCACTTTTCTTGAAAAAACATTTTTGGTTTTGTACTATTTGCTTGATACACCAAGATGTTTGATGAGGTCGCCTTGAGCTCTGAGATGTTTTTGGCTGTCTTTAAAATATTTTATAGACCAAACGATTAGTCAACAAAAAAACTGGCAGATCTACAATGTCAATCACATGACATGACCTACTTTCCGTCCCCCATGCTTGCTGAACACCAAGCTAGAAGGCGGGAAGTACTATTTTTATATGGTCCTTGGTATGACCCTGGTTTGAACCCATAACCTCCCGGCTAAGGGGGCAAATGCTTTACCACCTAGGCCATGACTCTGGTTATTATAGATACCATATACTTCTAAGGGTGTAACAATTTACCCCATTTTAGTTAAACAGTTGTCTACTCAAATAGTCATGCCAATGGTCAGATCAGGCCCTAATACTAGCTTAGCTATCTGATAGTGGTTGGTCTTACTGGAAAATGTCTATTCACCCCACTAGGCATCAGAGATTCCAGCCAACACTTGACCATATCATTCCTAGAAATAATTTTAGTGTATTTCACTCAAGTTTTTTTGTACGGGGGGGCTGAAAAGTTCATAGTGGTCAAATTTGACTAAATGTCATTTATTTTTCCAGCATAGTCTCCCCTTTGGCCCGCACACTTCTCGCATTGGTGTTGCAGCGCTTGGATCCCTGCGGTTGAAAAATAAACCACATTTAGTCAAATTTGAACACTATGAACTTTTCAGCCTCCCCTCTTACACTAGGTGGGACTGGCAGTGGTTAGCAGAGCTATCACACTCCACAGACCAGTCATATACGATCAGCCACACAAACAACATATCTCTGTCTGATAATGCTTTATTTGGTTGTTTGAGCGAACCAGCTAACATTAGCCACATAATGGAATTGTCAAATCAGCAGTGAAGAAAGAAAGACTGAGGGGTGAATGGGTGCTCTTTGGCATTCAACTGTGTATAAACTAATACAGAAATAATTAAATCATGCACTGTTTTGACCAAAGCATGTCACAGACATTTCATTAACATCTCTGGGAACTGTTTTAACGTGTGAAAAAGGGGAATTTTAAAACAGCTAGCATAGGGCTGTCTACGCTTACGTCACAGATCTCATGCGTGCGCAATACGAAGCACCGAGGTTACAAAAACTAGTGATTTCAATACATATCTATGGCAATATTAGCTAAATTTGAACCAGGAAAATGCCAAAATTGTGTGCAGTTGGCTCATGTAGCTATCACCATCTTATCACCACCTTATGAAAGATGGTGATAGCAATCAGAATACTGTGGTGGCACAAGTGGGGGATTCTCCACCTAGAGAAAGCAGCTGGGATAAGGGGGAACAATGGACCAGAGGAGGACGTGCCACCGGGGGGTCTCAAACGGGACAGTATAGACTATGCATCCCCCGGGGAGAGGAGGAATCACTGGAGCCTCTGAAGAGAGAAGGGTGTGAGTAGCAGGGCCAGCATTATGTTATGTTATGTTAATGTGCCACACAGGTCTTTGTTCCAGTCTGTTATGGTCGGAAGTTCCGGGTCTCAATGCATGGAATTAAAGGTATAAAAGAGAAATGCACAGAGACCTGGGAACTCTTTTCACTGTACTGTGTGTTGGAAATGGAATAAAGTTCATGTGTTGTCTAGCTCATTGCCTCGCCTGCTTCCTTTCTTCACATTGGTGACCCTAAGATGTGCCATGGAAAGTGAGCCGAGCACCGCCCCGGAGACTACCTGGAGGAAGAGCACTAGTGCTGCATGGGCTGTCTCAGTCAAGCTCCCAGACTTCTGGGTTCACAACCCAACTGCGTGGTTCTTGCACATAGAAGCCCAGTTCGCACTCCGTGGGATAACAACGGACGATACCAAGTATTACTACGTGGTTGCTGCACTGGATGCGTGCGGCACGCAACAGGTGATGAGCCTGCTCCAGGAGCCACCGGCCTAAGAAAAATATGAAGTGCTCAAGAGGATGCTTCTCCAGCGCTATACCCTTTCTGACAGTGAGAGGGCAGAGAAACTCGTAACGCGTTCGAAGTTAGATGACAGATCAGCAGTGGAGCTCATGGAGAGCATGTTGGCACTGAGGGAGAAAGACGATGAATCTTTCCTGTTCACCCACTTGTTCCTCAGGAACCTACCGGCGACAGCGAGGGCGATCCTGGCCAATTCACCGCGGCTGGTTGCTAAGGACTACCGCGCCCTGGTGCAGGAAATGGACCACATCATTTTGGCGACCAGAACTCTCAGCGTGCAGGCAGTGACACCGGCATCCATGAGAGACTCCAGTGAGATCGAGGAGCCATTGGTGGTAGCTGGGACGGACACCAGGAGACAAAGGAATGGGGCGATCTGTTTTTATCATCACCGTTTCGGCTTGAATGTCCAACCCTGCCTGTCACCATGCCAATTCAAGAAGCTGGGAAGATGGCACGTTCGGAATTCAGTTGCAGCTGCAACCGATGGTGACAGGAACAGACTGCTTTATGTTACGGACACACGTTTGGGGAGACGGTTTTTGGTGGACTCCGGTTCTCAGAAGAGCCTCAGTCTGCCGGTCAACGCAGACAGGGTGGCAGGAGGCAGCAGTCCCGAGCTCAGGCCGATTGTCTGTTGCGCGTGTTAGTCTCTCTGGTCTACATGGGAATAGATTTCCCTGTGATGGCTGCGGAGCAAACCAGGGACACAAACATTTGCGCGCTCCAGTCTGCACCAACGGGATTAAGGCTGGAGAGCAGGGTGGTGCAGGAAGGGTGCCCTCCCTTGTGCTGCGACGTCTCCACCGGCTGCCCGCGCCTGGTGGTTCCGAGCTCTTGGCGCCATCGTGCTTTTTAGTCGATCCACTCTCTTTTGCATCCGGGAGTGCACGCCTTGGTGAAGCTAGTGGGGGCAAAATTCGTCTGGCCGCACCTGCACAAGGACATGAAGGAGTGGACTGTAGCTTGTGTCGCGTGCCAGCGGGCTAAAGTACACAAGCACACCAGAGTCCCCCTCAAGCTGCTCCAAATCCTGGCCAGGAGGTTCGATCACGTCCACGTGGATTTGGTGGGACCTCTCCTGCCATTGCAAGGTTTCACACATCTTTTAACAATCGTGGACCGCACCACGCGCTGGCCTGAAGTTGTCCCGCTGGCTTCTACCACATCCACAGAAGTGGCGTGTGCTTTTTTGGCGGCTTGGGTTACATGGTTTGGATCCCTGTCAGACATCATTTCTGACAGAGGTCCACAATTCGTTTCGGAACTCTGGTCTGCGATGGCCCAGGGGGAGCCATTGGTGGTAGCCGGGACAGACACCAGGAGACGAAGGAACAGGGCGATCTGTTTTTATCATCACCGTTTCGGCTTGAATGCCCAACCCTGCCTGTTGCCATGCCAATTCAAGAAGCTGGGAAGATGGCACATTCGGAATTCAGTTGCAGCTGCAACCAATGGTGACAGGAACAGACTGCATTATGTCATGGACACATGTTTGGGGAGACGGTTTTTGGTGGACTCCGGCTCCCAGAAGAGCCTCAGCCTGCCGGTCAACGCAGACAGGGTGGCAGGAGGCAGCAGTCCCGAGTTCACGACCACCAACGGATCCACCATCAGGACATTTGGCGAGCAGACACTGACGATATGCTTACATGGATGCAACTTTCAGTGGGACTTTGTGGTAGCTGCATATTCAGCCCCCATTTTAGGCGCAGATTTTTTATGTGCCTATGGGTTGTTAGTCAATGTTGCTAATAGGAAATTAGTGGATACTGTCTCTTTTACCTCACTGGCTAGGTGAGGGTCAACAACACTGGCTAACATTATAGCTCCAGGGGGTAAGTACCAACATTTGCTCACACAGTTCCCCGCACTCATGGTCCCAACTTTTTCGGTTACTATAACGAAACACAGGGTCAAATACTTCTTAATGACAAAAGCCCTGCCGGTGTTTGCGCAACCTCGGCACTTGGACGAAGCTAAACTGGCCAGCGCGTGAGAGGAGTTTGCCAACTTAGAGCAGTTGGGCATCATCAGGCGCTCCAACAGCCCGTGGGCATCCCTGCTAAACATGGTGCCTAAAGCCGACAGGTCGTGGTGACCGTGTGGCGATTTCCGGCGCTTGAATAACGCAACAGAACACACTCGTTATCCCATTCTGCACATCCAGGATTTTTCCGTGCACCTAGCCGGGGCACGTGTTTTTTCGAAAGTGGATCTGGTCCACAGATACCATCAGGATCTGGTGCCCGAGGAAGACATTCCGAAAACAGCAGTAATAACTCCTTTGGGCCTTTTTGAGTTTTTACACATGCCGTTCAGGTTAAAAGGTGTGGCGCAGACTTTTCAGAGGATGATGGACGCAGTGCTTCATGACTTGTCCTTGGTTTTTGTCTACTAGAACGACATTCTGATAGCTAGCATGTCTGAGGAGGAGCACATCGCCCATCTCAAGACGGTTTTCCAGAGCTTGGAAGTGCACGGGCTTATAGTAAACTCGGCAAAGTGCCAGTTCGGTGTGCCTATGATTGATTTTTTGGGCCACTGCATTTCGCTGGAGGGTGCAATTCCGCTACCGGATAAGGTGCACACTGTGTCGGACTTTCCGCGTCCGCAGACTGTGAGGGCCCTGCAGGAGTTTTTGGGGATGGTCAATTTTTATAACTGTTTCTTTCCCCGGACAGCCCAGCTGATGCAGTCATTGTATGATTCACTGAAAACAAAGAAGCCTGCGGAAAATGTCGACTGGACTTCCAAGCGAGTCCAGGCTTTCACAAACACCAAAACAGTGCTTGCAGATGCAGCGTTGCTAGCTCATCCGGATCCGTCAGCACAGATAGCACTCACTACAGACGCGTCTGATGTTGCGATAGGAGCAGTGGTGGAGCAGTACATCTCCAGTTCGTGGTAGCCGCTTGCATTTTTCAGTCAGACTTTGCGCGACAGCGAATGCAAATACAACACGTTCGACAAAGAGTTGTTGGCTCTACACCTGGCGACGTGCCATTTCCAGTTTTGGCTAGAAGGGCGCAAGTTCACTGCGTTCACGGACCATAAGCCGCTGATGTATGTGATGTCCAAGGTCTCAGAACTGTGGTCAACCCGGCAGCAACGGCATTTGGCTGTGATCTCGGAGTTTACAACCGACATTCAACACGTCACCGGTAAGCTCAAGGTCGTGGCCGATTATCTGTCGCGCGTGTTAGTCAGAATCAGAATCAGAATCAGAATCAGCTTTATTGCCAAGTATATTTACAAGTAAGCATACGAGGAATTTGACTTGACATTGGACGCGCACGTTAGGCGCATCCAATGACGCGGCGCCATGCAAGGCGCCTGTCATACAGTTGAGGTAAAGAAGGGAAGGGAGGGGGAGGAAAACACAATAGGAGAGAGAAAAAACATAGTTAATCAGAATAACGCTCGTATAAGCTCATATAAAGCTCAAATGAGCCAAATTTTGACTACACAGAAAAAACCCTCTATGCACAATTAGCAGACACTATAGATCACACAAACAAGAGTTGAGAGAGGCAGTGTATGTATGAGTCAGTATATATGTATCAGTTCGTGTAATGTTGTGTGCATTTGTATAGTGTAGGTGTGACAGTTGCTAGTGAACAGCAGAGGGCGCCTCCAGGCAGTAGATAGATGTTATAGTCATGTGACTTATAAACAAGCCGGAGTCTGTCTCTTCGCTTGCAGATAAAGGCACATGGACTGTCCTTGAGAAGTTCATCCACTGAAGACAGCAGCTGTCTGTCGATTGTTTGGGCTAGCAGCCACCACTACTGCTTATCTCATCAAGGAGGAATGTAAACAGGGCATCAAAACAAGGTCAAATCTACACAGCTCAGAGCCCACGGAGAATAGAAATTTCCTCTCTTCATGCGCTTGTGCTTCATAATTTTAATATTACAGGCTTAAACAGGCATTCCATTCCATGGAGAGCACGGGGCTCCAGATGTATTCCTTCACTGAATCACTGTCATTCAGTTCACCGTTTGCCGCTACACGTGCACTCCCCAACTGGTCAAATTTGATGAAGGAGCTTGCTGGGTCCGCTATGATCAGCTCTCTCACCTTCCTTCAATTTCTGATACATCAGGGAACTTCACAGCCAAAAATAGAAGTCCTGAGATCATATCCAATAATGTTTCCTGCCAAATCTCTACAGACGCATGACTTCCAATGTCCATGAGTCTCCTCTTGGGTTCCTCCTGACCCGATCTTCTTTTGAAGTGGTGACAATCACAGTTAAGCCACTTTCCACTTTCTTTTCCACTTTCATGGGAACAGACTTCCCTGCGATGGCTGCGGAGCAAATCGGGGACGCAGACATTTGCGTGCTCCAGTCTGCACCAACAGGGTTAAGGCTGGAGAGCAGGGTGGTGTAGGAAGGGTGCCTTCCCTTGCTCTGCGACGTCTCCACCGGCCGCCCGTGCCTGGTGGTTCCGAGCTCTTGGCTCCGTCGTGTTTTTTAGTCAGTCCACTCCCTTTTGCATCCGGGAGTGCACGACTCGGTGAAGCTAGTGGGGGTGAAATTCGTCTGGCCACGCCTGCACAAGGACATGAAGGAGTGGGCTGCAACTTGCGTCGTGTGCCAGCGGGCTAAAGTACACAAGCACACCAGAGCCCCCCTTCAAGCCGTTCCAAATCCCGGCCAGGAGGTTCGATCACGTCCACGTGGATTTGGTGGGACCCCTCCTGCCATTGCAAGGTTTCACACACCTTTTAACAATCGTGGAACGCACCATGCGCTGGCCTGAAGTTGTCCTGCTGGCTTCTACTACATCCGCAGAAGTGGCGTGTCCTTTTTTGGCGGCTTGGATTACACGGTTTGGATCCCCGTCAGACATCATTTCCGACAGAGGTCCACAGTTTGTTTCGGAACTCTGGTCTGTGATGGCCCAGAGCCTGGGAGTCAAAATTCACCGCACTACCGCGTACAACCCCCAAGCTAACGGGTTATGCGAGCTTTTTCATAGGTCGCTTAAAGCAGCGCTCAGAGCTTCACTCACGGACACAAATTGGGTCAACCGCCTACTCTGGGTTCTTTTAGGGTTGCGCTCCACTCCTAATGAGGATTTGGCAGCCTCCCCAGCAGAACTCATTTTTTCTCAGTCGCTGCGGATCCCTGGAGAGTTTTTACCAAAAAGAACCTGTGCCCGAGGCTTATCCGCCCTCGCAATTTTTGCACAGTACAGAGGGTTTTAACGTACCGGACCCTGCCCACCATTGTTTTTCCTGCACTTTTGTCCCCAAGAATTTACAGAACACCAGCTTTGTTTTCGTCAGGCACGATGCGCACCGGACCCCGCTGCATCCACCGTACAATGGACCCTTCAGGATGTTGGAACCTGGGGTGAAACCTTTTGCGTTAGACTTGGGGGGGGGGCATAGGGAGACCGTCTGCATTGACAGGCTGAAGCCCGCTTTTGTGTTGGCAGATGAGCAGGTGGTGTTGGCCCAAGCTCCCTGGCGCGGATGCCCACCATCGGTGGCTCCACAAGTTGGTGTTCCCTCAGTAGGGACCTGCGCATGTGAAGCTGATGTGCCCCCCCCCCTTTTTCCCTCCACAGACTGATGTCCCCTCCTGTACACCTCACCAGCAGGGTGGTCCAACTGGATCGGTGACCCCCCGTTACAGCTGCTATGGGCACTGGCTCAAGCCCAAGGGATGGGGGGGGGGGGGGGGTTAGTGCCCTTTCTGGGTGTTGGGGGGCTGTGTGGTGGCACTGGTGGGGGATTCTCCACCCAGAGAAGGCAGCTGGGATAAGGGGGAACAATGGACCAGAGGAGGAAGTGCCACTGGGGGGTCTCAAACGGGACAGTATGGACTATGCACCCCCCAGGTAAAGGAGGAACCGCTGGAGCCACTGGAAGAGAGAAGGGTGTGAGCAGTGGGGCCAGCGTTATGTTATGTTAATGTGCCACACAGGTCTTTGTTCCAAACAGTGTATTATGGTCGGAAGTTCCGGGTTTCAATGCATGAAATTAAAGGTATAAAAGAGGAATGCACAGAGACCCATGAGCTCTTTTCACTGTACTGTATGTTGGAGATGGAATAAAGTTAATGTGTTGTTCAGCTCGTTGCCTCGCCTGCTTCCTTTCTCCACAATACAAGTTTTTTAGATTCACATCGGCCAGCAGAGAATAACAAAGGAGGATTTTGTGTGTTGCCTTTTCATATGAGTTGGCTGAGAAATGATATGACCCACATCTCCATCTGGCCACAAGTGGCGCTTGCTCCTGCTGCAGGTATGTCTGTTTACTGAACTATGACTCTTATGTATCATTAAAAGTCTCTGGCCTACACTTAAAGTTAATGCCAACGTATGAAAAACACCTGAATTTGCATCAGAGGGAGTTAAAATTAAAACAGCATTAGCATAGAAATGCGTCGGCTCGGTAAGAATATTAATTCCAATTTGAACTGTTTATCAGCCTCAGAGTAAACATATTAACACTGCAATTAAACTAGTTTAAAAATAAGACACTCAGCTGCTGACAAATGGACCGAAGCTCTGTACAGCTGAAACAAAGTGTCGGGATTAACAGGACCAACGAGTGTGTGTGTGTGTGTTTGTCTCCCGTACAGGAGACGGGAGCCTGTGTTTTCTGTGAGCTCTGGTGGCTCAGTTTTGCAAACCTAAACATGATGGCTTTTTGGAGGATTTCCACAGCAGATGCAATTTATTGTCTCCAAGTGTTCCGCCAATGTACAGCGAAACTGGCACATTTATTCATCATTACAATTATAAATATTGTTTCTGGACAGTCTGTTGAATAATTCTTCCACGTACTGGCTGGTAGACGGTAGGGACACTTTTTGAGATCACAAATTTGTAGTTTTTGATCATATCTGGACCGATATTGTGGTGAAAGCTGTAAAAATTAATTTTGGACAGTTAACCGAATCTTTTCAGTTAACCAACCAATAATCACAGAAGAAATACTATTTCTCAGCTTAACTTTTATTGAACCACACAGGGAGCCAAAGAACACGGCCGTGGGTTCTTTCCAGCCCTCTCTCATGGAAAGACCCAGAACAAAGAACAGCACAGCTATAAAAAGGCTTCCAATTAGTGGGCGTTTCCCAGTAACTTTCCAACAATATGCTGGCCATTGACCAAACTAGTTAGAATCGGTCCTTTCAGTGTCCAAATGGCTTCAGATGTCATCTCAGCTCTTTATGACTTCCATCCTGTTGGTTCATGTCTCTCCAGATGTCTCCTCTTTCCCCATGCCCATATATGGAAACAGGAACAGTTTCCTGAGGAGCTTGTATGTGTGTGTGCATGTGTGGATCTAAAAGATATGTGTAGGCAAGCACTTTGTGTAATATCTAATTAACTAATCTTCACTATGTATTTATTATAACAAAACTCATCATAATAGTGATATGCCATGTTGTTTCAGTAGTAAACTGCCGGGTTTTGTAACCTCGAGCGTCATGTGCACGTGCGTGTGAAGTACCCGGATGTGTAGACAGCCCTATTAGCTGCTGAATTAGCTCTACACCTTTTCTTCCCATTCTAAGTAATCAACATGGTAAGAAATGTGATGGGTGCATTCATTTTATATTAAGTTTATGGCTAATATCCACCACACCGACACAGACAGTGTTTCATATAAAGAGTAATATTGTTCTTGCTGTCCCCGCTGGATGTTAGCAAGCTGGCTTAACATAACCAGCTAGCTAGCTGAAAAGGTACTCTCTGCCATGCAACTGAGGGGAAAGTAACTGAAGGAGATTTTTTGCCTCATTTTTACAGTGTGAAAACAAATATCCCCCCTAAACAAAATGAGACTTATTTCATAAAAGAGAAACTATTACCAATTCTGACCAAAATTACAGGAGCTCTGTACCTGCTGTTGAAGTCCAATAGCTGACAGTTAAACACAGTTGGTACAGCTTGACTAATATCTGCAGGCATGTTTTAACTATTACAATAATAAGAATACATTTTATTTCTAGGCGCCTTTCAACCCAGGCACAGGGGGTGTACAAGCCAGTGTACTCCTAGTGCTGGTCCCAAGCCCGGGTAAATGGAGAGAGTTGTGTCAGGAAGGGCATCCAACGTAAAACCTTTGCCAAATCAAACATGCAGATCATGACAAATGAGGCTTTCATACCAGCTTGGTCAAGGCCCGAGTTAACAACCAGTACCACCGGTGCTGTTAACTGACAGGGTACCGGTGGAAATTGGGCTACTGTTGGTCGAAGATCGAGGAGGAGGAGATGGGGAAAGCATGTTAGGAGGGAGAGAGCGAAAAGGAAAGGTAGAAGTGGTGAGAGTAGAGACATTAAATGTAGGGACTATGACTGGTAAAGGCAGAGAGTTGGCTGATATGATGGAGAGAAGAAAGGTAGATATACTGTGTGTTCAAGAAACCAGATAGAAGGGAAGCAAGGCTAGGAGCATTGGAGGTGGATTTAAACTGTTCTATCATGGTGTAGATAGGAAGAGAAATGGAGTAGGAGTAATCTTGAAGGAAGAGTATGTGAAGTGTGCTCAGGAGGTAAAGAGGGAGTCAGACAGAATCATGAGTTTAAAGCTAGAAGTCAAAGGTGTGATGTTGAATGTTGCCAGTGTATATGCCCCACAGGTTGGATGTCAGGTAGAAGAGAAAGAATTCTGGACTAAGTTGGATGAAGTGGCAGAGTGTTCCCAGGTGGGAGAGAGTGTTGATTGGAAGTGATGAGGAGGTCTTGGGCAGTGTTGAGCAAGTTACTAAAAAATAGTAACTAGTTACAGTTACTAGTTACTTCTTCTCAAAAGTAACTGAGTTACTTACCAATTACTGCATTATTAAAGTAACCAGTTACTTGGAAAAGTAACATTCACGTTACTTTTAAATGCATACTTAAACCATCTTGCACACATAGCAACATAATTTAATTAATGGGTTACATTATGGGCTTATTAATGTCAGGCTGAAAGCAGACTGTTTCAGACAGAGCTTTTAGAACATGTTCAGTCTGCTTTATCCTGCCTTGAGAGCTCTTACTGTGGGAAAAATCTGAAGAAAATCAACACAAAACTGCCAGTAATTTCCTCATTTTGGAGTGAGAAATAGGGTTTGTGGAGCGAGAGAGGGGGCAAAACAGTGGGTTGGCAACAATGCATAAAGCTGTCAATGTTTCTTACCTTTAATATTATGGCTTTAATCTGATGTGCAATGATCAAAGAAAATGTCCATTATACACAGTCCAAATGTCTGCTGTGACAGAGACATGATCCAGTTCCTCAAATTCCTTTTGGAGATCAAATCCATTTTTTAATAATCTTTATCCAGGTAGCAAGTAAATGTGTTTTAACTTCCATGGATCACAGTCTCAGCTGTCTGATGGAAAATGACTGTTATCAGATCTTCATTCTGTAACGATGCATCTGGCAATCGGTTGGTTTAATTCTTGCTGGGTCACAAACTATCCAGATGCATACCTGTGCTCGAAATCCAGCTGTAGGTGTTCAGATAGCGTAAATCCACAAACACAGTGTTAGCTTAGCATAGCATAGCACAAGTTTTGTAGGCCCTTGTTGCTGTTCTTAGGTGCTTCTGAAGATTGCAGTCGGTCTCAACCACATTTAGCTTGCAACTCACCAATATTCTTTTGTCCTTAATCATGACAAAGGAAAAATAATCTGTCTATTTCCACATAAACATAGCACGATGTTGTAATATTGTTGTTTTATTGTGAAGTGCGGTGTAGTGGCGGCCACTTCCTCTTCCGCCACTGCACCGCCCTATAAATACCAGTGAGCATCCCTGTTCGACCTTTTTGCCGATGCCCCTGCCTGGTGGCTGTATTGTGTGTCCGAAGACAGTAAAGCTGAGTTCAACTGTGCACCCATTTCTCATCATTGCATCCAGGTATTTTCAGACATAACATTTTGGTGACGAGAATAAACCATGGAGGCATGTATCGCACCTCTTCACCCCTTTCTGGAGCTCCTGGGTGAGCCACCTGTGCCTTGGCCACGCTGGTTCGTAGCCTTTCAGAATTATATCATTGCGCTCGACCTGGGTGAGCTTCATAAGTTGACAGCACGTGCGCTCTTGGTGCGTAATTTGGGGGTTGAGGGCCAGTGTGTCCTGCGCACACTTGGGGCCTCAGACTCATTTGAAGATGTAGTCGAATTGCTGGCGAACCATTTTCACACCCCGGATAGCATAATTGTCCAGAGGATTAGGTTCCGTCAACGACACCAGTGAATGGGTGAGCCTGTCTGCCAGCACGTCGCCGACTTGCGGCAGCTGACTAGAGAATGTCATTTCAGGTCTTTGGAGGAGGAAATGGTATGCGACCAGCTGGTGGAGCACACAACCAGCGCTGCTTTATGAGCTAGGCTACTCATGGCACTGTGTGACCTGACGTTAGCTAGGGCTGTTGAGATAGTTCTCCAAATGGAGACCGCAGACAAGCTAACATTGAAGCAAAATTGGCACTAGTCACAACGGCAGCTAGAGCCTCCAGCCACAGCATTAGTAGCGGACCCAGATAGTGAGGATAGCATGGACAACGACGCAGTAGAAATCAATGCTACCAGCTGTAGGTCTGCCTGGGGGAAACCCCTGTGTATGGGTTGTGGGTCCGCGAATCACCGATATAAGGCCAGGAACTGCCTGGCTAGAGGGAAGTGCTGTGGCAAGTGTGGATGCTTGAACCATTATGCTAGGGTGTGCCGTATGTCTGAGCCGGACAGCCCACGGAGAAAAACCACTTCACCCGCCCCGACAATTATCCATGCAGCGTCCCCGAGTGCCAATGGGTACACGTTCTGCAAGGTGACACTGGATGGGGAGGAGGTGCCACTGCTGATCGACATGAGGGCGGAGGGATCGTTATTGAATTGGGCCATGGTGAGGAAATTTTTCCCTCACTACAGGATAAGAGGTAACCCAGTGCCACTTTACGGTTATGGAGGTGGCAATCTGTGCACGGTTGGAACGCAGGAGTTAACGGTTCGGTACAAGTTGGTGATGATGACTGACTTCACGTTCCACGTGACGGCCCAAGGTGACAACATCAGGGGCTGTGACCTGTTTAATGGGCTGGGGGTTCATCATTAAAGACGACCCTAGGCAAGGGTGGTCTGGTTGTGGCTGGTGGAACCGTCCGGTTCCAGTGGTGGAGGACGACCCTGTGTGGGACGAAGATTTACCGGGCACCACGGTGGTCAAGCAGGACCAGCCTCACTCAGGTTCGACGCAGGAGGGTCTCAGTGCTGGCGCTCAGGGTATGGTAGGAGAGTGCACCGAGCGTGGCAGCAAGGCGCCTGCATCCGCGAATGACGCCGACGAGCTAGCCCCAGATTTCTCTGGAGCTTGGCCGCAGAGGGCTGGAGGATCTGCAGCTACAATGGTGACCACTACAGTGGCTTTAAAAGAGGTCGGGGCCAGACCAATAGGCATAGAGGGACCGTGTGCCAAATAGCACTGTTGCAGGCCAAGCAGAGCTCCTCTGAGAGTTATGGACCTGGTCCAGGCTCGAGGAGAGGGACATCCACGGCAGGTACGGGCCAAAAGACAGCCAGAGGAACACCAGGAGTGGCTGTGCATTGTGGCTAAGTGGGCCGCAGCCTACTTCCAGCTGTCAGACGGCTTGTGGAGGCATGCCAACGAGCTGCGGCGTGCCCGGGAGGAGGCTTCTGATGGCAGGTCCGGACGAGAGAGGTGGTCGGTGGCGAGAAGAGGCACCCTCGTCTATGAGGTCAGCTGTGACACTGGGGGCATGCCGCTTCCAGGGGCAGGTCTACTGAGGGGCTGCCCTGGGCCCCCCACCAGCCAGTTCTACCCCTTTCTGCCAGAAGGACAGTAGTGTGGTTTAGGAAAAAAAAAGTTCTAGTGTTCATATGTTTCTGTGTGTAAAAAAAAAACAACTAAAATGTTATTTTTCTGGATGTGTTTATATTTTAGGAACACGACAATGTTTTAAGCTATTAATGGACTTTTAGTTAGTTACAGGTGGCAGAATAACCCACCTTGCCTTGTGGGGTAGTACGGTAGTCCACTGGTCCTCCCTAGTTTTAGGTTTTGTTGTGTGAATGTGATAGGCCATTTAATGATTTCACTTCTAGCTTTCTTGGTGCGTGTTTTGGGTCCTAAATTGGGGAGGGTCTCAGTTGTATGTGTGGATTTGGACTTTCTACGGGGGGGGGGGGGGGGTGTCGTAATATTGTTGCTTTATTGTGAAGTGCGATGTAGTGGTAGCCACTTCCTCTTCCGCCACTGCATCGCCCTACTATAAATACCAGTGGGCATCCCTAGCCTTTTTTCTGATGCCCCTGCCTGGTGGCTGTATTGTGTGTCCGAAGACAATAAAGCTGAGTTCGACTGTGCACCCAGTCTCATCATTGTATTCAGGTATTTTCAGACATAACACATAGTATCTTCATCTTTTCCTCCGCTCAGTAGTGAACAGTCTCTTCACAACAGGCTGACTGATGACTGCGTTAGCTATGTAAGGTCAGTTTGTATTTATTTGCTCTAAAAATATCAATCCATATGAATAAAACGAGTAACACAAGTAATGCATCTGATCAAATTTCAGTAACTAATGCATTACTGAATTTTTAAACAGTAATTTCGTTACACAGCACATTACTGCAAAAGTAGTGGTGTTACAGTAAAGCGTTACTCCCAACACTGGTCCTGGGTAGGTATGGTCTTAAGAGGCGAAATGTGGAAGGACAGATGATTGTGGATTTTGCTAAAAGGATGAATATGGCTGTGGTGAAAACATACTTCAAGAAGAGAAAGGAACATAGGGTAAGGAGAAAAGGAGTTAAGAAAGGAGTTGTATTGACTGGCTAGACAGAGATCGAGCTGGAAAGGATGTACAGCAGAATAGGTTGATTAAGGACAGAAATGGTAATGTACTAACAAATGACGAGTGTGTTGAAAAGGTGGAAGGAGTACTTTGAAGAGTTGATAAATAAAGAAAATGAGAGAGAGAGGAAGATGGATGAAGGAAAGACAGTGAACAAGGAAGTGCCGAGGATTAGCAAGGCGGAAGTGAGGGCAGCTTTGAAGAGGATGAAGAATGGAAAGGCAGTTGGTCCAGATGATATACTGTGCCTGTGGAGGTATGAAGATGTTTAGGAGAGATGGCAGTGGACTTTTTAACTATATTGTTTAACACAATCTTGGAGAGTAAGAGGATGCCCGAGGAGTGGAGAAGAAGTGTTTTGGTACCAATTTTCAAGAACAAAGGTAATGCTCAGAGCTGTAGTAACTACAGAGGCATAAAGCTGATCAGCCAAAATATGAAGTTATGGGAAAGAGTTGTTGAAGCCAGGTTAAGAAGAGAGGTGACAATCAGTGAGCAGCAGTACGGCTTCATGCCAAGAAAGAGTATTATAGATGCAATGTTTGCTCTAAGAGTGCTAATGGAGACATATAGAGAAAGTCAGCAGGAGTTGCACTGTGTCTCTGTGGATCTAGAGAAAGCATATGATAGGGTGCCAAGAGAGGAAGTGTGGAGGAAGTATGAGAAAGTCAGAAGTGGCAGAGAAGTTTGTGAGGGTGGTGCCGGACATATATGAGGACAGCAAGACTGTGGTGAGGTGAGCTGTAGGAGTGACAGATGGATTCAAGGTGGGGGTGAGGCTACACCAGGGATCGGTTCTGAGCCCCTTCTTATTTGCCATGGTGATGGACAGGCTGACAGACAAGGTCAGGCAGGACTCTCTGTGGGCCATGATGTTAGCAGATGACACTGTAATTTGCAGTGAGAGTAATGAGCAGGTGGAAGAGAACCTGGAGAGGTGGAGGTATGCTCTGGAGAGAAGTAGAATGAAAGTCAGTAGAAGCAAGACAAAACACATGAGTGTGAATGAGAGGGAGGCAGGTGAAGATGGAAGGAGTAACAGTAGTGAACGTAGATGAGTTTAAATACCTGGGACCAACCATCCAAAGCAATGGAAAATGCACAAGAGAGGTGAAGAAGAGAGTGCAGGCAGAGTGGAGTGGGTGGAGACGAGTGTCGGGTGATTTGTGACAGAAAGGTTGCAGCAAGAGTGAAAGGGAAGATTTCCAAGACAGTAGTGAGACCTGCTATGATGTATGGTTTGGAGACGGTGGTGTTAACAAAAAGACAGGAGGTGGCGCTGGCAGAGTCGAAGATGCTAAGATTTTCAATGGGAGTGACTAGGAGGGACAAGATTAGAAATGAGTATATCAGAGGGAGAGCTTACGTTGAGCGGTTTGGAGACAAAGTAAGAAAGGCAAGGTTGAGATGATTTGGACATGTGCAGAGGAGGGATAGTGGATATATTGGACAAAGGATGTTGAAGATGGAGCTTCCAGACAGGAGGAAAAGAGGAAGACTGCAGAGAAGATTCATGGATGGATGAAGAGGGCTGGTGCCACAGAGGAAGATGCAAGGGATATGGTGAGATGGAGGCAGATGATCCACTGTGGCGACCCCTAAAGGGAGCAGCCGAAAGAAGAAGAGCAAGAAGAAGAATGTCTAGGCGCCTTTCAACCCCCAAGGTCACCTTACAAAGAGAGCATTAAAACAGTGAATTAAATAGTAAATTATCAAAGAGAATAATCTGTTGTGACCCGAGCGCCAGTCTTGCTTGGGCTACGTATAGCTCGCTGCCGGCTTTGACAGCTGTGGGTTATATTCTGGCTTCACCGGGCTCTTATTGTGAAGGCGCTCGGTGGGGCTCCCGGCTGTCAAGGTCGGCCAGCTGACTGTCATTACTGCTCGTTAGGGCTCGCCCTTCTTAGGCGGACGCTGACGGCAGTTAGATTGCAGGAGTATCGTCAGACATCATCCAAGCCTCGTCAGACATTCATCGTTCTGGTCTGGTCAGGTTCGTGTGTATATTCTCGTGCTTTGCTCGTTCATGTCATGCCATGTTTTAGACCGTAAGTGGCTGGGGTTAGCCTTACGGTCCCATGCTCAGTGTTCAGTGTTTTTTCGCCACAGTCATAGTCTTGGATGTGTGTCTCGTGTTTTGTAAATAAATCACCATCACTGCAAACTCATCGGTGGACTCTTGGTGTCTTATGGTGATCGGCGAGGATCACCGCATGACATAATCCTGTTTAAACAGATGAATTTTGAGTCTGGATTTAAATAGAGGGGATGCATTGGAAGAGAATTCTTGGCATTTACAGGGCAGTTACCATAGTTACTCAGCACTGAGTGGCAAACACATGTGGCAGCTTTATTTTGTATGCAGCAAAACATACAAAACATACAGCAAAACAACCACTGCTGCCTCTAAAGACATCAAGTCCTGCTGCCCACTCCCCACTCCACCAACACCCCCCCACTCCCAACACACAGCCCCCCAACCTGACCCTCACTAAGACCCAGGTGAGGACGGAGCTGAGGAAGATCAAGGCGAGGAAGGCGTCGGGACCGGACGGCATCAGCGCAAAGCTCCTCAAGTCCTGTGCAGACCAGCTGTGTGGGATTGTGGAGTACAGCTTCAGTCTGAGCCTGAAGCTGGGGAGGGTACCACAGCTGTGGAAAACATCTTGTGTGGTACCTGTACCAAAGACTTCCCACCCCAAAGATCTAAACAGCTACAGACCAGTGGCCTTGACGTCCCACATGATGAAGACCCTGGAGAGACTGCTCCTTGCTCACCTCCGCCCCCTGGTGGGACCAGCGATGGATCCACTCCAGTTCGCCTACCAGCATGGCATTGGGGTGGAGGATGCGGTGATCTTCCTCCTTCACCGTTCTCTGTCCCACCTGGAGAAGCCCGGGAATGCGGTGAGGATCATGTTCTTTGACTTCTCCAGTGCTTTCAACACCATCCAACCGATGATCCTGAAGGACAAGCTGCTGTGCACAGGGGTGGACCAGCACCTGTCATCATGGATCCTGGACTACCTCACAAACCGGCCTCAGTTTGTGAGAACCCAGGACTGTGTGTCCAACACGATCATCGGTAGCACGGGGGCCCCCCAGGGAACGGTTTTGGCTCCCTTCCTGTTCACCCTTTATACTGCGGACTTCTCACACAACACAACACACTGCCATCTACAGAAGTTCTCTGATGACTCTGCGATCGTTGGCCTCATCCCCAATGGAGATGAAGCTGAGTACAGAGGACTTATCCAGGACTTCGTGGACTGGTGCCATCGGAACTGCCTCCAGATCAACACGAGGAAAACTAAGGAGCTGGTGGTGGACTGCCGCAGGCAAGGACAACCCCTCACAGCACCAGTAAATATACAGGGAACAAACATCAAGATGGTGACATCCTATAAGTACCTGGGTGTTCATCTGAACAATAAACTAGACTGGTCACACAATACTGACCACTCTACAAGAAGGGACAGCGCAGGCTGTTCCCACTGAGGAGACTCAGGTCTTTTGGTGTACAAGGGGCGCTGCTGAAGACATTCTATGACACGGTGGTGGCATCAGCCATCACTTTTTGGAGTGGTCTGCTGGGGCAGTGGCATTACAGCAGCCGATAGGAAGAGACTGAACAAACTGATCAAGAAAGCTAGCTCTGTCCTGGGGCAGCGCCTTGACCCAGTGGAGGAGATAGGAGAGAGAAGGATGGTGGCTAAACTGTCATCTCTGCTGGAGTCCGAGTTCCACCCTATGCAGGACATACTGAATGCACTGAGGAGCTCATTTAGCAGCAGACTACATCATCCTAGGTGCACAACCGAGAGGTTTCGCAGGTCCTTCCTACCTACGGCTGTCAGACTGTACAACCTAAGCAGGGCTGCTCGCAGAGATAGCAAAAAGGACGTGACAACCTAATAGTTTTGAATGCAAAAGACGCAATAGACTTACACAATGGTCCCCTCCGGTATACAACTAGGAAAATACCGGTCGCTATGGAGGGTGAGAATATGTATGGGTACATAATAATACCATGTAGGATAACTAAGTAGATGGTTGTGCTGTTTCATTCCATCTAGCTACAATGCTCCGCACTGTGTGTGTTTATATCTACACTACTGTTCCGGCCCCGGATTATGAGCTGCATTTTGGTGTGCAATAACTGATGTTTGACACATCTTTAATGTCCTTGCTTTTGACTTTAATGCATCAAACACCGTAAAGACTGAAACATATCAAACACAAGAAACATTATTTCAGCTGTGGACACAAAATTCTAGTATTACAGAAATTAAATCATACTGCATACACACAAATGTAAACATTTATGATCTCAAATTGATAGATTTTTTAGGTTTACTGAGTTGTTGCAAGGAAGCTACCAGCAAAAATTATGCAGCATTTACTGTAAACAAATACAACAGATTATCAAATCCACATTTAAAATTGTATGGCTTGTGCACATCAGATTTTCATATTAAAAACACACACAAAAAGTTTCTATTCTTTGGACACGTGCATATTCAAACAACCATCATTAAGCTTCAACAGAGCTAAACATTTCACTAACCACTTTGCCGGGTCGCAGCCTTCCGAGGGCAGAAATTCCTTGCAGGCTCTCACATTTTGTCTGCAATTAATAGCCCGGAATAAATACCTTGTAAATTGGTATTTCAGCTAATTTAAAGTCAAGATGTCAATTCAAAAACATAACAATAAAACTGACTAGAACTAGGCATCCAGTAAATAATGAAGGATTGCCAGATTTGCACTTCTAAAAGCTACCAAGGCCATGCAGGCCGGAAGTTGTAGCAGTGACTGACCAAAATAATACTGCATTTACTTCAAGTCAAAAATACATCCCTATTCACAGAATGAAGCTTCAAAAATTACTTTTTCACAACTATTACAGTTTTTCGCACATGCATGGAGACTAGGTGAAATGTTACATAGGCATTGATTACCACTGACAGTCACATGGTCTAGTCACACTTCAACAAACTTCAAAAATATCATCATCTGTCAAACAACCTACAAAATATCGGGTAGATAATTGGATATGAGGGATTATTTCATCATTATGACAGTTTCACCCTACCTGGGCTGAGGTAAGCAGCTGGATGGCTTTGGATCTTTGTCTTAGCCAGCCATGCTCAATCCGTCCGTTGTCATATTCTGCTGGGCAGGAAGTCTCAAATCGTCTACTTCCTGTTGTGAATAATGCTTATACCTCATGTATTTTTGATGACAAATTATTTCAATAATTTTTAAATCTCAAAGGACAAATTTCCAAACCTAGGTTTTTAAAAGAAAATATGGAGGGAATAAATAAAAAAAAAGGTAGGGAATTCCCAAGGGATTCCCCAGAGGTCAAAGGTCATTTCCATGTTGGGGGTTCCCCCAGACACAAAGTAAACAACTTTTGACTGGCACACAGAGCCAGGCTGTGAGTAAATATACCTGCCAAAACAAATCTTTGGGAGGCATTGCTGTACAACCAAAGGTCAAATACTAGAAAGGATGTCACTGTTGACATATATAGCGGGGAAATTACAACAGTCACAAGAATTGCCATGTTTCTCACATGGATCAAACAAACACAGCTGCTGCCGTTACACTCCCACCAAAATCTTTATGATGGAAGACTATAAAGTCATGCCAACATAAAATTTTCACAATGTCACCTAATCTTTAACCGGCAGCAAGAGCACAACCTTTTGCACTGGTCTTTCCAGTTCGGAGACTGGCTTAATCTTCTCCCCACGAGCCACACTTCTGGCGTTCGAAATTCTCAGCCTCACTTTTCGGACAAGTCCGTCCTTGTCGGCCATTGCAGTCGTCACAAGTCCAAGTGGCCACTGGTTTCTCGCCAACCCTTCATCCATCATGAGAACAATGTCTCCTGTTTGGAGGTTTCTTTGTGGTTTGCACCACTTTTGGCGATGTTGGAGATTCAGTAAGTATTCTTGTTTCCATCTGCTTCGAAAGAGCTGACTCAGGTGTTGAACACGCCTCCAGCGTTTCCGTGCATAAACGTCCTGGGCACAGAAGGCTCCTGGTGGAGGTAAGACTCCCTCAAGCTTGCCATGAAGTAGAGCGTTTGGCGTTATGGGAGGTTCGGCGAGTGGGTCATTCAAAGACGTTGGAGACAATGGACGACTGTTCACGATGTATGCTGCCTCATAGAACAGTGTTCTTAAGGAGGCGTCGTCTAGTCGTGTGTTCGCAAAGTCTATCACCGACTTCAGCGTCTTCCTCACTGTGTGGATCTGTCTTTCCCATACGCCACCTTGCTCACTAGCATGAGGAGCATTGAACTTGAACTCCACTTGCTTGTTTGCTAGAACTGTCTCCAGCTTGTCATGATCCAATTCGGCGAGAGCTTGTTTCAGTTCATTGTCAGCACCGATGAAGTTGGAACCTTGATCGCAGGGTATGCTTCTAACCACACCTCGCAATGCCAAGAAGCATCTTAGGGCATTGATGAAACAGTCAGTTGAGAGGTCGTCTAGAAGCTCCAGGTGAATTGCACGACTGTACAGACACGTGCACAGCAGTCCGTAGCGCTTGATTTCTGATCTTCCGCGTTTGATGAGATACGGGCCAAAGACATCCATTCCTCCACTTGTAGAATGGAGGATGCGCTTCTGTACGTTCTTGTGGCAAGTCAGCCATCTTCTGACTCTCCGCTGGTCTTCTTTGCTTGCGACACATGATACAGTTGCGTATCACTTGAGCCACTGTCTTGGAGCCCCTTTGTACGTAATATCCTTGAGATCGTAGTTCATTCAAAGTTGAGCTGCGACCTCCATGATTGGTCTTTTGATGTACATGCCTGATGATGGCCTCGGTGACATGTGATTTTCTTGGAAGGATAATGGGGTGACATTCTTCCTTGGTGATGTCTTCTGCTTCACGAACTCTTCCCCCAACCCTTAGCAGGCCTTCTTCATCCAACATGGGATCTAGAGTCTTCAAGCAGCTTGACGTTGCTACGTTTCCACCTTTCCCCAGGGTTGTGATCTCTTCAGGAAACTCTTTGGCTTGTAACCACTTGATGGCTAGATTACGTGCTTTTCTGTCTTGGAGTAGACGGCTTGTCTTCGAAGACACTCTTCTTATCATAGTTCCCAAGATGTTGATCATGGTCTGCCACTTCGAAATCCTTTGTAGTACATCCAACAGTCCTGTTGGTAGAACAACGCTAGATGCCCCGAGACACTGTGCTTTTACTTCAGGGTCGCCAAGGTTGAGAGTATCGTCTGGCGAAGTCAGTGGTAGCTCTGTTTTGTAGAGAAATTCTGGGCCTTTCAGCCACATAGAGGTGCCCAGTTCTTTGGCCGACACGCCTCTCGAAGCTAGATCGGCTGGATTCGACTTGGTCGGTACGTGGTGCCATTGTTGCACTTCAGTGTTCTCCCGAATGTACTGTACACGGTTGCTGACAAACACGTGAAACCGCTTTGCACTGTTGGCGATGTATCCCAGCACGACCTTGCTGTCTGTCCAAAAATATTCCTTGGTGACCTGGATCTCGAGCTCTCTTCTGAGGAACTTGCTGATTTTCACTGACGTTGTTGCTGCTGTCAATTCAAGCCGAGGAATGGAGACAACTTTTGATGGTGCCACTCTCGCTTTGCTCATGAGCAAGGCGCAGTCTATGTTTCCATCTTGGTCACACATTCTGACATACGAGCACTGCCCATAACCTTGAGTGCTGGCATCACTGAAATGATGCAACTCGAAAGATTTCACTTCCTTGTCAGGCTTGAAACATCTGGGTATTTTCAGATCCTCCAGTTCCTGAATATCTGCTTTCCAGCTCTCCCACCGTTCAATTATGACAGGCTCGACAGGTTCGTCCCAGGATTTCTTTTGCTTGCACAGTTCTTGCAGGATCTTTCTCCCTTGCAACACCACAGGGCTAACAAATCCATTTGGGTCATAGACTGACATGACTGTAGAGAGGATGCCTCTTCTTGTGTTGGGTTTATCCTGTAGTGTTATCTTGAACATGAAGCAGTCATTTTGAACATCCCATCTTGTTCCAAGTGTGTGCTCAACCGGGAGAGGTTCCAGTTCCAAGTTTATTTCGGAGACGGTAGTGGCTCTTTCTGAAGGTGGTATAGATTCCAGGACGTCTATGCTGTTCGACAGGAACTTATGGAGTCTAACTTTGCCCTTTTTGCATATTTCAGTGGCCTGGCAGATTAGCTCCTTCGCTTCACCCACGGTAGACAGGCTGCTCAAACCATTGTCCATGTAAAGGTTCCTTGTGAGGAATTTTGCTCCTTCAGGAAAGCTCTCTTTGTGCGTCTTTGCCAAGTACTTTATGCCATAGTTGGCACATCCTGGTGATGATGTGGCCCCGAATAAGTGTACAGTGAGCCTGTACTCCGCTGGCGGGAGTGTCAAGTCCCCATCAGGCCACCATAAGTATCTCAGTAGATCTCTGTACTGTGGCAGAACATCGAAGTTGTAAAACATCTGTTCGATGTCACAGGTCACTGCAATTTTGTCCTGACGAAACCTCAATAGCACGCCAAGCAAGCCATTCATCAAGTCCGGACCCTTCAGCAGCATGTCGTTCAGGCACAAACCTTGGTACTTGGCCGAACTGTCGAAAACCACTCTTGTCTTGTCTGGTTTTTGTGGGTGGTATACACCTTGATGTGGTATGTAATTGATGACTTGATTTGGTGAAGGAGGTTCAACACGCTCTGCATAGCCCTTTTGAATCATCTGGTCCATGAAGTCGCAGTAGTGGTTTCTAAACTTGTCATCCTTGCTCAATTTCCTTTTCAGAGAATTTAGCCTAGACATGGCCATCCCGTAGTTGTTGGGCAACTTCGTGGTAGACTTGATCGGCAATGGCATGGAGATTCTTCCATTTTCATTGATTTGGATGTTTTCTCCCATGATTTGCAGAAACGCGAGATCATCCTGGGAATAGCATGCTTCATCTTTGGTGTCGCTGAAATCTTGGTCGAGAACCTTCAGGATCTCACAGGGTGGTGGCACTATCAATTCTTTGGCGACAATCCTATGGCATACACCATTGTTGCCTTGTTCATAACAAGGGCCTCCAATGATGCTCCATCCCAAGTCTGTTTTCACAGCAAAGGCTTCTTCGGGATTTCCGGAGACTATCTCCACCGGTCTGAGTGCTTGTGGGCAGGAGTATCCAATGAGCAGTCCCACTTCACAGTCTTGAATAGGAGGAATGAAGGGGGCTATTCGAGCCAAATGAGGCATCATACTTGCCGCTACCTTTGAAGGAATGTGCTCCCTGTTGTGAGGGATGTGGTCTCTTGTGTAGCACGACTTGACTCGGACTTCGACAGTCGAGTCGTATCCTCTCAGTTTGATGTCTGAGAACTTCTTACAATAGACCACCGATGAAGATGTCATAGTTGTTATCTTCATTCTTGTTATTTCATGTGGCATGCACAGCTTGGCTGCCAGATCCTCTGTGATATAGGAGCTGTCACTTTGGGAATCAATCAGTGCATAAACCAATACTTCTTGCGAGCCAGCTTGGCCTGTCTTGACCCAAACAGGTACGATCATTGAAGTATAACTCTTCATGTAATCTTGGTTGGTTTTGTTTGAAATAGATTCAAATGTGTTTTCATCTTTGTCGGCTTCTGACTCTGTAAGCTTTGTGTCTGCTTTCTTCTTGTCTAAGTGCAGCAGAGTTTGGTGTTTGCCTTTGCACGTGTTGCAGGACATTTTAACTAGACACTTCTTTGATGTGTGGCCACGTCTGAGACATTTGAAGCAAAGGGCCTTGCTTTGAATGCTTTGTATTTTGTCATCATAAGGCAACTCTTTGAAAGCATTGCACTTGTAGATGAGGTGATCTTTGTCGCAGTAGGTGCAAACTGGAGAATTTTTGGCTCCACTTTTAGGGGTTTCTTTTTCAGCACTGGTGTTGGTGTTGGTGGCATGAGTAATGCCAGGTGCTCGTTTTGTCTTTGCCCTAAACTCGTTTCCTCTATTCGCGGTTGGCAACTTGTCTTGGTTTTGAGCGACCACGCATATAGGGTTGGTAGCCACTCTGGCTTCTCTGGCTACGAAGTTGACAAATTCATGAAACAAAGGGTAGCCCTTTCCAACATCTATGTCTTCTGTAACACGCCGTGTCCACCTAGTGTTACAATACTCGGGTAACTTGGTTGTTGTTTCCTGGATTTGGACGCAATCGTTCAAAACTTCAAGACCTTTCACGTAGGGGATAGCTTCTTTGAGGGTGCTCAGGAAATCGCTGAAATCTTGAAGACCTTTCTTATCTTTGCCTGTTACTTTGGGCCAGTCTCTCAACTTGTTTCTCAAGGAGAGTTGAATGGTGAAGGGGTGTCCGAACCGCTCTTCCAACGTGGTCCATGCACGGTTGTAGGCAGCTTCATCACTTCCGAAAAAACAACCTTCTACTGCCGCTCTGGCTTCTCCTGCAAGGTACTGCTGCAGATAATACAGCTTGTCTGATGGTGGAATTCCTTTGTTCTCAACAAGTGCCACAAAACTTTTGCGAAAGTTGATGAACTTGAGTGGGTCACCATCAAACACAGGAGGTGTGGGGACAGGCAGCCTTGATTTGCTGACGCTATCTGAGAATGTTTGGGCGATGAAGGCCAACTGTGACTCTACTTGGCTCCCGCAATCTTCAGCTCTTGGTGATCTGGCCTCAGGAGAAAAAGCAGGTGCCTCTGGATTCAGATAACCTTTACTAGGCTTGTCACTGCAACAAGAGATGTCATCTGACCTTTGGACTCTTTCCTCTTCTTCTGCTATTTCTAATTGTTCATGACAACTTTCCAAGGCCACCTTGTATTTCCTTATCTTTGCGTGAAGTTCTGCACACTTTCGCTTAGCGCTCAATTCAGCCAGCTTCCTGGCCTTTTCTGAGGCATTACTTGATCCTGTTGAAGAGCCTGTTGAAGATTCTGAAATCTGTGCACTTACAGATACCTTTGACTGAATGGAGACTTTAGACTTGGCAGAAATATCAGACTCATAGTCTAACTTGCTTCCAAAGAGAGACCTGGAATAATTCATTCCCCAAGTAGTCTTGAGAAGGCTTTTTCTCTCCTTGTCTGCCATCATTGGATTCTCTCCAATTTGTTTCAAGGTTTTCGCCATGTCTGAGCACATTTGCTTAGCGCTGTCGACTCTGCGCCGCATCTCGTTGTCTGGCGGGCACAAATCTCGACAGGCTTCATATGTAGCTGTCATTTCTTTGTCCAGGCGAATCAGGTCTTCCAAGTCATCTTCAGTTGTGTCCAAGACCTCATCTTTGTATGCATAAAAAAGAGCGAACACAGCCTTCTTTACTTTACTGTATGTTCGCATAAACCTTTTGTTTGCTCTGTCTACCTGTGCTTCTTGTTCTTCCTTTTTACTGATGACAGCATCTAAAGTCGCAACTTTGTCATTGAGGCTGTCGTATTCAGCAGAAATCTCTGGCGAGACAGACTTATCCTCTCCCTTTGCTTTCACTAACCGCCTGACTTCTTTCAGTCTCTTCATGCATGTCTCTCGTCTTTGCTTCAGCTCATGAAGTGGGACATGCCTGAGTTTTGTTTGTGCAGTGTTCTGGTTAGTCTTGCCAGTGGCGCCATCTTCTGGATCACTTGCATCTTCTTTTTCTTGGACTCCAGCCACCGCATTCTCTCCTTCTGGTTGCTTCTTGTCACCATTATTCTTTTCTTGTTCACTGATTGTAGCCAACTCCATTTCAAGAGTTTCTATTGCATCATGTACTGTTTCTGCATCAGTGTTGAGTTGAGCTCGCTCTTCCTCAGACAAGGTTTCAACTGCCAAGTCAGCATTTATGGCTTGTAACTGCTTTTTGGCAGCTGTGATCTGCTCTCGCAATTCTTGCTCAGTTGCATTTTTGGCAGCTGCAGCCATTTTGTTGCAGTACAGTGTTTACGGAAAATAGTGAGGAAATGGGACAAAAAATGAAATGGTAATTTATATTACCTCTTTGAATAAAGTGAGTTTCGATTGCCGGCAGTATTACATACACTGTCAACTGTTTCAGTGAGTTGGTGAACTCTTTGTGACAGCATATGCCACCCGACAGTCGTTTTGGCAATCTAATGACCGTAAAAAAAAATGTTTAGTAAATCTGGATGGTCTGACAGACAATGCTAGCCAGACTTGGTAATTGGGATTTTCACCAACCAGATTTCTTGAGTGAAAACCTGGAGATAAAAAATATTATGCAGACCTGAAACACAATGTGTTTTTTATGTTTACCTCGAAATTTCCACTCAAAATAACTGAATGGAAACTATACTTGAATTAGGGAATTCTTATCTTTGGGGTATATGATTCCCTAAATACTTTAAACTTGTACTTGATTTGATTAATTCAAAATTGAATTAAATTTGAGGAATCTTGAAATATACTTATATCATTGGATTGAAGCTCAACCAGCCCTTACCTCAGCCCTTGATCTTATTTGATCTTACTAGCCTGATTTAAATTGATGTTCAAAAATACTGATTGAAATACGCTAGCAACAGTATGTGCACAAGCAGTACATGTACAATGAAAACAGAATAATGCAAACACTTCTCTCAACATCAGCACAAAATAAACACAGTATTCAGTGACTAATAAACTTGACTTTGCACTTGAGAAACACAAACTTGACTTGACTTGACTTAAAATGTGTCCTCAAGGTTCAATCACTGGATACATGTCCTTCACTTACAGGCTGTAGCAGCACTAGCACACTGGTGAGTGGTACCGACAGGATGTCACCATCACGATCTCGATGACACGGCACGACCCAACCTCTTGAATCTGCAGCGTTCTTTGCTTGCACACCCACGATGACTTGGTACAGACGAGTATGAGGTAGTGTCTTTACTGTTCCGGCCCCGGATTATGAGCTGCATTTTGGTGTGCAATAACTGATGTTTGACACATCTTTAATGTCCTTGCTTTTGACTTTAATGCATCAAACACCGTAAAGACTGAAACATATCAAACACAAGAAACATTATTTCAGCTGTGGACACAAAATTCTAGTATTACAGAAATTAAATCATACTGCATACACACAAATGTAAACATTTATGATCTCAAATTGATAGATTTTTTAGGTTTACTGAGTTGTTGCAAGAAAGCTACCAGCAAAAATTATGCAGCATTTACTGTAAACAAATACAACAGATTATCAAATCCACATTTAAAATTGTATGGCTTGTGCACATCAGATTTTCATATTAAAAACACACACAAAAAGTTTCTATTCTTTGGACACGTGCATATTCAAACAACCATCATTAAGCTTCAACAGAGTTAACCATTTCACTAACCACTTTGCCGGGTCGCAGCCTTCCGAGGGCAGAAATTCCTTGCAGGCTCTCACATTTTGTCTGCAATTAATAGCCCGGAATAAATACCTTGTAAATTGGTATTTCAGCTAATTTAAAGTCAAGATGTCAATTCAAAAACATAACAATAAAATTGACTAGAACTAGGCATCCAGTAAATAATGAAGGATTGCCAGATTTGCACTTCTAAAAGCTACCAAGGCCATGCAGGCCGGAAGTTGTAGCAGTGACTGACCAAAATAATACTGCATTTACTTCAAGTCAAAAATACATCCCTGTTCACAGAATGAAGCTTCAAAAATTACTTTTTCACAACTATTACAGTTTTTCGCACATGCATGGAGACTAGGTGAAATGTTACATAGGCATTGATTACCACTGACAGTCACATGGTCTAGTCACACTTCAACAAACTTCAAAAATATCATCATCTGTCAAACAACCTACAAAATATCGGGTAGATAATTGGATATGAGGGATTATTTCATCATTATGACAGTTTCACCCTACCTGGGCTGAGGTAAGCAGCTGGATGGCTTTGGATCTTTGTCTTAGCCAGCCATGCTCAATCCGTCCGTTGTCATATTCTGCTGGGCAGGAAGTCTCAAATCGTCTACTTCCTGTTGTGAATAATGCTTATACCTCATGTATTTTTGATGACAAATTATTTCAATAATTTTTAAATCTCAAAGGACAAATTTCCAAACCTAGGTTTTTAAAAGAAAATATGGAGGGAATAAATAAAAAAAAAAAAGGTAGGGAATTCCCAAGGGATTCCCCAGAGGTCAAAGGTCATTTCCATGTTGGGGGTTCCCCCAGACACAAAGTAAACAACTTTTGACTGGCACACAGAGCCAGGCTGTGAGTAAATATACCTGCCAAAACAAATCTTTGGGAGGCATTGCTGTACAACCAAAGGTCAAATACTAGAAAGGATGTCACTGTTGACATACTATATAGCGGGGAAATTACAACAGTCACAAGAATTGCCATGTTTCTCACATGGATCAAACAAACACAGCTGCTGCCGTTACAACTACCGTTCAAAAGTTTGGGGTCACTTAGAAATTTCCTTATTTTTGAAAGAAAAGCACTGTTTTTTTCAATGAAGATAACTTTAATCAGAAATACACTCTAATATACATTGCTAATGTGGTAAATGACTATTCTAGCTGCAAATGTCTGGTTTTTGGTGCAATATCTACATAGGTGTATAGAGGCCCATTTCCAGCAACTATCACTCCAGTGTTCTAATGGTACAATGTGTTTGCTCATTGCGTCAGAAGGCTAATGGATGATTAGAAAACCCTTGCGCAATCATGTTAGCACAGCTGAAAACAGTTTAGCTGGTTAGAGAAGCTATAAAACTGACCTTCCTTTGAGCAGGTTGAGTATCTGGAAAAAAATTATTATTTCAAACACAAATCCTTATTTCTAACCTTGTCAATGTCTTGACTATATTTTCTATTCATTTTACAACTCATGGTGGTAAATAAGTGTGACTTTTCATGGAAAACACAAAATAATTGTCTGGGTGACCTCAAACTTTTGAACGGTAGTGTATATTTATATATTTACTCCATCTAGCAACAATGCTCCACACTGTGTGTGTTTATATATCTACATATTTAGTCCATCTAGCTACAATGCTCCACACTGTGTGTTTATATATTCATATATTTATTCCATCTAGCTACAATGCTCCGCACTGTGTGTGTTTATATATCTACATATTTAGTCCATCTAGCTACAATGCTCCGCACTGTTTATATACTCATATATTTATTCCATCCAGCTACAATGCTCCGCACTGTGTGTGTTTATATATCTACATATTATTCCATCTAGCTACAATACTCCGCACTGTGTTTATATATTTATATATCTATCCCATCTAGCTACAATGCTCCGCACTCTGTGTCTATATATATTTATATTTATATGTACATATGTATACTTGCTGCTCTTGTTTTTTCTCTTGCCTTCTGATTGTTGCTCTGAGTGTTGCTATCCCTGTGCTGTTGCAATCCTGGAATTTCCCCATTGTGGGACTAATAAAGGCTTATCTTATCTTATCTTATCTTATCTTATAAAAATCACACAAAATATTTAGTCACAGCAGTGCACAGAGTACCTTTTCACTTTAGATGTTAACACCACACCATTTGCTTGACTGTAGTGATGTGTGGGTAAAGACCAAAGACCACATGGTAAGTGAAGAACTAATTCAGAGCCTTTAATTATTTATTAATTACATTTTTTGCCAATTAATACAAGATGGAATGATAAGATTAGGTCTCCATAATGCAAGCAGGTACTCTGTGTACTGCTGTGATACTGTATTTTTGTTTTAATGCATACACCCTAATGCTTCTATTCATTTTTGCCATCAGTGTTTTTTAACTTCCATGAGTTCTGTTCAGTGACATCATACACAAACCCTCTATAATGGGAGAGTCAGTGTTGTGGATGTCAGGTGGGAGTGAGTTCCAGAGCTGGGGAGCAGAGCAACTGAAGGCTCTATTCCCCATAGTGGTGAGGCGGGCAGAAGGGATGGCGAGGTGACGGGAAGAGGAGGACCTAAGAGAGTGGCTAGGGGTGATAATGTGGAGGAGTTCAGCCAAGTATGAAGTGTCAGATCAGGGCTGGACTGGGACAACAAAACGTCCCTGGCATTTTTGGTCCAGGCGGCCCACCATGATCAGTCAAACAACAACAGCACAGACAGTCCAGTTAAACATGTGCAAGTCTTGTGCCATTCCCCAAAGCAACAGTAAAGCTGAGGTAGTAGGCTACATGCAAAACAGGGGAATAGAATAATTAGTCACATGATCACATTCCTGTTTAAAAGATGCATAACTGGGAATAATTTCATAATGTAAAGCTTCTCCCCTTACAACAATCACAGGGATGTGCAGAGACATTTTCAATTCAATTCAACTTTATTTATATAGTGCCATTTCACAACAAAAGTCATCTCATAGCACTTTCAACTGTAGGGGAAACCCCCACAGTTGCAAAAAAACCCCAGCAATCAGGCGATCCCCTGTGAGCAAGTGCTTGGCGACGGTGGAGAGGAAAAACTCCCTTTTAACAGGAAGAAACCTCCAGCAGAACCAGGCTCAGGGAGGGGCAGTCATCTGCTGCGACTGGCTGGGGGGTGAGGGGATAGAGAAGATGAAAAGAACAGACATGTAGAGAGCAAACAGCACGATGGGGACTCAATCTATGGGAGAGAACAAACAGATGTTAATGACCAGCAAAAAAAAATAAATAAATAAAATTTCATTGAGAGTGAAGAAAGGAGTGAACCCCAGTGCATTATTGGAGGTCCCCTGGCTGTATAAACCTCTTAGCAGCATAACTAAGGGAGGGCTCAGAAACACATGATCCCTCCCTAATTGTAGGCTATATCAAAAAGGAAGGTTTTAACCTTGTTGTTAAAAACAGAGATTGAGTCTGACTCCCGAATCCAGATTAGCAGCTGGTTCCACAGGAGAGGAGCTTGATAGCTGAAGGCTCTGCCTCCCATTGTACTTTTGGAAGTTCTAGGTATTACAAGTAATTCTGAATTTTGGGATTGTAGTGCTCTGTTGGGATAATAGGGTAGAAAAATAGAAAAAAAGTAGCTCATTTGCATTAATTAAAGAAAAAGAGGAGGGAAAATTACTGAGGCAAAAGTACAAAGATGGAAGAAAAAGATTATGCCAGTTTATGACACAAAAGTCACAAATTCAAGAAAAAATGTCAATCCATGAGAAAATTTTTTCATGACGTTTCAATTTTCATGAAGTTTCAAAATTTTGTTGAAGTCTATAATTTAAAAAAGAATAAAAATAATCATAAGAAAAATTCACATAAAAAATTCCCCATTTTCAATTAAAAAATTTCTAATTTAGGTAGTAGAGTATCCTGAAACTGTACACAAGTAGGTTATCATTATATATTATCACTTAAATATACGTAAGAGTAATCACCCAAAAGTAGTTTAAGAAGTTGTTACTGAGATGTGAGTGTAGCCTGGACAGTTTGATGTTTTTCTAAATTTATGACAGTTTTATTCTAAATTTACTACCTTTTCCTTGTAAATTTGAAAGACCCCCATCCTCTCACATACACACTTCCATTCATCTTCTTCCGCTTAATCCTTTTTGGGTTGCGGGGGGGGCTGGAGCCTATCCCAGCATCTTTGGGCGAGAGGCAGGGTACACCCTGGACAGGTCGCCAGTCCATCGCAGGGCCAACACAGAGAGACAGACAACCATTCACTCTCACAGTCATACCTAAGGACAATTTAGAATCCCCAGTTTGATGCCAATTAACCTAACTTGCATGTATTTTGGGCATGTGGTTGGAAACCGGAGAAATCCCAGAGTAAACCCACACAGACACGGGGAGAACATACAAACTCCACACAGATCACTGTTGGTCGGGGGCTGGGATCGAACCCAGGATCCTCTGGCCAAGGGTGAGTTGCTGTGCTGCCGCAGTGCTAACCACTCCGCCACCGCGCTGCCCTCCACACACAAACTTAAATCAACTTTTTCCTCATAATTTGTGTTTAGTGCTAATTTAGGGCTTTTTTTCCTTGTACATTTGAGACTTTACTCTCATACATTTGAGATTTTTCCTCAAATTAAAAATCAAAAATAAAATGAGCAAAGATGCAGCATTTTCTGTTATATTATAGGCGCTATTTATAGCCTATTAATAGCCCATTTTCTAACCCCCACCTCAGGTGAAAACCTCACGTACTTTGAAACCTAAATGTTTGCAGATATGCATCATATCCTTACTGAACACATTCAAACAGACCCAAAAACTGGGCTGCACGGTGGCGCAGTGGTTTAGCACTGTAGCAGCACAGTTTTACCCTCAGCCGGGGGATCGCGGGGATCATGAGATCGTGGGTTCGATCCCAGCCCCCGACCAACAGTGAGCTGTGTGGAGTTTGCATGTTCTCCCCGTGTTGCGTGGGTTTACTCCGGGATTTCTCCGGTTTCCTCCCGCACACCAAAAACATGTAGGTTTAGGGCGCTCGCGCACGCAGCGACCAGCAGCCGGTGGCTTGTCACCAGACTGCAAACCAAGTCTGCCTACGGGTACAAATAAGTAACAAAAAAAAAAAAAAAAACTATGCTTAACATTGCAGAATATTCAAGATGAGGCTGGGGTCATACATCATTATGAGATGTGACTAATACAGACCTAACTCCAGCTGCGCATGTGCTCCATGGTTTCACAGGATTTTTTTTTTAATCCACCTTATTCCTGGGGGTGCCACTGTAGGAACGATTATGGGCGGAGCCTTTCGGCTGACATAGCGTTAAATCAGTCAGTAAGAGTGGAGTAGCAGGGGTATTTAAAATAGCGTTTTTAAAAGTTTTTCAAATTCATTTTAATGTATAGTCCACATACGTGTTTTGCACTCAAGTGGTAGCTAATTTCAGCTCTTCTAGTTTTTGTATTTTTTTGAATGCTTTGGCATAGTTCTGGTACTTGTTGCTGGTGTTCGTGGTTGTGCCAGATTGGATAAATGGAGGCTTCTCACCACACGGTGACAGACGACATCCAAGCACGGTGTTGTGGCGTGCGTCTGCTCTAAGGTAAATTTGACTATGTCCAACATATTTTAACAAAATGCAGCCGACTTTATTGCAGTGGAGACGTGCTGGTCGGAATGCCCACCGGATCAGGATTCAGGCCAGAGACAGATAGAGTGGTGATATAGAGTGAAGTACGTGGCAGTGATGCACCTGTAAGCTGGTTGCCAACCGCCAATCAAATCTAAAAGAAGAAGAAGAAGGAATGCACACCGCATCATTATGAGTACAGGCAACAAGAAATCATAAATCATGACTATTTGTTTGGTAGTGGCAAAGTCCCAGGAAAACCCTCATGAGTGTCTGGTATCATTGGAAAGCTTAGAAATTGTACTTTTTAAAAATACCTATGCTTTTGCGGAAGATGTAACTCCCGACCAATCGAACAAACCCGAGTTTTCAACCTAGCCAAAATATAAACAAATTGTTTTTTTTCCAGGTCAGTTTTTGTGCACTTCCTACAAATTAAATATCATTTTGAAGATCTTTCAATGCAAAATATGGAAATAACGTTACATCCGTTTTAAAAATGTCCTTAAAGTGACTCATTTTGATAGCAGGGGTCATTTGTTTACCGCGTTAGCATCTTAGCAGCGGCGCTAACTAATGTAGCTACTGTCTACGAGGACACTTTATAAGGCCATCTTCCCATCCCTTGATAGTCGTGGGAAGTGGTATGATTATGGTATGGGGGACCCATGCTGTGGTATTGATCTCTGACTGAAAGACATGGAGATGCAGTAATTTCCTCTGATGGAAGAGCATCGGGATTAAAGGGCTGGGGGACAAAAGGAATTGTCATGCGGGAATGAATTGTAATGCAGGACCTTGGGTAGCAGGGACGTGTGAGTGTTGTGATATAAAAGAGAGTCCCTGCTACATGAGGTTAATGTTTTCTGATTCTGGAAGATGTGAGAGAGTGAATAAAGTTCATCTGCTCTGAACGCTCGGCCTGGTTATTCCTCTCTCCACAGTGTTCGTGTTTTGAGGTGCAAGAGGCCGTGTTCCCGCATTTCTGATGCCAAAGTCATTGTTTTTTAACAAGGAAAAGTGTCCAGTTCTCAGTGACAACCATACATTATAAACTAGTACCGGAAGTTGCTACCATAATTCATGCAAGGCATCATGTGGCCTAGGAATAAGGTGGATAACGGCTCTAGTTGCAGGGCTGTCCTGGGGGATTGCCTGAATCGCGGGCTGGTTCGTTTCCAGACCACGATTCACAGCTTTCACCCTCATTGACAAGATGTAGTAGTGACTTTTACCTCTTAAATCGTAAATGGCGTTCACTTATATAGCACTTTTTACTCATTTCTGGATGACCAAAGCTTTTTACAGATCCTGCATCTGCATTTTATACATTTTTCAAAATGCACATCTGCATTTTATACATCTTACGATGTATAACATGTTACAACACTGGCTGTAGTGTTATATTTGCTCGTTTGTTTGTGGTTTTACAGAGTCTCTCCTCAAGTGTGCTCCTGCGACAGGGGTGCTTTCAGGCAGGCGGACTTTTTTTTCCAACACAAACCCGGCTCTTTGTACACGTGGTCAGCATGGAAACTCGAGGAGACGTTCACTGGCGGGCTGAGGTAGACAGAGGAAGGGACACTGTGGGAAAACTCTCGGGTGAATGTTGTTTTTTTTTTTTTTTTTAAATCACACACCCTATGTTTTGCTGATGTGTTCCGTTTATACTCATTGTAAACATGGAAGTGAGTGCAGTGCAACGATGCATTTAATTGCTTAGACTGATGACGTGCATGTTTGAGCACCACTCAGGGACAAATATGATTGGTGAAATTGCCAAAAGTTAAGGATGATTGGCCAAAATTGCAGTGATTGGAGTAAGTTCAAATTTTGCGAGATTACCTAAATTTGTGGCAATTGCTGCCATTGCAAAATCGACATTGCAAAATCCTGGAGGGACCGTTTAGAAATAATGTTAGCTTATGTGGCTTTTTTGGCTCAAAAAGACAAGCTGTATATTTCCAATTGTTTCCCCAGGTTTCGGCTGTTTGATTGACAGCTGACACTTGACACTGTTCTGGGAGTGGGTGTGGTTTGAGCGCCTGCTGCAGACACGCCCCCTCCATCCCAGAGCAGAGAGGGCGATAATTGATGATATTTTCAAACATTCAAATTTGGCTGGACAATTAACACACTTTTGTTTGGTCTGGTCGACTTAAAACACATTCACTGATTCACTTGTCAGAGACTTTAAATTTTATCTGCTCTCTAGCAGTCTCCACAGGGCCAGAGCCATCAACCTCCAATGTTATGTATTCAGCGGAAGTGACAGATTACTAATAAATAAATAATTGGACAAGATAACTCTTTTTCTCCTGTTTAATGTGAAAACACTCCATGTGGAAACCAAAATGGAAACTTTACAGGAACTGTAGGCGTCATGATCAGGTGAGCGTGCGCCCCCCTCCCTTCCTGCGAGAGGCTCCCTGGCTTCGCAGGTAATTATCACACCTGCGTGAGTGGACACACCTGCTGTCTCTGCCTTGCCAGCGCTTATAAGGACCAATTTGTGAATGCTTCAGCGCTGGCTCGATGGGTATACTGCCTTCCCAAACAAGCAAGTACGTTACATTCTAATTCTAAGGAATCGTGTTTAATTCCTTTTCTCCTCCCTTTTCCAGGTTGCTGCCATCTGTGCGGTGCGTCTCCGGGGATCGTTGTGCGCTTACCTGCTCCATCATCCTCATCACCATTTCAGCTGCCTATCTCCACCTGGTCAGACACCTCACCTAGCTCCTCTCCTCTCCTACTCTCCTACTCTCTGCCAGCCTCATCCCGCTGGTTCGTCTATTCCTGCTGGGTCTCTGTCGGGTTCTCTGCTCAGCTCCCGTAAGTAATTGTTTGTCATTCCCCTTTCCCGATCTCCCTCCTCCTCCTAACTGGCTCTCGTCTCCTTACAGGCTGAGTCCTCCTCTGGTGAGTGGCGTCTTTCCTTAACTGTGCGTTCCCCTTTTTGGGTTAATAAATTGTGGTTAAATTTAGCTTCTCTGTGTTGTGTGTGTGTTTTCTCTGGTGTGGCACCCTGCACGTGAGCTGACCATTCTTTCAACATGACAGTAGGGGTGTCCAATGGCCTGGTGGTCTAATACACATAGCATAAGAGGTCAACGGCAGGTGAGGTGGGGGATGCTGTGAGGCGGGTGAGAGGATGCTGTGATCGCGAGATGTTTCGAGACTATTGCGCAATGATCCAAAATGGCGACTGCCGTCGACTGAGCTTAACCCTATGAGTGTGTATGTTGCCAAACTGTGGCATAACCCCTAGTGGTCATGAGTGGTAAATATTTTTTGTCAATAAAATAGTTCAGATTTCCAAGGCTGTAATTTGAAAGTGGTAAGAGATAATAGCTTACTGTCAATTAGAAAGATGTAAAATATGATCCAAAGTTTCAGATAGGAATAAATTTATGTATCTGATTTGCATAATGTCGCGGCACCTCTTTAAATTCCATAACTCAGTCAAAACTGGACTTTGGACGTATTTACACAAAAAATGGTTCAGTCTTTTGACACTGTTTTTTGTACAGAGGTACCTCATCATCTTATCTTCAAAGTACATAAACAAGAAATCAGTACATTTAAAAAAAACCCCAGAAATTTCTCACTTACTTTTGACAAAGTCAGTGAGAAGACAGGCACAATGCCGCGCTCTGCCACTAGGGGCACACAAATTCTCACACTCAAAGGGTTAAAACAAACTTTTCCACAGGTAGTTTTTTTTTCTTTTTTTTTTTTTTTATTTAAGTTTTTGTAAAGGGTATACAGGTCATTACAGCATTGCATTGTTTACATTTTCATCACATGTTCCCTTATTTTTTGCTATTTGACAACATTGGTAGGATAGTTATTACAACAACCCCCCCCCCCTTTTTTTTTAAAGTGAAAGAAAAAGTGAAGTTAAGGAGAATTAAATAAAAAACAAACAAACAAATGAATAAACAAACAAACAGAACAGCAAAAAACAAACAAACAGAAAATTAAGTAATTAAAAGTAAAAGAGCAACTGAGTAGCTTTGGAACAAAGAGCGGGACCATTATTGAAATGGTATTTGTCAAAGATTAGTTCTAATGGAAGACACATATGCGATCCAGGGTTGCCAAAAGATTATGAACCCATCCATGTCCTGTCTCAGTGCGAATGTCAACTTTTCCATCGAGTAAATGTCTTGAATCACGTTAATCCAATCTTCAGGTGTAGGACAGTCCTTCAGCATCCATTTTTTAGTTAGGGCTTTTTTACTTGCCAATATTAAAACATTGAATAAGTATTTATCTCCTCGTCTTTCCAGTGAGTCCGGTAATAAACCCAAATACAAAGTTACAAAAGAAAAGGGAACTGTTATTTTGAATATTTTCCCCAATATTGTCTGTACGTTGGACCAATATTGGTGGATAACTGGGCATGACCAAAACACATGAAAATGATTTGCAGTCTTTTCACCACACAAGCGCCAACAGTTCAACCCCTTATGGGTAAATTTGTTTTGTGCAGGTGTTCTGAAAAATCTTACCAAGTTTTTCCATCCAAATTCTCTCCACTGCAGGGATGAGGTACTTTTCCATTGCTGTTTATTTAGCTTTTCCCATATTTCCAATTGTAAAGTGAAATTCCCCTCTTTTTCCCATCTCTCTTTTATATACGATGTGTTGTCTCCTTTTAAGTCTTGAAGACCTTGGTATATTTTAGAAATGTATCTGATCCCTGGGATCCCTTTATATGCCATTAAGAAGACCTTCAGAACACCTGACTGGGCCCTTTCCAAATCCTCCTTTTTAAGTATATTGTTTATGTGGTGTCTAAGCTGAAAGAACCTGTAAAGATCTTGATTTATTAGACCTTGTTTTTTCAAATCTTAAAAACTTCTTAAAGTTTGCCCCTTAAAAAAATCGTAATATTTTATCAGCCCTTTCTCTTTCCACTCTTTAAATCTAGTGTCTGTTTTATTGGGAGTAAAGTCTTGATCATAGGCAATCCATTGCAGAAGTCGATAGGGCTCTTTAGCTTGATTCTCTCTGACTATCTTAAACCAAATTTTTAGCGGGGTCTCTATCCACGGGTTAGCGTTATTCAGGAGTTTAGTTAAGGCATTGTTCCCTATTATCGCCTGTAGGGGGATGTCACTTGTTATTTGGCATTCCATCTCCTTCCATTGTGCAGTGTAGACTGGGTTACATATCTCTACTAAAGTTTTAATTTGTGCAGCTATAAAATAGTCCCTGATATTTGGCAGTGTGAGCTCACCTTTGTCTTTGTTTAGCTGTAGGGTTCTATATCTGATTCTAGGTCTCTTACCCTGCCATATGAATCTTGAGATCCTTCTGTCCAGTTCCTGCCATGTTTTTTTGGGAGGTTCTACCGGTATTGTTTGGAAAAGGTATAGAAGACGTGGAAGTATATTCATTTTGACTGCTTCAATTCTTTGTGCGGTACCTAAGAATGGTATCATATTCCATCTTGCTAGGTCAGATTTTATTTTTGTCACCAGTGGATCATAGTTTAGTGGTATAATTTTGTCGAGTTGTTTCGGGATATTGACCCCCAGATATTTCATAGATTCCAACTCCCAGTTAGTTTTGAGTTCATTTAGTGAAAAATGATTTGGGTCATAGTTGAATGTTAAAACTTGGGTTTTATGCATGTTTAATTTGTACCCTGATAAATCTCCATAGTCTGAAAAAACTGAGATTAGTTCTGGTAGAGAAGTGTCTGGCTGCCCTAGGTATATTAAAATGTCATCAGCAAAGAGTGCTATTTTATGTTCTTTCTGACCAAGTGTAATACCTTGAATTTCTTGATTTTGTCTTATCCATTGGCTCAGAGGTTCTATGAAGATTGCAAAGAGCAGTGGAGACAGGGGGCAGCCTTGACGACATCCTCTTTCCAGCTCAAAAGATGATGATAAATTACCGTTAATCCTTATTTTAGCTGTTGGTTTTTTATATAATGCCTGTATAGTTCTAATGAAGTTGTTATGAAAATTGAAACTGGATAAGATTTTATAGAGGAAAGACCAGTCAACCGAATCGAATGCTTTTTCAGCATCTAATCTCAATATGACTGCATTTAAGTTATATTTTTTTATATGATGAATTATGTGTAAAGTGCGTCGAATGTTGTCTTGTGTCTGTCTTTGTCTTATAAAACCTGTTTGGTCTAAGTGAATTAAGTCTGTCAGTATGTTTTCTAACCTTTTGGCAAGGATAGTGGTAAAAAGCTTATAGTCCTGATTTAATACACTGATTGGTCTGTAGTTGGAGCATTCTAGTTTATCCTTTTCAGGTTTAGGTATGACTGCAATGACCCCTTCTCTCCAGGAGGGGGGGATTTCCCCTGTGTGGAGGACGTAGTTAAATGTTTTCAGGAGGAGAGGAGATAGTTGCTGTTTAAAGGTTTTGTACCATTCTGCTGTATAGCCATCTGCTCCTGGGGACTTGTTAGCTTTAAGTTTCATAATTGCTTTTTCCAATTCTTTAGGTTGTATTTCTGACAGTAGGGTTTTATTTTGTGATTCCGTAAGTTGGGGAAGGTTTAATGTGTTTAGGAATGTCTCGGATGCGTTTTTATGTTTTTTGTGGGAGTATAAGTTCTTGTAGTAATTCTCGAAGCTTTTAAGAATATCCTGAATTCTGAATTTTATTTCCTTTGATACTGGGTCTCTGATTTTGTAGATTGCTCTTTCCGTTTGTTGTTTCCTCAATTTATAGGCTAGTAATTTTGCCGATTTACTGCCTGCTTCATAGTGTTTTTGTTTCAGAAATGTAAGTTTCTTCTGGATTTCTATTGTGTAGATCTCATTTATTTGATTTTTAATTTCTTTGATCTTGAGCGAGCCATTAGAATGAGTGTTATCTTTGTGTTCTTTTTCTAGGTTCTTGAGCTCTGACTCTAGTGTGATTAGTTTTTCTTGTCTCAGTTTCTTTTGGGTTGCCAGTTTTGCAATAATTTTTCCCCTTATTACAGCTTTGCACGCATCCCACAGTATTAAAGGGGATACTTCTCCATTATCGTTTTCTTCCAAATATCTGAGAATATCTGATTTCAATTCATCTTTCAGTGGCCCTTTGAGGACACTTGAATTCAACCTCCAGGAAAATGTATTATTTGTGTATTTTTGGATGTTTAAATCCATATAGATCGGACTGTGGTCGGAGAGATCCATCAGTCCTATTTTACATGTTTTTACTCTTCCAGTGTCTCTATTAAACATAAAAAAGTAATCAATCCTTGAGTAAGATGAATGTGGCGTTGAATAAAAAGTATAATCTTTTACATTGGGGTTGAATTCCCTCCATACGTCACAGATTCCCATTTCTTTTAGTAGCATCCGAGTATTCCTATTTTGGGTGTTATTTTGATGTGAAGAATTACCTGTTGCATCCCAGTATGGATTCAGTCTTAGATTGAAGTCTCCACCACATATCACTAAACCTTTTTTTTTTTTTTTTTTTTTTTTTTTTGTTACTTATTTGTACCCGTAGGTAGACTTGGTTTGCAGTCTGGTGACAAGCCACCGGCTGCTGGTCGCTGCGTGCGCGAGCGCCCTAAACCTACATGTTTTTGGTGTGCGGGAGGAAACCGGAGAAATCCCGGAGTAAACCCGCGCAACACGGGGAGAACATGCAAACTCCACACAGCTCACTGTTGGTCGGGGGCTGGAATCGAACCCACGATCTCATGATCCCCGCGATCCCCCGGCCGAGGGTAAAACTGTGCTGCCACAGTGCTAAACCACTGCGCCACCGTGCAGCCGATGATAACTAAAGCCTTGGGCTTTAGTTATCATTAGGTCGAATACATTTTTATAAAATTTCCATTTAGCCCCTGGTGGTGCATATACATTCAGCAGGGTGATATCTTCTCCCTCTAGCCGCCCAGTTACCAAACTGTACCTCCCTTCTTTATCTTTGTGTTCTGATTTTTTTTCAAATGTAATTTTGGTTGATATCAATGTCGCTACTCCCCTCCTCCTCCCTGATTTATATGAAGATGAAGAGATCATTTTAAACCCTTGTCTACTGAGTTTAGTGTGTTCCACGTCTGTTAGGTGGGTTTCTTGTAAAAATACTATTTCTGCTTTGTCTTTTTTCATTTTTCGTAGAATCTTGGATCTTTTAACTGGATTCAGGATCCCTTTTACATTATATGAGGCTATTTTGGTTACACCCTGTTTCTCCTTTGTATTTTCTTATTTAGTATAACAGTGTGGTGGCCCTCTTTTTTGCTACTCAGAAACTGAAAGAACATTAAGAACATAAAAAACATTAAGTACATAATGAACGAAACTTTAAAACAAAAAACTGTCAAAAAAACTTCCTGAGCTGGGGTCTCTTTAAAGACCCTGTAAGAGCCCTGATGGAGTATGGGCTCTGAGGGAAATTCCTCAAACTCTGTGACGTGTTGAGGGCCCTCTCTTACCCCTGTAAGTTGTCCCATGTTTTTAACGTGAATTTCAGATCCCAATCCGAATTTGTAATGATTTTTTTTTTTTTTTTTTTTAATGCCTATACTCTATGAGCTTGTGTGCACCCTCCCACCCCCATCACAGCAAACATTCACTCTAATACAGTATTTGTTAGTGTGGGGAGAACATGTGGGTCATTGTTACACTTCTATTTTAACATGATTTTTTTTTTCCCCTTTAAATTAAGAAGACATTTGTTTCTAATGCTAAAACTGCTCCATGAAAGGTTTTACCACATGCTGATTCTGCATCTTCTTTAATGTTTGTTACCTTGTAGGAGGGGGGATGGAAGTGCAGAGTGACTGTAGAGAGAAAGAAAAAAAAAAAAAACCCAAAAAGGTCGCTATTCCTTCCTGGAACTGGAAAGCTTATCTTTGTAGCTCTGGGGCTGGGTGTTCCCGCTGCTGGCCCGTGGATTTTGAAGGTCTCTGAGTGGACCACGTTTGAGCTCTGATTTTCTCGCTCAGATCCGCTGCGGGTTTAAACACCGTTACCGGGAGTCCTCTTCTTGCCATGTCAGTTGTTGCTTCTTCCGCTGAATTGTAGAGACATGACTCTTCCCCGTAAAAGACCCTTAGCTTCGCCGGAAATGGCGTCTGAAAGCGTAGATTCTTTTCCCGTAAAACCTTTTTGGCATCGTTATATTCCCGTCGCTTTTTTAAGAACTTCAGGGGCGTAATCGTGTTCCACGAAGACTTTTCTTTCTTGATGCATAAATCCTTTCTTCTGCCAAGCCCGTCTTACAACTTCTTGTTTTATTTTGAAGTCGGAGAATCTTACCAACACTGAACGTGGGGGCGCTTCCGGGGCTGGCTTTGCGGCTAATGTGCGATGTGCCTTTTCTATCTTCAAATCGGTGGATTGTGGAATATCCAACTTCTCTCTCAATAAGGATTCCACGCATTCTGCCACTGTGTTGAAACCATCTCCAGCTCCTTCTTTCAGACCGTGAATTCTGATGTTATCTCGTCTCTGTCTTCCTTCTTGGTCGGCTAGCTTAGCCTCCAGCCTTGACTGTTTTCTGTGTAAATCCAGTACAGAATCTTCAAGCACTTTTATTCTGTCTTCAGCTTCCAAGATTCGGTTTTCGGCCTGGTCCATTCTGCTGTTCGCCTTTTTTAGATCCTCTCTGAATTCAAGAAATTCGGTCCGAAATCGTCGTAATTCGTCAAATAGCGATTTCAAGCTAATCCTTTTGTTAGCTAGGCCCAGGCACTCGTCTTCTGAACGGAGGTCTTCTGGTTCCGATTCCACGGCTGCTGTGCGTCCTGATCTGGGGAATGTCAGTTTCCTCTGCTTTTGGTTAGGCATGGTGTTATTGTCTTTTGAATTTTAATCTTCCACAAATCCGTTAGGTCTGATTTTGAGGAGGTTTTCCTTGGATTGAGTCTGGGAGTTTCACCGTTAGGTTGCTATCACCATGGCGTCGTTTTTTTTTCTTTTTGTAATTATTTCATTAACGATTGTCTGTGTTTATCTTTCTTTTTTCATATGGAGCTGGAGGAACTAGAGAACTATATCAACGAGTTTTATTACCGTTGCTGTGTCATGGAGCAGGCGAGTGCGTGTTCCGTCCCGGCTTCTTAGTCTAAACCACGGAGACCCGCAGATTCGCCAAAAATAACGCCCGAGAATTCACAGCAGGGCACCGAGGTTAGTGACATCATTTTCTCTATTGAGAATAAACTTACCAGCATGGATGGTAGACTGGCGCTGGTTGAGCTGCTTCATAAGGAGTTCCAGAGTTTGCAGGAGAGTTTAGAGTTCAGTCAAACACAGCTCGTCTCTCTCGTACAGGAAAATAATAGCCTAAAAAAAGTCAGTAAACACACTAACCACGCGGCTTGGCGTTGTTGAGGAAGAAAAACGAAAAATGAAGGAAACAGTTCTCAATTTGCAGTCACGCAACATGAGAGATAACCTTGTTTTTTCTGGAATTGTTGAAAAGAACAATTCCAGAAAAAACAAGGTTATCTCTCATGTTGCGTGAGGGGGTTCTTTTGTTGAAAAGAACCCCCTCATGGATCGTCACCTTATCGTGGTGGGGGGGTTTGCGTGCCCCAGTGATCCCAGGAGCTATGTTGTCCGGGGCAATTTGCCTCTGATAGGGTCTCCCAAGACAAACTGGTCCTGGGTGAAGGGCCAGACGAAGAACGATCCAACAGACTCTCATGATAAATTGTATATCAAGGATTCAGTGTACCCCGCCCGGTATGGGGTTACCGGGGCCCCACCCTGGAGCCAGGCCTGGGGGAGGGGCTCGAAGGCTAGCGTCTGGTGGCCGGGTTTCCACCCATGGGACCCGGCCGGGCTCAGCCCGAAGGAGTTACATGGGTCTGCCCTCCAGTAGGTTCACCACCTGCAGGAGGGATCATGGAAGTCCGGTGCTATGTGGATTAGGTGGCAGTCAAAGGCGGAGACCTTGGCGGACTGATCCCAAGCTTTCTAAACTGGCTTTTGGTACGTGGAATGTCACCTCTCTGGTGGGGAAGGAGCCTGAGCTGGTGTGTGAGATTGAGCGATACCGGCTAGATATAGTCGGCCTCACCTCAACACACAGCTCCGGTTCCGGAACCAGTCTCCTGGAGAGGGGCTGGAGCTTGGCCTTTTCTGGAGTTGCCCCGGGCGAGAGGCGACGAGCAGGGGTAGGTATTCTTGTATCGCCCCACCTTGCTGCCTCTATATTGGAGTTTTCCCCGGTGGACGAAAGGGTTGCTTCCCTGCGCCTTCGGGTTGGGAGACGGGTCCTGACCATCATTTGTGCCTATGCACCAAATGATGTTTCAGAGTACCCACCCTTTTTGGAGTCTGTGACTGGGGTGCTGGAGGGTGCTCCTCCTGGAGACTCCATTGTCCTACTGGGGGACTTCAATGCGCACGTGGGCAACGACAGTGAAACCTGGAGGGGGGTGATTGGGAGGAACGGCCTGCCCGATCTGAACCCGAGTGGTGTTCAGTTATTGGACTTCTGTGCTAACCACAGTCTGTCTATAACGAACACCATGTTCAAGCATAAGGGTGTCCATATGTGCACCTGGCACCAGGACACCCTAGGCCGCAGGTCGATGATCGATTTTGTTATCGTATCATCAGACCTGCGACCGTATGTCTTGGACACCCGAGTAAAGAGAGGTGCAGAGCTGTCAACTGATCACCACCTGGTGGTGAGTTGGATCCGATGGCAGGGGAGGAAGCCATTCAGACCTGGTAGACCCAAACGTATAGTGAGGGTGTGCTGGGAGCGTCTGGCTGAGGCCCCTGTCCGGGAGGTCTTCAACTCCCACCTCCGGAAGAACTTCAACCACATTCCGAGGGAGTCTGGAGACATGGAGTCTGAATGGGCCATGTTCTCCACCTCTGTTGTTGAAGCGGCAGCCCAGAGCTGCGGCCGCAAGGTGGTCGGTGCATCTCGTGGTGGCAACCCCCGAACCAAGTGGTGGACACCAGTGGTGAGGGGGGCCATTAAGCTGAAGAAGGAGTCCTATCAAGCTTGGTTGGCTTGTGGGACTCCCGAAGCAGCTGAGGTGTACCGGCAGGCCAAGCGGAGTGCAGCTCGGGTGGTTGCTGAAGCAAAAACCCGGGTATGGGAGGAGTTCGGTGAGGCCATGGAACAAGACTTTCGGTCGGCTTCAAAGAGATTCTGGCAAACTGTTCGGCGGCTCAGGAGGGGAAAGCAGCTCCCCGTCCACACTGTGTATGGTGCGGATGGGACACTGTTGACTTCAACTGGGGATATCGTCGGGCGGTGGAAGGAATACTTCGAGGATCTCCTCAATCCCACTGATACGCCTTCCACAGAGGAAGCAGGGTTTGGGGACGAGGGGGATGACTCGCCTATCACAGGGGCTGAGGTCGCCAAGGTGGTTAAAAATCTCCTTGGTGGCCGGGCCCCGGGGGTGGACGAGATTCGCCCCGAGTACCTCAAGGCCCTGGATGTTGTTGGGTTGTCATGGTTGACACGCCTCTGCAACATTGCGTGGAGGTCGGGGGCAGTGCCTTTGGCATGGCAAACCGGGGTGGTGGTTCCTCTCTTCAAAAAAGGGGACCGGAGGGTGTGCTCCAACTTTAGAGGGATCACACTCCTCAGCCTCCCTGGGAAGGTCTATGCCAAGGTACTGGAGAGGAGAGTCCGGCCGTTGGTCAAACCTCGGATTCAGGAGGAGCAATGTGGTTTTCGTCCTGGCCGTGGCACATCGGACCAGCTCTTTACCCTCTCGAGAATTCTTGAGGGTTCGTGGGAGTTTGCCCAACCAGTTTACATGTGTTTTGTGGACTTGGAGAAGGCATTTGACCGCGTCCCTCGTGGATTTTTGTGGGGGGTGCTTCGGGAGTATGGGGTATCGGGCTTGTTGTTACGAGCTATTCGGTCTCTGTACGACCGTTGTGAGAGTTTAGTTCGCATTGCCAACACTCGGTCGGAGTCATTCCCAGTGAGAGTTGGACTCCGCCAGGGCTGCCCTTTGTCACCGGTCCTGTTCATAATTTTTATGGACAGGATTTCTAGGCGCAGCCAGGGAATGGAGGGTGTCATGCTTGGTGACCACAGGATCTCATCTCTGTTGTTTGCAGATGATGTTGTCCTGTTGGCTTCATCCAGCAATGACCTACAGCTCTTGCTGGGACGGTTTGCCGCTGAGTGTGAAGCGGCTGGGATGAGAATCAGCACCTCCAAGTCCGAGTCCATGGTCCTCAGCCGGAAAAAGGTGGATTGTCCTCTCTGGGTTGGGGACAGGCTCCTGCCCCAAGTGGAGGAGTTTAAGTATCTTGGGGTCTTGTTCACGAGTGAGGGGAAAATGGAGCGAGAGATCGACAGACGGATTGGAGCAGCATCTGCAGTGATGCGGACGTTGTACCGGTCTGTTGTGGTGAAGAGGGAGCTTAGTTCTAAGGCAAAGCTGTCGATTTACCAGTCAATCTACGTTCCTACTCTCACCTATGGTCACGAGCTTTGGGTAATGACCGAAAGAACGAGATCGCGGATACAAGCGGCTGAAATGAGCTTTCTCCGTAGGATTGCTGGACTCACCCTCAGAGATAGGGTGAGGAGCTCAGTCATCCGGGAGAGGCTCAGAGTAGAACCGCTGCTCCTCCACATTGAAAGGAGTCAGTTGAGGTGGTATGGGCATCTGATTAGGATGCCTCCTGGACGCCTCCCACTTGAGGTGTTTCAGGCACGTCCCACTGGGAGGAGACCCCGGGGCAGACCCAGGACTCGGTGGAGAGACTATGTCTCCCAGCTAGTCTGGGAACGCCTTGGTATCCCCTCTGAAGAGCTGGAGCAGGTGGCTGGGGAGAGGGAAGTCTGGGCTTCTCTGCTTGAACTGCTGCCTCCGCGACCCGGACCTCCGGAAAAGCGGTAGAAGATGGATGGATGGATGGATGGATGTTGAAAAGAAATAATGAAAATCCAGAACAGCTGGTCTGTGAATTTATGTCAACACTATCCCCCGAAGTCACAAATTCAATTACCTTCCACCAAGTCCACCGAATGGGCAAAAAAATTCCCAGAATAAACGTCCCAGTGTGGGACCCACTCAGTATGTCAGTATGTTTCCACTCAGACGGAAGGACAAGAAGAATCGTCATGGGGGGTTGGTGTGTTGATGCGGGGGTTGGTGCGTTGATGCAAACAGTGACAAAGAGAATGGGAATTGCAAAGTCTTTCATGTTACTGCAGCACCACAGGTGACTGAGCAGGTCGTAGGCTATAAAAGGAGAGGTGCCTGCGACCTGTTTCTTTTTCTGATGTTTGTGAGAGAGAGAAATTAATAAAGCCTGCTTTGTTCTGGACCGCTCTGCCTGGTTATTCCTCTCTCCACACCAGACCTATTGTTGCCAAATTTGAGCATTTCAAGCAAAAAATTTTGGTACAGAGGCAGGGCAAGCAGCTTAAAAACACCAATTATGGTCTAAATGATCAATGTACACAGGAAATCTTGGAAAGGAGAAGGAAGCTTTTTCCCATTAGGAAACAAAACATTCAAAAAGGTAAACGAGCTATTGTTTCTGAGGATAGATTGTATATAGATGGCAAGCTGTTTATGGATGAAACCATAACCCCCTGGTTATCCTAGAGCCTATTTTTTTTTTTTTTTTTTTTTTTTTTAGCTACAGGTGAAAAAAGAGTGCAATTGTGCGCAGGTCTCTTACTCGATCTCAGTTTAATTTAACATTTGTCAAAATGTTTTTTTTCTTTGTTGTTGAGGTTATTTGTTTGTTTGTCTGTAGTTAATTTTTTTTTGAAGTTGTTAGGTCATTGTTGTATGTTATCTGCATGTTTTTCACTACTTACTAACCTTTATGTCTATTTTCTCTCATACTTCTGGTTTATAGGAAATAACTTTAAGTACATGCACTCCATTTGCTTGCAATTGCAGGCAAATGGAACAGAGACATCATGCGCGCACACTCAATCAGATATGTGTAGGTGTATATTTTACACACAACAAATATATACACATATGCATACATTATGGACTTATAATCACATAGGCACATATAGTTAGTCTTTAGTACATAACCAGTTGGTGAAAACATGTCCACATTTAAGTTTGTCATGTGGAACATACATGGAATTGGTACCAGGGAGAAGAGGCTAAAAGTTTTTAATCGACTGAAGAGTCTACAGACGGACTTTGTCTTATTACAGGAGACACATGTCTCTAAGTCGTCTGTAGATGCATTCACCTCCCCAGAATTCCCCCACATGTACTCAGCCGGCTTTAATTCTAAACAAAGGGGGGTAGCTATACTGGTAAACAGAAGAATACGCTTTGTTGTGAATAATACGATAACAGATCCGGAAGGTAGATTCATAATACTAAAAATCTCAGTTCAAAATTTGGATCCATGTATTTCAAGCATTTATAAGATAAGATAAGATAGGATAAGATAAGGCTTTATTAGTCCCACAATGGGGAAATTCCAGGATTGCAACAGCACAGGGATAATAACACTCAGAGCAATAATTAAGAAGATAAGAAAAATAAGAGCAGTGAATATACATATGTACACATAAATATATAAATATATATACACAGTGCGGAGCACTGTAGCTAGATGGAATAAACAGCATAACCGTCTATTTAGTTACCCTGCATGGTATGAATATATATCCATACATATTGTCACCCTCCGTAGCGACTGATATTGTCCTAGTTGTATACTGGAGGGGACCATTTGTGTAAGTCTATTGCGTCTTTTGCATTCAATACTATTAGGTCGTCACGTTTTTTTGCTATCTCTGTGAGCAGCCCTGCTTAGGTTATACAGTCTGACAGCCGTAGGTAGGAAGGACCTGCGAAACCTCTCGGTTGCGCACCTAGGATGATGTAGTCTACAGCTAAATGAGCTCCTAAGTGCGTTCAGTATGTCCTGCATAGGGTGGGACTCAGACTCCAGCAGAGATGACAGTTTAGCCACCATCCTTCTCTCTCCTATCTCCTCCACTGGGTCAAGGCGTTGCCCCAGGACAGAGCTAGCTTTCTTGATTAGTTTGTTCAGTCTCTTCCTATCGGCTGCTGTAATGCCACTGCCCCAGCAGACCACTCCAAAAGTGATGGCCGATGCCACCACCGTGTCGTAGAATGTCTTCAGCAGCGCCCCTTGTACACCAAAAGACCTGAGCCTCCTCAGTAGGAACAGCCTGCGCTGTCCCTTCTTGTAGAGTGTGTCGGTATTGTGTGACCAGTCTAGTTAATTGTTCAGATGAACACCCAGGTACTTGTAGGATGTCACCATCTCAATATCTGTTCCCTGTATGTTTACTGGTGCTGTGAGGGGTTTTCCTTGCCTGCGGTAGTCCACCACCAGCTCCTTAGTTTTCCTCGCGTTGATCTGGAGGCAGTTCCGATGGCACCAGTCCACGAAATCCTGGATAAGTCCTCTGTACTCAGCTTCATCTCCGTTGGAGATGAGGCCAATGATCGCAGAGTCGTCAGAGAACTTCTGTAGATGGCAGTGTGTTGTGTTGTGTGAGAAGTCCGCAGTATAAAGGGTGAACAGGAAGGGAGCCAAAACCGTTCCCTGGGGGGCCCCCGTGCTGCCGATGATCGTGTTGGACACACAATCCCAAATTATGGCCCAAATGTTAACGACCCATCCTATTTTCACACTTTTTTTTTCACTTCTTTTTCTGAGCACTTGGACATTACACTCATAATAGGAGGAGACTTCAGCCTGGCATTAAACCCTGCAATCGACAGGCTCAGTACATCTGGGAATTACCGAAAATGTCAGGCTACTGACACACTCAAACAATACATGAATGATTTTGGTCTTTGCGATGAATGGCGTTCTCTTCACCCAACTCTTCGGCAATACACTTTTTTTTTCATCAGTTTATAGTTCACATTCACGTCTAGATTTCTTTTTAGCCTGTAACTCTATTGTGAGGGACATCACAGACACTGAAATATGTTCAAATCAAGCTATTAGCGATCACCATCCAGTATCTCTTACATTAGTAAATAGGAAAGCTACAAGGGAAACTAGGAACTGAAAATTTTATATATCACTACTGAAAGACAAAGACTTTATTAACTACTTTAATAAAGAGTGGGAATCATATCTGGAATATAATGATGTGCCAGGAATATCCCTGTGTGTTCTTTGGGAAGCAGCAAAAGCGGTCATGCGAGATAAAATAATCTCTTACTGTTCATATAAGAATAAAAACAGAAAAAGCACTGGTACTGGAGATAGAACAGAAAATTAAATCACTGGAGACAACCTGTACCGTTTCCCCACAGGACCAGACACTTAACGATCTGACAAAATTAAAGCTGGAATTAAAAGAAATTACAAACAAAAGAGCACAGTTTTTAATACAAAGACTGTGTCTTGAGAAGTTTGAACACAGTAATAAATTGGGGCGATATCTTGCGAACCAGCTTAGATTGAATAAAGAAAAAACAACTATCCACTCTATTAAGGATATGACTGGAAATATCATCCATGAACCTGAAGAAATAAATAACTCCTTCAGAAAGTTTTATGAAAACCTCTACTCATCTCAGATTAACCCATCTGACTCAGAGATAAATAAATTTTTGGACGATATTAACTTACCACGATTAAATAATGAACAGATTGCAGCTCTGGATGCACCTCTTCAGGTGTCTGAACTCCAGGAGGCACTTAAGCACATCACAAACGACAAAGCTCTGGGACCAGATGGTTTTCCTGTAGAATTTTATAAAGAATTTTGGCCTGTGATGGCACCTACTTTTTTTAAAATGGTGAACCAAATTAAAGAAGATAATGTAATCCCTCCAAATATGAATTTGGCTAGTATTATCCTGCTCCTTAAACCTGGAAAAGAACATATGCTTCCATCCAGCTACCGTCCCATCTCACTTATGAATGTCGATCTTAAAATAATTTGCAAAGCTCTCGCCAAAAGACTGGAAAGGATAATTCTGTTTATTATACACTCAGATCAAACAGGTTTCATCAAGGGTAGGCACTCGGCTGATAATACAGGCAGGCTATTTAATTTAATAGACTGCTGCAAGATCAATAACATAGAAACTACAATCTTGTCCCTGGATGCAGAGAAAGCCTTTGACCATGTTAACTGGAAATTTCTTTTTATGGTGTTAAACAAGTTTGGGTTTGGTTCATCTTTCATAAACTGGATTAAAACACTATATAGGTGTCCAGCTGCATCTGTCCGAACAAATGATCAGACTTCCCGAAGCTTTAATCTCCAGAGTGGTAGTAGGCAGGGGTGTCCACTCTCTCCCTCGCTTTTTGCCATCTTTATTGAACCATTAGCAGCAGCCATACGACAAAATGTTGATATCAGAGGGATCCATACTGGACAAAAAGAACATAAGATAAGTCTTTATGCTGATGATGTATTGATTTTCCTTGAAAACTCATAAAGATCTCTTCTTCAGACAGTGGCGCTCATTGATAAATTTTCATCATTATCAGAATACTCTATTAACTGGGGTAAATCAATAGTTCTACCTATAAACTGTAATTTCTCAAATACATCTACTATTCCAATACAATCAGGTAATATTAAATATTTAGGAATAGATATTTCCCCCATGCTTTCAGAGTTATTGCGACTAAATCACATTCCCCTTTTAAAAACAATACAAGATGACCTTATGCGCTGGAGGACATTACCTATATCGCTAATAGGAAGAGTCGCAACCGTTAAAATGATGGTCCTTCCTAAAATCAACTATTTGTTCGCAATGATTCCTACCCAGCCGTCAATGGCCTGGTTTAAGTCTCTAGACTCAAATAGAAGTAAATTTTTATGGAAAGATAAACCATCACGGATTAGTTTAAAAACTCTTCAAAAAGCGAAAGAGTGTGGAGGCTTAGATCTGCCAAAATTTTTTTAATTACTTTTTAGCCAGTAGACTGCAGTTTGTTTCAAAATGGACAAAATCAACCCCACTAGGAAACCCATGGTTAGATGATGAAAAGGCTCTCTACGGGTTGCTAAATATCTCTGACTTACCTTTTATAAGTCCTTGTATTAAATGCCATGACTGTTTTAAAAGTATTAATATCAGCTCCTCTCTGATGACTTGGTGGAAATTTTTAAAAATAATGGGGTCTTCACTTGTCACCTGTAAACTCACGCCCATTTGGAATAATCCTGATATCTTGCAACAAAAGAGGACATTAAAATTTCCACTATGGCAAGAGAAGGGAATAAATAACTTGGAACATCTTATTCAAGGTGGAAATTTTATCCAATTTCAGGAACTAGTGTCACAATACGACATGAGTGATAAAAAGTATTTTGAATACCAACAGCTTAAATCCATAATAAAAGCAAGATTTAATCTTAATCAGACAGATTTAGAGGTACCAGTTAAGGTGGCAGAGTTTCTAAATCTTCGTTCCCCTAAATTGATATCGAAAATACATGGACTATTATCAAAACTGGATGAGTCCGTATCTCTTCCAATATCAAAATGGGAGATAGACCTATCAATCAATAAGGAGGAAAGTTTCTGGACACAAATATGTTTAAACACTTTTAAGATGACTAAAAACTCTAACTTACAACTTATACAGTATAGAGTTCTACACAGAATTCATTACACAGGAGAAAGGATGTTCAAAATGGGCCTGAGTCACACAAATATCTGCTCTCACTGCACCAGCCACGTCCCAGATAGTTATATGCATGCTATGTGGACCTGTGCACCGGTTCAAAAGTTCTGGCAGAAGACATGTGAGGACTTGTCGGCATGGCTTGGGTATAGTGTCCCATCCTCACCCAAACTTTGTATATTAGGCGATTTAAGTAAAATAAATATAGATGCAAGGATGTCACACATGGTTCTCACTACCTTATGCATCACAAAGAAAACTATCCTCATGAACTGGAAATCAAGAAAAAAACTTATGCATGACTTTTTATAATAACTTACTATTAGATTATATTAGCCTGGAGAGATTGTCAGCCTCCTCAAACAATCAATTGGCAGAATTCAATTCTCTCTGGTCCCCGCTTATTAATTCTATAACCTGAGGGGTGGCGGGCGGTGGCTTGCTCTCCTTGGCACCTCTGGTGGCTAGCTGCGCCCCGACCGCGGGCGTCCGGGGGGCCTGTTCCAGGGTGGCCGTGTGTCTGGCCTGGGGGGTTGGTCGGGGGGGCCTGGGGGGTGGGCTGGGGGGTGGGCTGTGGCCCCCGGCCGGCTGGTCTCACCTCCCGGGGGGGGGGGGGATCTGGGTCTGGCCCTGGGCCCCTGGTGCTGGGGGGGGCGTTGCCCCCCCAGGGCCAGGCTTGGTGTGCGCTGGTGGTGCGGGTTGGCCCCAGTGCGTCCTTGCGCAGCGGGGTCATGTTTTCCCTGGGGCCCTGGTGGCACCCTGGGGTAGGTGCCTGCATCCTGGGTTGCCCTCCCCGTCCACTGGGGTCTGCGGGTGTGGGTGTATGTGTGTGTATGACAGTGGATGTGAGTGGGGGCTTGTGTATGAGTGGATGTGGAAGTGTGTGTGTGTGTTGTGAGTGGGCAGGTGGGGCTGTGTGTGGGTGTAGGTGGACATGTGTGATGGTGGGTGGGGGTACGTGTGTGTATGGGTGCGGTTACCTGTGGGTGGATGTCTGGGGGTGGAGGATGTGTGTATGGGTAGGAGACCTTTGTTGGGTGGCAGGGGTGGGGCAGTCCATCTAATGGCATGGGGGTTGGCATTTTGGAGACTGCTTGTCCTGGCCGCCCTGCTGTTGTGTCGCGGGGTGAGGCGCTTTGTCGCATTGCCCCTGGTGTCATTGGCAGCGGGTGTGTGCTGGTGCTTGAGGGTGGTTGGGGGGGGGGCGTTGGCGCGGGTTGGTGGCCGTGCTTCCGTTGGGTTGCTCCGGGGTGGCTGTGGCTGCAGGGCAGCCTGCCACTGTCGGTGTGCATCTGGGGTGGGTGGTCGGTGGGCTTGCATGGGCGCTCGGGGGTGTCGCTTGGCATGTGGGGCGCCGTGTGGGTCCGGCCCATTGTTCACTATTGTGACTATTGTTGTCCATGTTTGTGTGTGTAAGATGAGTGGGAATTGGTATGGCTGCCCCATCATGCTTGTGGTGCTGGGAGCGCCGGGGCACGATGCTGGTGGGTCCTGGGCTGCTTGCACTGGTGGCTCTCGCCCTGGTTTGGGATTTGGGGGCAGTGGGTGGCATCATGAACCAGTTTGCAAGCTGGCTTCTGGGGGGGGACGGCCTCGCTTTTAGACCGCCTCCCTCCCAGTCTTATTTCCCGCCCTCCCCCTCCCCCTGACTGGGTGGAATATACATCTTCTTGGATACATTTAGGGCTTTGGGGTGGGGGGGTGCCGCACTGTCAGCGAAGGAGATGCCTTTGCTGTGTGGTGGGGCTGCACTCACCTCAAATTTAATTGCATTTTAGACACTGAGGGTTTGGGCAGATGGGGGCCCCGCTGCCCATCGCAGTGGCTAGCAGTGCTCCAATCACTATCCCCTCAATTTTAATTGCACTTTGGTAGTCCACACATTTACACACAATTACATCATATAACCAATGTACACCCTCCATGTATTGTGCGGGGGGAGGGGGGGTCTTCCTGTGTGTCCCTTCACCCCATGTCTCTTTCTTCACCAACAACAAATGGAAAAATGAACAAAAATATATATTTAAAAGAACCTGTATGGAAGCAAGTTAAATATGCCCTGACAAGTCTTATCTCCATCATGGAAAATAAAGATTAAAAATCATTGTCTTTTTGAGCTGTCCTGGTGAGGTTTAGTCACTTTTGAATGCAGGGTTATCAGTGCCCTGGCTGATTTCATTTGATAATCCATGTGACCTCTGTCCCAATGTCGTCATGGTATTGGGACCATGGAGTGGGTCCCTGGTGTGCGTCGGGGCCGCTGAATGCACAGCCCGCCACACGTACCTGTAGCACAGGAAGAGGAGGCCGCTGATGAGCATCATGATGGTGGAGCAGAGGCCCACTCCAATGGCCGAGCCCACCCGCTGGCTGACAGGAGGAGTGGGGATGTTGAACTCGGGAGGAAAGTCGATGGTGGTGTTGTTGAGCACAGAACTCATGTTCCACGCCAGTGGCACCAAAGACATTATCCCCGTGAGTAAAAACAGGGCCCCCGCCAGCACAAAGACCAGCCTGATCCTCTTACGATCATCCACGGAGAAGTAGGCCAACCTAACGGCCACTGCTCCAACAATGTTCGCCGCCAGTCCAAAGATCGACGCGAGCATCATCAGCACCTGAGCCACAGAGATCTCCACTGGAACAAAGTTGTCCGAGATGGCGATGCTCCGGCAGTTCTCTGTCTTGGAGAGGACGTGGCTGTAGAAGCATGCCCTCCAGATGCCCACCCAGGCCACTTCTGAGGTGATGACCGGGGAGTCTTCCACCTGCCACAGGCGCCACTCGTTGAGGCCGGCTGTAGCCATGGTGAGGATCCATGCCAGGAAGCCCACTATCAGGCCCAGGAACTGCCAGTGAGCGGTGTGAGCCAGGTAATTCATCATGAATGTCTGGAGTAACCTCTAAAGCTCAAAGAGTCTGATCACTGCAGCCATCACTCCTGCTGGAAACAAAAAAGAGGTTGTGTTAAAGGTGTGATTAAAAACAACGGTCTCTGAGAAAAAACTGAACATACTAAAAACTATGTTTCTGTTACTATTAAATGGGTTTTTGACTGAAATATTTTGTTTTTGTAGGTTTTAACCTTCTGAAATGCATCTACTGGGCATGTGATTACTGAAAAAATACCAAAACACTCACTTCTAAAAAAAAAAAAAAACAACACAGCTTTTATATCTTTTTTCTCTCCAATAAGGCATTTCAACGCTTCTGGGTATTTTCCTGTACGTCAAGAAATGGGAAACGTCATTAGTCTTGATAGCTATCCACTGCTCTGTTTTTGGCCAGCCTAAATGTCTGTCATGTAGATGGGCGGGGAGGTAAAGGCGTTAGCTCAAGAGCTAACAGTGGTACTAGGAAGCTTACATTTATATTTTCTTTAAATTTCAGTCATCCCAATAGACATCATTTTTTCCACCCGGTTTACTAATCCACAGTCGATTTTATATATATATATATACATATACAGTATATATATATATATATATATATATATATATATATATATATATATATATATATATATATATATATATAAAACATGTCATTCTGGCTCATTTTGTTATATTTTTGCTGTGATGCCACATTGAACTGCTAGCAACGCCAAGGCGGCTAACTCATGAGTGCAGTTTAACCACTATTTATTTATCTTTTGTTCTTATTAAAGACAAGAATAGAAAGGAGATATATTTACCTTCTTAGCATGTTTTGACTGTACACTGCAGCCTTCGTCAGAAGAGTCAGCTGATTGCTGCCAGGTGACATTTATCAGCTGATTTTCGTAGGCGGGGTCAGCTCCCGCTGGATCAAGGAGGCCATAGAAATCAGGAAGCGGGGAGAAGACACATGAGGGGGCATTTATGCTTTCCCACACCTGGGATCACATTCTCCAGAGACCATCTGACGGCGGAAGGTGGGGCCGACTCGGTGGATCTGACAGATCTGCTGAGCTGGCCCCACCTATGAAAATCAGCTGATAAATGTTACCTGGCAGCAATCAGCAGACTCTTCTGACGAAGGCTGCAGTGTACAGTCGAAACATTTAAGAAGGTAAATACATCTCCTTTCTATTCTTGGCTTTAATAAGAACAAAAGATAAATAATTAAGAGGAGACAAAATGAACCTACTTGAGCTAGTTTAACCACTAGTCTTGGCTCATTCAGGTATGTTTCTCTACTTATTTTATTTCAGGTACCAGTTACAGTGGGGCAAAAAAGTATTTAGTCAGCCACCAATTGTGCAAGTTCTCCCACTTAAAAGATGAGAGAGGTCTCCAATTTTCATCATAGGTATACCTCAACTATGAGAGACAAAATGAGAAAAAAAAATCCAGAAAATCACATTGAAGGATTTTTAAAGAATTTATTTGCAAATTATGGTGGAAAATAAGTATTTGGTCGCCTACAAACAAGCAAGATTTCTGGCTCTCACAGACCTGTAACTTCTTCTTTAAGAGGCTCCTCTGTCCTCCACTCGTTACCTGTATTAATGGCACCTGTTTGAACTCGTTATCAGTATAAAAGACATCTGTCCACAATCTCAAACAGTCAGACTCCAAACTCCACTATGGCCAAGACCAAAGAGCTGTCAAAGGACACCAGAAACAAAATTGTAGACCTGCACCAGGCTGGGAAGACTGAATCTGCAATAGGCAAGCAGCTTGGTGTGAAGAAATCAACTGTGGGAGCATCCATCCATCCATCCATCGTCTACCGCTTTTCCGGAGGTCCGGGTCGCGGAGGCAGCAGTTCAAGCAGAGAAGCCCAGACTTCCCTCTCCCCAGCCACCTGCTCCAGCTCTTCAGAGGGGATACCAAGGCGTTCCCAGACTAGCTGGGAGACATAGTCTCTCCACCGAGTCCTGGGTCTGCCCCGGGGTCTCCTCCCAGTGGGACGTGCCTGAAACACCTCAAGTGGGAGGCGTCCAGGAGGCATCCTAATCAGATGCCCATACCACCTCAACTGACTCCTTTCAATGTGGAGGAGCAGCGGTTCTACTCTGAGCCTCTCCCGGATGACTGAGCTCCTCACCCTATCTCTGAGGGTGAGTCCAGCAATCCTACGGAGAAAGCTCATTTCAGCCGCTTGTATCCGCGATCTCGTTCTTTCGGTCATTACCCAAAGCTCGTGACCATAGGTGAGAGTAGGAACGTAGATTGACTGGTAAATCGACAGCTTTGCCTTAGAACTAAGCTCCCTCTTCACCACAACAGACCGGTACAACGTCCGCATCACTGCAGATGCTGCTCCAATCCGTCTGTCGATCTCTCGCTCCATTTTCCCCTCACTCGTGAACAAGACCCCAAGATACTTAAACTCCTCCACTTGGGGCAGGAGCCTGTCCCCAACCCGGAGAGGACAATCCACCTTTTTCCGGCTGAGGACCATGGACTCGGACTTGGAGGTGCTGATTCTCATCCCAGCCGCTTCACACTCAGCGGCAAACCGTCCCAGCAAGAGCTGTAGGTCATTGCTGGATGAAGCCAACAGGACAACATCATCTGCAAACAACAGAGATGAGATCCTGTGGTCACCAAGCATGACACCCTCCATTCCCTGGCTGCGCCTAGAAATCCTGTCCATAAAAATTATGAACAGGACCGGTGACAAAGGGCAGCCCTGGCGGAGTCCAACTCTCACTGGGAATGACTCCGACCGAGTGTTGGCAATGCGAACTAAACTCTCACAACGGTCGTACAGAGACCGAATAGCTCGTAACAACAAGCCCGATACCCCATACTCCCGAAGCACCCCCCACAAAAATCCACGAGGGACGCGGTCAAATGCCTTCTCCAAGTCCACAAAACACATGTAAACTGGTTGGGCAAACTCCCACGAACCCTCAAGAATTCTCGAGAGGGTAAAGAGCTGGTCCGATGTGCCACGGCCAGGACGAAAACCACATTGCTCCTCCTGAATCCGAGGTTCGACCAACGGCCGGACTCTCCTCTCCAATACCTTGGCATAGACCTTCCCAGGGAGGCTGAGGAGTGTGATCCCTCTAAAGTTGGAGCACACCCTCCGGTCCCCTTTTTTGAAGAGAGGAACCACCACCCCGGTTTGCCATGCCAAAGGCACTGCCCCCGACCTCCACGCAATGTTGCAGAGGCGTGTCAACCATGCCCCCCTCATGGATCGTCACCTTATCGTGGTGGGGGGGTTTGCGTGCCCCAGTGATCCCAGGAGCTATGTTGTCCGGGGCAATTTGCCTCTGATAGGGTCTCCCAAGACAAACTGGTCCTGGGTGAAGGGCCAGACGAAGAACGATCCAACAGACTCTCATGATAAATTGTATATCAAGGATTCAGTGTACCCCGCCCGGTATGGGGTTACCGGGGCCCCACCCTGGAGCCAGGCCTGGGGGAGGGGCTCGAAGGCTAGCGTCTGGTGGCCGGGTTTCCACCCATGGGACCCGGCCGGGCTCAGCCCGAAGGAGTTACATGGGTCCGCCCTCCAGTAGGTTCACCACCTGCAGGAGGGATCATGGAAGTCCGGTGCTATGTGGATTAGGTGGCAGTCAAAGGCGGAGACCTTGGCGGACTGATCCCAAGCTTTCTAAACTGTGGGAGCAATTATTAGAAAATGGAAGACATACAAGACCACTGATAATCTCCTTTGATCTGGGGCTCCACGTAAGATCTCACCCCGTGGGGTCAAAATGATCACGAGAACGGTGAGCAAAAATCCCAGAACCACACGGGGGGACCTAGTGAATGACCTGCAGAGAGCTGGGACCAAAGTAACAAAGGCTACCATCAGTAACACACTACGCCGCCAGGGACTCAAATCCTGCAGTGTCAGACGTGTCCATCTGCTTAAGCCAGTACATGTCCAGGCCCGTCTGAAGTTTGCTAGAGAGCATTTGGATGATCCAGAAGAGGACTGGGAGAATGTCATATGGTCAGATGAAACCAAAATAGAACTTTTTGGTAAAAACTCAACTTGTCGTGTTTGGAGGAGAAAGAATGTTGAGTTGCATCCAAAGAACACCATACCTACTGTGAAGCATGGGGGTGGAAACATTATGCTTTGGGGCTGTTTTTCTGCAAAGGGACCAGGACGACTGATCCGTGTAAAGCAGGGGTGTCCAATCATGTGCCATGGAGGGCAAAGACCCTGCAGGCTTTACCTCCAACCAGCGTCTTCAACAGCAGATTCCACTGAATTTCTTCCCACTGATTGCTGGCAAGTGAAAACACCTGCTGAAGGGACTGAGTAGAAGAGAAAACCTGCAGGGTCTTGGCCCTCCATGGCACATGATTGGACACCCCTGGTGTAAAGGAAAGAATGAATGGGGCCATGTATCTTGAGATTTTGAGTGAAAACCTCCTTCCATCAGCAAGGGCACTGAAGATGAAACGTGGCTAGGTCTTTCAGCATGACAATGATCCCAAACACACCGCCCGGGCAACGAAGGAGTGGCTTCGTAAGAAGCATTTCAAGGTCCTGGAGTGGCCTAGTAAGTCTCCAGATCTCAACCCCATAGAAAATCTTTGGAGGGAGTTGAAAGTCTGTGTTGCCCAGCGACAGCCCCAAAACATCACTGCTCTAGAGGAGATCTGCATGGAGGAATGGGCCAAAATACCAGCAACAGTGTGTGAAAACTTTGTGAAGACTTACAGAAAACGTTTGACCTCTGTCATTGCCAACAAAGGGTATATAACAAAGTATTGAGGTGAACTTTTGTTATTGACCAAATACTTATTTTCCACCATAATTTGCAAATAAATTCTTTAAAAATCAGACAATGTGATTTTCTGGATTTTTTTTTTTCATGTTGTCTCTCATAGTTGAGGTATACCTATAATGAAAATTGGAGACCTCTCTCATCTTTTAAGTGGGAGAACTTGCACAATTGGTGGCTGACTAAATACTTTTTTACCCCACTGTATACCATATAGGCCACTGAAACTACACACCCCTGACCACTAGTGACGCATTATTTCATTCATTTTGGCAAATTTATGTTGGCTCCGAGGTAGGCTCTAGCCAGCTAAGATTAGCAATAGTGACGTAAGAGGGAGGGCAAAGATTGTGGTCTCAGATTTAAAGAGACATGCACTGAAACTAGCCGTTCTCACAAATGCTGCAAAAGATGAAAAACAATTATGCAGCAATAATTAAATCAGTTAAAAAAAATACCACAATAAGTTGTTAAAGCTGTTAAAATGTGGAAAAAGTGCAGTCAATAACCCCTTTAAATAATTTTGCTTCTTCTCTAAGAATGACCCATAGAAAACAAGCATTGTTCTCAATACATATACAGTGCATCTGGAAAGTGTTCACAATGCTTCACTTTTTCCACATATTATTGTGTTACAGCCTTATTCCAAAATGGATTAAATTCATTTTTTCCTCAAATTTCTACACACAGTACCCTATAATAACAATGTGAAAAAAAATTGAGATTTTTACAAATTTATTAAAACTAAAAAACTAAAAAAAATCACATGTACATAAGTATTTACAGCCTTTGCCATGAAGTTCAAAATTGAGCTCAGGTGCGTCCTGTTTCCACTGATCATCCTTGAGATGTTTCTCCAGCTTAATTGGAGTTCACCTATGGTAAATTCAGTTGATTGGACATGATTTGGAAAGGCACACACTTGTCTATATAAGGTCCCACAGTTGACAGTGCATGTCTGAGCACAAACCAAGCATGAAGTCAAAGGAATTGTCTGTAGACCTCCAAGACAGGATTGTCTCAAGGCACAAATCTGGGGAAGGGTGCAGAAAAATTTCTGCTGCTTTGAACGTCCCAGTGAGCACAGTGGCCTCTATCATCGATAAATGGAAGAAGTTCAGAACCACCAGGACTCTTCCTAGAGCTGGCCGGCCGTCTAAACTGAGTGATGGGGGGAGAAGAGCCTTAGTCAGGGAGGTGACCAAGAACCCGATGGTCACTCTATCAGAGCTCCAGCGTTCCTCTGTGGAGAGAGAACCTTTCAGAAGGACAACCATCTCTGCAGTAATCCACCAATCAGGCCTGTATGGTAAAGTGGCCAGACAGAAGTCGCTTCTTAGTAAAAGGCACATGGCAGCCTACCTGGAGTTTGCCAAAAGGCACCTGAAGGACTCTCAGACCATGAGAAACAAAATTTTCTGGTCTGATGAGACAAAGATTGAACTCTTTGGTGTGAATGCCAGGTATCATGTTTGGAGGAAACCAGGCACCGCTCATTACCAGGCCAACACCATCCCTACAGAAAAGCATGGTGGTGGCAGCATCAGGCTGTGGGGGTGTTTTTCAGCGGCAGGAACTGGGAGACTAATCAGAATAGAGGAAAAGATGAATGCAGCAATGTACAGAGACATCCTGGATGAAAACCTGCTCCAAGAGCAGGCTTTCCTGCCAAGATATCAAAGGAGTGGCTTCAGGACAACTCTGTGAATGTCCTTGAGTGGCCCAGCCAGAGCCCAGACTTGAATTCCATTGGACATCTCTGGAGAGATCTGAAAATAGCTGTGCACCAATGCTTCTCATCCAACCTGATGGAGCTTGAGAGGTGCTGCAAAGAGGAATGGGCGAAACTGCCCAAAGATTGGTGTGCCAAGCTTGTGGCATTATATTCAAAAAGACTTATGATTTCTTAGTTTTTTTTATTTTTAATAAATTTGCAAAAATCTAAAAAAAAAAAAAACAACTTTCACATTGTTATTATGGGGTATTGTGTGTAGAATTTTGAGGAAAAAATGAATTTAATCCATTTTGGAATGAGGCTGTAACATAACAAAATGTGGAAAAAGTGAAGTGCTGTGAATACTTTCCAAATGCACTGTAGCTTAGTGGACCCTCCATGTCCACTTCTGCCACAGCTGATGCGGTCTCCTCCTCAGCCTTATTGCATTAACAATCTTACGGCCTTTGGCCTAATGACGGATAATTTGTCAAAAAGGGGAAAGAAAAATTATATTTAGATTACAAGACAAAGACACCATGTCGAACTATGAATGTGATAAAATTGTAAAAAAGTTAAACTAAAAAGCCCACATTCATTCAATAAAAAATGGGCTTGTCAGGGAAACTGGTGTAATAGAAAAATCCCTGAAAAAAGGTTTGTATAAATTAACACTACAGCAAGACTTGCATATGCAAACTTTACTGTAATTGCAATATGGGGAAAAAATAAAATCCATACTGTGTAGTCTGATTAACTAGGTATGTGGGGAAAGTTAAAAAGCCTTAACAGAGCTTCACAAAAGGATGGAATCATCTGACTTTCTTACATTTCACCAGGGCAGTACCCAAACATTCTCTTATCTGGATATCTGTTCATGACAGGGGGATTTATTTTTTTAAATTTGGTATTTGGATATTTGCTCCTTCACCCAAACTGCTCAATTTTAACTATGCTAATTCTGATTTACTAAATTTCCAAAAAGGGTCACAAAATTACATGAACAAATTTAGAAATATATAAAGAAAAAAACCTTCAAATTTATGTGACAAAAATTGCAAATTTATGAACAAAAAAATTGTCCTACAAATTTACGCTGTCATGGTTGACACGCCTCTGCAACATTGCGTGGAAGTCTGTGACAGTACCTTTGGCATAGCAAACCAGGGTGGTGGTTCCTCTCTTCAAGAAAGGAGACTGGAGGGTGTGCTCCAACTTTGGAGGGATCACACTCCTCAGCCTCCCTGGGAAGGTCTATGCCAAGGTACTGGAGAGGAGAGTCTGGCCATTGGTCGAACTTCGTATTCAGGAGGAGCAATGTGGTTTTCGTCCTGGCCGTGGCACATCGGACCAGCTCTTTACCCTCTTGAGAACCCTCGAGGGCTCGTGGGAGTTTGCCCAACCAGATTACATGTGTTTTGTGGACTTTGAGAAGGCATTTGACCACGTCCCTCGTGGTTTTTTTGTGGGGGGTGCTTTGGGAGTATGGGGTTTTGGGCTTGTTGTAACAAACTATTCGGTCTCTGTATGACCGTTGTGAGAGTTTGGTTTGTATTGCCAACACTCGTTTGGACTCATTCCCAGTGAGTTGGACTCCGCCAGGGCTGCCCTTTGTCACTAATCCTGTTCATAATTTTATGGACAAGATTTCTAGGCTCAGCCAGGGAATGGAGGGTGTCATACTTGGTGATCACAGGATCTCATCTCTGCTGTTTGCAGACGATGTTGTCCTGTTGGCTTCATCCAGCAATGGCCTACAGGTCTTACTGGGATGGTTTGCCGCTGAGTGTGAAGCAGCTGGGATGAGAATCAGCACCTCCAAGTTCGAGTCCATGGTCCTCAGCCAGAAAAAGGTGGATCTTCCTCTCTGGGTTGGGGACAAGCTCCTGCCCCAAGTGGAGGAGTTTAAGTATCTCGGGGTCTTATTCACAAGTGAGGGGAGAATGGAGTGAGAGACTGACAGAGTGAGAGATGGATCGGAGCAACATCTGCAGTGATGTGGATGTTGTACCGGTCCATTGTGGTGAAGAAGGAGCTAAGCTCTAAGGCAAAGCTGTCGATTTACCGGTCAATCTACGTTCCTACTCTCACCTATGGTCACAAGCTTTGGGTAATGACCAAAAGATTGAGATTGCGGATACAAACGGCTGAAATGAGCTTTCTTCGTAGGACTGCTCGACTCACCCTTGGAGGTAGGGTGAGGAGCTCAGCCATCCGGAAAAGGCTCAGAGTAGAACCGCTGCTCCTCCACATTGAAAGGAGCCAGTTGAGGTGGTTTGGGCATCTGATCAGGATGCCTCCTGGACACCTCTCACTTGAGGTGTTTTGGGCACATCCCATTGGGAGGAGACCCTGGGGCAGACCCAGGACTCGCTGGAGAGACTATGTCTTCCAGTTGGTCTGGGAATGCCTTGGTATCCTCTCTGAAGAGCTGGAGCAGGTGGCTGGGGAGAGGGAAGTCTGGGCTTCTCTGCTTGAACTGCTGCCTCCGTGACCCAGCCCTCCGGAAAAGCGGTAGAAGATGGATGGATGGATGAATGAACAACTTGTAACTTTATTCACGCCGACCGTTACATTTGGTGTCAGAAGTACCGGACATTCGCCTGCTTGGACTCCTTTGATGCTTATCGTTACTGATCTCGGTGTTATGCATCTATTGTGAACGAGGCGTGAGCATGCTGCCCGGGAATCTGACTAAGTTTGAGCGGGAGGAAGATATGGATGATTATGGACTTTATGGTGCATTTGCAGCTCGTACTCTGGCAGAGCACACAGACCGGGTGAGAGACATGGCTGCAAGATTAGCTGCTGAGGTTGGTTTTGGCTCAACACAACACTTAGGCACGATGCACGTGGAAAAAATAGATACAGCGCCGGCTCAGAGCAGAGATTTACAAAGCAACACAGAGATGGACAGAGTTGTTAATAGGTTTTATCCACTTTATTTCTGTCCTCAACACAGGCTACTGTTGGCTGTAGCCTATGCAAAAAACCCCAAAAAACAACCACACCAGCAGCAACATACGAGCTCAGAAAGAATAAATCTGGTCTTGCCCACGAACAACATACCCAGGAAAAAACAAAGCCCTTCCTTTTCCCCCAAACCAATGAAGGCCAAGAACCAGCAAAACACTGGCTACCATAGGTAACAGGAATCGACTGACGGGCTTCAGACCAAACACATCTGCAGACTCTGCATGACACCTTCACTTACATTTCAGAACTTTGAGCTGCATAAGGAAGCCTAATATGCTGAACATGGCAAACATAACCTTGGCTACATAATGCATGGAATATAAACTATCACCCACGTCATTACAATATTCTAATTTACTGAGATGTACTAGACTCTACATAAAGACAGCGGTGGTGGTTAGCTTAAGCTTTAATTTGATTAGAGGACAATGTTATCTCCACTTATCTGTGTTCCCTTTCATTTTACTTTTCTTTCAACAAACTGGTAGTTGTGACATGGATCTTCCAGAGCTGCACCTGCAGTTCATTTAGTAACCATAAGGTGTCGCTAAGACCAGAGTTTCCAAAATCTGGGGAAACAAAAGTATGCAGAATTAATGACTCACTACCCTTATCTGATCTCCATTTCACTAATTATGAGAAGTCAAATCCTGGCTTCTGACACAGCCTGCGGACTTCTACAGGTGAGGTCTCCACAGCTGCATAAAGCGATGGGAGAAGTGTGTGACACTTGGTGGTACCTGCAGACGAATAACTGTGCCAAGTTTTGTTCCTCTCAGTCTATCGGAAATGACTCAGGGAAAATCTTTAATGAGCAGCCCTCATGTGTAAGCATTGACTTACCCCTTACCAGTCTTTCCTTGGATTGTTGACAGTCTGTTTTGTTTTTTTTTTAATTGCATTAGTGTTTTACAGCCCTTCCTTTAAGGCTCCTTTATTTGATTTCCTACACTCTGCATCACTTAAGTCAACATTTGCCATCTTTGTTCTTTTCCCTGAACATTTGTCACAGACTTTGACATACAGTAAGAATACCCCTAAAGCTCTGAGCAAATGATTACTCTCCATCCATGCCTTAACGGTGAGGCAATGATATTGATTATTAACATGCATAACCAGAATGTTATGCATTTTTTCTATTTATAAACTAGGCTACTGCCTGTAAACCTGTCAGTGTTTCCATTTGGTCATCTGCTGCAAACACCTTTCCTTTTATGACTGACAAACCCTGGGCTGATTAACTGTGACAAATACACCCGAGAAGGAAAAAGATCCTGCCTTAAACTTGCATCATAACAGCAGATTTAACAGACTTATCCATAAAAAATGAGGAGGAAATAAGGTGGGTTGTGAGGCAGTTTGCATGTGCTAGTGATTGTAGTGAAGTGTAATTAACCTTTATACACATCACAGACTAGATTAGCCATTGGGATGCGAGGTATCAGGTGAGCCATCAGTTGACGTAAACAGTCATCACATCATTAGGCTGACCTTTGTCTTTACTGGTATTGCTTTTTTCCTCTTACCTTCATCCTTTTAGTATTTACTGTACGTTTACCAGCTAACACTAAGAGATAACGTCTTTAGTTTTCCTTGTAAGATTCAGTGTTGGAAATTACATAATAGACAATCCAGGTAAAACAGTTCCCAAAATACGTGTTAATATCTAAAGATATTAACTGTTAATATTTGGTTCCCTGAATAAATGTGAGCCATTTAAAAATTGAAAGGAAAAAAGGCATAAAAACAATATACAAATAATCATATTATGGGACTAAAAAAAAAAACACTCTATATTTATTGTTCTGCAATTTAAAGAGTTGTATATCATTTTCTAAAACGCAGTTTTGAAACTGGGGATGAGTAGAGTAGCCAGAAATTTTACTAAAGTAAAAGTAGTGATGCCTCATGTGGGAAATGTTTTAGATGTAATACAGTTTTTAAACAATTTTACTACCATTAACGTCTTACAACTTTTTAAATAATCTGTTTTTATTCTGCCATTTTATCCATCAGCTTTGGTTTGTTTGTTGCTCCAACCTTCATTATACGTATAATTAACATGTTTTCGTGTGTCATACCTAATCTGTCCAGGTCATCAGACACGATAAGCGGCATTGAAGTAAAACATTTATATATACAGTGGTTATAAAAAGTCTGCACACCACTGCTCACATGCCAGGTTTTTGTGATGTAAAAAAATGAGGCCAAGACAAATCATTTCAAAACTTTCTCCGCCATTAATGTAACCTATAACCTGCATATGTCAGAGAGAAGAACAACCCAGGCGCTGGACTGTGAGTTTGAGTTTTATTAACAAAAATCGCAAACAAAAGTGCAAAGGTGAACAAATTATAAAATAACAAGGAGGAGTAAACTTACAAATGAGGTGAGGTGGAGCTCTGGCGGAGACCAAACATAATCTCCCTTAAATAGGGAACAAACCAATTACAAAGTGACAGGTGTGAGTGCATGTGAACGGGAAAGAGGGAATCAACAAGGTAATTGGGATCATCTGAGGCCATGAGAGCGAGGCAAGCCACGCAGGTAGCTGACAGGGCACGCCCATGCCAGGCGACACGCCCCATGACAGCTGTAAACTGTAAGGAACAAAACTGGATAAAAAGCAAATCAAGGTGTAATAATGATTCGGTACAGAAAATGAAATAAAACAAACACAAGCAGAAAAATAACAATAAGGATAATCACACAAAGAGGACATAAGTGCAATATACAGAAAGTGCCATGAAACCGAGTCTGGAACACTCCAGCCCCGGTACATGACAGCACAACCCAACTGAAAAACAAACAAATCTTTGAAGGGGAAAAATAAAAAAAAACTTACAATAATCTGCTTGCATAAATATGCACACCGTTAAACTAATACTTTGTTGCAGCACCTTTGGCTTTTATTACAGCACTCAGTCTTTATGGGTAGGAGTCTATCAGTGCGGCACATCTTGATGTAGCAATATTTGCCCACTTTTCTTGGCAAAAATGCTCCAAATCTGTCAGATTGTGAGGACATCTCCTGTACCCAGCCCTCTTCAGATCACCCCACAGATGTTTGATTGGATTCAGGTCTGGACTCTGGCTGAGCCATTCCAAAACCTTAATCTTCTTCTGGTGAAGCCATTCTTTTCTTGATTTGGATGTGTGCTTTAGGTCATTGTTGTGCTGAAAGATAAAGTTCCTCTTCATCTTCAGCTTTCTAGCAGAAATTGAAGGTTTTGTGCCAACACTGACTGGTATTTAGAACTGTTCATAATTCTCTCCACCTTGACTAAGGCCCCAGTTCCAGCTGAAGAAAAACAGCCCCAAAGCATGATGCTGCTACCACCATGCTTCACTGTAGGTATGGTGTTCTTTTGGTGATGAGCAGTGTTGTTTGTGCAAAATATACCTTTTGGAATTATGGCCAAAAGGTTCAAACTTGGTTTCATTGGACCATAACACATTTTCCCACATGCGTTAGGGAGCTTTCAAATGGCTTGGATGTTATTCTTCGCAAGGTAAGGCTTCTTTCTTGTCACCCTATCCCATAGCCCAGACATATGTATGAAGAAGACGGGAGATTTTTGTCACATGTACTAAACAGCCAGTAATTGCCAGAAATTTCTACAGCTCCTTCAATATTGCTGATGGCCTCTTATCAGCCTCCCTAACCAGTTTTCTTCTTGTCTTTTCATCAATTTTGAAGGGACGTCCAGTTCTCGGTAAAGTCACTGTTGTGCCATATTTTCTCCACTTGATGATGACTGTCTTCACTGTGTTCCATGGTATATTTAATGCCTTGGAAATTCTTTTGTACCCTTCTCCTGACTGATACCTTTGAACAATGAGATCCCTCTGATGCTTTGGAAGCTCTCTGCAGACCATGGCTTGTGCTGTAAGATGTGACTACAAAAATGTCAGGAAAAGCCTACTAGAACAGCTGAACTTTATTTGGGGTTAATCAGAGGCACTTTAAATGGTGACAGGTGTGTGCTGACTCCCATTTAACATGAGTTTGAATGTGATTAGTTAATTCTGAACACAGCCACGTCACCAGTTATAAGAGGGTGTGCATATTAATGCAAGCAGGTTATTGTAAGGTTTTTATTTTTCCCCTTAAAAGATTTCAGTTTTTTTTTTTTTTTCAATTGGGTTGTACAGATTATACGTCACATTAATGGTGGAAAAAGTTTTGAAATGATTTATCTTGGTCTCATTTTTTTAAATCACAAAAACCTGGCATTTGAACAGGGGTGTGTAGACTTTTTATATCCACTGTACATATATCGCCACTAAACTTTAAATCTTGACTGTCTACCTTCATAAATGTTGTCTAGGAGCACTTCCTGGTTTCAGACTGGGTGTGTTTCAGGTGCTCTTTGAATGGGATTAGCATAAACTTAGATATCAAAAATCTTTCCAAGGCATTCTCTGTTAAAAATAATTTTAAAAAGCCTTTATTTTCATGGCATGGTCATGTTTAACCTAAAAAAAAAAAAAAACTCCAATGCATTTTTGCATACAAGTCTTCATCAGGAAGTCAAAACCCAGACTGTGTACCAACTGGGTCATAGATGTTGTTTATATTTTTATGTTCTTGTAAATATATTTTATTTACAGTTTCCCCACTAGAAAGAATTAAATGCATCTTACACTACATAATTTACTAGGGATGAGAATCATCAGAGAACACACAATACGATACTTATCACGATACTTGGGCCGTGATGTGATACTATCATGATATTGCAATATAATGACTATTGTGATATCATATTGTGATTTCCCATCCCGATTTTTGTCTTGTTCAACTCCCAGCTAGATCACAGTAGTCTCTCCTTTGCTGTGCTAACCTAACCAGACAGTAAGCATTTAGGTGGACATGCAGGTGTAGACACTCTCCCCACAGCACCGGTAAACATCCAGGGAACAGACACTGAGATGGTGGCGTCTTACAAGTACTTGGGTGTTCATCTTAACAATAAACTGGACTGGTCACCCAACACCAACATGCTTTACAAAATGGGGCAGAGTAGGCGGTTCCTTCTGTGGAGACTCAGGTCTTTTGGAGTGCGGGGGTGGGGGTGGGGGTAACTTCTTGAAGACCTTCTCTGACTCTGGTGGTATCAGTCATCATGTATGGCGTGGTCTGCTGGGGCAGCAGCGTCACAGCTGCCGACAGTAAGAGACTGAACAGGCTGATTAAGAGGGCCAGCTCTATTCTGGGGTGCTGCCTCGACCCAGTGGCGGCGAATGGAGAGAGGAGGATGGTGGCAGCGGAGCAGTCATCTCTGCAGGTCATGTTGAGTGCACTGAGGAGCTGGTTTAGTGGCAGGCTGCTCTATCCAAAGTGCAAGAGAGAGAGGTTTCGCAGTTCCTTCCTATTTGCTGCTGTCCGACTTCACAATCTGCACTGCACAGAGACTGCATGTAACAGTATTACTACTTTGCACAAATAAGGAAATGTTCCTTTCTTATATGTGACACGGTATCATCACGATACTATGATGCATTGATTTCTTTACCCCCCCCCCCCATATACAGACGTGGACAAAATTGTTGGTACCCCTCTGTTAATGAAAGAAAAACCCACAATGGTCACAGAAATAACTTGAATCTGACAAAAGTGGTAATAAATAAAAATTCTATGAAAATTAACCATTGAAAATCAGACAATGCTTTTGAATTGTGGTTCAACAGAATTATTTTAAAAAAACAAACTCATGAAACAGGCCTGGACAAAAATGATGGTACCCTTAACTTAATATTTTGTTGCACAACCTTTTAAGATAAGATAAGATAAGCCTTTATTAGTCCCACAATGGGGAAATTCCAGGATTGCAACAGCACAGGGATAGCAACACTCAGAGCAACAATCAAGAAGACAAGAAAAACAAGAGCAGCGAATATACTGTATATATGTACATATAAATATATAAACACACAGTGCGGAGCATTGTAGCTAGATGGAATAAACAGCATAACTGTCTACTTAGTTATCCTACATAGTATGAATATGTACCCATACATATTGTCACCCTCCATAGCGACCGATATTGTCCTAGTTGTATACTGGAGGGGACCATTGTGTAAGTCTATTGCGTCTTTTGCATTCAATACTATTAGGTCGTCACGTTTTTTTGCTATCTCTGCGAGCAGCCCTGCTTAGGTTATACAGTCTGACAGCCGTAGGTAGGAAGGACCTGCGAAACCTCTCGGTTGCGCACCTAGGATGATGTAGTCTGCTGCTAAATGAGCTCCTCAGTGCATTCAGTATGTCCTGCATAGGGTGGGACTTGGACTCCAGCAGAGATGACAGTTTAGCCACCATCCTTCTCTCTTCTATCTCCTCCACTGGGTCAAGGCGCTGCCCCAGGACAGAGCTAGCTTTCTTGATCGGTTTGTTCAGTCTCTTCCTATTGGCTGCTGTAATGCCACTGCCCCAGCAGACCACTTCAAAAGTGATGGCTGATGCCACCACCGTGTCATAGAATGTCTTCAGCAGTGCCCCTTGTACACCAAAAGACCTGAGTCTCCTCAGTAGGAACAGCCTGCGCTGTCTCTTCTTGTAGAGTGCGTCGGTATTGTGTGACCAGTCTAGTTTATTGTTCAGATGAACACCCAGGTACTTGTAGGATGTCACCATCTCAATGTCTGTTTCCTGTATGTTTACTGGTGCTGTGAGGGGTTGTCCTTGAGGCAATCACTGCAATCAAACAATTTCTGTAACTGTCAATGAGACTTCTGCACCTCTCAGCAGGTATTTTGGCCCACTCCTCATGAGCAAACTGCTCCAGTTGTCTCAGGTTTGAAGGGTGCCTTCTCCAGACGGCATGTTTCAGCTCCTTCCACAGATGTTCAATAGGATTTAGATCAGGGCTCATAGGCGGCCACTTTAGAATAGTCCAATGTTTCACTCTTAGCCTTTCTTGGGTGTTTTTAGCTGTGTGTTTTGGGTCATTATCCTGTTGCAAGACCCATGACCTGCGACTGACATCAAGCTGTTTGACACTGGGCAGCACATTTCTCTCTAGAATACCTTGATAGTCTTGAGATTTCATTGTACCCTGCACAGATTCAAGACACCCTGTGCCAGATGCAGCAAAGCAGCCCCAGAACATAACAGAACCTCCTCCATGTTTCACAGTAGGGACAGTGTTCTTTTCTTGGTATGCTTCATTTTTGCGTCTGTGAACACAGAGCTGATGTGCTTTGCCAAAAAGTTCCAGTTTTGTCTCGTCTGTCCATAGGACATTCTCCCAGAAGCTTTGTGGCCTGTCATCATGCAGTTTGGATAATTCCAGTCTGGGTTTTCTATGATTTGTTTTCAACAGTGGTGTCCTCCTTGGTCGTCTCCCATGAAGTCCACTTTGGCTCAAACAACAACAGATGGTGCGATCTGACACTGATGGACCTTGACCTTGGAGTTCACCATGAATGTGTTTAGAGGTTGTTTTGGGTTCTTTTGTTACCATTCGTATTATCCGTCTCCTCCTGCAGCCACGTCCAGGGAGGTTGGCTACAGTCCCATGGATCTTAAATTTCTGAATAATATGTGCAACTGTAGTCACAGGAACATCAAGCTGATTGGAGATGGTCTTATAGCCTTTACCTTTAACATGATTGTCTGTAATTTTCTTTCTAATCTCCTGAGACAACTCTCTCCTTTGCTTCCTCTGGTCCATGTTTAGTGTGGTACACACCATGTCACCAAACAGCACAGTGACTACTTGTCACCCTTTAAATAGGCCGACTGACTGATTACAAGTTTGTAGACACCTGTGATGTTAGAGGACACATCTTGGTTGAACATGTCCCTATGGTCACATTATTTTCAGTCTTTTCTAGGGGTACCATCATTTTTGTCCAGGCCTGTTTCATGAGTTTGTTTTTTTAAAATAATTCTGTTGAACCACAATTCAAAAGCATTGTCTGATTTTCACTGGTTAATTTTCATAGAATTTTTATTTATTACCACTTTTGTCAGATTCAAGTTATTTCTGTGACCATTGTGGGTTTTTCTTTCATTAACAGAGGGGTACCAACAATTTTGTCCACGGCTGTAATTTGTTAAATATAATTTTATTGATCAGAAGCCTGAAATAAAGTGGCACAAACTTAAGATCTCAACACTGATTATTCTACATTTCATTTGTACTCATGTAAGCCCACATGGACACACGAATAATTATGAAGGTGACATTGTAAGTTAATTACAGCTACTGTATATAAATAAAACACCATTTAAATGTCCGTCTCTTGTATCTTGTACCAAATACCTTGTATCTGGTTCCAGAATCTTTTTGCAGATATAAACAGTTTAACAAAACCCACATTTATCTTTATGAAAAGGCAAAAATTAGTTACCTTTAGTTGTTTCCAAAATACAAAGACAAGAGTAAACAGGCAGTGAGTGAAATGGTGTCCAGGTGAAAAATGACGGCTTGTATAATAGTTAACTGTTGGTGCCGTCTGCCCAAACACTCCTGTAGTTAATGATTGTCCATAAAAACGACTGCAGTACAGTGCAGTAAAATCAAACCACTCCTCCTTACATGTGTTCCTTTATATTTATTCTTCACTCACCTGGAAGCGTCTCCCATCCAAACTTCTCAGCCTTGACTGAATCTTTGTCCAGGCTCTCTGACGACCATCCACATTTTGCTTCACATGTCAGAGAAAGTTGTAGACACTGCAGTCCTGTCATATCAAAGTCTTCACCTCCCATATCATCAGAAGAGAAAAGGGTGTGGAGGAGTTAATGAATCACTGACGGAGAAATCCATCAAACCTCACAGTGGTAGATTTGTACAGCTGCAACCAAGTCATTTTTGTGACACATTCTTCTTCTTTCAGCTGCTCCCTTTAGGGGTCTCCACAGTGGATCATCTGTCTCCGTCTCACCCTGTCCTCTTCTGTCACACCAACCCTCTCCATGCCCTCCTTCAATACATCCATGAATCTTCTCTGTGGTCCCTCTCTTTTTCTCCTGCCTGGCAGCTCCATCTTCAACATCTGTTGTCCAACATATCCACTATCCGTCCTCTGCACATGTGCAAACCATCTCAACCTTGTGTCTTACTTTGTCTCCAAACCGCTCAACCTGAGCTGTCCCTTTGATAAACTCATTTCTAATCCTGTCCCTTCCAGTCACTCCAAATGACAATCTTCGCATCTTCAACTCTGCCACCTCCACTCCTGTCTTTTTGTCAGTGCCAGTTTCCAAACCATACATCATCGCAGGTCTCACTACTGTCTTTTAAACCTTCCCTTTCACTCTACCTGCTATCCTTGTCACAAATCACCCCTGACACTCATCTCCATCCTGCCTGCACTCTCTTCTTGACCTCTCATTGCTTTGGATGGTTGACCCCACACATCTACCTTCACTACCTCTACTCCCTGCAATTTCACACATTTATTCTGTCCCACTTCTACTGACTTTCACTCCTCTTCTCTCTAGTGCATACAGTCATGTGGAAAAAAAAAAAAACAGGACACCCCATTAAATATCCAGTTCTTTATTAAGAAATGTTTACATATCTAACCTTGTTTTTATTTGCATTTTTTAACATTTATTTTTGCCATTTTAAGTGGGAATGGATGTGGGGGGTGTCCTAAAAAAGATGGGGGGGGGGGTCCTAAATTATTCTTCACTATTTGTTTAGGATTACATTTTACAGAAAATGTGAAAAAGTCTTTAATTCATTATTAATTGTTTAGTTGTATTACCTGAATCTCCCAGTATTTTTAACATTGATATTAAATATCCATATGTCCAAATATGTTTAAAAAAAAAAACACACACACACAGGCTTATACAGGGTGTCCCGATTTTTTCACATGACTGTACCGGCACCTCTCCAGGTTCTCTTCCACCTACTCCCTACTCTCACTATGGTTCAGTGTCATCTGCAAACATAGTTCATGGAGACTCCTGCCTGTCCATCACCATGGCAAACGATAATAATGTAATTCCCATCCCCACCTTGAATCCATCTGTCACTCCTACAGCACACCTCACCACTGTTTCATTGTCCTCATACATGTCCTGCACCACCCTCATATACTTCTCTGATACTCCTAACCTATTCATACTGTACCACACTTCCTCTCTTGGCACAGCACAACTCCTTCTGACCTTCTCTATACTTCTTCAAAAGTAAACATCTGTAGAGGTTTTTTTGATTAGTCGACTAATTATTTGGACATTTGCGGGGGGTTTTTCCTCAGAAATTTGTGATTTTTAAAAATTTCTCCAACAAGTTTGTGACTCTTGTCATTTTTTGAGGGACTTTGTTAGGATATTTATGATTTTTGTCATTAAATTTCTGACTTTTTTTCCCCTCAAATTTGCAATTTTTCCTCCAAAATTTGTGAATTTACTTTCCTCAAAAAAAAAAAAAAATTTCTATGAAATGGGTGAAAAAGGATCCATAGATAATCCATAGTCTATTGTCATATTAGTTGTTGATTAATTTTCTGTTAATTCACTAATTGCTGCAGAACTATCTGACATAAAGGAGCACACAGCTGAGTAAGTGGTAAAAGGGATTTATTAGGTTTTATTTATTTAAGGATGCAGCAGTGTGTGTGAAACTGTAACAAAGTCAAACGTGCAGAACAAACGTCCTCTGACAAAGGGTTTACCATTTATTCAATCCATATTTGGGAATTCAGGTCCATGCAAAAACCATCAATCCCAACAGCTATTAAGAGTTGAACTCGAACTCAGCTACATATTCAACTTCTGCACCGTGAACGAGAAAACACCGTGAATCATTAATAGATAAGGTACAAAAACAAAGAAACACTTGTGGAATTTCATGCTGTGAATGAAGCAGAGTGGAGCGGAAGGTGTTTTTGGTGAATCTCCAGGCACTTCAAACATGGTTTTTCCAAGCGCCGCTTCTGTTTCAGTGATGCCAAACTCACTCCTCACATCCTGCGTTTATTTTGGAGGAATCTTAAAATCATGCACACTGGGTATTAGGAAAAAAGGGCACAAAAATCTGAGAGTACTGATATGACCGGCCAGATTTTGACGTGAAATGGGTTTCAGAGAAATTATCTAAAATACTTGATAAATACTTGCAAGCATGGCTGCTTAAATCAGTTTGTGATAAAATACTGTCCCCTCCTGCTCCAATTCAAAAGGCTACAATAAATTACTAAAAAAAAACATAAAAGCAAAAAATGGCATAAACGACATTATAGTGGTTGTTTGATGCCAAAAAGCAGCATCTGTCAAAACAAAAAGGAGTAACCTGTAAATGTCATCAGTCTCAGTGTTTCTATGGTGAAGTGCGTGAGGATGCAGGTCTTTCCCCCCCCCCCTGTCTTTGTCTCCCTCTGCTGGCCATGAAGTGCAGCTGCGACTCCCCCTCAGTTTTTTGGGGAGGGATTTGGGATGCTCCTTTACAGAGCCAACCGCTGCTCAATGGGCAGACTGTCGATCAGACATTTCAGCTGCTCCTCACCCAGCTTGATTTTGTCCTCGAGCTTACGCTGCTCGATGATGAGTGCCGACTTCATCTTGACGAAGTGCTCATAGTCGGCGAGGCTGTCCTCCGGCAGGTAGTTGGCCAGGATGTCGTAGACCACGCGCTCACGCCGGTCCAGGTTCTCCTTCAGCTCCTTGGCGTCCTCGTGCTGCCGGATCAGTAGCTTCCTCTTCTCCATCAGAGTACGCTGAAGGACGAAGAAAATAAATCTGTTATAGAGTTTGATGAGAGACTTATTTTAACTAGAAACAAAATATTACAGTTAAGATAAACTACAGTTTATCTTATTAGGCTTTTTTCTCTCATAAAAATTAAAGTACGTAAATTGCAAATTAGAGAAAAAAAAATCCTCAAATTAATTTGGAAAAATTCACAAATTTGTAAGAAAAAAATGCAAATTTACAAAAAGTGGCAAATTTGAGAAAAAAGAAATCTGAGAAAAATTAAAAAAAAAAAATAACTAGAAAAACTGTGGAGAAAAGTCTCATTTATGAAAAAAGAACTCCTAAATTGAAGTGAAAAACATCACAAACTTACAAGAAAAAGTCTCAAATTTATGAAGAAAAAAATGCCCCCAAAATGGGAGCTTTACAAAAATAAGTGGCAAATTTATATGGGAAAAGTCCACAATTTATTTAAAAAATGCAAATGTAACCCTAAAAATGTACAAGAAAAGCTGGAAACTTAGACAAAAAATGTCTCAAATTTACAAGAACTGCAAATTTAAGGGGAACAAGTTTATACATGTAAGGTGGATGATTTATCTTCACTGTGCAACTCCATGCAGAGTTTTTGGGATCCAGCGTTACTGAAAATGACTTTTCTGAGCCCTGACCTGGGTAATAAATTGTTCCTCACCCTCTCCTCAGGAGTGGCGTCCTCCTCCAGGCTGTTGAGGGCGTTCTCCACTCTGGCCAGGCGGCCCGACAGCGACAGCAGCAGGCTCACCACCTTGTCCAGGTCGCCCACGAACATCCTGAACTTGTCCAGCTCGTTGGGTTTGCAGACTTGCTGGACACGCGCCTCCACCTCGTCCCCCAGGGCGTTGTTGTCCAGGATGTCCTCCTGAAGACTCTCCCGGGCGTCCCGCAGCACCTGGAGCTTCTTGCTGAGGCTGTCGATCAGCTCTTGCTGCATGGGTAAAAAGAAAAAAAAAAGTCTTCAGGGGAGACGCACACTTTTTTCCACATGTTGACAAGAGTTCCTACAGGTCTTAATGGAATGTCTGACATGTTGTCGTCAAAATGCCTCAGGGTTTAATGACTGCAGCACCATTTTTCACTCAGCGCAAGCAGCCTTTCTCATAGCGGTTCATTTCGGTGCACGACTCGTTAAATGACCATGAGCCACTGTTCACCCCACCCTCCCTCTTTCATCATTTATGAGGTCACAGTTGTTGACTCCATATTGCTAATGTTAGCTGCTAGCATATGGAAACGTGTAGTTAAAATCAAACTCTGATGTGGCACAGGATGATCTGCAACACAAAAAATTCTATCACTAATTGTATGCTTACAGAATTACAGTGTGGAGGAATACGCTCATAGCAGAGTTACTCGTTAGCTAGCCAGACTGGTAGCATAATATTTGTGAGTTAACAGCTGGGAGAGACGCCGACCATTTAAAGAGCTGAAAACACAGATAGAGAGTGACGATTTGGGGGCAAGGAGACTGGAGTTAAACCAGAACAATCTGTGCCAAGAAAGGAGCCGTCTGCAATGTGGATTTTTTTGTTTAAAAAAATGCTATGTATTGCTTCATGTATTGCAAAGTTTGTTAAACCACCGCGGACGCTGTCGGTGGCAACACGAGCAACTTAATGCATCACCTTTTTCTTAAAGTTACTGTCTGCAAAATTAAAGTTAACCGTTTCACTCATATTGATCCTTCATATATAGTGTCAGACTGTAGAATAGATGGGTGTTTGGATGTAACATAATCCTGCAAAAAAACAAAACAAAAGAAAACATGATATACTGTGAAACTGCCAAAAACGTGAAAAGAGAAATTTTTATATTTTTGCTGTAATCAAATAACCCACAAACAACACACCATGTTTAAGTGAATGGGACCCTTAATGATCCACAAACAACCACAATTCAGTCATAATCTGGACTGACGGATATGCTGTGCCTCTGTTATTATTTCTACTCGCAGGATTTCACTTAACTTTTTTTTTGTTTGTTTTATGAACCACTGAAGTGCCAAATTCCACAGATGAAAACCATTTTCTTGAAGAAAAAAATGCAGAGGGAACGCTGACAGGCTGAGCGAGTTTGGCTTGTAAAGCTGGATCTGGTGAAACCTCGTAAAAACACCAAAAACCAAAATATTTTAAAAGGCTGAACTACTTTGGCTATCGGAAAGAACAGTTCACAGGTCTATCGCGCATAATTCATCGTATCTAGAACTGGACAGAAAAATTTACACGCGCTTTCAGGAATTCATCAGAACATTTGCTACCTTCTTGTTAGCCAGGTCGATGTCCAGCTCGTCTTCGGAGTCCTCCTCCTCCTCCTCCTGCATGTCCTTCATCTTGATGAGGAGCTCAGCTTTGGGAGCAGACGTGCTGTAGTACGTGGAGCTGGTCACCATGGCGGCCGCTGCTGCCATGCTGTCCTCCTTCTCCCTGAAATACAGTAAAACAAGCTGAGGAATAAAGTTTTTTACATTTCCAATAATCACTAATAATCAGGTATAAGCACTTAAACTTACAAAGAAGAAGCTGAGAATCAATCAGCCTAAACAATTTCTCAAATGTGCATAAATGTGCGTCTATAATTAAAATAGGTACAAGTGCTTAATGTTTCCTGGGAATCAGCATTGATAATAATTTTAACATTTCAAAACTAAAATATTGATTATATGAAAAATAATACACATAATAAAACACACAACTCCAATCTAGACACCATGGGGTGGATTCATTAACAGTAAATCAGTGTATGGAAAATGTACGTGTTCCCTCAGCCGCACTACAAGATCACCCTCAACATTTTTGGGGGGAGAATAAAAATCACCTTCAGCTTTTTTTTTTTTTTTTTCTAGTGAATTTGTGACTTTTTTTCTTGTAAGCTTGCATCTTTTTCCTGTAAATTTGCCATAATTTATCATTCGACACACATTTGTTTTTCTCAAATGTATTTTTTTCATCAAAATTGTAGCTTTTTTTTTTCATGAAATGTGACTGTCTTCTTGTAGATTTTCAACATTTTCCTCAAATTAGTGACTTTTCCCTCAAATTTTCAACTATTTGTCCATCTTAAATTTGCATTTTTTTCCTTAACTTGTAGCAAATTTGTGACTTTTTTTTATTGTAAATTTGTACCTTTTTTCCTCATAAATTTAACCTTAAAAAAGTCAAACATTTAAGAAAAAATATGAGAAAAGATGATTTATGAGAAAAAAGGTGCAAATTTACAATGAAAAAAGCTGCAAATTTGCAAGAAAAAAGTAGCAAATTTATGAGAAAAAATGTGCATGTTTAATAGAAAAAGCAGCAAATTTACAAGAGGGGAAAAAAAAAAGTTAGAAGGTAATTTTAATTCTTCGCAAAAAATGTTGAGGGTAAACTTGTAGTTTGTTGCCCCCTTGTAGCTGAGGGGTTCTTTGCTTTTGCGTAGACAGATTTATAGCCAGGGACAGTCCTGCTGGAGTGAACGCCATATTGACGTGTTTTCTTCATTTTCAGTACAGCAGGTCGGAGACCCACCTCTCCTCGGCTGGCCGGCTGTTCAGCTGTTTCGTCTGCACCTTCCTGCGCTGGTGAGCCTCCTCCATCAGCTGCTCCCCCTGAGGGAAGATCCCCTCCATCAGGTCCATGGTTGTTTTCATCTTGGCCTGATCCAGAATGTCGGCCAGTGATTTGTCCTTCCCCACGATGTCCCTGGCCAGCTCCTCTCTCTTCTTCTGCTCCTCCTCCTCCGTCAGTCTTGTGGCTGCATTGGTGGGCTGGAGGTCTGAGGGTGGCGGTGGCAGCAGCGGCTCAGAGTTGATGTGATCTCCTACGGTGGTCATGTACGTGTCCCTCTGGGGTATTTGAGGGGCCGGGGTGTCCTGCGGCTCCCTCTGTCGCGTGAAGGCACAGAAGACCGAGTCCTGACCCGCTCTGGCTCCCAGACTACCAGGGAGCCGAGTCACGGGGTTCGCCGCAGCTTCGACGACAGCGGGGGTGCCACTGTGCTGCAGGAACGGCAGACTCTCCTTCTCCGCGGCTCCCTCTGAGTGGATGATCCTGATGGGGACTTTCCTCACCGCAGGGTTTTGGTTTTCTGTCACATGCTCCATCCTGAAATAAGACAGACAGACAGACAATCTTAAAAAAAAAAAAAGGGAAGAAAATTTCCACAGAGAAGAAGAAAATCTCTCGTTGGTGTCATTCCAGCCTGATTTAAAGTTTCACTGCATGAAAGCAACTGGGATTTTTTTCCTTTTTCCATACTGGAATGATCATCCAAGACATCTGGACTCTTCCCACCACTTTGGTTTCTGCTGAAATAAACCAACTGTCTAAGTTTGCTACAGATGATACCAATTAACCCAGGAGCTCAAATGTGAGCAAACAGCTTCATGTTTGGCGACCATTTTATATTTTAGCAGAATTATCCCTGAACCTCTGTGGCTTGTAGAGGAAAAACAGTCCTTCTAAATTTGCAGCAGCTTGATGCCACTCACATGTTGATCCTACAGAGGCAGCCGCTCTCAATAAGTGCCATTGTGCGTGCAGCATGTGTTTCAGTCCAGCCGAAACTGGAGGGATTTGGTTAAATGCTTACCTGCTCGTGTCTTCATGCTGCAGAGAGACCGGCGGCCTGTCGCTGAGCCTCTGTGGGGAAAACTGTGGTGACGGTGAGCGCTGCCCCTCCATGCTGTTCGGTCCCGAGGGTCTGTGGGAGGAGGCCGAGGGAGAGGAGGCCGGCTGATGATACCCTGCCCCTTGTCCTTTGTCCACAAGCCCTTTGGCCTGTGCCGAGTCTCCTTTTGGGCTGAAGGTGGAGTTTGGTTCAGAGCCACTGAAAGGCTCGCGGGAGTCTGGGCATCTGGGCTGTGGGGGCTTCCTCCGCTTCCCGGCCAGTGGCTCAGCGTGGCTGGGGTGGTCGGACTCGGCGAGACTGTGAGAAGCAGACGTGGGTCTGTGGTTTACGGGGGCAAGAGCAGCTCTGTGTCTGAAGTCGGGGCTGGCTACTGTCATGGGTGGAGGGGGTGGTGCCGAGTTTATAGGCTTTTCTCTCACTTTACAGTCACCTGGAGCCCTGTCAGAGAACCTGGGGAATACAATGGAAAGCTTTTAATTACACAGGCAGGCAGCCTGGGCTATCATCTGCAGCTCAATCAAATAATACGCTGTGGCAGAGGCCTGGTTGGTCTCTCCAGCAGGGACTGTGATTATGCCAGCATGACAAGACACACATCTCCCTCTCCTCTGCATACCGCCTTCCTGGTAGCTGTTCAGCTGGCAGCCTGGAGAGGAATATTTCAGTTCCCACAAAAGTCTGCATGCAGGAATAAATAATCCTCCGCGGCAGAGGAGCAGAAGATCACTTTTTCCTGCCCGATTTGCATTTATAGTTTTAACTCTTTAGAGGTGAAGTTGGACAGACAGGAGAAGGCCGTGAGGAGACACGAGCTAAAGGAGCTGAGGTGATTGTAAACAGATCTAATCCTGTAAGTGTTCGGTCATTAAGCATAATTAAATCGGAGGAAAAACTGCTATTAACCTGAGCAGTGTGGACTATATGACAGGCAATCACAACAGCCTGACGGTGTGGCTGCAAACGCACAGATTACACTTCTACACAATCTCATACAAACATAATCAGAAACACAGAATATTAAAACAAAGCACGCAGCTTTCATTAAAGACTGAATTCTATTGATTCTGCTGTCATATGGAGCCTTGTGGACAGACTGAAACCTCCCAATGTGAATTCTTACAAGCTGTGACAAGTCACCCAGTGAAGAAATGTTGTTTGAGCTCAGTTTCAACTTCCACTCAGCTCAGAGTGAGAAAGTGTGAGACTGAAGAAATTATACAGCACAGAGTATGTTACTATATAACACTTTTACAGGAGATAGATGGATGGATGGATGGATGGAGTTTATTGATCCCAAACTGGGAAATTACAGTTGGCTAATGTCACATCACCCAAACTAAGAAGTGGTAACCGGTTTGAGTGGTCAAACACAAAAATCATGACTGAACTCAGATCCAGAACTAGATCAGGGCCCAGGAGTTTCACGACTCATTCTCTGCTATTGCAAGCGTGACAGATGAAAGTTAAGTGCTGCGGTTCATTTGGTAGAGTGTATACAGAGACCTGGAGGGCTGGTGCAGGGAGAACAATCTGGTGCTCAACGTGGACAAAACGAAGGAGGTGATTATCGACTTCCGGCGGTCACAGCCTGAGCACGTCCCCCTCAGCATCGGCGGCCGTTTAGTGGAGAGAGTAGAGAACATCAAGTTCCTCGGAGTGCAGATCTCGCAGGACCTAACCTGGAGCAAGAATTCCTTGGAGATCAGGAAGCGGGCTCAGCAGAGACTGCACTTCTTGAGGAAACTCAAACAGGCCTCTCTCCCCATCTGCATCCTCAGGACCTTCTACAGAGGTGTGGTGGAGAGTGTTCTGACGTACTGCATTGCTACATGGTACTCCAGCTGCAGTATGTCAGACAAAAAAGCCCTGCAGAGGATAGTCAAGGGGGCTGAGAGGGTAATTAGAGTCTCCCTCCCCTCTGTCCAAGAACTTTTTCAGAACCGTTGTAGGAGCAGGGCACTGAACATTGTCAAGGACCGTTCTCACCCTCTGCATAAACACTTTGAACTTCTTCCATCTGGTAAACGATTCCGGAGCATCGGAGGTAGAACCACCAGACTGACCAACAGCTTCCTTCCACAAGCTGTCAGGATGCTGAACAGTTGACCCGGAATCTCACATACACACTACTGCACCTATGGACATTTTGTACATATTATAGTTAGTTAGATTTTCTTTTTCCCCAAGTATGTCTCAGGGATGTGTGAATGGATGGGGGGGTGGGGGTGGGGGGTGGAGCTATGTGGGAGTGTGTCTTAAATCATGCTGCTTCTTATATGGATGCCGAGAGAAACGCAATTTCATCTTGCCTGCACTACAGTTGTATATACAGCAATATGACAATAAAGTTTGATTTGATTTGATTGATTTTGATTTGAGAAGCTGCGTCCTCATCGTGGTGATCTGGAATTGGTCCAGTTTGTGTTATTCTTAAGAACAGTGTCAAGTAAAAATGAATGAGTTCTCTGAGTTTGGCAGATGACGGATACAGCTGTGCTCATAAGTTTACATACAGTACCTCTAAGGTATGCAAATTTATGAGCACAGTCGTATTGTAACCACTACTAATAGGTGCTTTTCATGCAGTTGTGCTCATAAGTTTACATACATCTATATAGCAATATTTGAATGTTAAAAAGCATCCAAAAATAATGCTAAAAATAGGTTTCAACCAGATGTCAATGACGAAGGTCCACAGGCTCCTGAGGGCTTGGGACCTTGGGAGGCAGGACTAACAACAGCTAGGGCTAACCTATCCCATCGCATCAAGGAGGCAAAATGACAGTACAGCAAGAAAATATCCGGCCACTTCAGCAACACCAGAGATGCACGTTCCGTCTGGTGTAGCATACAGACCCTCGCCAACTAACTACAAACCTCCACTACAACAACAACACTAATACATCTGCTGCTGTATGTCTCTGCACCTTACTGCAACCATCTGTATACGTAAATGCCACATCTGCTGCTGTCTGTTACTGAAATATTGATCATGTGTAGTCCAATCTGTCACTGTCTGCACCTACACTACCACATTGAACTTGCAATTACGGGTATTACGGCTCCACTTTTTCTGTATATAGGATTGCTGGGTTTTATCGTTTCTTTATTTGCACTACAGGATTGCTGGGTTTTATCTTATGCTATCCTGTTTTATGCTATGCTGGGTTTTATCTTCATTTGCACCAAGGGTAGCATTACTATACATAGACTGCTGTTGTTGTTTTTCATCCTTACTCCTTTTCTTACATATTGCGCACACCACTAAGAGAGAGAGAAACTGCATTTCAATTCTCCTGTATGTCCTGTACATATAGAAGTATTGACAAAAATCTTTGAATCTTGAAAAAAAGTACCTCATTGAAGACCGACCTTAAACACATCCTAGATGAGGACTTACCTGAAGATCATTGTGCACGCGTTTACAGAACATTGGCGCACACAGAGCATAAACAACCAAAGAGATAAACAAACCTATCATCTGGTCAGTCACTGCAACAGATACTGGAGTCGGTTTGTCTTGGCCTGTCCTTGCCACTGACAATACCTCTATCTGCCAAGAAATGTGCTGCTACTCCAGCAAAAGCTAGCGGTACTCAAATACTTTGCAAGCAGTTTCATGAAATGGTCAGTCAGAGAGCAACTCATACCGGCTCGGACGTTGCCCGGGTTAACAAGGTCAGGAGTTACTGGCAGCAGAAGGCGAAGGACAGAGCTGCGTGGAGGAATCTGATCAGACCTAAATCAAACAGTCACCGTCACCCCCGACAGACTGCTATGATGATGATGATGATGGGGCAATTACCTAGAAGGAGAAATAATTTGTGTGAAATCATAAATGCCCAGATCTCCTGACCTTTGACCCTGACCTTGAACTCAACCTGGATGGAGACCCACCTGAAGATCATTGTGTGCGAGTTTAGTGACTATCGGGGAACTGCTTAAGAGAAGGAGTGATTCTAGTGAAATGTGGACGACAGACGATGGATGCTGCACCATGGCATTAGCTAGCTCCTTGGACTTTGCTAGAATGAGGTAAAAATCAAAATCTAAAGCAATCCTCCCTGTTCTAAAATCTCAACTGTCAAATAACAAATACTGGAAACTGTCGGGGCTACCATTTTCAAATTTACAGGTTAAAGAGGAGAAATGAGTGAGTCATATGAACTATGACATGTGCAAGTATTCACCTTATTCACCATACTGTTTGGGTGAGATGGAGGCAGTCGTGGTGACAATGCCTAAAGGGAGCATGAGGAAGAAGAGGAAGAAGACCACTTGGGGTAAACCGTAAGCTGTTGGTGGAGTAAAGATTGGACGTAGAACTGTCACGATAGCTCCGCTAGCTAGTAGGCCAGTCTCATTTGTGTACACTGTTTTATACCGAACTAAGCTAAATGTGAAGAAAAAATAATCCCAGACAAGAGTGTAGATTGAGCTGTGTGATATACATGGGTGTGCATTCAATTCACCACATTTTTTTCAGTTAAACTGCTGGTCAATGAAAGACTAATGAGTGCATAAAAGACAGCTACGCTAGCTGGCTAGATTGCAGCAAAATGTGGAAAACTAGAGAGGCGGTATCTATAAGAGGTGGGTGTAATGTCTGTTATGATTGTTTTACTTTGGGTTGCAAGGCTGGGTATTATAATTAGAAAACAAAAAGTTATCTGTCACACACACAAACAGACACAGAGTACTATCTGTACCTTACTGAACTACGTTTGACCGCTGAAGTCCAGCTTGTTTGATTAGTGATCGCTCTGTACTGTGCTCAAGCATGGAACACTTCCTCAGTTCAGGCACCATTGGGAGAGGTGTACTTAGGCTCATGTTCCATCCTTACCCAAAGTGAATACGCCGTATCATCACTCTGACGAGACTCTTGACAATCATTTAATAACAAGTTTGTCTGATGCCAAGGTTGAGTGTTTATTCTTGTACAGATATGAATGTACAGAGTCGAATGGATAAAATCCACAGCAAAGCTGAGGTATTAGGGAAAATATAAAACCGCGCTTCAACGGGGGATGGGGAGGAGGGACAATCATGTCACGGCGCGGAATGGAACAACTTTGGATAGTGAGAGAGCCGGGGAAAACCTCTGATGGGAACGTACTGTAGCAAAAGGAGAGGGTCTATGGTAATGAAAGTCCCCGTTATGCAGCAGGATCTCTATTTCAGACCTGCCCAAAAGTAAATCCAGAGAATCTTTAAAAAAATGTTTAACTGTCTAACGCCACAATTCATCAATACACAGATAAAAGTCTTTATCACAGTTTGAACAATTCATTTATGACATATACATAATGTGTTTAGAAGAAAACAGCTGAATTTAATTTGCACCGTCTTAGAGAAAATATCAATCAACTCCAGGTTCAAGCATCCCTGTGAATCCAGGTACTCATTCATACATGGCACAGAGGGAATTTCCAGGAACAGGGGATGTTTTCCTTATCTGGCTCTTTTTGTGTAAATAGAGGTGCTGGAACTTGCTGGAATTTAGATCCGCAGACAGAACAATTTCATTTAACATGGGATAAAGAGCAAAATCACATAATCACAAAGACCAAAAATACACACGTTTCCAGTACTTCTCTTTGGCTAATATTCACTTTTTTTTTACTATTCTCATGAGACCAACTCCTCTATAAGAATAAACTTAAACCCTATCCAAATAAATTATTACTATTCAAAATATATATATACAGTGGGGTAAAAAAGTATTTAGTCAGCCACCAATTGTGCAAGTTCTCCCGCTTAAAAGATGAGAGAGGTCTCCAATTTTCATCATAGGTATACCTCAACTATGAGAGACAAAATGAGAAAAAAAAATCCAGAAAATCACATTGTCTGATTTTTAAAGAATTTATTTGCAAATTATGGTGAAAAATAAGTATTTGGTCAGTAACAAAAGTTCATCTCAATACTTTGTTATATACACTTTGTTGGCAATGACAGAGGTCAAACGTTTTCTGTAAGTTTTCACAAGGTTTTCACACACTGTTGCTGGTATTTTGGCCCATTCCTCCATGCAGATCTCCTCTAGAGCAGTGATGTTTTGGGGCTGTCGCTGGGCAACACAGACTTTCAACTCCCTCCAAAGATTTTCTATGGGGTTGAGATCTGGAGACTGGCTAGGCCACTCCAGGACCTTGAAATGCTTCTTATGAAGCCACTCCTTCGTTGCCCGGGCAGTATGTTTGGGATCATTGTCATGCTGAAAGACCCAGCCACGTTTCATCTTCAATGCCCTTGCTTGTGGAAGGAGGTTTTCACTCAAAATCTCACGATACATGGCCCCATTCATTCCTTCCTTTACACAGATCAGTCATCCTGGTCCCTTTGCAGAAAAACAGCCCCAAAGTATGATGTTTCCACCCCCATGCTTCACAGTAGGTATGGTGTTCTTTCTCCTCTAAACACGACAAGTTGAGTTTTTACCAAAAAGTTCTATTTTGGTTTCATCTGACCATATGACATTCTCCCAATCCTCTTCTGGATCATCCAAATGCTCTCTAGCAAACTTCAGACCGGCCTGGACATATACTGGCTTAAGCAGGGGGACACGTCTGGCACTGCAGGATTTGAGTCCCTGGCGGCGTAGTGCGTTTCTAATGTAGCCTTTGTTGCTTTGGTCCCAGCTCTCTGCAGGTCATTCACTAGGTGCCCCCATGTGGTTCTGGGATTTTTGCTCACCGTTCTCGTGATCATTTTGACCCCACGGGGTGAGATCTTGCGTGGAGCCCCAGATTGAGGGAGATTATCAGTGGTCTTGTATGTCTTCCATTTTCTAATAATTGCTCCCACAGTTGATTTCTTCACACCAAGCTGCTTACCTATTGCAGATTCAGTCTTCCCAGCCTGGTGCAGGTCTACAATTTTGTTTCTGGTGTCCTTTGACAGCTCTTTGGTCTTGGCCATAGTGGAGTTTGTAGTCTGACTGTTTGAGGTTGTGGACAGGTGTCTTTTATACTGATAACGAGTTCAAACAGGTGCCATTAATACAGGTAACGAGTGGAGGACAGAGGAGCCCCTTAAAGAAGTTGTTACAGGTCTGTGAGAGCCGGAAATCTTGCTTGTTTGTAGGTGACCAAATACTTATCGTACTGAGGAATTTACCAATTAATTCATTAAAAATCCTTCAATGTGATTTTCTGGATTTTTTTTTTCTCATTTTGTCTCTCATAGTTGAGGTATACCTATGATTAAAATTGGAGACCTCTCTCATCTTTTAGGTGGGAGAACTTGCACAATTGGTGGCTGACTAAATACTTTTTTGCCCCACTGTATATGATAAGTATATGGTTCCTCCATAAGGTGCATGTCCAAATAAAATGTTTTTTCCCCACTCGGAGCCTCTATTATTTTGTTTACTTTCTGTGCAGTCGCATATTTAATGCACTCAACACCCATGCAACAGCCATTTTTGTCACTGCACTCAAGAGTGCTGAAAGATGAAAAAAAAACAATTCAACTTTTGGAACACCGCATAGCACACCTCTCCAACCAGCCAATCAGAATTAGGCTAACAGGATACCATGGCCAATATTTGAAAGCATAAGCTTGGGATGCATGTTTTCTTACCAGTTTGAAAGAAAGTAGTGTATGTGGTTTAGAGTTTCAGTGTGAAAAGCCGGCAGAGCTGTGAGTGACAGGTCAAGCTGTTGCTAGGCATCAGAAAAGAGACCTTTTTTAAGAGTGCATGTGAAGTGCCCTGAAAAATAGATCCAGAGCACTTCCAGTAAGGAAGAAAAAACAATTTCTGTGGACATGTAGCCTAAACTGCCTGTCACAATAATTACTATATATACTATATTACTATATATAATATCTATATCAATCTATCATATGAAAATGATTAATCAAGTTAATTTTTTAGCTTATCATAACCCATTTTTTCTACACTTAAAGGGTACCTGTAGTGAATTTCAATCAGAAGTTATTCAAATATGATACTAGTGGTTCTGTCCAGTAATTCTGGTCATGATTCCCTCTCAAATACGCAGGAGTTTCAAGTCATTGCTCTCTTAGTCAGTCATGGTCAGCGACATCTTGTCTCCTCCATGGCCAGTTTCAGCACGGAAGTGACGCACAGTCGTTGCTTTGTGTGACTGACTGGGCTGCAGTATAGCAGTCCACAAAGTTTCAACATCAGAATTTTATGTAATTTTTTTTACAACCATGTACAAACAAATCTACCTTTCTGCTACACATTCACCAACCATAATGCTCCGCACTGTGTGTCTATATATATATATATTATATATATATACTGTATATATATATACTGTATATATTTATAGTAATATGTACATATGTTTACTAGATGTTCTTGTTTTTTCTTGCCTTCTGATTGTTGCTCTGAGTGTTGCTATCCCTGTGCTGTTGCAATCCTGGAATTTCCCCATTGTGGGACTAATAAAGGCTTATCTTATCCTATCTTATCTTATCTTATATAATTTAATGAAATAAAATTGTAGTATATCAAGATTTATTCAACGTGTTCTGGAGTTACTTGACTGGGAACTTGCCTGTTCATCAGGTCCCCTTCAGCTGCTGGTCCCCAGAGGTAACTGCAGATCATGTCGTCAATGAAGGCCATTTCCAAGGACGGTCTGTGCAGTATATATCTGTGCAGATTTTGCACCGTTTTCAACTCTGATCTCGACCCACTGAGCATCTGCTGAACATGTTTACTCGTCTGCAGTAAAGCCGGAAAACAAGTGTACATCACTTCCGGCTGGCGATGGCTGCTCCCCATTGGTTTTGACTGAGCGGTTTTCATCGGATAAAATTATTCAGTATACTGACTCGAGGGAGTTGTTTTTACTGAATAAACACATTTTTGGTTTATAAGTAATACTTAAAGCAGGATTAATGTTGTCATAATGACCAATACAGGTTTCCTTTAACTCTTTAACTGTCCACATTAAATGGACGGGTCACGCGCCCCCAGTGGCACAGCGCAGCAACTGCACCTGTCAACTTATTGATGGCCCCGGCTATACTGAGAATCTGTACTGATCTGTATTGATCTGACAGTTCAGAAGGTGGCAGACATGCATCGGAGGAATCATGGCTGACATGGAATACAGCAAAGAAGAAGAAATCCTCATTATTATTCTTCCTTTTTCCGCTTTGAGCTTACAGCACCAATGTGGCCGCCACCATGATCGGTCATGGCGGCGGCGATTCTGACTGAAACTGCATCATACAGGAAGAATAGCTGCGTAATACAAACGAAATTCACGTGGGATAATCATAAAGAGTTTGTAGATGTGGTAGAGGGTGTAAATGACTAAGCAAACGCAAAACAATGACCACGATGGGCAAAAAACTGAGCTCACAACACCAGGATGGCGGTGCCCACGTCATCATGGATTCTCACAGGAAAAATGCATCAAACAGGAAAAATAGCCACGTAATACAAATGAAATTCACATGGGATAATCATAAGAGTTTGTAGATGTGGTAGAGAGTGTAAATGACCGAACAAATGCAAAACAACGATCACGATGGACGAAAACGGACCGGTCACGTGAGCGAGCAAGCCCCCCCCTCCCCCCCGCAACAGGTAAGAGATGAATATATGGGGTTTTTTTTTTTTTTTTTTTTACATTTTACTGATTTTCTGGTTCATATACTTTGAAGATTAGATAAAAACATACCCCTGTAGACAAAACTGTGTCAAAAAAACCAAACTCTTCTTTGTGTAAATGTGTCCAAAGTCCACTTTTGACTGAGTTATGTAATTTATATAGCTGCCACGACATTATGCAAATTAGATGCATAAATTTATTCCTATCTGAAACTTTTTTTTTTTTTTTTTTTTTTTGTTACTTATTTGTACCCGTAGGTAGACTTGGTTTGCAGTCTGGTGACAAGCCACCGGCTGCTGGTCGCTGCGTGCGCGAGTGCCCTAAACCTACATGTTTTTGGTATGCGGGAGGAAACCGGAGAAATCCCGGAGTAAACCCACGCAACACAGGGAGAATATGCAAACTCCACACAGCTCACTGTTGGTCGGGGGCTGGGATCGAACCCACGATCTCATGATCCCCGCGATCCCCCGGCCGAGGGTAAAACTGTGCTGCCACAGTGCTAAACCACTGCGCCACCGTGCAGCCCAACTTTGGATCATATTCTACATCTTTCTAATTGATAGTAAGCCATTATCTCTTGCAACTTTCAAGTTATAGCCTTGGAAATCTGAACTATTTTACTGACAAACTTTTTTTACCACTCTTGACCACTAGGGGCCTTGACCACCCTTTAACCATTCCAGTCGCCATAGCTAAAGAGTTAAATAAGCTACCTTCGTGTTCTTCATCCTTGTTTTGTTTGATTCTGGGGATTCAGTTTAGTGGCTCATCACTGCCATCTACTGTGTGGGTTTATGAACAACAAATGTTGTTTTTTTTTCTACATTTCAATTCCAGAATTGAATATTATAGATAAATAAAAGTTAAATGCTCTTTGAAATGATGTACACGGATTATTATCAATATGTCATCACTAGCATAAAATTGTCTTCATGACATCCAAAATATTTTTTATTGTGATAATTTCTGGGAAAATTTATGATATGGACCTACCATAAACTATCTCAAGATGCTCAGATCACATATCTACAGAGCAGATTCGCTGTACATATTTTAGAAGAAAATAAGAACAACACTTCATCTAAACTTGTCAAGCTCTAGAAATATTCCTACGTTCCATTCTCCTCTTTAGTAATACTGACATGATGCCAGCAGGAATATCAGTGAATGTTTTTAAAAAAAAAATCTGCTGTTCTCAATGCCTTCTCTGATATGTTAACAGTTTTAAGCCAAGAAACAAATGTTTTACAACAAAATGACTGTTTGGGTAACAACAAGCAAAAATAAAAGTCTGTTTTATATAAAGACGGATTCAATAGTCTCTGAGTCTGTGAACAAAGTAATGCTCTATATTTTTGTCTATTTTGTCTTTGCAAACACAAAACAGAAGCTGTAGTGGTATAAATCAACTCAGAATGACAGCAGATCTGAATTAGAAGAACTCACCCAGTGTGACTTTTCAATCGTGTCATTTCCTCAGAGTCTAAAGTGTGTGTTGTCCTGTGTGTCAGCTGGCTCTCAGTGACAGAGGCCACCTGCTGGGATCTCTTTACACCAGTATCACTATAAATGGGTGGAGCGCGCCTCACTTAACTCATCTGACAGACTTTTCAATGACAATAACACCCCCTCTCAATTGCTGTAATGCAGAGCTGGGCGTCAGGTGGTGTGGCTGCGACAATGGGGTTGCTCAAGATTGGATATGCTACACTCCTTCAGACAGTTTCCACCTGCCAGAGCTGGGATCATATGAAAAGACTCCTGAATAACTGGTTACAAAGCATGAAGTCACCATTACCACGTCACTATACAAAAGGCTTAACAATCACTTTGTGTAAGCTGAGAAATCCTTTAAGACGACTGGTTATTGTGCAGCAATTAAAAGGTTAGCCTTCTGAAAAACTTCTTGCTTTAATCTTAAATATTAAAAAAGTTTATTTTGAGGCAATGAAGATTGTGGCTCCGAGTACTACCGAGTTGTGGAAAAATGTCAAATCAATGAAAAGCCAATATTTCAAAATAAAGCGTGGCTCATAAGGGAGGAGTCGGGTGTAGCAGGTGACTTCATATCTCAAAAATAAACAATATTTCACTGTTTTCATCAGACAAAAAAAAAAAAAAAAAACTCTTACAGGGCAGACAAAAGAAAATATGAGCTCTCCCTGTAAACACAGACTGAAACAGTTACCAAGGAGGCAGGCTTGATTCTACTGAGACCAAACCAATGTTTACACACAGATATTAATTTCATTGTTAGGTTTACATGTTGGAGTTAATATTTCCATACCAATACCACTGGAATTTTAACTTTTAATATTCAAATTAGTATAAGACAGCAGTTGATTAGTTAGAGTCACCTGACATTACCCTAAATAGTCTGTACCCTAAATTTAAAAGGATGAATGAATTAGTAGGATCTTACATAATTAACTTCTGATGCATTAAAGGGCTGACATCTGTTGTCAGTTCTGTTCAGTAACACACGTCACAGCCTCAATTTAGTCGAAATTTCATCATCTTCCATTCCGCAGAGGGTGAGCGCATGCAGCCTGAAATTTGTGACTGTGTGCACAATATGCCGTCAGCCTGCACTGACCTTCCAACATTGTTAACAGTGAAATGAGCACCTTTTTGTTCTTCCTCCTCATTCTATTTAAGCTGGTTCAAATCACTTTGCTGGAGCATCGCTGTCATACTGCGTGGTCATATGGACCGCAGATGACATGTAATGTGCATGTGAGAAACGCGACTGTCTGACAGCTCTGAACAGTGCTGCGTACACAACCAGAGTCCACAGCCTGCATCAGTTTTGTTTGTGCAGCTATCATGTAAACAACCTTAGAAAAAGGTGAGAGCGTTCAGCTGAAGCCCGTTTTATGCATCTGTGTCAGAATGGCACCGTTGCCGCCGTGGACCCAACACAGTTGTGATGTGGTGCCCCACTGCGTAGCCTAATGTGCACCTCTCCAGAAATGTAAGTACACGTTGCGGTGACACAGACCTCAAGAGCTGCAATTGGTCCACTTTGTCTCCTACACGCTTCCTGGTTCTTGTCTCTGGCAGATATAGAGCATTTATTTATGTGACTTGTCCTAACCCAATCAAATATATAGACTGGCAAATGATGGCAGCAGTGATGGTAGTGCAAACCATTTTCTCTAACGTCTTCTCTTTTTTCCTCTGTTGAAGCGATCGTATGAAGACCACAGAGAAGATTCATGGATGTAGTGAAGGAGGACATGGAGAGGGTTGGTGTTACAGAGGAAGATGCAAGGGATAGGGTGAGATGGAGGCAGATGATCCGCTGTGGCGACCCCTAAAGGGAGCAGCCAAAAGAAGAAGCAGCGATCGTATGAAAAGTTGCTTTTTTTTAACATTTATTAACTCCAGCTCCATCATAGTCCACTCTTGTCCGACGCTATTTAATCAACAAAAACACACAAACACAAATCAGTCTACACATCGGGAGAAACTTGTTTTGGCAACGCAACGATGCATTCAAACCAGCGCACAAGTAGAAACTGCCGACAATGGCATAGACCACACAGGAAGGGTACACCGTGAGCTCCACGGAGAGGCACAAATCAGGCTTAACCCTCTGCTGTGTCATGTGTCTCTGTTTTGCCCTGCTGGATCCTACGATTGTGATTTATTGGCCTTCATTTTTCAAACGTGCAGAGAGAGGAAATGATGACAGAACAAGTTCCACGTGATGTCATCGTACAAAAAATTGGTGGTCGATAAAACAAGGATGATTCTGAGTGACGAAGAACCATGAGGTGAGTGGCTGCCCAGTGTGCCCATCCCACAGTGGAATACACGGTTCCCCCCGTCCTGGGCATACAACGGAGTCTACATCTTTTCACAGCGGGACCGGCCTGCAGCCCAGCCTGGAGAGACGGAGGGGGTCGGCAGTGCCCAGAGAGGCACACAAAAGGTCAGTGATCTGTGCGCCCCTCAACCCACACCAGCTCCCCCAGCTAGCTGTGGCCACCCCACATCCTTACAACCGTGGTGGAAATACTGAAATATGTCTACATCTGTGGTTATATGTGGTTACTCTTCAGAGTAAGAAGCTTCTGTTTACATCTTTCACTGCACTTTGATTATGTATTGTTGTAAAGGACAAAGGAAGCTTCCTCTGAGGTCAACCTTTAACTTATCTGTATTGTTTTTTTCTTTTTCATCCCCATCCCTCATTATGCTATTTTGTAATGGAATTAAACTCTGTAAATATGTATAAGCATTTTTTAATTTAAAAAAAATCCCAAACCGTCCAGCCCTATTTAATACATTACCAAAATATTTTTATTTATATAAAAAAGGGACAGAACATGTTATTCCTCCCAAAACTCAGAGAAAAAAAAATACTGTGACATAATACAGTCATTGTCCAAAAAGTGAAGCATACTGTGATAATTCATCTTGCTTATATAGCCAAGCTCTATAAGACACAAAAAAATGCAGTGGATGCCATCATGGCTGGTCTTCTTGTTGGAATCCGACAGCACCTTTGTGATGTCATCAACATGACGACAACAAACAAGAATTCACGTTTGTCTGCCAGGGATCAATCTCGAGTCTGCTTGGGTTGGGAAGAAGTCAGTGGAGGGTTGGTCAGGTGTTAAATTATTTGTTTAGAAACTCAGAAATAAACTGTAATTTTGGTGTGAAAAAGAGGCTATGCAGATTTTCTGGGAGTTGTTTTACCACTGTTAGGATCTTTTTATACTTAAAAAAAAAAAAAAAAGTTGCATTTGCGAACTTTCCTTCCCATGCATTGCACTTCCGAATATTTTCCAAACCAACAAATCAGGTGCACATCTATAACAAGACATCCTTCTCATATGAATCAAATTTGGACTCAGGACCAACCAGATGAATTAACAGAATTTATTGACTATTTTATCTCCATTTTGTGAGGAGTGGATTAAACACAAACATGTGCTAAATTACAACATTAACATCCAACATTTGTTTTTATACTGTTCATCCTGCATGAATTTAAACTTACAGTTGTTGCTTTAGTATGATCACTAGGGTTGGGACAAAAGACTGGTTCCGCGCTGGATCACAGTACTTGGCACTCACAATGATACACCGATCCCTAAACGTACATAAGCTTTTTTTTTTCCCTTGTCCCGTCAGGCAGCTAGGTAAGCAGAACAGAGATCTGTTACCTTTATTGTGCCAAAACAGATTTACTTTGCCAAAAGGAGCTTTATACAGTACCTAGTATGTACTGTATATTGTTGTAAAACTCCACCTGTAATAACTTTTAATACTTTATTTAAATTATTTTACCTGCGAACGACCCAACAGGATGGGGAAAGGAAGTGTGTGCAGGGGGAAAGAAAAGAGACAGGAACAGACAAAAAAGACAAACAAACCAACAACTAAAACAAACAGAAGACAAACTGCTCTTTCCACCGAAGAGGTCTCAACACGAGTCTGGTATCTGCACCTGTTAAAGGGGAGATATTTGTGTGTGTGCGTCCGTGTGCATGTATATGAGAGCGCACGCAAAATAAGTGTGTGCATGTGAGCGGTTTGTCAGGAAACATACGAAGAGGGGCGCCGGTTGCAGCAATTCCCCGCCACCCCGGAAACCCCGAGCAGGCAAGGCAGTGCCACCAACCCCCACAGGGCCTAAATGCCCGGGGCCGACAAGCCCCGGGAATGCCAGGCATCCGCCCCCGGTGGGACGGCCGAGGGAGGCAAGGCCACCAGGCGGCCGGCACGGCAGGCCCAAAGCCCCCACCCCCCAGGTCGGAGGCCAGCCCGCGTGAGCCCCCCCAGGCACCCCCTAGCACCACCACCGCACACCCCAGGGACCCCCACACCCAAAGAAGTCCCCCACCCCTGCCTAAGGGAGTCCATGTAGCCAAGAGGCATTACCCCCCTCAATCCAGCACCTCTCGACTAACAGACACACACACGCACATAACAATCTTTTATTAATTCTATACATTTATATAAATGTTGCAAACTCTTATATTAATCAACCAACTGTGTTTTCAGTCCACTAGATCGAGCAAAGTAAGCTTGAATTGCCAGGCGAAGTCCGAGCTTGTCTTGCGAGATGTGCAGCCAGGTGTACAAGCTAGGAAGCAGTTGGATGCGCCGAAAAGTTAACTCATAACAAAGATGGAATGAAAGACCGTGACCTGACATGCTCACCCCACAAGGAGCAACGCACAAAAAAACAAAACTTGGAACACGCTGACCGGCACACTCCTCTTGGAGCCATTCAGGATCAGTAGGTTAGCAACAGCTAAGCTCAAGAAAAAAAAAAAAAAACATGAAAAAAGGTACGAGTTGCACGACCCTGGTGAACAACCAACTCCGAACACCTCCTACACAACACAGCCACCTCCAAACTCAGAGCAAGCCAAGTAAGCAACACAGTCCACCGCCTTCCCTGTGTGCAGAGATGTGTCGCCACGAAAAATGAAGCCCTCGAGAATATGAGAATGTGGGCAGCAGAAAGGACCACAGCAACACACCGTCACATGGAGGACTGAGAGCCTGCAGCCACTGAAACAAAAATGGTTGTGGTGAATTGAAAAGAGTGAAAACTTATGAGACATACTGACAGTTGAACTTTGGGGACAAACTTTGACGTTGAAAAGGGGGATTGTAGTATTGTGATTGTGCTGCATCGTGGCCTATCGTATCTTATCGTGAGGTCCGTCATGATTCCCACACCTAATTATCACTGAATTTGATGTTATTGCATATTCAAATGAGGGTTTTCAATCATACCTGCTCAACTTTTCACCTTTTTGTGATATCTATGTTTTTAATCTGTTTTCTTGTGCAAATTTAAAAAAAAGATGAGGTTTCCTTCATGTTATTCCATGCAGTCAGTGCATTCTCACAGTAGATAGTGCTGACTGGACTCCATGAATGTATAATTAGCATATTCCAGTGATGCACAAAACAATCCCAAATTCCAGAGCCTCACTAGTCACACTGATAACAATCCACTTTTACAGAGTAACAGATCTTACTGATGATAATTTCATGCCTCCAGGCTGGCCCCATGAACCGAGGTCCCCAGCGCATTCCAACAGAGGGCCGGAGAAACACTTCCTCACTGTCACAGACACGGTCAGATGCCTCGCCTACACTGCTAATCCTCCACTAAATGGCACAAAGCACAGCCAGAGACATGGCTTATGTTGTCCCAGCTGCAATGAGGCAGTGTCACTGTTATGGCTTCACAGATAAAGACTCCAGTGTTCCTCTACCAGCTTCCAGCACCCTTTCCCTGATAAAGCTCATGTGCAAAACAACTGAACATGCTGAAACAGTGATGGAGATACTGGCAAGAGTGCAGAAATAATGAAAAAAGGAGATTAACAAAAGCACTGCAGCCTTAGCAGTCAACTTACCCACTGATGACAAATGACACCATTGATACTCAGACTCACATCAGATTAGAAATCAAAAGCAAAAACACTTTTTGCAGATGTCTGGTGGAGTTAAAGTACTCCCACTGCCACACAGATGGGTTTCAAAGCTGGTAGCATCAAATGAGATTTGCTCACCCCGTGTCCAAGCTGGGCGGTTCAGCAGATTTACTCTCCTTGTGGGAATACTCAGGCTCAGACTTTCTTGCAGGAACTGGAATCTTCTGTAAATAAAATTGAACCAACACAGATGCACTTATGCAGAAACACATATAGTATGCATAAAAACAGACTTCCAGGTGCGCACCAAGTAAAATTAAAAAATTATTCAAACAAATGTAGTAGCTTCCAGGCTTCTCATCACTGAAAAAAAAAACAGGTTGATGCCCCTTGACTTCCTTATGCTGAGGGTGTGTCATCAAGAACAAACATGGATTAATATTTGACTTTGGTTTATTTCCTTTGTGGACTTAACTTCAGTCAATAAATTGGTCTTAATGAGATGTAAAACAAACTGAAGGCTTGATACAGCAGGAAAATATATGTGACTAAAACCAAATTATAGTCAACTCTGTCTTCATTTTCTATCGTAACTCAAAGTAAAACGTGTCCCTGTTTGAGTTTCACCTGTCCGTAGAAGTCAGCTGAAGGAGATGAGCGGGACCTCTCGTGGAAACCGGTGGTTTTGGATCTCTCCTCTGATCCTGGGTCAAGGATGTTATCAGCTGACCGGTACCGTCCGGACACTCTTTTTTCCGGAGCCTTCTTCTGAATATTCCACCTCGCCTCATACTCTGCAAAGGTGCCCAGCCTTTGCTGGTCCTGTCCGGACTGCCTGTGTGCAGAATACGGAGCTCTTTGGACCTCCTCTGGGTCTCCGATTCCTCTCTCGGTGCTCTCTGGTGGGCCTGTGAAGGAACGATCTCTTCCCTGGTTCCTGGTGTGGCCTTCAGGGATCGCTGGCTGTCCACTGCCTTTAAAGAATTTCTGTTGGTCTGATGAGATGTTCTCATTTTCACTGAGACTTTGATCTTCCATCATGCCAACTTCATGGATTTTGGCCGGTTCAGAGAAGGACTTAACCTTCTTTTCTGCAGGAAAACGCTTACGGCCCCCTATACGGGGTACTTGACCACCGACAAGTCCTGAGCTACTCTTAACAGACTCCGTGACAGTCGGCAGAGGGTTGATATCTTTACGGGGATGAGCTGAGGATGGGTAGCCGGGTAAGGCCTCAGTGGCAGAGTGTTCCGATAACACAAACTCGAGGTCTTTCCTCTTGAAAGAGGTAGCTTTAAGCACCCTGGCTTGTGCCTCCTTCAGATTATCCTTGTATGTAGTTGAGAAGGAGCCATCTGCAGAGGTTGGGGTGGAACTTTCGGTAGACTTCCACACGTCCTGCTCCTCCTTGGCCTCACACTCGGCATCAGGAAGGGTCGCTGCACTTTTACTTTTCTGCAGCTTTGCTCTTCTCATCTGGATCTCGTTTCTTAGCGTGGTGGCAAAGCGATCGGTATGTTTCATCTGCTTGTGGTCGAGGGACTCCTCAGAGCTGGTGCGCCTCGTCTTCTCCTCTCGTTCTGCTGCATCCATGGACAGAGAGTGGAGCATTGGAGTGACTTGTGGGCTGATCTTGTTGCTGTGATGTCTGATGTCTTGGTGGAATTCTCTGTGCTGCGGAGGCAGAGACCTCCTCTGTTCAGGTAGTCGTGTGTGCTGAACTTCATTTTGTGCACTGTGCCCTTTTTGTCCTCCCCAATCATCAGATGGGTCTAGAACAGCAGTACCTTGGTGTCTGCTGTATCCGTTGCTGTCTTTACTATGTGGGGAGTGCTGCTGTTGTTGGGGCGGATGATTTTTGGGTTTGGTGACTGGTTGAGGGCTGAGAGAGTTACGCTCTCTTCCAGACTGTGGCGGATCTGCGCCCGTCACACTCCTCCTGTCCTCTGGTATTCCCGACAAAGACGAGGGGTTAGTCTGAGTGGGCTGACATGTGGTGACGCAGTAGTATCGGCTATGTCCACTGCTCTCAGAGTTTGGGTCAGCAGCCGTGGTGGATGTGGAGGTGCTTAAGCTCCTTCTCTGGATGTGGCCAAAGTGTTGTGCAGAACTGTTAGTAGAGAGTTCCTGCATGCTGGAATGGTAATCTCCTGCATTTTCTGGTTTCGGCACGGATGTCGCCCAGGGCTGAGGATAAAAAGTACCTTTGTCGCTGTGGTGTCTTTGATGCCCCTGTCGAACATCACTGCTGGACAGGGAATACTGCTTGTTTGAGATGAACTGGCTTTGATTTGATTTTTCAGACAGAGTGTAGAAACTGTCGCCGTCATTCTTCGGGGAGACGTTGAGGCTGTGGCGATTTTCGGGGCCTTCAGGGTGAACCATGCCCACTCCTCTTTCGTGCACCTTTGTAGCAGCAAAGCTATCGCTGCGTGCAGGAGGAGGTGGTGGGGGAGGTGAGGGGGAGGCAGTCTTCTTTTTTTCAGGGACGTTCCAAATGGGCCCGAAGGTGGTTCTACTTGAAGTGGAATGCCGGGAGCCGACCGGGTCCTCGGTCTGTGGGCCATTGGAGCTTGAGCCGACTCCTGGCATCTGAAAATAGGTGAGCCTGTCGTCCTGTCTGACCCCCTCAGCGGTCAGAATCTGGCCATTTCTGCCACTGCTGAGCTTCCCTCCTGCGTCCCACTGACTGACTCTGTGGAGCACATTCTCTGTGGAGGTAGTGTTGCTCTTTGAGAGGGTGTAGTCTGGCGTGCCGGAGCTGGCGGAGAAAGAGCTGTAGGCAGAATCTCTTTTCCCTCCTACCAGGTGCTCCATGCTGCTGTTCAACTTGGCGGGCGACAGATGACCGGTGGGATACGGGTGGGAGACATGCTCTAGACTGTCCATGCTGCCATGAGAGCTGAACTGGTCAGACACTCGGCGCAGGTTTGTCTGCTCCCAGCTAGACGAAAGGTCCGTCGAAGATGAGCTGGAGGTTAGAGGAAATTAGAGTGAGAAAAACTGGTTTGCAGATATTTGAAGATAATCACTGTTACAATTTTTCTGAAATGCAGAATTTTGATGCAGAGATTAAATGTAGTTACACTCAACAAAAATTAAACCGCAGCATTCAATTCAGTAGAAATCGACAATTCATGAAACACATGACAACCGATTGTTAGCTGCTACTGAATCCAACATTTCGCCAAGTAGTAGTGGGCTGCACGGTGGCGCAGTGGTTTAGCACTGTGGCAGCACAGTTTTACCCTCGGCCGGGGGGACCGCGGGGATCATGAGATCGTGGGTTCGATCCCAGCCCCCGACCAACAGTGAGCTGTGTGGAGTTTGCATGTTCTCCCCGTGTTGCGCGGGTTTACTCCGGGATTTCTCCGGTTTCCTCCCGCACACCAAAAACATGTAGGTTTAGGGCGCTCGCGCACGCAGCGACCAGCAGCCGGTGGCTTGTCACCAAGACTGCAAACCAAGTCTACCTACGGGTACAAATAAGTAACAAAAAAAAAAAAAAGTACACATGAAAAGCTTCACTTGCAGCTTCTGTCAGGACAATTTGATGAGGGTCTGATCACAAATGTTCACACAGGCACAAAGATTGACTTCTCGAAGGTGGTCCATCATTGTCTGACCGCTGATGATGCGGTTATGCAGCCCAACCACTTCATCTGCAGTCCTGGTTGCTGCTCTGGAGTGATCGCACAGGTGGGCCAGGCAGATGTGTCGGTCTTGAGCTGGGGTGGTGATGCACAAGCTGCTACCATGTGGCAAGTTGTCTGTCGTACCCAGTTTCCAGAATTGTCGTCCAAGTCGAGATATGATCGAATTGTGCATATCAAGTTGCCATGCAGCAGCCCTGATGGACATGCCAGTCTGCAGCATACCAACTGCACATTCACACTTCACTCTGCTCGTGTGTCATTGTGTCATTTGAACAGTTTTTTGATTTTGACGTGGCCTTTTATCGTTGCTAGTCAAGGGTCTATCCTGACAGTGTTTATTCATCCTGAAGGCTGTTTACATAAGCCACACCCGTCTAGGGCTGGGCTCATCTCTGTCGTCAGTGTTACTCACTCACTGCTACAGCAGAAAGATGAAAATGACAAAGTCTAATTAGTTTTATTGTTTGCTTTTTAGTTATAATGCAAAAGAATATAATATTTTGTTGGTCGATAGCAAAAAGAACAACATAACTGGATGTACTGAGCACTGCGATTTCCATCTCAGCTTTAACAACTGGTTCTGTATAAGCTAAAAACTCTTCATGCTTCACTAAGAATTATTCTGGTGTCAACCAGCCAAAAAACAACAAAAACAAAAAACCAGCAACATGCACACAGGATGACAAGATTTAAATAGATTAAAACCCATCATGTTAACATTAAAAAACAGTCACATCTATGCAACCAAAAGACAAAATTAATTGCTCACATGGTAAGACATGGTTAACGTGACATATTTTCCCTCCATATTTACAACTTAAAATAAATTAAAGCATTTAGAGAATCTTACAGTGAGACTGGAGACCCAAACTTAAAGACCCCAGAGTTACCTTGCATCGTATCGATTGTGCCAGGCCGTGGCGGGCGGAGACTGAGTTTTAGCAGTCACTGATTGGCTTTCATTGAACTTGGTGGAGTGCCAGGAGTGAGGTCTGCTTATGGGTTCATTCCGCCTGCAGAGACGGCAAAAAACAGATCGGATTAGTGGCCAAACCCTCATGGAACACAGAAAGTGCTGCTTACATGGAATGAAGAGGGATGACTGGAAGTTTCCCCAAATAGCAGTGATAAAACTGAAGAAGGTAAAAAAAAAAAAAAAGTCATTTAAGGATCATTTGTCTTTTCTGAAAAAAAAAAAAGGCATACCACATGTTACTGGTTAATGTCCTTTCTATTCAATGAAAAAGAAACATTCATGATAGTCATTCTGCTGGGAGTTATCTGTGGGATTTCTTTTTTTATTATTCTCTTGAAAAGAAGAGTCCAAACCAATGCTTGGGGCAAAAATATGTGGTTGGAATATGCCACTGTTGTGCCAGCAGGGGGAGTCTTGAGTCGTAACCGTCACATAGATTTACTTTTTTGGACACAATGCTGCCACCTGGTGTTAAAAATTGGAATCATTCCAAAGTTACACATACGTAGCTCCTTTATGCGTTTGAATCAATCATTTAAAGTTATTCTGAGATACAAGTGAAAAGGTTCATAAAAATCAAATACATTTCTTTCTGAATATAGACAAAATCAAAATGCGTGTGTTTATGTGACTAAGAGGTGGTGAATGCATGCTGTACAAATGGGATGAATGTTATTCATCTAATATTGTGAACCACAACACAGTATAAAAAATGCATGCCAATGGAGCAAAGAAAAGTCACTATGAGAGGACTAAAGTTGACACCATCACTAGATGAGAGATTTATACTAATATGGGCACAAGGCAGGCAGTAAGAGAAGAGAGGAGAGGGAGAAAAGGAACACACGACACGCACTACTGATTACAGAGAAGCTGTGGAACCGTACCTCATGGAACTTCGCAAAATCTTCGTAAGAAAGCTTCTCGCCACATGCACGTCATTCTCTGAGGGCATTTTCTGAGCTACAATATCCACCATTTTCATATTCCTAGGCAGCAGGGGGAGGAACACACACACTAAGAGCTCACCAACAGCACACAGGATAGACCACCGTATATTCAACTTCGGAAAGTTTGGGCACAAAGTCAAGCTGACAAAAAAGATGAAAAAAAGTCTTCTTTGATATCCCATGGGGAGGGGGGTAAAGTAGACAGGAACTGTACTTGGGTAAAAGCACCTATAATGTATAAGAATACTTTTACTTGGGTATAATGCAGATAAAAGCAGTTGCCAAAAAAAAAAAAAAAAAAAAAAAGAGTTCAGTAAGAGTATCTGTTAAAAAGCTGCTAGATGTAGACCCCCCTGAAGATCCTTGTGAGTGAGTTTGGAGACAATTGACTAGAAGGAGTAAAATTTTCAGGAAATCCCCTATGTGCCCAGGTCTCCTGACCTTTGACCTTGGCCACAACCTGGATGTAGACCCACCCGAGGATCACTATCAGTGAGTCTGGCAAGCATCCAGGACACTTTCCAGGAGAAGTTGCAGTTTTTCTGAAATCACATAAATGCCCAGATCTTCTGACCTTTGACCTTGAGCACAACATGGATGCAGACCTACCCGAGGATCATTGTGAGTGAGTTTGGAGAGCATCGCCGCAATTTCGTAGGAGCGGCGATTTTTCCGAAATCACACAGGTGCCCAGATCTCCTGACCTTTGACCGTGACCTTGAGCTCAACCTGGATGCAGACCCACCTGAGGACCGTTGTGAGTGTTTGGTGAGAATCGGGGAGTAGCGATTCCCATGAAATGTGGACGGACACATGGACAACGGACGCCAGATCATTGCATTAGCTCCTTTTGGCTTCGCCAGAATGAGCTAATAAATTCGAAACGTCAAAAATATTTCACAGTACCTGTAATGCATATACATTTACGTTTTTCTCATTATAATGTAAACTTCTTTTCTCATTAACTTTTAACTGAGCCTCAACAGAAGAACTGTGTCAACACGAATCTCAGTGAAATAGGATTATAAAGTTCTTATAAAATGACCAAAGATGCAGTTGTTTCTGGCAAAAATAAGTTCCAATATAATGACATATAGTTTGCATTGTAATAAGTTACAATATAAACAAGCACATTTGTGACTGCACTTTTACTAAAGTAAATTTCGTACTCTTGAGTTAAATTCAGATTTGAAAACCATTTTTTCCTCAAAAATGTGCTCAAGAGTAATATCCATCCTACAATAAAACTACTCATGTAAGTACAATTTTCTGAAAGGATTACTTGAGTAGATGTACTTGAGAAAACGTTAACTAGTGGCTACGCACCTCTGATCCTATGATGCGACTTTTTAAAAAAAAAAAATCTTATAAATGGCAGGACAGCAGGAGAATATGTACTTTAAAGCCCTGAAAAGAAATGGTCTGATATCCCCCTCTTCTGGTCAAAACAGAGATTGTTCACACCTCCTCTGTGTTGGTCATTGGGGGCTGAGATCGTCACTTCCTTGTGGTAACGTATCGTCACTTCCTGTTTTGCTGTCTGCCTGTGTGGTTTGCTCTCCAGCTCTCGAGCCACTAGCTATGGCTACTAGCTCTCTTTCCTCTCCTCCTCTGGTGTGCTCTCTCTGTCAGATGTTTAGCTACACCTCTGCCTCTTTTAGTGATAACGGTAAATGTAATAAATGTTGTCTTTTTGAGGCGCTCGAGGCGAGGTTGTCTGATTTGGAATCCCGGCTCCGCTGCATTGAAACACCGTCTGCGCCAGTTAATCTCGACGGACGCCCATTAGCTGCAGCGGAGCTAGCTAGCTTAGGTCCCCCTGTCACCGGTTCCCCGGCTCTCCTCTGCAGCGAGGAGACTGGGTGGGTGACGGTGAGAAGGAAGCCTAGTCGCAAAGCCCCGGTTCACCACCAACCTGTTCACGTTTCTAATCGTTTTTCCCCGCTCAGCGACACACCCGCTGAGGAAAAAACTCTGATCATTGGCGACTCTGTAGTCAGAAACGTGAACCTAGAGACTCCAGCGGCCATAGTCACATGCATTCCTGGGGCCAGAGCAGGCGACATCGAGTCAAATTTGAAAATGCTGGCTAAAAGTAACTGTAAATATTCCACAATTGTTATTCACGCCGGCATTAATGACATCCGTCTCCGGCAGTCGGAAGTCACGAAACTTAATGTAGAATCGGTGTGTGACTTTGCCAAAACGATGTCTGCCACTGTAGTATTCTCTGGGCCCCTCCCCAATCTGACCAGTGATGACATGTTTAGTCGCTCGTCATCCTTGAACCGCTGGCTGTCTGTGTGGTGTCCTAAAAATGACGTGGGCTACATTGACAATTGGAGCTCTTTTTGGGGAAAACCTGGTCTTATGAGACGAGACAGCATTCATCCCACTTTGGATGGTGCTTCTCATTTATCTAACAATCTGGCATCTTTTTTATCCAAATTTCCAAAACCGTGACTACTCAGAGTTGGGACCAGGAAGCAGAGTCGCAGTCTTACACACCTCTCTGCAGCTCCTCTTCATCCGCCACCCCTCAGCTTAGCCCCTGTCTTCCCCATCAGAGAATCGTTGTCTGCTCCCTCCAAAGTAAATAAAAATATAATGTATAAGCATCCCAAAGTGATAAAGCAAAATATTGGTAAAACTCAAATTAAACATAAAGCCTCTAAATTGAATGATTTGGCCTCTGTTCCTCCTCATAATTTAAAAATTAAATGTGGTTTATTAAATATTAGGTCTCTAACTTCCAAGTCTCTGTTAGTCCATGATCTGTTAATTGATCATCAGATTGATTTAATTTCCCTTACAGAGACTTGGTTAGGACAAGAGGATTATGTTGGTTTAAATGAATCAACTCCCTCTGGTTATTTAAACTGTCAAAATCCCAGAAGTTCTGGTCGTGGAGGAGGAGTAGCAACAATTTACCATTCCAAATTACTAGTTAATGTAAAGCAAAAAACATGTTATAATTCCTTTGAGGGCCTGGTCCTCAGTGTTGGGCACTTTAGCAATTCCAGGTTAAACCCAATTTTATTTGCCATAGTTTATCGTCCCCCATCAACCTATTCAGAATTTTTATCCGAATTTCCTGATTTCTTAGCTGATTTAGTGCTGAAATCTGATAGAATAATTATAGTAGGGGACTTTAATATACATGTGGATGTAGATAGTGACTGCCTTAATGTGGCTTTTAATTCAATATTAGACTCGATTGGGTTTTCTCAGAAAGTAGGAAATTCTACTCATTACCTCCACCATACATTGGACCTTGTTCTGACATATGGCATAGAAATAGAAAATCTGGTAGTGTCTCCTCATAACCCTGTACTGTCAGACCATTGTCTGTTAACCTTTGATTTTACTATTTCTGACTATTTGGCTCCTAAAGAAAAATATTATCACAGTAGATGCCTCTCAGATGATGCTGTTTCCAAATTTATGCAGATTGTTTCCTCTATGCCATGTGTCAACACAACGGAAATAAGCTATAGACAGCTTGCTCCTTCTGTAATTGATAACATGGTGGATAGTGTTTCAGCTTCTCTACATCAGGCTCTAGACTTGGTGGCCCCCTTAAAAAAGAAAAAGTCTAATCAGAGATTTTTAACTCCTTGGTTCAACACAGAAACTCGTAGCTTAAAACAGAAGACTCGTCAATTAGAAAGAAAATGGCGCTCTACTAATTTAGATGAAATCTATTTAGCTTGGAGAAATCATCTTTTAATTTATAAAAAATCTCTTAGAAAAGCTAGAACGAGTTATTACTCTGCATTAATAGAAGAGAACAAGAATAATCCCAGGTTTCTTTTCAGTACTGTAGCCAGGTTGACAAAGAGTCAGGACTCTGTCAATCCTAGCATCCCCTTAGAGCTTACTAGTCAGGACTTTATGAACTTTTTCAATAATAAAATTTCATCCATCAGAGATAAAATCAATCAGATTCTTCCCACAGTTAACTTAAATACTGTAACTACTACAACTCCTTCTATTGATGTCTGTCTTGATGAGTTTACTCCAATCGACCTTTGTGAGTTAGACAAAATAGTTTCCTCATCCAAACCTTCAACTTGTCTTTTAGACCCTATTCCTACCAGGTTATTTAAAGAAGTCTTCCCACTTATTGGTAGCTTTATTCTTCATATAATCAATTCTTCATTAACTTTAGGCCATGTACTGCAGGCTTTT